>JAJJWX010000127.1:0-1200000 GCA_023529315.1 Papaver bracteatum
GATGAATGAAACCTATACATATTGAAGTGTAATTTGATATTGTTGATTTGTCATCAAGATGTCACATGATTTGAGAATGTAAAATAAAAAATATTCTATAAACATCGGAGGAGAAAAATTTAGATTTATGATTTAGATTTTTTTATGATGATTTTGATGAACAAACATAATTTTCAAACAAATATTTTAGAATGCAAATACATTTTCCCGGTCAATGAGGTTGTATATGGGGATTGAGTGAAAGTTGTTGTCTTTGTAGGTAGTTGTCGCGAAACAACTTGACATTGATGATCTTCGGGAAAAGAATGTAATAGTACTTGAGAGAAGCGATAATGTTCTCTTACGTAGGTACATTAATTGCCTTTATATAATACAAGTGATCAGCAGTCATGATCATATTGTCTTATACGTTCTTGTATCATCCTCGAAATATTTGGTTTTGTCCTCAGTAATCGTGCTAAAAACAACCAATTACATCTTTACAATACAATGTTGCATTTTTGCGAAGATTATTTTTACAGTCAATAAAACTCACTAAAGCAAAAACTATTATTATACACTACTATTACCAACACCCACCATACAAAACCATCCACACCACTATTTCTTTGACCAATAGTAATATTCACTTATCCACCATTCACAAACACCCATACGCTTATATTAACCTAACTTTTCCATGACTAGAATTAATATGGTTTTAGTAAAATTATTTATAAATAAAATTATGTATTTTGCTATTTAGATTATTAAAGGACATTTATCATAAATTTAATTAATCATTATGAACAATCAATGAGACGACTAATTAATAAAAGCGTTTAAAAATGGTTAAATTATTAATTTCTGTGATAAGTTATCTTTACCAAGAAAAATCACAAAGCCCTTTTTATAAACAAATAAAGTAATAAATAATTTCATATGCGATCTTTTGATTAAGTATTAATTCATTTGAACTGACACATAACATGGCAATTGATTACGCAATTTTTAAAATGGACACATGTTTCTCGAGTTATTTGTATTAGAATGATGATAGGTACAAATATTGCATATTCATAACCTTTTCATTGCATAACTTTCATCTTTAACCTTAAAGTCATATATTATCCCAAATTCTATTCTTACCATCTTGAGAATAATGCTTGTATTAATTAATTTTGTGTTTTAAAGTTTAAATAAAGCTTGGAAGGTGAAGACAAAAAGTTGGAAGCATTGCAACCCGCTTTTCGCATGAACGCGCTGTTTACAAATTCATTTAGGATTAAACAACCCGCGATCCAAAAACCATGATCAATCCAAGACCCAAATCATTTTCCACCTCACCCACGTTGGATTCTTTCAAAGCATCCACCTCACCCCCATTGGTTCTTTCCAAAACATCCACCTCACCCCATTGTATTCCATTCTTTCCATAATTAAAAACATGTTTGTTTGGTGTTGAGTGGTTGCTACTGATGAAATTGGGATCTCCAGTGTAGAGAGAATTTTTGTGTAATAAATAGAGGTTGATGTGTTGAAAACTCATCCAAATGGCTTGTTCATATTAGTTTATCAGAATTTCAATTTTGTTGTAATGTTTCTTCATGTTTCTAATTTCATTACAGGTTTAGATGAACCCTAATCTCATTAGTATGTATTATATCTTTGTATCTTGTTCTTGGAAGTTTAGAATTGTTTAAAATATAATTTAATCCAGTTTTCAACATCTTTCTCATCATGCTTGTGCCACGTATCATTGCAGTTAGAATATATCTATGTTGATTATACTCTGACTCATGCTTAACCAAATATTGATCTTCGAATTAGTTGTGCTTAATTAGGCAATTAATTCTTTGGAAAATACTTTAGTTGTGATTAAATTATCCATTGGAGAAACACCCTTAGTTATCCCATTGAACTTGAATCTACTATAAAGGGAAAGAATAATGTTACAAGTTGAATGCATATCATGCGGGTTATTGGTGGATTTGAATACCCTAGTATCCATATTATCATTGTTTACATATCTTGCTATTTGCATCTTTTACTTTTATTATTTTGGTCACTTGAAAATCATATACGTCACATCGACAAAATCAAACCCTTTTGGTTACTCTTAAATCAAGGTTTAGAATCAACTTCTACATCTCATGGTTAAGTCTCTTTGGTTACAGCATTTTATACATAAATGAAGTATCTTTCAAGTCTTTTAAAATTTAAGCGCTATTCATATGTTCTTTGTAATTGAAGTTTTCTATCTCTGTCAGGTTATATTTCATAGAAGTAGGTATCTTCCGAGCCTGCAAGTTTGGACTTTATTTATTTTTATTATTTGCTTTTGCTTTAAATTGTAAAGGCGAAGGAAAGGAAGCGGAAGAAGTTTTTATTTTAGAATAATTTATCTATTTATTTTATATTGTATTAGGATTATTTCTCTTGTAATTTTCTTTTTTTTTGCACTTTATTTTGGACTTTGGACTTGGACATTCTATTTTATTTTTATTTTCCAAACCCTACGGAAGGGTAGTATTAAATATCAATTTGTTTGGAGAAAGGGCGGTGATTACAATATCATCTAGAAGCCCCCTGGAGTTCGTTCATGACATAGGGTAAGTGGCCGGGTGGACAACAGTTCATCCATAAATGCAAAGGGAGGCGAGTTTCTAGCCAAAACCTCGCCCGAATCCATGATGGCGGTTCTTGTATTCAACCGTTTGCATATATGTTGAGGATTTGAATAAGACATTTTCCTAGTAAAGGGCAAGGACTGACCTTTAAGATAAGGTTCGGTTCATCCATAGATTCTCTTCTTTCATGTGGGAAAATGATACCTATTGAACCTAAACTTTAAAGTGGAAATGAGCAAAAACCTATAAGATTAGAAGGCTTAGTTGGAAGTGGATTGAAAAATGTTGGTTAATCTTTAAGCATAATTAAGTTCTTAGCGGTTTGCAAGTTGAATTAAGTAGGTATCCTTATAATGTCTTGGGCCTTGGGTATCAAAGCTCTGTGCAGCTTCCCTACTTCTCTATTCAATTTACTTAAGCTCGATTGATTCGAGGAGTTTGCTTTCGGTTATGTGAGAATTCCCGCTGAAGGATTAAAGCTGGTCTGAAAACAATCTAAGTGGATCCATCATATTTTTGTTTGCTAGAAATGGGTGGGTTTTTTATGAGTAGATCAATATGACTGCGATTATAGAACTTCTTCGTCTTTGATTTTCTTCTTTTATTTTGTTTTTCTAGTATTTTACGAGGTAATTAGAGAGCGAAGCATCAAAAAAAAAACCAATAATGAAAAAAATATGATTGATACAATTTTAGGTGTGTACATCCCAATCTCTAGACAAGCCTAGTGCTAGTTAGAGATCATGTCGAGATCTAGTCTGCGGTGGAGATGAAACAAATCCATCAGAGAGCTTGCTTATAGCATGCTTCACATTATGAAGCTCAGCAGACCATGATGTCAATAGTTATAGGGTTATTATGGACATTTCACGATTCTGAGCATCAATACATGGACCTAATAACTACTCACATGTATCATCCACCACGGGGTGAAAATGAACATCTTTACGGTGCCCAACTCTCGCAATCATCACTTTTGGACCAATTAGAAGCTAGATTGCAGCTTTAGAAATGCAAATGCATGAATCATCGCATATAATTCTTACAAACAATCGAAATCTATGCTATACCTTATGTGGAGGCTTAGGCCATCCTAGAATTGCTATATTTTGCATGATTTTAGGCAATCTAGAGAATATCATGAAAATCAAAATATGAAATGCCAGCGAGTTACAAGGTGATAGTCATTGGGACCATAATCAACCTTTCGAAGGTTGCGATCGCATTTTATAGACCACTAATGACCTGCACATATGTATCATCCACCGATGGGAAGTTGAACAATTTTGTACTTCTCAGATCATGGAGGAAAATCTGGAACTCATCGAACAAAATAATGCTAGAGGTGTATTGCATGATAAACCATATAGCATTGATTATGAATTTCCTACTCATGTTGAAGACTCTCCATTCCATTGAACAACAATGCATTATTAAAAATGAATTTGATTCATTTACAAAATGTGGGAAGGAGGAATTTAGGATGAAATGTTTGTTTGTCCTAATGAAATAAAATGTGAAAATAGTATGCCTAGTCTTTCGTGCAGACTGATATTGCATATGAACCTATTTTAAATGAAGGGACTAGAAATACTACGATTTTGAATAGGAAATGCATTTCGTGATGATGATGATGATGATGTTATGTTAGAAGAACATGTTTTTACTGAAAATAGTTATGAACCTTTGGGTTCGGAGACAATGAGCTTCTCACCGACCTAATGAAGTGATGTTTCTTCTAATGTTCCATATACATGGGATGTTGATCGATCTTGAGCGTTGTGCAATTTTCTGTGAACAAGAGCATGACACATTTTCTTGTGTCCGACTTAGAAAATGTTGAATCTCCTATGCGATCACTAATGATCTTAAGCATGAAAATATAATTGGCGTGTCGATTCCATACCTAGGTCACAACATGATGTCTCTTTGGATCTGTCCATGCATGAGAATAAAACTTTGGATGATGATGATTATGAACTAGGTCTTGATGATTGTTCTATGAATGTGAGCATCTTGCGACATTGGAAAATGATTTAGGAGTTATAGATGTGACTAATAATGATGTGCTACCTCCTACCCATGTCATGGTTGGTAATCTTGCTACCAACCTAGATTTGGTTTGTAAATTGTATTGTTAAACCTATTTTTAAGTATCTAATCTAGGATTGGGACTGTGTGCCTCTAAGTCCTCTTGGACTATTTTGCGACTAAATATAATACCTTTGATGAGCCACGGTTGGAGTTTACTCATGTCTCTCCATCCATCATGACAAAATCCACTTTGAACTAGATCTTGTGCATGATCACCATTGAAATTGTTAGATTTTGTACCCAAGTTTATCTATTGAAAAATCTAGGTT
Source organism: Papaver bracteatum (assembly GCA_023529315.1). Taxonomy (NCBI): domain Eukaryota; kingdom Viridiplantae; phylum Streptophyta; class Magnoliopsida; order Ranunculales; family Papaveraceae; genus Papaver; species Papaver bracteatum. The sequence continues at coordinate 4,973 of JAJJWX010000127.1, forward strand.
TGGGGTAACTCATTCACATATGCAGTCTCACTTGCATTGTTGTCTGTTATAAATATGTAAGAAATTTGTTGATGTTTCCGCATTAATCTTTTTGGGTTGATCCTCAACTTTTTAGATTGTTGGTGTTTGGGAGCTCATCATTGCATAATCTAGTAGGTAAATTTTGAATCTTGTTGATATATTTGTGTGCTAACCAAACTTTTTGTCTTGCGCTCATATTTTTTGCTTTCATAGCATTCATTCAATTATTGTTAGCACCAACCTTTTGCATCGTGGTAATCTCTTTCATTTGAATCTGTTTTGTTCTCACGTTTTGTTGTTGTTCTATTATCTTTTGAAACATTGAGGACAATGTTAGATTTAGGTTTGGGGAAGTATTTGCATTTAGCGTTGTGAGTCTTTGTGACCCGGCTGTGAGGCGGGTCTTTTGTAGGATCCTTTGTAGTCTTTTGCATTTTTTTTTGACCAGTTTTGTTAGCGGTCTTGTCGTGAATCTTTGTAGTCTTTTGCATTTTTGTTATATATGACATTGTGGGCGGGTCTTTTGTAGTGTGTTGTCGATGACCAAGTGTGTGTGGTCATAAAAAATAAAATAAATAAATGAATGATGCTATCTGTGAGTCTTAAAAAAAAAATATTGGTTACAAATTTTCATGGTTCTACGAAATTCAAGTTCATCATCTACGATTGAAGACCGAAGACGAAGACATTTCTATGAATGCTCTGAAATTGGAGAAGGTTTTGTGGGTACATCTTTGGTAGGCCCTCACGAGACTACAACTCGTCCACTAGGGACTCCTAGGGGTTTAAAGGCTTAGTGCATACGCTAAATGCATTCGAGAGACCAGTAAAATTCAGGACAGTGGTATAGTTAGCATTTATAGATTTCTGTTTCACTTGAGGACAAGTAAAATTCAGGTTTGGGGGTATTTGATGAGTGCCAAATATTGCATATTCATACACCTTTTCATTGGTACTTAACTCCTCTTTCGCGCTTCAAAGTCATATATTATCCCAAATTCTGCATTCTTACCATCTTCAAGAATAAATATTTGTATTAATTAATTTTGTGTTTTTAAGTACTAAATAAAGCTTGGAAGAATTTAGAAGACAAAGAGAAGAAAGTTGGAAGCGTTGCAACCAGCTCGCGCATCGGTGGCAACCTGTTTACAAATTCATGGGATTAAACAACCCATGATCCAAAACCCAAGACCCAAATCCATTTCCACCTCACCCCATTGGATTCTTTCCAAAACATCCACCTCACCCCATTGGATTCTTTCCAAAACATCCACCTCACCCCCATTGTATTCCATTCTATCCATCAATTAAGAAAACATGTTTTGTTTAATTGTTGAGTGGTTGCTCTGATGAAATTCGGATCCCAAGTGTGAGAGAATTTTTGTGTATAAATAGAGAGGGTTGTTGTGTTGAAAACTCATCCAAGAATAGCTTGTTCATGTTAGTTTATCAAATTTCAATTTTGTTGTAATGTTCTTCATGTTCTAATTTCATTTACTAGGGTTTAGATGAAGCCCTAATCTCATTGGTATGTATTCATATCTTGTATCTTGTTATTGAAAGTTTAGAATTGTTTAAAGATATAATTTAATCCAAGTTTTTCAACATCTTGCTCTCACAATGTATGCCATGTATCCATTGTAGTTAGAATATCTCTATGTTGATTATGCTACAACTCATGCTTAACCAAATATTGATCTTTAGATTAGTTGTGCTTAATTAGACAATTAATGCTTTGGAGAAATACTTTAGTTGTGATTAAATTATCCATTGGAGAAACACCTTAATAATATAACGTTACACATTTTGTGGCGTTACGAAATTAGCATAATATGTTTTTGTTCACCAATACCCGCCACCACCATAAAACCATATGAATCCACTTTTTTATCCACTACCACCTAGTGGCGGAGCCAATGGTTGACTTACCTGGCTCTAACCCCTTAAATTTTTAATAATTACATAAATTTTTTAGTTTATTTTATAAATAGTAATTTGTCCATATATATTTATGGTTTAGTCCACCAAAGTTTACATGTTTCTTTTAAAAAAAAAATAGGCCTCCTCAATGTCAATTTTTGACTCCACCATCACTGCCGCCCATCCCATGTAGATTGTTGGATGCAATTCTAATTTTCAATCACAAATGCCATGTATAAGGTTTAGTTTGAACAAAATTTCGTCAATTGATTAGTTTCATTTTTTTTCCGTGTATATATTCTTTTTGTATTCCAATCAATTTTATTTTAACATTAAAAAATCATGATTTATACGATATAGAACCAAAGATAACAGGGGTACCATTTGGGTGATCCAACTACGATCATGAAAATATTGTCTTGTATGATATCATCCCTGAAAGATGTGGTACCTTCCTTTATCAAAAGTGTTAAAAACAACCAACCACATCTTCCACACTACGATGTTATCGATGTTGTAACGACAACATAAAATTAATATTGTCCATCACTACTCACCGGCATTCACCGTCACTACTTCTTCCACCACAAACCATGGGAGGAGCCAGGATTTTGAGGAGAGAGGGAGAAAAAAATTCTTGGCAAGTTGGATACATGTGAAGAATGGACTTTGTATCCCATTTTACGATAAAAGAACAAAAATAAATGTGTTTGGCTCCGCCCTTAACCACCACTAATCTTTTGGCCTCCACCTCTTCTAATACTCATTGTCGCAGAAAATGTCTATTGATATTATTTATCAAAATTACTTATTAATAAAAGAAATATTATAATTAATTAAGAAAACATTTATAATTAAAAAATAATTAGTCATTTATTATGAGCAATTAGTGAAACACTAATTAATAAAACACTTTATAATGAATAGATTATTTATTATGTGCAATTAGTGAAACAATAATTAATAAAGCAATTATGGTATTTAAGTTGAACAAACCACCACTGTTGATTTATATTTTCTATCAATTCCAACCAAGGTGGAACACTGGTCAGAGGACACTCTTATGACACAATAGGCCATGAGTTCAAACCTCCCTGTTATAATTTTTGAATTTCCATATCCCGACTTGAGTATTCATTTTTCATTCATAATATTGGAATTAACGCCACGCGTGCGAGATGTAGGGGTGGTCAGGAGAACCACGACCCTTGATTTATCTTTGTCCAGACAAATCCTGACCACCACTAACAAAGGAAAACTTATCCAAACCTTGTTTTATACTAATGATAATATAACGTTACACATTTTGTGGCGTTACGAAATTAGCATAATATGTTTTTGTTCACCAATACCCGCCACCACCATAAAACCATATGAATCCATTTTTTTTATCCACTACCACCTAGTGGGCGGAGCCAAGGGTTGACTAACCTGGCTCTAACCCCTTAAATTTTTAATAATTACATAAATTTTTTAGTTTATTTTATAAATAATAATTTGTCCATATATATTTATGGTTTAGTCCACCAAAGTTTACATGTTTCTTTTAAAAAACAAATAGGCCTCCTCAATGTCAATTTTTGACTCCACCACTGCCACCATCACTGCCGCCCATCCCATGTAGGTTGTTGGACACAATTCTAATTTTCAATCACAAATGCCATGTATAAGGTTTAGTTTGAACAAAATTTCGTCAATTGATTAGTTTCATTTTTTTTTTCCGTGTATATATTCTTTTTGTATTCCAATCAATTTTATTTTAACATTAAAAAATCATGATTTATACGATATAGAACCAAAGATAACATGGGTACCATTTGGGTGATCCAACTACGATCATGAAAATATTGTCTTGTATGATATCGTCCCTGAAAGATATGGTACTTTCTTTTATCAAAAGTGTTAAAAACAACCAACCACATCTTCCACACTACGATGTTATCGATGTTGTAATGACAACATAAAATTAATATTTTCCATCACAACTCACCAGCATTCACCGTCACTACTTCTTCCACCAAAAACCAGGGGCGGAGCCAGGATTTTGAGGGGAGAGGGAGAAAAAATTCTTGGCAAGTTGGATACATGTGAAAAATGGACTTTGTATCTCATTTTACGATAAAAGAACAAAAATAAATATAATTGTTCTTGGCTCCGCCCTTAACCACCACTAATCTTTCGTCCTCCACCTCTTCTACTACTCATTGTCGCAGAAAATGTCTATTGATATTATTTATCAAAATTACTTATTAATAGAAATAAATATTATAATTAATTAAGAAAACATTTATAATTAAAAAATGATTAGTCATTTATTATGAGCAATTAGTGAAACACTAATTAATAAAACACTTTATAATGAATAGATTATTTATTATGTGCCATTAGTGAAACACTAATTAATAAAGCAATTATGGTATTTAAGTTGAACAAACCACCATTGTTGATTTATCTTTTCCATCAATTCCAACCAAGGTGGAACACTGGTTAAAGGCCACTCTTATGACACAATAGGTCATGAGTTCGAACCTCCATGTTATAATTTTTGAAGTTCCATATCTTGACTTGAGTATTCATTTTTCATTCATAATATTTGATATTGTAATGAACACCACATGTTCTAGTTGTAAGGGGTGGTCAGAGGAACCATAACCCTTGATTTATCTTTGTCCAGATAAATCCTAACCACCACTAACAAAGGCAAACTTATCCTAGCTTTGTTTTATACTAATGATGTTGAGGTTATATCTTCTGGTGTACATCGTACACATGCCATGGAAGGCCAGACCCAACTAGGATTACATAGTCAACATCACCATCCGTATGTCACCGAAGTAGGGTTTATATATTTGAGTGCCGTGAGAGGATCCCACTTTGTAAAACGTTATGATGAGGAAAAAATTGATCCAGCCAGGGTCCGAGTCCAGTCCATACAAAGATATAAAACAAGACATCAGTTTACTTTTGGAAGAAAAAATAAAAACAAACGTTACTACATAATCACAATTAAAGATATCTTAATCAAATATTAAGAAAAGCTGGTAAAAGAAATAAGAGATTAGGAAACTCAATATAACATCGAATCCACTGGTGTTTTTGCTTTTGAAAAAAGATTCAGAGGCTCGAGCATGCCGTCGGTAGAGAAACGTGCATGATAACGTCTTGTAAAAGGAGAAGATAGAGAAGGAGACACAAAGTAGAGGGGAGAAGAATGAGAGAAATTCTATTAATCAGTGTAATATACAAACATTAGAGCCTCTATTTATAAGGAGAAACACAAGGACATCCCAGTAATAAACTAGATTTATCCTAGATATTCCTAACTTAATTACATGTTTATAACATAATTAATCATTAATCCTAATTAGTGGGGGGCTAGATTAGGAATTTAAAAAATAATTACATAGGGGGTCACCCAAAATTGCTATTGGACACTGTTTTTGTCCTGTAGCTATATCCCCCAATTGGGGTTTTTTTTTTTTGTCCATTTCACCCATAAAAAATTTTACTCGTCCATTTGAACCATGTTTTAAAAATATTTGGACAAATGACCCATTTTTCGTAGTCTTTATGACTGTAGAATAGTCACGGGGGTTAATAATTCGGAAAATGGGTTATATGACCATATGCCCCTAAAGACTGGTAGAAATGGACTGCTAAAGTATGTGTCTTGGTGAAAAAGACATCTAAGAAAAATAATTGAAACATACCACTATACCCTCTCTTCTTCTTCTTTGTTATCTTCTCTGAAATCACGAACCACTCTTCTTCATTATCTTCTCTATTTTCACCATCAAAACCAGAAGCTCCCTCCAAGATCTTCACCATCATCATCGACAGAAAAGAGCACCAACATCACCACCACAAACACTGATTCCCAACTCTACCAGATTCACCACCGTCTCCACCATAAACTCCAATCCCAAACTCTCTCAGATTTACCATCGTCGTCATCACCGATACAATAGGTATCGACTAGATCATAGATCGTCACTATCACCCCATAATGAACTCCATAACCATATTTACTCACCACCAACAAGACATGATATGTCTATTCTCTCAATTTTATCATCTGTATTAGCAACAAAAAACGAATTGGGTTTCTGAATTCACACCACCATTACTACCGCCATCACTAATTTCGTTTATAACCCAACCAGTCACAAATTCTACCATAATCATCACCGCTGTTTTTTTTTCTTCTAATTTTTTTTCTTCTAAATTCGATCTAAAAAAGAGTTCCCCAATTTTGGATTCATCAATGTTTACACAGGATGCACCTGGGTGTATCTTGTGTTATTGGTAGATGAATCTGCTTCTATCCTAATTATACCACCTACATTTGTGTTAGTGTTGTAATTCGTCCACTTTTACAATGGATGCATCCATGCACATCCTACGTTATTAGTGGATAAATCTATTTCTCATCTTAGTTATCATTTGTATTGCAGTTTATCTTTGATCCAACCATTTTTGTACAGGATGCACCTGGGTGCATTTTGTGTTATTTGTGATTGAATTAGAACTTACACTGGATAAACCTGGGTGGATCTTGTTTTATTCGTGATTGAATTTGAGCTTACACTAGATGCACCTGGGTGAAGTTTGTGTTATTATTGGATATATCCAGGTGCTTCTTATGTTATTGCTTGTTGTACCTGGGTGCATCCTGTGTTAATTACTTGATAAACTTGAGTTTCATATTTATAAATGCAAATAGATTAAATTTTATTTCTTGATATATCCAGGTGCATCACGTGTTGGATTGCGACGACATCATAGACACCAAATCAACGTCACCTATAATAGTGCCATCGCCTCCACTTTTACACTGGATGCATCCAGGCACATCCTACGTTATTAGTGGATAAATCTATTTCTCATCTTAGTTATCATTTGTATTGCAGTTTATCTTTGATCCAACCATTTTTGTACAGGATGCACCTGGGTGCATTTTGTGTTATTTGTGATTGAATTAGAACTTACACTGGATAAACCTGGGTGCATCTTGTTTTATTCGTGATTGAATTTGAGTTTACACTAGATGCACCCGGGTGAAGTTTGTGTTATTATTGGATATACCCAGGTGCTTCTTATGTTATTGCTTGTTGTACCCAGGTGCATCCTGTGTTAATTACTTGATAAACTTGAGTTTCATATTTATAAATGCAAATAGATTAAATTTTATTTCTTGATATATCTAGGTGCATCACGTGTTGGATTGCGATGACATCATAGACACCAAATCAACATCACCTATAATAGTGCCATCGTCTCCACCACCACCCCATCTGCAAAATTATTTCTAAGTATCTTCCTCTACCACCAAAAGCAACAACACCAGCACAATTGGTAGCGCCACCACCATTTACAGGTGCATACTCCTCTATTTCCTTATTCTCAACCACCTTCATTACCACAAAATATCATCACCACCACCACCTACAGATTCATCATCATCTATTATTTTTTTTCTACCATCAAAAGACCAACACCAGCATCATTGGCACCATCTCCTCCATTGAAAGGTCTATCTTCTTCATCTATCTTCTTCTAAATATTTTCATTACCACAAAATACCACCAGCATATACGAAAATATCTTCTTTTATTATCCTTCTCCACCACCAGAAACATCACTTCCATCACCATTGAAAACATCTCAACCATCGACATAGTCATATTCCACGTGTATCTTCTTCTTCTCCACCACAAGCAGAAACACCACCATCACGCCCTTGGTTTTAGATCTGGAAATTGATCTTGGTCGGTCAACTGGAGCTCGTTTTTCTCCTGGTGGTGGAAATTTAAACTTTGTTTAAAAAGAAATCGAACTCTTTTTTCTTTTGCAGTTATTCTTCAAGGGTTTTTTTGTAACTTACATATTTAGAAATTAGATTAAATTTTGGTAGAATGCCCATGAAGCCTATTAAAACCATAAAATTTGAATTTTGGCTATTAGAAAGGTGTCCAACTTTTACCTGTCTTTTTCGCCCAAGAATTTGAATCCAGGGGCTAATTAACCAAAAAACTGGTTAATAATTTAGAATCTTTTCTTCTCTGGAACTAAACTATGCATGTCAATCGAAGATACTACATATTTAGTTGCCAGTTGCCACTGTCCAAACCCAATTCCGTAGTGTATGAATGGTGAAGGCGTCGACCCCTTAACTAGGTTAGGTATACGCCGGTACTTGGTCTAGCAAGAATTTTCATTAATTCAAGCAAAGAGTTCGGTTCATATTCTAGATTTGACACAATGTTCAAAACTAAGGCCAACAAAATTTGGATTGTAGTCAATTCCTTCTCTTTGGTACAACCTTTTGCAACTAACCTTTCCTTGTAGCGTATTTGATTCACCTGAGATCCTCTTTTTTCTTAGCATATGCCCATTTGCACCCAATGGCCTTCTTACCGTTCAGAAGCTTTGTAAGAACCCATGTGCCATTCTTGTAAAGAGACTCCATCTCATCCTGCATAGCAACTTCGCATTCTTGACGCTCTACACTGTGTATAACTTCAAAATAGGTATTAGGAATGCCTTCTTCAATAAATAACTAGTAATGCATAAGCTACAAAATCATTCATCCAACCAGGTTTCCTGATTTTTCTTATCGGTTTGCTGGTTGCTATGGTTTCATTGACCGTATTTTTGATGGCTTATTCAGGGAACTATTGTCTCATTGTGGATGGAACTGATATATGAAGGCATACCCATTCTCACATTTCCAGTACATTTAGCTCTCAAATCCTCTCTCAACTTCCAAATCATTTTAATATAACTGATGAGGCCTTAATAAAATAAGATCAAATCTCATCGCATCTCAAGAGATGAAGAATATGCATATAGTGACACGTACGACCATTGGTTGAATTCCAAATGAAATAGGTGAAATCTTACACAATATTGGAAGGATAAAAGAAACCAATCCATACAACAAAATGCATTTTTCTCTCTAAAACATCAAATTATCTAAAGAAAATAACACAAAAATTGATCTATGTAGATGTGCAATTGTAACGTAACAACTAATGACAAGAAAAGGCAGTGCAAATAAACATAAAGATCCAACAATGAAAATCAATGCCTCCAAAAAAAATAAAGATAAAGAAAGCTTCGACAACTTCATCAGAAATAGTTTATAAACAGCAGACTCCGTATCATCTCATCATTAGATGATGCCAAATTTCCGTTTCCGCCTTTACAAACAGAAGACTCCATAGGATCTCATCATCAGATGATGACCAAATTTTCTGGCTCCGCCCATACCAATTGTCAAGTCAGTACATAGCCCGTGTTTTCTTCTTCTTCGTTTCTGTATTTCCCGAGCCTTTTAATAGGAACTGAAACAACTTTGATTCATCAACTTTTCCTCCAATAGCTTCCATATCTTCTGATTATGAGTATGCTTCCTCCAACCAAAACCTATCACAATGATATCAAAAACTTAGTTTCAGAATGCGTTTTGATCTATTCTACAAGGTTTGTTAACACAACGTGACTCAAACACGGTAGTCTTTGTTTATTTGGAAGTCTTTGTATGTTAGGAAACTATGTTTAGTTAGGTAAGTTAATAGCTTAAGCTTCACGTCAGTTTATACATATATATATATATATATATGTGTCGAATCTATTTATATTGTAGTCAAGAAAACTCAATAAAATAAGTTATGTTCAGTTTGTCTTTCTGTCTCTCTTCTTCTCAGTTAAACATCTCTCTCTAATCTTTAGTTAAACCTTAAGTAGTAAACCTAGAACCTCATAGTCTTATCTTGGTATCATCTAGGGTTAGGTCCTACAACATTCATATCTACCGAATCTTCAACCGTCTCTTCACAGTATTCAGTTATGGCCTCTCAATCTCGTAATGTCTCTTCAACTTCCTCTCGTTTTTCTGGAAATTTCAGCAACGGCCCAACTCACTTTGCTGATGTACCTACTCGGCCCAACAACCCTTCGTACTTGTCCAACTTCTCCAACAACCCAGAGAACTTGTCCAGGTTTCCATCTAATAATAATCGAAGTTTTCGTCAGCATAATAATGCCGGCTCCACTCATTTTACTTCTTCACCAGCTCAAGCACAACGCTGTCAACTTTGTGACCGTCCCAATCATGAAGCCCCGGACTGTTGGAACCGTTTTGATCGTGGCTTTCGTCCTCCGCGTCATCAACCGTCAACTTCCGTACCGCATGCCTATACTGCTCATACTAGGTTGCTTCCAACTCCTCCATGGACTCCTGATAGTGGTGCCACAGATCATATAACGAATGATCTTTCTCGTCTTCAATTTTCAACCAAGTATACTGGTCCTGATCAAATTCAAATGGGTAATGGCTCTTATATTCCAATGTATAATATTGGATCTTCTGTTTTGGGAACTCCCGGCCGTAAGTTGCAGCTTCGGAATGTTCTCTATGCACCCAAAATTTCTCATAATCTCTTGTCAGTTTCTCGTTTCACTGCTAATAACAATGTCTTATTTGAAATTCATCCGGATTTTTATCTTGTGAAAGATCTGTGTACAGGGAAGGTTCTTATTCGCGGCCATAGGAGGGGTGGTCTCTATCACCTCGATGGTTCGTCTAAGTCTCCTAAAGTTTGCATAGGAGAACGTGCTTCCTTACAAGATTGGCATTCTAGATTGGGATATCAAATGATGCGTATAGTTCGTAAAGTTGTTTCTCAGTTTTCACTTTCGATTTCTAGTCAAACTATTAAGTTTTATTCATCTTGTCATGAGCATAAAAGTCATAAGTTACCTTTCAGTCCTAGTAAAACTACTTATTTAAATCCATTAGATTTAATTGTCTCCGATGTGTGGGGACCTTCTCATATTTTATCTAATGAAGGATACAAATATTATATCATATTTATTGATGCATTTAGTCGTTTTACTTGGATGTTTCCTATGTCTCAAAAATCTGATGCCTTTTCTATATTCTTTTTGTTTCAAAAGCATGTTGAAAATCTTTTTAATCGAAAAATAAAAAAAATTCAATCTGATAATGCACTTGAGTATCGTAAACTTACCCCGCATCTTCAGCAACTTGGTATTTTTCATAGATTTTCATGTCCACATACCTCTGAACAAAATGGTTTAGTGGAACATCGTCATCGTCATATTCGTGAAACTGGTCTTACGATTCTCAACATGGCTTCTGTACCATCCTCGTATTGGTATGATTCTTTTTACACCGCTTTTTATTTAATGAACCGTGTTCCTTATACTTCTATCAATAATTCTTCTCCCTATGAAGCTATCTTTGGTGTCCCTCCATACTACACTTTACTTCGTGTGTTTGATTGTTTGTGTTATCCTTATCTACGATCATATAGATCTTATAATATGGAACCGCTTTCTTCTCCTTGTGTTTTTATTGGGTATATTCCATCCCAGAAAGGTTACAAATGTATGCACATCCCTACCGGACGGATATATTGTCATGTCCCTTGTATGGGCATCTAGAACCTGGGTGTGTTTAGTAAATTCTGGGTGTATTAATTAAATTGTTATGTGACAGGCACATGTGCTCTTAAGGTGTAGCAATCCTTAAGGTGTATCAACTAATTCGTGCGTTTCGCACATGTGCCCTCTAACCCTATATGTGTTGATCGATACTCCTTGTTTTGGGAATGAAAAAAAGTTTTGAGTTGTTCTTCACCTCTCTGAGGTTTCTTATCTCTAAATCATCAGTGTAGATCCTGAAGATTTAGTAACTGTTGTCAATTGTAGTGTAGATCACTACAAGTGGTATCAGATAGGTCTTTCCTCGGCACCAATATGGTGACGGCACTAGATCAAGCAGTTGGATGATACTACTATGAAATTGAGCTTTGATTTGAGGAACTCAATGTAGAAGTAAAGGAGGATATGGCACAGATGAAGGCTGATATCGAAAATCAATTGCATCTTCTGCGTACTTCACAAACTTCTGTGGAACAGAAATTACAATTGCTTATCGATCGACCTGTCTATTCACGGGGTAACCATCAAGGTGGTGAGACTCATTGTCCTTGGGAAAATCAAGACATTCCTGATCCTTCGTATAGCAACCATTTTCAGGATTATCAACATCTTCATACAAATCGATTCAATACACATCATCAATCGGGTGAGAATCAGTTTGCTCCTTACAGGCCTAAGGTTGATTTCCCACGTTTTGATGGTACTAACCCTAGAGCTTGGATCCATAAATGCAAGAAATATTTCCTTCTACATCAACTGAATGATGAACAGAAGGTAAACATCGCAACCTTATACTTGGATGGCAAAGCTGATGTATGGTTCCAGAACTACCAAATAGGTAAGGGTAATTTGTATTGGGAAGATTTCATTATTGATGTATGTACTAGGTTCCAGGACTTAGGCCATGACAATGTTATAGGTGAATTTAACAAGCTTGACCAAACAACTAGAGTTTTAGATTATCAGGAAAAGTTTGAAGAATTGAAAGCCTTGATGTTAGCTAAAAACCCATCCATATCTGACGAATAATTCCTACAGAGTTTCATTAGTGGGTTAAAAGAAGATATTCGGTTAGTAGTGCAAATGTTTACCCCTGCTACCTTGCAACAAGCTATCATGCTAGCCAGAAGACAGGAGTGTATCCTTGACAAAGCTGCAAAACCCCAACCACGGTTCTTCACCCGACAATCTTATGGGGGTAAACCCTTAACACTCCCCAACCAAACAACACCTTTCACCCCAAACACATCAGTTACTGCACCAACTATTACCAGCCCTAAAATGCAGCCTGTCAAGAAGCTTACCTATGGTGAAATGCGTCCCAAAAGAGAAAAAGGGTTATGCTACAATTGCGATGAACCATGGATAAAGGCCATGACTGTCGAAGCGACAATTGTATATGATTGTTGCGAGATGATGAAGAAGAGTTAAACTCTACGGAAAAGGATGATGGCTCTAGTCCAACTATTGTCGAAGTGGATGAAGAAATGATAATCTCAGTCCATGCCCTAGCAGGTGCGTCTCTCACTCAACAATTAAGATTAAAGGACGGTGAAGACTCAAGGTTTGAATATTCTTGTGGATAGCGGCAGTACCCACGATTTTATCGATCCATATTACGCTAAGAAAGTGGTGCACCATCCTCCCAACTCAAACCTTGCAGGTTCAGATGGCTGATGAAACAAGATGTTGAGTCAAGCTAAGTGTCAAGAGTTTACTTGGGTTATGCAAGGTCACACTTTTTCTCATGACTTGCACCTTCTTGACTATGGAGGATGTGATATGTTTCTCGGTGCAGACTGGATGCGTGAATTGAGCCCAATGCTTTTTGATTTCAAGAAGCTCACCATTTCATTTAAACATAATGGCACTGATATCGAGTTGATTGGTCACAGGGAAGAAGCAGTTAACATCTCTCTCATGACAGGCAGGCATTTTAAGAAACTTCTTGCAGAGGTGATCAGTTTTATTTGGTCAACTTTCATCTATCTAAAGCTACAGCGGCATCAACTGCCATTGCAGCTCAATTGCGGAAGTCTTAGATCAGTTCAATTGTCTTCCAATTGCCAACCGCACTTCCACCGGCTAGAGCACCACGATCATCACATTCCTTTGGTACCAAACTCAACTCACCGAACGTAGCGGACTTACGAGTCGTTTGTTGAAAACAGTCATTGAGAAGCTAGTTCAAGAAATGCTCAACACGGGGTGATCAAAGATAGCCACATCCCATTCTCTTCTCCGGTACTATTGGTCAAGAAGAAAGACGGTGATTGGCATTTCTGCGTGGACTACCGCAAGCTTAACTCCATTACTATTAAAGATAAGTACCCCATACCTCTTATAGATGAGTTACTTGCTGAGCTACATGGCTCTACAATCTTTTCTAAGATCGACCTTCGATCTGGTTATCACCAGATTCGAGTACACACACGATGTGCAGAAAACCGCTTTCCGTACACACCATGGTCATTTGAATTTCAAGTCATGCCTTTTGGGCTTACTAATGCAAGCAACTTTCCAATCACTTATGAATGAGATTTTCAAACCTTACCTGCGGAAATTCATTCTTGTTTTTTTCGATGACATACTAGTCTACAGCCCTGACTTAGCTTCTCATTGCATTCACCTTCGTACTACATTAGACATTTTGCAAGAACATTCACTCTTAGCAAAACGTAGTAAATGCAGTTTTGGTCAGCACAAACTAGAATACCTGGGTCATGTTATTAGTGGTGAAGGAGTGGTAGCTGACAAAGCCAAAATCGAATGTATGCTGAATTGGCCACGACCTACAACACTTAAAGGCTTGCGTGGGTTCTTGGGTTTAACAGGGTACTATCGCAAATTTGTTAAGAATTACGGCCTTATTTGTCAACCATTAACTGCATTGTTGAAGAAGAATAATTTATCTTGGTATTCAGCTGCGGAATCTGCCTTTGAACAGTTAAAGCGAGTGGTCACTACAACTCCAGTCCTCATTCTGCCAGATTTCACCAAGGAGTTTGAGGTAGAGACTGATGCCAGTGATAGTGGTGTGGGTGCAGTTTGACGCATAATCAGGAGACCCATTGCATTTTTCAAACAAAGCCATGGGCCTATGCTACAAGTCACTATCCACCTACGAGAAAGAATTGTTGAGCATTGTGATGGCAGTAAATCATTGGCGTTCATTCTTATTAGGGTCTCACTTTAAAAAATTTACATACCATCAAAGTCTTAAATATTTTATGGACCAGCGGCTACACACCATGTTCCAGAAGAAATGGCTCACCAAATTGCTAGGTTTTGAGTATACTCTTCACTACAAGAAAGGTTCAGAAAATCGAGTCGCTGATGCCTTATCCAGAGCATCTTGTTCATCCTTGAGTGCAATTCAACCAAGATGGCTTGAGGAGGTTCAAGAAAGTTATGCAGATGATAAGTTAGCACAAGAACTGATCCCCAAGATGCTTCTTTCTCCAGGGCATACAGAGGGCTACACCTACTCTCAAGGCATCCTCAAGCTACATGGCAACATCTACATTGGCTCTACGGGTGGGGCTCGTCAGAAAATCTTAGCAGCTGTCCATTCTTCAGCTATTGGCGGTCACTCCGGCATGCAAGCTAGCTATCAACGAGCCAAGCTTATTTTCATTGGGTAGGCATGAAGAAGGACTTAGTCTCATTCATTCAGGAATGTGATGTTTGTCAACAAAACAAAGTCGAACACACTCCTCCAGCCGGCCTACTCCAACCCTTGCCTGTCTCAGACCAAGCTTGGAAGCATTTGAGCATGGACTTCATGATGCTGCTGTAGAAATCGAGGGGAGATAGGTAATTTTGGTTATTGTCGATCGCTTCACTAAGTATAGCCATTTTACAGCTTTAAGCCACCCTTATACCGCTCATTCGGTAGCTAGAATTTTCTTAGACACTATACTTAAGCTTCATGGGGTACCAGAGACAATAGTATCTGACAGATATGCTATCTTTCTAAGTACTTTCTGGCGTGCCTTATTCCAAGCTACTGGTACTTCCCTACATCTTAATACATCGTACCATCCGCAAACTGATGGTCAGACGGAACGTACCAATGCTTGCCTGGAGTCTTATCTCAGATGCATGTGTATCTATCGCCCGGTCAAATGGGTCTCTTGGCTTTCTCTAGACGAATGGTGGTTTAATACCACATACCACTCCAGCCTCAAGATGACACCTTTCCAGGCATTGTATGGCTATGACCCTCCTCAGTTTGGGTTGCATTCGTGCTCCACTATTGGTCACCCCACCGTGGACGACTACCTGCACCAGCGCAAGGTTTTATCTGAGGTATTGCAGAAGAATCTACTGGAATCCCAACACCGTATCAAACGCTTAGATGACAAGAAGCGGGTGGAATGATCATTCCAGATTGGCGACTGGGTTTACTTGCGCCTGCAGCCTTATCGCCAAACTACTGTCCACCTGCGCAAGAATCTTAAGTTGTCAGCAAAAAAAATTTGGCCCTTACCAAGTGCTGCAACGTATTGGTCAGGTAGCTTATAAACTTCAATTGCCTCCTACTTCTCGTATTCACCCCATATTTCATGTGTCTCAACTAAAATGGAAGGTGGGTCAAGGAGTTATTCCACAAACAAGCTTGTCATCGCTTGACAGAGATGGCCTGATGAAAGTTAAGCCGATTGCACGATCATAGATGCTCGAGTTATCATCAAGGGTCGTCAACAAGTTCCATAGATTTTGGTACAATGGTCTCATCTTTGCGGAGGGCGATTGCTGCTTTGGGAAGATACCGCTTTCATCACCTCCCGTTTCTAAATTTATACTTAAGGACAAGTATAAGCTGTAGGGATGGGCATTTGTCATGTCCCTTGTATGGGCATCTAGAACCTGGGTGTGTTTAGTAAATTCTGGGTGTATTAATTAAATTGTTATGTGACAGGCACATGTGCTCTTAAGGTGTAGCAATCCTTAAGGTGTATCAACTAATTCGTGCGTTTCGCACATGTGCCCTCTAACCCTATATGTGTTGATCGATACTCCTTGTTTTGGGAATGAAAAAAGTTTTGAGTTGTTCTTCACCTCTCTGAGGTTTCTTATCTCTAAATCATCAGTGTAGATCCTGAAGATTTAGTAACTGTTGTCAATTGTAGTGTAGATCACTACAAGTGGTATCAGATAGGGTCTTTCCTCGGCACCAATATGGCTGACGGCACTAGATTGAAGCACTTGGATGATACTACTATGAAATTGAGCTTTGATTTGCAGGAACTCAATGTAGAAGTAAAGGAGGATATGGCACAGATGAAGGCTGATATCGAAAATCAATTGCATCTTCTGCGTACTTCACAAACTTCTGTGGAACAGAAATTACAATTGCTTATCGATCGACTTTGTCTATTCACAGGAGGTAACCATCAAGGTGGTGAGACTCATTGTCCTTGGGAAAATCAAGACATTCCTGATCCTTAAATCAGCAATGAGTTTCAGGATTATCAACATCTTCATACAAATCGATTCAATACACATCATCAATCGGGTGAGAATCAGTTTGCTCCTTACAGGCCTAAGGTTGATTTCCCACGTTTTGATGGTACTAACCCTAGAGCTTGGATCCATAAATGCAAGAAATATTTCCTTCTACATCAACTGAATGATGAACAGAAGGTAAACATCGCAACCTTATACTTGGATGGCAAAGCTGATGTCTGGTTCCAGAACTACCAAATAGGTAAGGGTAATTTGTATTGGGAAGATTTCATTATTGATGTATGTACTAGGTTCCAGGACTTAGGCCATGACAATGTTATAGGTGAATTTAACAAGCTTGACCAAACAACTAGAGTTTTAGATTATCAGGAAAAGTTTGAAGAATTGAAAGCCTTGATGTTAGCTAAAAACCCATCCATATCTGACGAATAATTCCTACAGAGTTTCATTAGTGGGTTAAAAGAAGATATTCGGTTAGTAGTGCAAATGTTTACCCCGCTTACCTTGCTGACAAGCTATCATGCTAGCGAAGACAGGAGTGTATCCTTGACAAAGCTGCAAAACCCCAACCACGGTTCTTCACCCGACAATCTTATGGGGGTAAACCCTTAACACTCCCCAACCAAACAACACCTTTCACCCCAAACACATCGATTCTTCTTGCACCAACTATTACCGACCCTAAAATGCGACTGTCAAGAAGCTTACCTATGGTGAAATGCGTCCCAAAAGAGAAAAAGGGTTATGCTACAATTGCGATGAACCATGGATAAAAGGCCATGACTGTCGAAAGCAGCAATTGTATATGATTGTTGCAGATGATGAAGAAGAGTTAAACTCTACGGAAAAGGATGATGGCTCTAGTCCAACTATTGTCGAAGTGGATGAAGAAATGAAAATCTCAGTCCATGCCCTAGCAGGTAACGTCTCTCACTCAACAATTAAGATTAAAGGACAGGTGAAGACTCAAGGTTTGAATATTCTTGTGGATAGCGGCAGTACCCACAGTTTTATCGATCCATCTTCTGCCAAGAGAAGTGGCTGCACCATCCTCCCAACTCAAACCTTGCGGGTTACAGTAGCTGATGGAAACAAGATGTTGAGTCAAGCTACATGTCCAGAGTTTACCAGGTTATGAAGGGTCACACTTTTTCTCATGACTTGCACCTTCTCGACTTAGGAGGTTGTGATATGGTTCTCGGTGCGGTGGATCGTGAATTGAGCCCAATGCTTTTTGATTTCAAGCTCACCATTTCATTTAAACATAATGGCACTGATATCGAGTTGATTGGTCACAGGAAGAAGCAGTTAACATCTCTCATGACAGGGGAGGCATTTTAAGAAACTTCTTCGTAGGTGATCGAGTTTTATTTGGTCAACTTTCATCTATCTCGGCTATGAGCATCAAGCGCCATTGCAGCTCCAATTGCGGAAGTCTTAGATCAGTTCAATTCTGTCTTCCAATTGCCAACCGCACTTCCACCAGCTAGAGCACACGATCATCACATTCCTTTGGTACCAAACTCAACTCCACCGAACGGACTTACAGAGTATCGTTTGTTGACTTGATCATTGAGAAGCTAGTTCAAAA
Organism: Papaver bracteatum; assembly: GCA_023529315.1. Classification (NCBI taxonomy): domain Eukaryota; kingdom Viridiplantae; phylum Streptophyta; class Magnoliopsida; order Ranunculales; family Papaveraceae; genus Papaver; species Papaver bracteatum. The sequence goes on from JAJJWX010000127.1 coordinate 23,448, forward strand.
ATGCTCAACACGGGGGTGATCGGCATAGCCACATCCCATTCTCTTCTCGGTACTATTGATCAAGAAAAGCGGTGATTGGCGTTTCAAGGCGTGGATTCTATGCAAGCTTAACTCCATTACTATTAAAGATAAGTACCCCATACCTCTTATAGATGAGTTACTTCTTGAGCTACATGGCTCTACAATCTTTTCTAAGATCGACCTTCGATCTGGTTATCACCAGATTCGATACACACACGATGTGCAGAAAAGCTTTCCGTACACACCATGGTCATTTGAATTTCAAGTCATGCCTTTTGGGCTTACTAATGCCCGGCAACTTTCCAATCACTTATGAATGAGATTTTCAAACCTTACTGCGGAAATTCATTCTTGTTTTTCGATGACATACTAGTCTACAATACGACTTAGCTTCTCATTGCATTCACCTTGTTTCATTAGACATTTTGCAAGAACATTCACTCTTAGCAAAGCGTAGTAAATGCAGATTTTGGTCAGCACAAACTAGAATACGGGTCATGTTATTAGTGGTGAAGGAGTGGTAGTGACAAAGCCAAAATCGAATGTATCTTTGAATTGTACACGACCTACAACACTTAAAGGCTTGCGTGGGTTCTTGGGTTTAACAGGTACTATTAAATTTGTTAAGAATTACGGCCCTTATTTGTCAACCATTAACTTGCATTGTTGAAGAAGAATAATTTATCTTGGTATTCATTCTGGAATCGCCTTTGAACGATTAAAAGTGGTCACTACAACTCGGTCCTCATTCTTGCGATTTCACCAAGGAGTTTGAGGTAGAGGCGATGCAGAGTGATAGTGGTGTGGGTGCAGTTTTGACGCAATCAGGAGACCCATTGCATTTTTCGGCAAAGCCATGGGCCTCGCTACAAGTCACTATCCACCTACGAAAGAATTGTTGAGCATTGTGATGGCGATAAATCATTAGCGTTCATTCTTATTAGGGTCTCACTTTAAAAAATTTATACCATCAAAGTCTTAAATATTTTATGGACCAGTGACTACACACCATGTTCAGAAGAAATGGCTCACCAAATTGCTAGGTTTTGAGTATACTCTTCCTACTGAGAAAGGTTCGGAAAATCGAGTGGTGATGCCTTATCCAGAGCATCTTGTTCATCCTTGAGTGCAATTCAACCAAGATGGCTTGAGGAGGTTCAAGAAAGTTATGCAGATGATAAGTTAGCACAAGAACTGATCCCCAAGATGCTTCTTTCTCCAGGGCATACAGAGGGCTACACCTACTCTCAAGGCATCCTCAAGCTACATGGCAACATCTACATTGGCTCTACGGGTGGGGCTCGTCGATGGAAAATCTTAGCGGCTGTCCATTCTTGACTATTGGCGGTCACTCGGCATGCAAGCTAGCTATCAACGAGCCAAAGCTTATTTTCATTGGTAGGCATGAAGAAGGACTTAGTCTCATTCATTCAGGAATGTGATGTTTGTCAACAAAACAAAGTCGAACACACTCCTCAGCGGCCTACTCAACCCTTGCCCTGTCTCGGACCAAGCTTGGAAGCATTTGAGCATGGACTTCATAACGTGCTTGCTGAAATCAGAGGGGAGAGGTAATTTTGGTTATTGTCGATCGCTTCACTAAGTATAGCCATTTTACAGCTTTAAAGCCACCCTTATACCAGCTCATTCGGTAGCTAGAATTTTCTTAGACACTATACTTAAGCTTCATGGGGTACCAGAGACAATAGTATCGACGGATATGCTATCTTTCTAAGTATTTTCCGGCGTGCCTTATTCCAAGCTTTACGGTACTTTCCTACATCTTAATACATCGTACCATCGCAAGCTGAGTGGTCGGGCCAGACGTACCAATGCTTTAAGTCTTATCTCGGATGCATGTGTATCTATCGCCCGGTCAAATGGGTCTCTTGGCTTTCTCTAGACGAATGGTGGTTTAATACCACATACCACTCCAGCCTCAAGATGACACCTTTCCAGGCATTGTATGGCTATGACCCTCCTCAGTTTGGGTTGCATTCGTGCTCCACTATTGGTCACCCCACCGTGGACGACTACCACACCAGCGCAAGGTTTTATCTGAGGTATTGCAGAAGAATCTACTGGAATCCCAACACCGTATCAAACGCTTAGATGACAAGAAGCGGGTGGAATGATCATTCCAGATTGGCGACTGGGTTTACTTGCGCCTGCAGCCTTATCGCCAAACTACTGTCCACCTGCGCAAGAATCTTAAGTTGTCAGCAAAAAAATTTGGCCCTTACCAAGTGCTGCAACGTATTGGTCAGGTAGCTTATAAACTTCAATTGCCTCTCTTCTCGTATTCACCCCATATTTCATGTGTCTCAACTAAAATGGAAGGTGGGTCAAGGAGTTATTCCACAAACAAGCTTGCCATCGCTTGTGAGATGGCCTGATGGTTCCGATTGCAGTCATAGATGCTCGAGTTATCATCAAAGGGCCGTTAACAAGTTCCATAGATTTTTGGTACAATGGTCTCATGCTGCGGAGGCGATTCTTCTTGCCGGGAAGATACCGCTTTCATCACCTCCCAGTTTCTAAATTTATACTTAAGGACAAGTATAAGCTGTAGGGATGGGCATTTGTCATGTCCTTGTATGGGCATCTAGAACCTGGGTGTGTTTAGTAAATTCTGGGTGTATTAATTAAATTGTTATGTAGCCAGGCACATGTGCTCTTAAGGTGTAGCAATCCTTAAGGTGTATCAACTAATTAAATGCGTTTCGCACATGTGCCCTCTAACCCTATATGTGTTGATCGATACTCCTTGTTTTGGGAATGAAAAAAAGTTTTGAGTTGTTCTTCACCTCTCTGAGGTTTCTTATCTCTAAATCGTCAGTGTAGATCCTGAAGATTTAGTAACTATTGTCAATTGTAGTGTAGATCACTACATATATGACAGTCGTCATGTTGTTTTTGATGAGACCACCTTCCCTTTTGCGTCCGCATCATAACCTTTTCCGGCATCGACATCTTCACAGGTACCTGTTTCTACTCCTCTGAGTTTGCCTTTACCACCGGTATTGAACACGAGTTCTACTATCCACTCACATCAGACAGAAAATCTAGTTTTGTGGTGTCCATTGGTACCGATCGGTTCCCCACGTTCAGTCTGTATCATCCCCTAGCAACACTCAAGTTAATCTCCAGCCGACAGAACCTGCTCCACTCCAGCCAACAGAGACTCTTGTTGTCTCTGACAGAACCTGCTCCAATCTACAGTTGCCAGCGCCTAATACTTCCAGCATCTCCTCACGTACAGACGCCAGTACCAGCTTTGGCAGAAATGGTTCTTATCCCCAGCCGACAACACTTGCACCTTTACAGCCGACATCACCTGTATCTGCTGACATCGGTCAGTCTTCTCAATTCCATCCAACGGAAATTGTGCCAACATCTATTGTTCTACCTAGTCCAACACCCACTTCGGTACCTACTTCAGCTCCAGTCACGCACCTGCCAGAGTCCGTGTCACATCCAATGGTGACTAGAGCTAAGGATGGCATTTTTAAGCCTAATTCAAAATACGCACTGGTATGTGATTCACTTCATGAGCCTACTTGTATTTCTCAGGCTCATAAAATTCCAGAATGGCGTACATCTTCTGATGATGATATTAATGCATTGCTTCGAAATGGTACATGGTCACTAGTACCATATCATCCTTCTATGAATATTATTGGATGCAAATGGGTATTTCGTATCAAACGAAATCCTGATGGTACAATTTCAAGTCGTAAATCTCGTCTTGTTTCAAAGGGATATAATCAACAAGAAGGGATCGATTACTCTGAAACGTTTAGTCTAGTTGTTAAACCATGTACTATATATACGTATTATTCTTACATTGGCCTTATCTTCCAATTGGCCTATTCACCAACTTGAAGTGCAAAATGCTTTCTTACATGGTGAACTTCAAGAAGAAGTGTATATGAAACAGCCACCGGGCTATGTGGATTCTCGTTTTCCTACACATGTTTGCAAGTTACATAGTTCTCTTTACGGACTCAAACAAGCTCCTCGTGCATGGTACCATAGACTTAGTACTTTTTTGCTACAAATTGGCTTTGTTACTTAGAAATGTGATTCGTCTCTGTTCATCTACAATAGTACTTATGGTACTATTTATTTGTTAGTCTACGTGGATGATATTATAGTTACTGGCTCCAGTACTCCAGGTATCAATTCTATTCTCACCCGTTTATAACAAGAATTTGCAATTAAAGATCTTGGTTCCTTATCTTATTTTCTTGGCATTGAGGAAATTCGTATTTCTTCGGGGTTGTTTATTTCTCAACAACGTTATGCTCATGATCTTCTTATTCGAGCGAAAATGGATGGAGTCAAACCAATTCATACTCCACTTAGTACTTATGGAGATATTTCCTCTGAATACCGTAGTATTGTTGGCGCTTTGCAATATTTGACATTTACTCGACCAGATCTTTCATATGATGTCAATAAAGTTTGTCAGTTTATGCATGCTCCTACTGAGTTTCACTGGAGTCTAGTTAAGCGCATACTTCGTTATCTCAAGAATACTTCTACATTTGGTATACTTCTTCGGCCATCACCTTCTTTACAGTTATCCTTCAGTTCTTATATTGATTCTGATTGGGCTGGTTCTCTCGACGATCGTCGTTCTACTAGTGGGTATTGTGTTTATTTGTGTGGAAATATTGTCTCCTGGAGTGCTCGTAAATAGAAAACGGTGTCTCGTTCTAGTACTGAAGAAGAATATCGGGGACTTGCAATTGCAACTGCAGAAATTATATGGATCCAGTCACTCATTTCGGATCTTCGCATTTTTACTTGTTCTCCTCCTATTTTATGGTGCGACAATCTTGGTGCAACTTATCTTGATGTTAATCCTATCTTTCATGCACGAACGAAGCACATTGAAATAGACTATCATTTTGTTCGTGATCAAGTGGCTTCCAAACTACTCGACGTTCATTTTATATCATCTAAAGATCAGATTGCGGACATATTCACAAAACCGCTTTCTAAAGACCGGTTTTCTCTTTTGCGCTTCAAGCTAATGGTTCAGGATAACCCGTTACGCTTGCGGGAGGGTGTTAACACAACGTGACTCAAACACGGTAGTCTTTGTTTATTTGGAAGTCTTTGTATGTTAGGAAACTATGTTTAGTTAGGTAAGTTAATATATTAAGATTCACGTCAGTTTATACATATATATATATATATATGTATATGTGTGTCGAATCTGTTTATATTGTAGTCAAGAAAACTCAATAAAATAAGTTATGTTCAGTTTGTCTTCCTGTCTCTCTTCTTCTCAGTTAAACGTCTCTCTCTAATCTTCAGTTAAACCTTAAGTAGTAAACCTAGAACCTCATAGTCTTATCTAGTTTCCTCTTAAGGTTTTCAGTCCACTTTTATGGTGCAAAATGTATCGCGAGTGACAAACAATTATTATGGTGTACAACTGTCATGGGGAGCTAAATATTTTCTTCATTCCAATGGAAACTATTGCATGACCTGTCACTCAAATCATTTGCATGCTATTTGAATTGTCACGTCCATAAATGGTCTAACAAGCATCAACGTTGAAGCTAGAGTTAGACTGATATGTTCGATCTGGCATTTTGTTCGACAGAAAATGGAACCACTATCAGTTTAAACTAGAATTTTGAAGATCTAATTAATATTCACAGTGGCGACCATAAAGATCTACATTGTGTCAAGGAATGATAAAAAGCAATGGCACATGCCAAGCGGAAAACTCAGTTCCTATGATGTATGTACATCACCGGGACTAAAAAAGGGAATCCAACGAAAAAGCAGCATTAAAGAAGTACATGGCGAAAAACCCTATTAATGTGAAATCTTTTAAAGAAGATGTTCAAAGTCTCAAGGATGGTGAAAGCCTCTATGTTTTCTGTTTTTCCTATGCAAATATTTGGAGTATCGCGTACCGGAATTTTCTGCGCTCTCACGGACGACAATTTCAGCAGGGTTTATATTGGACGTAATAGAGATCTGGAGAATGCTTTGATATTGAAAAGAAAACAAGAACTCAGACATGGCCTCCGTCCAGTTGCGAATGAGCTTGGTAATAGTGAGGATGTTGGTGTTATTATAACTAACAAACCCGAAGCTGAAGTACTCAAGAAGTTTGCTGATTATCAAGAATTTGACTTTGCAGAGCTTCTGAAATTGTTTATTTTCCGTTTAAATACTTTTATTTCATCCAACTAGGCTGATGAATGTAATATAAGTTAGCTGACTGTAATATTTCTAAATGTGACTATGCATAAAAAGTCAGGACCTTAGTGGTACGATAGTAAATAATAATTAACATTTGTGTATATATGTCCATGAATCTTATTTTTGTGTATTGTTTTGTTTGTACGATATTTCTGGAAGATTTTATGAAAAGAGGGTTTATTTTAGATAATTAAAACCATCATCAAATTATCTGAACAGATGAAACAAGAATTTGGTTCCGTAGCCGATCGCAAAAAAAAAAAAATTGGTTCCGTAATTGTTTCATTTACATACATATCCAACCACTTTTAATGCATCAAATTCTTACGACGCTTTGAGCTATAAATGGATGACACTTATTAAGTTATTTTGCTTCTTCTTTTGCTTTTTTCACTACCATATGAAGTATAAATTTCCATCTCCCCCATACCGATTGTTAAAATTAGTAAGAAAGCCCAAACCAGTATTTTCTTCCTTGTCTTCTTGGTTTCTGAATTATCAGAGCCTTTTCTTCCTGCTGCTTCCATTTATACCAACCTGTAAAACAAGGATAATCAGGAACACCTTTATAAGAACACTAGATTTGTGCCCGTGCTACGCACCGGGCATCTTTTTCTTTTAATTAGTGCGCGCAACGCTTCTCCCCATCCCGTGGCGATGCATTTTTTATTTGGTATGCGCGGGGAGATGTATTTTTTTATTTGGTGTGCACAGGCTTCGGTTCTCCCCGCGTAGATGCTTTTTTAGTTTGGTGTTCGCGGGGCTTCCCTGCCCCGTGAAGACGCAGCTTTTTTATTTGATTTGCGCGGGACTTCGTCCCGCCCCGTGTAGATTCAGTTTTTGTTTGGTCTGCGCATGTCTTCTCCTTGCCCCGTGTAGATGGTAAGTTAATATTCTTTATAATTAAGCAAAGTATAGTGATGACATTTAAAATTTCACACTTCTCAATTTTCATAACTAATTTAATTCCACTTCCGACAACTGCCAACGACATAAAAGTTTAGAGAATGAAGGAGGGATAATAATTTTATGATTGAGGCATTATCATATCAGTCGCGTGGCATTTTTATTTAATGAGGTTGTATAACCCTTAGTGCCCGCTGCAATTCTAGTGTGAGAACTTGATATCCAGTCACTATTATCCTGGTGTTCGTTGATGGTACCGAAATATGATTAGTATATACCCACTAAAGAACACGTACATTCATAATCCATAGGAATATATCGAAGTTAAGTTTAGAATCTGAACGTCACTATATTGTGACGAAATCTGATGTATCGTAATTAAACTTCTACCTTACACGCTGTTATGTTCACGATTATTTATGTTTCCAGATAAAGGTGGATTTCTTACTCGCCAAAGATTCTAAGGGACTAACTCGAGAGATTCATTGGGTCTCTCTTTATTATTCATCCCCTTTGGTAACCATAAACTCACTAAACGTCATGTGTCTGTTAGATGGTAATCCAGAAATCATGTAGCCGAACGAAAATTACTGCCAACTTGTGATTGAGAGTTGGTACTTATCGTAAAATTAGATGTAATTTTTGATTTGCGCTTCTTGCCGATTTCTTAGTAACATATATTTTTGGGTACGAATCTCACAGAGATGATGTGCACTAACACGGTTTCCTTATAAGTTCCAATCGAATTTGGTTTTGATATTTATTCCTAAAGAGTCTGAAACACGTTAACACAATGTTTCCCTTTATATTTTAGTTTCCTGATTTTGTTTAACCAATCATACGTTGTCAAATGTCATCACCATAATGCTTGTTTCACAAAACTGAAAAAAGACTTGTTTCGACCAATAGGAAGAGAGGGTTTCCTCACCATTCAACGTGGAAGCTTTATTTATCTAGGCCTTTAAGTCTTTAGATGTCAATCTAGACTAGAGAACAAAAATGGATACTAGATTGTCCAAATAAACCGATTCAAAAGAAATTATGAGCTGATTAGTAATCATCAACTGAATTTACCTTAAGAATATCGTCGGAAGTCCATTTGTTTAAAAGCTTAGCGTCGAGGTTTAGTGTTCCATATTAAGCTTGAGCTGTTTCCACCATGATGAATGTGCCGTAAAGAGTTCGGCCCATTAATTCTTAACTTGGCAAGTTTTAATCCCGTTTTTGAAGGCCCGACGTCGCCTTTCCTTTTTTTCTCCAAAAATTGCTCATATGGTCCTTAAGAATATCGTCGGAAGTCCATTTGTTAAAAAGCTTAGCGTCGAGGTTTAGTGTTCCATCTTGAGCTTGAGCTGTTTCCGCCATGATGAGTGTGCCGCAAAGAGTTCGGCCCATTAATTCTTAACTTGGCAAGTTTTAATCCCGTTTCTGAAGGCCCAACGTCGCCTTTCCTTTTTTTCTCCAAAAATTTCTCATAGGGTCAAAGGGAAGATTCGAAATGCTACCATACATCTCCATACAATATAAATATATCCATTCCACTGAACCGATGGTTGTTTGGCGTTAAATGTATTTTATATATAATATGCAAGATTCTTCGGCATGTGCATATGCACATTCTTGGTAGCATTAGGTTCTACTCCCTCATCTCGATCCACTTCTCCTGCTTCAGAGCAAGTCTTATGGTGGAATCCAAGAAATTCCAAGTGTGGAAAATTCATGGAATGTCAAGTCTAGTGGCTTCCAAGTTGGTGTTTTCCACACAAAATCCAAGCAAGGTTCCATGGTTTAGTGGAATGGTGCGTGGAATCCATCAAAAACGCTAATAACAATAGCGCTGAACGCCAATAAGAATGGCGTGGTAGAGGACAAGAAACGCCAATATGAATGACGCTGAACGCTAATAAAAATAGCGCAAGTCAAGCGCTATTAACATTGGTGTTCAGCGCCATTCATATTGGCGTTTTCTCAGCGCCATTAACGTTTCGCGCTGTTAACAATAGCGTTCTGCGCTATTAACATTTGCTTTTCTATTTATTTATTTTTCTTACACTCTTCTTACATCAATCCTGTTTTTTTACTAAATTGAAAATAAAAACTTTAAAAATACAAAACAAAATTTATAAATTTGAAATTGAAACAGGTTTAAATTAGCTAATTTTCATTTCATAGATTAAGTTATATGAATTAAAAAAATTAAAAGCAACATTACATGGGTTGAAATAACTAATATTTAGAACTTAACATGATCCGATTTTCATTTTCAAGCTTCATCATTTCTCAAAGTTCACTTCATCATCGGTAAGATCAAGATATTTAATTTTCGAAAGCGAGATGGCTCTTAAGAATTTGGTACACATGATCAAATGCAAAATCTTTGTTGTTTTGTTGAGAATATAGAGTTTTAGCATGTGCCTCCTACAAAATAAATAAACATAATCTCTCATTTAGAAAATTAATGACTTAAAATATGTAGATAATTAAAAATAAGAGGTTCCATTGAATAATACTTACAACTTCTTCTAACGTCCATCCTCCTCCGGGCATATTTGCATAAATTGATTGTATGAAACCCATGTAAACTTTGGTTTGCTTTTTTATCACCGACCACCTATTTTGAATACTATGTCTTGTTCTTCCGTTTTCATTACCACCCGCTTCTTCTACAAAGGCTTGAAGCACCCTTTCCCAATAAATGTGGACTCCTTGATTTTGTTCAACAATCGGTTGGAGACTAATTCTCATCCAAGCTTTGGTGATTGCAACATCTTCATTTGTAGTGTATGCCATACTTGCACTTGATTGATAGAAGATTTGGAATTAAAAATATAAAATCAGGAGAGATATGAAGCAAAGAAAATCTTGAGATTTTGGGATGGTTTTGATTTGTGTTGAAGAAGCCAATTTATAGATAAATTTCAATTTTGAAAATCTGACCGTTGAAACACTATTAAGATTAGCGTTAAGCGCCGTTCTTAATGGCGCTTATTATGAGCCGTTGATTAGAAGGAGCCGTTGAGAATCAAATGGTGCAAACTAAAACGCAATTAATACCAGCGTTAAGCGCTATTCTTATTTGCGCCAAACGCCAATCTTAATTGCGCTAATCAGAAAAAACATCCAGTACCCACTCGACTTCTCTTATCCTATACTTAGTTTTTTTTTCTAGTGTCTCCCATTTTTTCCTCTTGAATGAAATTGAAGAAGATAAAATTGAACTAAATCAAGTCAAAATGAAGATAAAATTGAATGAAATTGAAACTTGATTGATACTAAAATACTTCAACTACATTGATTCCACTACATCAAATTGAAAAAAGAAAAAAACATAACTGAAGCTACATAGTTCCATAAGCTACATGGTTTCATATATTGAAATGACGAACATTGCTAGTGTTAGGATAATAACCAAGTGTTTTAGGAGGATAACCATGTTTTTCCAAAATCATATTTTGTTTATCCAACATAAATTGTCGCTTCCATTCCGGCAAGGTCTCAACCACCACATCCAACAATTCGAGTTCATGTTTTTCCAAAGCTAAATCCAAGGATTTCTTCTTTGTCTCTGCAACGGTTAATAAATATTCTTCTTGTCCATCCAACCTTGCCATCTTCTTTACATTCTCTTCATTAAAATGTTTCAAAATGCGGTCGGTTCCGTCGTTGATGGCCGCTAGCTCCGAAGCTTCCCTTTGTTGAGCCATTTTTCCCGTTGGTCGACGAGGGACATCCTCTTCATGCCATCTTAGGTCGCTTCTTGCCGGAGCACTACTTGTTGAAGCATTAACACTAGGAGCCTCCGATTCATCTTCCTCATTTTGGGTAGGATCAACTTCTTCGGGATTGAATCCGGGAACATGGGATTTGAAAAGTTTGTACACCTCCTCATTTCTAAAAGGTTTTCCCTTGCTAATCTAACTATATTCCGATCTAGCTTTACTCTCCTACAAAAAACAAACAAAAACAAACAAAAACCCAAGTTAGAAATCCTTCAATAACATAAAATGATATACATTAATAAATCTTAATAAAACTTACAAGATCATCAATTCCAATTCCGCTTGCATTGTTTCTATGCAAATTTCTTAAGATACCAACCCACTTTTTGACATCTTTTTTCAAGGTACCAAATCTATTCTGCAACTTATGAACAATCCTCTCATTCTTATTCCCAAAGCTCCTTACATAGGTATCGAATACCCGCTCCCAAAACTGGTTTGATCTTTGATCAACTCCGGCAACACCATCAAGTGTAATGCTTATCCAAGACTTGGTGATTGCAACATCTTCCGCTGTAGCATATTTTTCCATGAATTTGAAAGGAGTTTGAAAAGTTTTTCAATGAATTGCAATGAATTTTAAGAAAATGGGGAAAAATATCTAGAGATTGAAAGGTTTTGGTCTTAGCTGAGAAGTGATCAATTTATAGGGAAAATTTTGAATTCAAAAAAGTAGTCGTTGAAACGCAAATCTTAATGGTGTTTATTTGTGAGTCGTTGATTAGAATGAGCCGTTAAAGATCTAATGGTCAGAAAAGAAATGCAATTCTTAATAGCGTTTGGCGCTGTTATTAATAGCGCCAAACGCTATTCTTATTTGCGCTTTTCTTGAAAAACATCCAGAAACTAAGCCAATTCCTCAAGTTCCACACTTAGTTTTTTTTTTCTTCTCTTTTGAAAATCCATACTTAGTTTTTTTTTCTTCTCTTTTGAAAACAATGAAAACCATAAATAATACAAGGAAAATCTTAATGTCTCTTAATTTTAAAATCTAGAAATCATAGGATTGTAACCAAGTTGCTTACATACTAAAAGTTCATTCGAAATCTTACGGAAAAAGACTAAAGCTGTTATGGTGGGTAAACATCCACTACACCAAATTTAACATTTAGCAACATCTTAAATTTGTTGCTGACCGGGCTTGCAACATATTTTTGTCGTTGCTAAACACCCTGTCGCAGTTTTTCGCAACAGCTCTAGCTCTGTCGCTAATTTCGGTCAGCAACGGCAGTAGCAACAGAAATCAGTTGTTGCTAATTTAAAATATAGAAACAGGTCTAAACTGTTGCTACTCTGTTGCTAATTTTAGAGTTATTCCGGGATATATTTTAGTAAAACGGGATATAGTTGTTCTGGTTCATATTTAGCAACACGTTTTTGCCGTTGCTAATTATTTTGCAACAAAAAAAAAGGTCAAGTCTTCGTTGACCTAGTCAAAACTGATTTCCCCCAATTTAGCATGCAATACCCCAGTTCCCTGCAAAACCCTGATTCATTTTATATCCAGCAATTTAATCTGATATTTCTCATACTTTATATTCACACAGACATTCCCACAGGTGTAAACATCAAATACATTCTACAAAGAAAAGGAACCAAATACAATAAAAAGAAGGGAACTCATGACATCAAAGACTAAAAGATTGCATATGTAAATATGTTATTGTTTCTTACATTGTGCTGGTGCAACTATGTTTGTTTTAGCTTCTAACGACTGCATTTATTTTAGCTTCTAACGATTGCATATAGAAACAGAATATTACAATCTCTTACAGTGAGTAATCATAATGCGACAAATTATTGTGGCTTTGAGAGGATGATCATACAATGAGGCCGAATTCTCGTCTTGACCAAGATGATGAAGAACCTGTCACGGATACATATAGTTAAGGATAAAGAATAAAGAAAGTAATAATACTTTAGAATTCAGGCTATATACCTGAATTCTTACTTTAGAAAGTAAGAATCATTGCCAATGATTTTCTTATACCTGAAAGATACTAGAGACCAGCTGAGACCAATGAGACTCGAGTAAGTGTTGGGTTTTCTGATGAATTTTCTCTATACCATGATCAAAATGAACTAGTCATAACACTAGCATGTGGCACAGTAGTAGCTTTCATTATAAGCAGCTTCAGGGTGAATCTCAGTAGTTCAGTTAGAACCAAGCTTGGTTACATTTGGTGCTTCTCATTCACCACCATTTATGGCATGTCTGATTCCATAACTGAACAGATCATCTCAGCGAAATTCTTCATACTCTGAAATTTATAACAAGCATCCCAATTTATATATTCACAATGCATTTATGACACACATAATCTAAGAATCAGTAACTATAAAAAGAAAACATAATAGCTTTATTCTAAAACAAGAAATGGACATAAATCATGCAAAGATTTTATTTTAATTTTCAGCTAAGCATATACTTTTGTCAGTTCTGCAAAAGCCATCCAACTGAAACAAGATACTCCATTTATAAACCTATTTAAGAAACTAGATGAAAATTTAAGTTATTATAAGCCAAACGAGTGTAACTGATCACAAGAAAGCTACCTTAAATTGGTTCAAAAAGATATTTCATGTTCGTTGTTGTGACTACTATATAAACCCCATAGCTCTTCTCCATTATGATACTTTAGTAAATTCTCATAAAAAAAGATGATTAAGTTTTTCTGCGTTGTTGTTGTTCTATCCATGGATCATATGATGGTTGAACCAACCCAAGCAACTTTTACTTGTACTGACATTGAGCGTCCAAAAGATGTTGTGCTCTAGGTCTATCCCTGCCACATGAATTGCCCTTGGGAAAACTCCTAATAGCAGTCAAAACAGCTTTGACATCAACATACACAGGGGCAACATCAATATCATCTGGAGGTATGATGAGAGGAGGTGCATAAGGGTGTTTCAGTTGAAGCTCATGTAATGTGTCAGAATTATATGGTGCCACACCATTAGAAGAGAGGATTCTGATTGCAGCTTTATAATGCCCATACCTGAGTTTATTTTTGCAAGCTTCAATGTCAAGTTTTTGCTTATTCTTGCTAAGTTTCCTGCTTCTCTGAATCTCCTTGTTAGTTTCCAACAATTGTTGTACCAATGTGATGCATCCATTTGTCTCTCTCCACTTAGCCAGTGCATGGTTGATTGAAGCTGTTTGTAGCCTTTTCCTAGTGCATGATCTCTCCTCCATAGAGCTCTTTAGTATATACATATTGAGAGTGCAGGTGGGAAGCAAAAGCAACTGCAACCATAAAGCTAAATCATTAGGTTTTTTCAACAATTGTTCCCAAACCATGTAAACAAAAGCCATAACATGAATTCTTTCCCTACATATAGAAATACCATTCTCAATAGATAAATGTCTATCTTGTATATGCTTAAGAATAAAGGTCTTAGCATAACCTCTCCCACCTACACTATCCGGACAATCTTCAAACTGTTTGTAAGTGCAGTGACATGCTGCATCACAAGCTGATTTATTGTCAGAGCATGTAGATTGTACATAAGAACTTGCATAAGCCTCTGTCGAAGAAGAATCCAAAGAACTAACTCTTGAATAGTTAGGCAAACTTGCAGATGGAGTAACATTAACAAATGACGATCTGGTTGTCGGCATTCCGCAAATGTAGAGAGAATAACCACTCAAGCCAGTTCACAAAACAAAGAACTAAAAGGAAGGAATTGGAATTTAAGAGTTCAAACTAGGTAAATAAACCTAATCGAAAACTTAAAATACCATTCGTTAAAACACTAATTAAGACAAAATCCAAATCTTCACACCCCAAAACTTCAAATCTGCTCAAAGAAAAATCACCGAAAAGCCTCAACAATCCCTTACGGAAACACCACTACAAAGTTTACTTATAACAATTATACACCACAGAACAATCACAGAGCAGTCCCAGCCTAAAAAACAATCACCACTGATACTTGAGAGCTATTGATCAAACAACCCCTAAGAATCAAACCACCCAATTACACACAACAATCTTACTTTTATAATTCCCACACCACTAAAGAATCACAGAAAAAGCACAGATTTATAATAATCACATAACATATGTTGAATACTCACCTTACAACCACTGATGATTGAGAACTAACCGATTAACTGCTTGCAAACCCACCACAATACCCTACCTTAATTCAGCTTCAATTAAACACAGCAATCAATTTGAATGAAAAAAACCCAACCTTGAATTTCACTCCCCTGTAAAATTCTCCCCTGCAATCAAACCTCCCATGTAATCAAACCACCCCTGCAATCAAACAAACAAACACAACAAAAATCCAGCTGCAATTTTCACACAACTGACAAATTGATTCCTACAACCTAATTCTGGTATACCCTGAAAAACCTCAACTTTGACAAAACCCTGAAAACGATTACAAAGTTGCTGCTCAAAGATGAAGATCGGAGAAAACAGCCACAAAAACCCTGCCCTAACACAGTACGTCAAACGACAAAACCCCACTTCCTAAGAGAAAAGATGAAGAAGAATTGGGGAAAACGATGATGAAGAAAAGAAGAAACGAGATACAAAAAGATGATGATGAAAAAAAGAATTGGGGAAAACGATTTTTGTTGAAAAGAAGAATTGGGGAAAACGATGATGATGATGATGAAAAGAAGGAAAATGATTACAAAGTTGCTGCTCAAAGATGAAGATCGGAGAAAACAATGAATTTACAATTTTAAAAGCCAGAAAAACATAAACAACACTTGCATATGAACACCAAATTAAACCCAACCCTAGATATCAAACGCAAAATTAAACATAACAATAGAATTTCAACAATACAACAGAAACCCCTAAATACCTAGTAGAAAACTAAAAATACCTAAATCATAACCCTAAATTGCTGGGGTGAAAAATCAAAATATCCTAAATTATGAATCTGAATACTACTGACATAAAATAAAACCAGAAGATATTCGAAGTTAAATAATATGCAAAAATATGAAAATTGAATCATAAAGAAACTAATATAAAGAACGAGATCTTAAAAAATGATTTTTTTTTCTAAGATAATATCGAACAAGGTAGTTGACCTTCACAAATCTAAGTTCATCATCAGCAGAATAATCAGATATGGAAAAAAGAAAGGAAGAAGAAAAGGGTAAAAGATTTTTCTGGGTCGGAGTTTTTTTTCTTCTTCGAGTTTTTCTCTCAGAGAGAAAGGAAGAAGAGAAAGGAAGAAGAAAGAGGTAGTAGAAGAGAAACTTATCTCTTCGATAGAAACAAGTAGTAGAAATGGTCAAATGGGTCAACGGGGTGGAAGTATATCAATACACTAAAGGATATCAAAAATATAGGCGGAAAAAGAGTTTCAAAGTGTTACCTGGAAGCATGTGAATCGCATGCTTATGATTTCCGCAGTTGCTAATCGCAACAGAACATGGGCAGTCGCGAGTTTCGCAACAGAAAAAAGATGTTGCTAACATTTGGCAACTGCTTTTCTTTGTTGCGAATTAGCAACAGCCCTAGAGCTGTTTCTAATCTGGGTTGCTAAATCCAAAATTTGGTGTAGTGATCGGTAGGATCGAATTCACCATCCAAACCGTCAAGATTATCTGGTGGCGGAGGGGGAGATTATGGTGGAATTTCACCATCTCTGAGACCTAGTCCATGTCATGTCCAAATGTGTTGAACAAGATCATTGCGGAGTTGGAGATATGCTTCATCATTCCTTAACTCGTGGTATGACCTCGGCATTCCAGTAACCTTCCGTATTGGTTCGTTCACGACTTGACCCCAATCTAAGTTACGTCTGTCATTCTCAATGACCATGTTATGCAAAATCAAACAAGCCTTGATAATAAAGTTTATATCATCCATATCCCAGTAAAATGCTTTTTTGTTATTTGGAACTTGTTTTGGAGAGTTCCAAAAGCCCTTTCAATATCCTTTCTCTTCGCTTGTTGGTATCTCTTGAACAACGTATTAGTTGTCCGATGTGGAAGAAGAACTTTGAATCACTGCACAATACAAGACAATCGTGGATATATATTATCCGCCAAGTAGTAACCCTTTTCGTATTTGTGGCCATTGATGCGGTAATTACAAGGAGCTGCTAAACCATTAACCATCTTATCAAAAAGTGGAGATTGAGTCAAGATGTTCAAATCGTTGTTCGACCCTGGCGTTCCAAAGAAACCATGCCAAAACCACCTATCATATGATGCCATGTCTTCTAAGATCATGGTAGGTTTTTTCTCATGCCCACGGAATGTACCTTCCCATGATGTTGGAAAATTCTTCCACCGAAAATGCATACAATCAACACTTCCAAGCATCCCAGGAAACCCTCTAGCCACAGTTTCTGCCAATAATCTTTCCGTGTCTTCTCTTATAGGAAGTCGCATGTACCTTGGACCAAAGCGGCGAATAATTACTCTGGTAAACCTCTTCACATACATATAGACGGTCGGCGCTCCCATACGGACATAATCATCTGTGCTATTAGCGGCTATGCCTTTACACAAACATTTCATTACGGCATACATCTTCATGTGGGGAGAGTGACCAAGTTTTCCGGTGCAATCAACTTGGAAATCAAAAGAAGGATCCGCAATAACTATTTCACTTAGAATATGTAAGAAAATAGGTCGATACATACCCAAACGTTGGTGGAACTTCTTAGGGCCCCAATTACAATTAGGTCCAAAGTAGTCATGCATCATCCTTGCATCTCCTTCCTCTCGTTTCCTGTCCACCATTTGTCGCGTCAATACTTGTTGAGGCACTGGTTGGAAAAGCCTATGCATTCTTTGAGTCATATACTGGTACACCACAATTGCTCTCTCCTCGCTACCATCACCAATGCTAAGATCGATACCATATGTCGTTAGTACATACCTCCTTAGAAGATTTTCATCGTCCATATTGCACCTGTAAACAAAACTCAAATATTGTAAGTATTCCATACAAAAGAAAAAAAAGACATTCATTCAAAAGAAAAGACATTCATTCACACATTAGAAAAGACATTCATTCAAGAGAATATTAAAGAAAACACATTCAAGTTTTTCTAATTAATACAAAAGAAAATACTATCAGTTTTTCTACATTAAAACCATCCATTTCATTAAAGAGAAGACATTCTATGTTCCCGAATCATTTGTTTCTAATCCCAAAATCCTAGACATGTCATCTATATTATAACCATCCCCACTATTATTCACAAGTTGGGTTAATTGTGATTGTGGAGCTGCGTCCTCTTGTTGTGTCTGTGGAACATAATCAGTTTGTGTATCATCTACTACGGCATCATGACTTGTGGCTTGTCTTTTACGGCTGAACCAGTTTTCTCCAAGATCATAACATGATTGAGTTGATGTTCCTTCTCCTCCGTAGTTTGATTGCCCAAGAGCATGTGCACGATCTATTTTAAACCAATGTTGGTCCTTTGCAAAATTTAACATAGCAAATTTGTGCGCTAAATCTTTCCATTGCTCCTGAAAAAAAACACCAACATAGCAAATATATTAAAAAAAAATTAATGTGTAAGGAAAATCATAATAATATGGCAAACAAAATAATTGAAGGAGTCAAAACCAAAAATTACTAACCCTTGTTCCCCAATTAACATCATACGTAAATGGAGGAGGATCGGGTGCTTGCAAAGGCACTTCAATACGGTTGCCTTCACTGTCTGAACGTACGGTACAGAAATAAACTCTTGGAAATTCAGGTGAATCTTGTGAGACGTTTTCATACTTATACCGTGATGGATATATTGGGGGGACCTGATTCACCAGAAATGTCGGATCTTGAGTACTTGCATCTCCAACTTCGTTTCTGTTTTCTTGACGATATATTTCTGGGAGCAAAAATCCAATAGATTGTTGCTTCCACCACCACACATACATGCTCTCATCAACATGTTTATAGTCTCGTCCTTCAACTACATCAATAGGATCATGGGGGGAAGCAAGGTCTTCCAAACGTTCACGTCGACTTCTTGGAATTGTTATGAATCCTCTTGTTTTCCTTAAAAACCGTTCACCAAGATACATGATACTAGTAGCGCTTTCCGGATTATAGAAAGCCACTATTTGATTGGAGATTTCATGAGCATGCACTATATCAGGATGATCTCTATACATACTAGTAGACCATGGTTGCCATTGAGTTCCAACAATTGTCATCAACTCAATTTGTTGGCGAGTTGTATGAAGAGAGTGTTTGGAAGTACCCC
Source organism: Papaver bracteatum (assembly GCA_023529315.1). Classification (NCBI taxonomy): domain Eukaryota; kingdom Viridiplantae; phylum Streptophyta; class Magnoliopsida; order Ranunculales; family Papaveraceae; genus Papaver; species Papaver bracteatum. The sequence continues at coordinate 42,593 of JAJJWX010000127.1, forward strand.
TTTGCAACTTCACTAGACTATCTTTCTTAAATATCATAATTGCAGGCCATACATCAGTCGCTACACCTTCTTTGAGAAAAGGCGTCAAAGTACGGAACTATATGTAAAACCAATATTCTAAAACCATCGCCATTCCACACATGTTTTTTCCACCTCTAACAATATGATTCGTGCTACTATACAAGTGACTAAAACAAGCCGAACCCCAATCATAATTAATCTCATTCAAACAAATTACGCAAGAAAACGATCCAACCTTTGCTTGCTCGTGTAGTGGAACGTGCCAATAAAACTTTTGAAATCACCCATAATAAGAAGTATCGAGTCACAATCTCCCAATTTTCATCATTAATTGGATTTTTATTGATATAGGTTTCGAGGCAACTAATATGAAAATTAGGTGAGTGCTTGTTGTAGTTTGCAAACCCATGCATAGGTCTAAAGTAGGTATTCTCTAGCTGCTGACTTTCTCTACTTTTCCATTTACTTGTAGCGGCGTGTTCCAATCTTCTACGACCATTTCCAATAGGAATTCTGGTTAAGTGAACAAAGTCTAAAGGAGTGAAACCAATTTCGAAGTTTGGGAAATGAAACGAATTGGTGTTATACCACCACCTCTCTATGATTCCATAAGCTAGTTGTTGATCAGCTCTCTTAATTCTAATTTCAAAAAATCTAGCAAGGCCGGAATTTTGAAGAACTTGACTAGTACTTTCATGAACCACCACACGGCTATGTAAATTCTCAAAGTCTTCTAGATTACTTCTAAACGTGATATCATGTTGTGTATCAAATGGGTTTATACTTGTAGATATATGTTTGTCATCCGATTCTTTTGAACTCAACATCATACACACATCCATAATTTATACAAGAGAAACTCAACATGTATCAGGAAACACATATCACATTAAGATACAAGCAACAAAGTATAGCCCACAAACTTAGAATTCACACCACACATAACTAACAATGTAAAATCGTCAAAGCCCTAAATTCACATCACTTCTGCAACTTATACACAATATCCACATTCATTATCTCATGGCAATTTCACAATGTTCATCATCTAAAAGACTAAAACCCTAAATTACACAATGTTCATCATCTAAAACCCTAAATTACATGTCAAATTCGTCATTGTTAGAATCAAAATTGTTATCACTCATCATACAATCGAGTATCAAGCATACAATCAACAATCATATCTTCTAAACCCTAAATTTTCATCAAATCATAATATAAACTCAAAATTAAAATTCAACTAACCTTTCTTTGGACTCTCAATCAAATTGAGAAATTGAAGTATGCTTAGATTCCTTACATTGCAACGAACAAACCCTTTGAACCAATTTCACCAATTTGAACCATCATTAGAGAACATGGGAAGAAGAAGTTAGGTTTTCTTTTTCTTTTTCTTTCTTTTTTCACAAACTAGATGGATGAACTGGGGAAGAGAAGTGTCGATGGCGTACTGGATAAAGAATTTAAGAAGCGCTATTAAGAATGGCACTCAACGCCAATAACAATAGTGCTTTGACTGTTGACTTGAGTCAAGCGCTATTACTAACAGCGTTTCTAGCGCTATTATTATTAGCGTTTTCCGTGTTCCACCACTAGACTTGCGCTTCCATCCATAGTTCCAAATGTTGAGGTGGCATGGAAGATGGAAGATGGATGGATTCCACCATAAGACTTGCTCTCAAAAGGGAAAAAAAAAATCTCCACTTCTCCGTCAAAGTATAATTAATTACTAATATGCCCTTCGATTTTTTTTTGGAAAGCATAAATTTTAGGTTGGCTTAGGGGCAAAAATATAATTTGAAGTTAAATTTTGGGTATTATCATATTTGCCTTGTCATATTACCATTCTACCCTCGGATTATATTTCCATTTTTAATTCTAACATGTGAAGATAAGGGTAAAATTGGAAAAGAAATTTTGCAGCTTCATATTGAACAGTAAGGGGTGTTCCCTTTATATAGTAGAATAGATATAACACATTTTCCATACATTTCCTCCTATATATATGTTTCATTCATAATAATACATGCCAAATTTTGTGTCCCGAATCGATACCTCTATAACGAATTATACACGTACGTATACCGTTCCGAATTACTGCCGCATCACAAACCGTTGACTGGATTTTTGACCGAACTTAATTTTAACAAAACCGAATAATACCCGTACGTATGCCGTTCCATACGTTTGCTGAATCCCGAACTGCTAACTAGGGTCGGGTGTTCTGGTGATGGAGTCGTAGAAGAGTGAAATTAGAGACAATTTATGGTGCAAGTGGAAAGTCTAGTAGTAGTAGGCAGTCACGGGTGGTGACAATTATTGTACCTATAACCTTAGGGGTACAATTATCATGGCATGGGCTAACTTTTTTAGATTCTTTTGGGAACTGACATACTGTTCAACGGAAAACTCACGGTACCAACCAATGCAAAGTTGCAAACAGAGATGATGGATCCGGCTATTGAAAATTTTGAATCGTTCTCAAATCACGTTTTGGTTGGAGTCGTTTACAATTACATACTCATAATGCTATACTCCGAGTACATACTAACCTCTAAACATAAGTTGGCTAGATACGTTGACACAAAAGAGTGTCAATGTTTTTCTTTGAAGAGAAATGGTTAAAATTTTATTTTAAAGGAAAATCAAAAGATTTCGTCAATGATGAACGGAAGTCTATGCTCCACAACATCAAACCAGATCTTAATCCCATAAATGAGTTCTGCTCATTAGGTTTACCGTTTATGCCTAGGTTCTTAGATTTTGTTGAGTTGTAAAACATGGTGAAACAACAACAAAATTGGTATCCTTACTCGGGGAACTCTTGTCTCATTGTGGACGGAAGCACACCCATATTGATATTCACTGTACATTAATTTAGCTCTAAAATCTTTTTTCAATTTCCAAATCATTCATGTAACTGAGGCCTTGATATAAGATTGCATCTCATCTCAAGAAACAAAGAGTATAAATATAATGACAGCCATAAACTGAATTCCAACTGAAATAGGTGCAAAAATTACAAAAACTCGAAAAGCTAAAAGTCTAAAGGAAACTGCACAACAAAATGATATTGCGGATCTGACAGTCCAACGGAAGACTTACAGAACCAACCAGTTCAAATCGATCATTTGAAGAGCTAATTAAAATTTCTATAGATGGTGGCGAGTTGCGGGCCGCACGCGCGCTACACTGATGTATTCAACGAGTATATAGCCTTGGCCGACAGGCCCGGGTAATCTTCGAAAATTTCATCGTGATGGGGATAGATCATTGCACGTTCAGCGTGTCCTCCTAGAACGACCGCGCTCTGGTGTCCGTGCTTCTCACCCCTTAATTGGATTGAGTTGCTAGTTCTACTATAGACGGACGTTGTCTGGTGGACAAAACGTGTTGGCGTATGAGTGGTATTTGGGTAATCAAGAACTTTTTGGCTCCTTGCATCATGCAGCGAACGATAAGTCAGATTACCACCATTTTTCGAACAACCCTTTTGGGTGTTGGCGCCATTCCGAATCAACCTTGTTGGATCCAATTGTCTGCTTGAAATTGTGTTAGGGTAAACCCCATCGAGTGTCCAATCGTTGTCTAGTGGCATCTCTTGATGCATGCCCGTGATTTGCGTTAGCCCCCCCCCCCCCCCCGAGTACCCTTCCTCCGGAAATAGCATCTCTGGGCGCATGCCTTCTTTGCGTAAGGGTAGATCCCCCGGAATGCCAATTCTTTATGAGGTAGTTTCTCGTGACGCATGCCCGCAATTTGCATTAGGGTAAATCCCCTCGAGTGCCCAATCAACGATAACTCCCGTGTCGCATGCCAAAACCCATTCTGGGTTTTCCGGCAGATACCTACCTTCATCAGGGTCACATGCTAGATTGGCTAAACCCTTAACATGAATAGAAACCCAGTAGGGAACTGACTAACACCTTCCCTAAGTCGGGTACGGCGAATCCAGTGAGGTGATAAGAGGGGAGACTTGTCACGGTTTAGCTTGGAAAGCAGATTCCGCTTTCGGTGCTCAAAGCGCCAAGAAGCTCCGCCTGTGTGTTCTCCCCGCACAGCCTGTACTCCAAGCCAGGACTAAAGGAGCGAGTTATTGGACATGACAAAGCCAATGTCAAACTCGTCAAAAACCCTTATGAATACACAAACTACAGATAAAACGTGGGCGCGTCCCTGCAGTAACGACGCGCTTAGCCTGATCCCGGGCGAGTGGATAAATTCAGCAAGGGCTACAGACTGTCGGCGCCCGGACAGGATGTGTAATAGGAATATTACAGGGTCCTCGTTTGCACCGCGACGGGAGCGAGGGGCAAGGACGCTAGTCGAAAGGAGGAAGACAAAGACCAACACCAAGATCAGATTGGGTACCTGGAATATTGGCTCCCTAAAAGGGAGACGTAGGGAACTGACTGAGGCTGCACGTGCAAGAAAAGTCGATATACTTTGTATTCAGGAGACAAAATCTGTAGGTGCCAGCGCTGAGGAGATAGATGGGACAGGCTCAAAACTCTGTCTCTCAGGATCACCCACAGAAAATAAGAACTGCGTTGGCATCATTCTAAACAAAAACCTAGTGAATAATGTCGTAGATGTTCGAAGAAAGGGAGATAGACTGATTATTATACGACTATTGCTAGGAAAGGTGTTCCTGAATGTTATAAGTGCTTATGCGCCGCAAGAACGGTCTTCCGAGGCCGAAAAGTCAGCTTACTGGGAAGCACTATATAGTATGATGAGTAGCGTTCCACCGTATGAAAATCTATTCATTGGAGGAGACCTAAATGGGCATGTTGGTTCAACATGAGTGGGGTACAACAGAGTGCATGGAGGATTTGGTCACGGGAGCAAGAACCAAGCGGGGGACGATATCCTGAATTTTGCAGCAGCCTATGACCTCATGATTACAATACTTTTTTCAAGAAAGAAGAAAAACACTTGGTTACGTATAAGTGTGCCCAACGCATGACTCAAATTGACTACATCCTAACAAGAAGAGAGGATATACAAGAATGCACAAACTGCAGGGTCATACTGCATGAGGCGGTGGTCATCCAACATAGACTACTGGTGGAGGACTTTTGTATCGAGATGGGAGCCGACTTACGGAAAAGAAACGACGCTACACCAAGAACCAGGTGGTGGAAGCTGAAGGATGACACGGCCCGGAACTTCAAGGAAAGAGCGCTCGCTGGAGACGTGCTTTGTGAAGATGGAGATGCGGAACACATGTGGCAGGAAACAACAAATCGGTTGGGACTACTAGCGGCGAAATTGCTGGGTGAATCTAAAGGAATTGGTAAAGGCGATCCAAAAGATGCCTGGTGGTGGTCACTGGAAGTGCAACAGGCGGTTAAAGAAAAGAAAGATCGTCACAAGGAATTTTGTGACCTGGAAAATGAGGAAAACCGACGGAAGTACAAGGAGGCGAAACGCAACGCTAAGCGGATGTTCGCACAAGCAAAAGGGAGAGCTTATGATGATTTCTACAACAATCTTGATACGATAGAAGGCCAGAAGGAAATATACAGGATTGCACGGTCACGGGAAAAGAAAAGACATGACATTACCCAGGTAAAGTGTATTAAAGGTCCAGACGGGCGGGTTCTAGTAGAAGATGCGGAGATCAAATCCCGATGGAAGGACTACTTCCACGACCTTTTTAATGTGGAAGAATGTAACCCGGTAGTTAACCTGGTAGGTCCAAGGGATATGGGGGACCTACAGGAGGATGATGTCCCAACCATCCTCGAAAGTGAAGTAAGACAGGCAATTAAAGGAACAAAACGTGGGAAGGCGTTGGGACCTGACAACATCCCGCTAGAAGTATGGAAATGCATGGGAGAGGAAGGAGTCACTTGGTTAACTAAACTATTCAACAAGATCCGTCGATCGAACAGCATTCCCCGGGAGTGGCGAAGAAGCGTCATCGTCCCAATTTTCAAGAAAAAAGGGGACATCCAAAACTGTTCAAATTACAGAGGCATAAAACTGATGTGCCACACGATGAAGTTATGGGAACGCATCATGGATCGGAGGTTTCGAGAGATAACTGGAGTCACCAATAATCAATTTGGGTTTATGCCCGGGAGATCGACTACCGAAGCGATCTTCTTGGTTAGGAAAATAATGGAGCGGTACCGGGAACGGATGCAAAACCTGCATATGGTCTTCATTGACCTTGAAAAGGCTTACGACAGAGTCCCACGGGAGGTGTTGTGGTGGGCCCTCGAACAGAAAAGGGTACCACCGGAGTATATATCACTCATAAAGGATATGTATGAGGGAGATGTCACGGGTGTCAGAACGTCTGACGGTGTCTCAGACGATTTCCCAATTAACATTGGGTTACATCAAGGCTCGGCGCTGAGCCCGTACCTATTCGCACTGGTTTTGGACCAAGTGACGAAGGATATACGGGGGGAAATACCTTGGTGTATGCTCTTTGCAGACGATGTCACCCTCATTGGCGAATCAAAACAAGATGTGCAACAAAAGTTAGAGTGGTGTCGCCAAACGCTCGAATCAAAGGGCTTCAGACTGAGCAGAACAAAAACAGAGTACTTGAAGTGTGACTTCGACGGAACTGGAACTGATGAGGGAGAACTACTGCTGGAGGGACAAATAGTTCCTAAGAAAGAGTCCTTCAGATATCTAGGATCTATGATCCAGATCAACGGAGACATAGACGAGGAGATCCGCCACAGAATAAACTCGGGATGGGACAAATGGAGACTTGCGAAGGGAGTCCTTTGCGATCCCAAGATCCCAACAAAACTGAAAGGAAAATTCTACAAGATGGCAATCCGCCCAGCACTTCTATATGGGGCAGAGTGTTTGGCGACTACATACCCACACGTTAGTAGGCTACATGTGGCGGAAATGAGGATGCTAAGATGGGCTTGTGGGAAGACAAAACACGATAAGATCCGAAATGATTTCATTCATGGGAAACTGGGAGTAGCACCTTTGGAGAGGATACTTATCCAACATCGACTACGCTGGTTTGGACATCTACAACGGAGACCGCCGAGTGCCCCGGTACGTGTAGGACGTATCAGGCGGGCAGTAGGAAGAATGAAGAAACGTGGACGACCGAAATTAACATGGGATGAACTAATTAAACGGGACCTGAGGCACCGAGGCTTGGAGCAAGAGTTGGCGCTGGACAGAGCAGCATGGAGGGCGGCGATCCACGTGAATGAGGCATGCACTTCACACCAGACGCGGGTTCATAGGCGAGAACCGGAGGGACAAACGGGGAAGCAGGGACCCCCCGAGACTGAGGTACGTGCGTCACCCCTCCCGTGTACTTTTACTTTTGAATTTACCCCTTGAATTGCAGGTGGACACGGTTACCCAATATTGTTTAGCGTTAAGGCCGTTTTGGCGGCTTTTGGAGGGATGACCGCTGGGAAAAAAAGGTAAGGGTGTGGGACTAAGAATTCTTCAATTGCGAACTGGTAAATAACCAGGACAGAAGTGAATGGGGGAAAGATCCTCCCAGTAGCCTTGTCTCCTGGGCAGGGATGTAAGTGGATCTGCTAAGCTAACGGTCGCGAATGCGTAAACCCTACTATACAGTGGAACCACTCCCTATCCATAACAACAGACACGGTAGGTGTCAAGGATTACTCTTGCCCTTGAGCAAGTTGCGTCTCGGCCGTTCGACAGCCGGCATAAAACCTTAGTCGTAATTTTGGGGATACTGGCTTTATGAGTCAATATTCTTGCTCGACCCGGTACTTGCTACTGGAAAAGAGCTTTGGATTTGGTGGCGAGTTGCGCCTAAATGGCAATATCACATCCCCAGCCTGGATGCTTTAGGCGTAAATAACGTGACCTTAAACAAACATGACTAATGTTGTTTCCAAATTTCGATTCGAGTCATCCTACAATTAATTATACCACCACTGGTTCCGTATTACTGTACCTTCTCAAATACAAATAGGGTACATGGTGGATATAAGTGTAATGACGAGACCATGAAGTGAATTTTCAATTGAAATAGGTGCAATCTTGTACAAACTTGGAACGGTAAAATAAGCTACGTATTACAACAAAATGCATTTTTCTCTGTGGAACATCAAATTATTTGAAGGGATGACACAAGGTTCTGTAATGGACGCTCTAAGATCTAAGCTTTAAATAGATGATACTGTTGGAAAATAGACACTAAACAGGGTGAAGAAAAGAACGTTGTATTTAGGGTTCAAGGCTCTTGTGAAAGATTATTTTCGACAATTATTCGACCCTTTCCCAATTGGGAAGAAGTGTACAAACAGGTCAAAGAATATCGCCGTCAGGATACTTGAAGCCCCACAACGGATGTTGGATTCAAAGCTTGTACAACTTTGATCCAACCAAGAACACACTGGTTTTGAAACTGATGATGCTTGTTAGAAGAAAAACAGAGAAGATTGAGATATGATGTTTTGGATGAAAACAAGTCTGATATTTAAAGAGGAATAACACCCTTTGAAGATGATCTTTCAGTGCAAACAGACATGTCTCTTCATCAATGCGTCCATTGGAGAAACGATGTTTCTGTTCAGGTCGAACCCCGAAAGCTGCATAAATGATTGAATTCAAGGGTTTGACGAAAATATCCAACGGATACTTGGAACAAAGCTCAAAGCTCTAAATGGATGACCGTTTTGTAGCTTCTTCGTTAACGGAAATTCCATTCATGGAACAACTATGAAGCATAAATTTCCGTTTCCGTTCATACCGATTGTTAAAATTAGTAGAACGTCCATATTTTCTTCCTTGTCTTCTTCGTTTCTGAATTATCAGAACCTTTTCTTCCTACGGATTCCATATACCTTCTGATTACAAGCGATATGTCACCACCAACCTGTAAAATAAGGATAAAATCATAAGAAAATGTCAATCTAGAGAACAAAAATGGGTATAAACTATAAACTGAACTGATTAAATCTGAAGAGTTTAATGATAATTATCTAAGTTGATCAATCATGAGGTTTACCTGAATATCTTGGGCTTGAGCTACTTCCGCCATGATGTCGACTACCGCAAAGAGGAGTGAATTATAGACGACTTATGGTGCAAAGTGTAGCGGCTAGTCACGGGTGGTGACAATTATTGGTATATCTTCAACATTACTATGCATCAAGTGAGGAGGATACTCCTTTTATGTAAAAGAGCATTTTTCATTGAAACTGACACACTGTGCAACGGAAAACTCACAGAACCAACGAAGTCAAACCGAGATTATGGAACCGAGGAGCGTGCAAACGGCATTGGCAGGCCTTCAAATGCTCTAGGCATAAATAACGGGACCTTAAAAGCCCAGTTCCATTTCGTCGAATTTGTTTCCAAAATGTATATATGTCCAACCAAACTATACATACCAACCATTTTGAGCATTAACAAAAATTCTGAAAATGTCTATGCATCAAAAGAAAAAAAAAATAATGCACAACAGGCAGCTCATCGGGTTTCTATGAATTTGGAGAAATTATATTTGTCATTTTACTTTTCTAGGTAGTTTTAAATTTGTTATAGCTTTTGAAACATTTTGTGTTACGCTCTCTTCCTTAGTCAAGGCTTTTACCGCTATTGGTTTTCCTTGGAAAGGTTTAAAAGTTTTCAACGAGACAAATGCCAGTCCTATTTTATTCCAAGTTTTTAGAGGCATATCCCTGTCTAGGGCAACCTTTAATGAAATTGTCCAAGTTATTTAGCCGATTTTATTATAAATCGACTTATTCTCAAATAAATAAATTAAAAAAATATATAAAATATTATGTCATGATGAATCTGGATTTAATTCGTCTAACACTTAAGCATAATAGGGTTTTGAACTTATTGGGTGTCTTCTCTATAAATACTTATGGATATATAAAATTTGTAAAACTCGAGTATATGACTACTATTTTAAAGGTTTCGTTTTCTGACATCATTATTAAAAGTTTCATTCAGAATGGTCATTGATTTAAAGTTTTGTACTTGTTGTTAGGCTTTTCCCTATGCACCAGTCAAATGGCATAGTTAGGCACTTTTGTTCCCATTATGGATATGGAAAAGTGGCAAATATAAATGTCTAAGTGCCAAATATACCGCTAAGAGATACGCGATGGTCAGAAAAGTGTCAGTGATAGTCTTTATGCTCGTTGTTATGATCATTGCTCGGTTACGTATCATTTAATAGAATCCATGGGGTGTAATCCACGGTTCAACTATGAGGCCCAAATTTCCGATGTCGCTCATACTGATTGTCAAATTCAGTACAAAGCCCATGTCTTTCCTTCCTCTTCTTTTTCGTTTATGTATTACCAAAGCCTATTAATAGCAACTCAAACAAGTGAACAACATTGAGTCACTAAGTTTTCTTTCTACAACTTCCATATCATCTTATATTATGGAAGAAAAAAAATGCATGTTTCTTTGAACTCGTCTCCTCCAACCAAAATCTTTCATGGTAACATTTCATTTTCAATGCCAGTAATATGCAAGGTTTCTCTTCCCATTTAAGGTTTTCACTTCACCGCAGCAAAATATAGATAGTCACGGGTGATAATTATTGTACCTCACCACTTTATCATCTCCATGGTACTGTAGAATTCTTCACAGAGGCTTATTTACTTTTCGGAATCTTTTCAGTTAGAGCATAGCTCGGTTGAACCCACCAAGTGTTGGTATGTCAAGTTTGGTTGTCATATTTTAGTGTGTCAAAACTCATATAAGAGTCGCTTGATTATGTACTAGAGACAACTTCGTTTAGATTAGATTGGAAAGTCTATGAATGTTGAGACATATAATTATTACTCGAAGACCTGAAGAACGTGAAGAAGTAACGATCTACAATGACGACAACATCCTTCCTCTTGAGGTTAGTAATATTGACTTGAACTATTTCATTCCTAACGCATCTTTCAAGTCGTGCTATATTGAAAACATAACTGCGAAGCTGTGTATTGGATATATTACTCTAGTAGTGAGACATGATCTTATGATCATAATATTAGAGAATTAGACTGCGAAGTATAACGCTTATCTTTTGAACTTCGTAGATATGACATCGAAATAATCTTATGAATGTTGTTATGATTATGTGAATGGGTAATGGTGAATATATCATCCCAGGAAACAATGTTTTACATTTTTTTAAAGGAAGTACATTCATGAAATTGTTTTATAAATCGAAAGGAAAACGCTAGGCTTATTGGTATGACTATTCATTGCAAATCTTTGGATTACCAATATGTGTGAGATGGTAGAACCAGTCGTAACTTTGTTATGTATCTTGGTACAACTAATCACAATGCCTGACTTATGATTTGGTATGACTAGTTTTGATTAATTAGTGCAACCGATCCTAAGTAATCACTTGACATGGTATGATCTATATTTGTAATAATTGGTGTGACCGATCCTAGTCATTGGTGTGAACGATCACAGAAAGTTGTGTAATCGATCCTTGTAATTGGTGTAACCGGTCCTAGTAATTGGTGTAACCTATCCTAGTGACTGGTGTGACCGATCACAAGCAATGCCATGAGTATATAGTAACCGGTCTTGGTAATTAATGTAACCGATCCTGGTAATTGATGTAACCGGTCCTAGTAACTTGTGTGACCGATCACAAGTGTTTCCATATTAGGGTATAACCGATCCTAGTGATTGGTAGAACCGATTGAACCCATGGATGTGATTTGATATTTGATCAATCACATAGTAGTCTTGGAATGCAAGTGAATCAATTCTAAACTTGTTTGGAAGTGTGGTAAAACTGATTCCAAGAATGAAAATATGAAAGATTTACAGCGAAAAGATGTCAACATAATTTGAACACGGAGAATAAGTCTTATCATTTATTGTTCAAAAATATTCCTTAGTACTCAAGGAGATCCTGTACCGAAATAAATTAAGAATCTTTTAATTAAGGTTCTTAGTTTTATATGCTTTAATTACCAGCAATTAAATGCATATCTCTAGAGAATAAAAATTAGTAATGTGCATTTACTAATTGGAGATTTTCTATTGAGAGATTTCGGAAAATATTGGACAATCATTTACTGGAATTATGAAAACCGAATATTTCCATTCATTGCTTATCTTGAGAGTATTTTCGGTTTTGGAAATTCCTTATTGTCCAAACTTCCTTGGTCAATAAATACCTAAGTTTGCATTTCTAGCAAACCATCCTAAGAGCCAGGCAAACTTCATCTTTTTGTTGTTTCTGGTGGAGCCGTCTATTCGGAGATGAAAGTACCCTAATTAGGAGAAAAATCTTACGAACGCTCGTTTAAACACTTATGTGTGGGATCAAGAAGCTCTACGAGTACCGTTGGTAGGAAACTAGATAATTACAGTGTTATTAGTTTTCGATTGATTTGATTGACTAACGGTTGTTGAAACTTTGATTGCACCTAGTTTGTTTATTCTTGAGAATCTTTTTTTTTTTTATATAAGATTCACTCAAACTAGATTGAAGTATCGACAGGATCTTTAGATCTGCTTGTAGATCTAAAGACATCTTGTGATAATCCATTGTTAACAGACTTTGTTTTGTGCGTAATTGATCACAAGGGATTCAAGTGGGGCCAGTGCTACCCCGCGCGGCACTGTGGGATTTAGTTATAAGATAGCGACCTTTTAGCCGTTAGATCATGAGATGAGACATGATTACTGTTGTATAAACAAAAAGTTATCTTTTTCTCTCTCCCTTCTACTTTTTCTGTAACTTCTTCTTTGCAGTGGTGAGGATAAATGAACATCTTTGGTTACAACGTTACAATAATGGATATAAACTTGGTTAAACTTCCATTAATTAAAATCATCAATTTCATATTTAGAACACCGTGAGAACAGGCACCTAACACGCTACGTGATGATTGTTATTCTCTTTTCGACCTTCATACTCAACTTTTCTTAAGTTCTTGCTCTGTCTAACTACTCTTTTATATTGTTTTCATCCTTGATCTCTGATATAATCTCTTGGTTATCTAATGAAACCCATGATTCAATAGCCATGAAACAATTTGTTTTAATTATAATGAATTTATAGATGAAGACCATAAATCAATATTGATTTGGTTGGAACAAGTTTTTCATTGAAACTTGATATGAAACATTTTAAAATCAAATCCCTCTCTGTTTTTTTTTCTATAACTTCAGCAGATTAAGAAAGTAGAGAAATAATAACTACCCAATTGATTTTGAAATTTTGTAATTCTTCCGAGTTCCGACCTGGTCTTGCTTTACTAAAATTTGGATACAAGTTGTGGTTTCTCAAATGATGAATTCTAGTGTTTAAAACTTTTTTTCTTATATTTTTCCAAATCTGTGTTTTTGAGATGAGGTTGAAATCGAAGAATTTTTCCCTTTAAAATATAGAACGAACTTGTAAATCAGAGAAGACGAAAGACTTTTTGATTCAGGTACCTTCAGTTTAAAGTACTTTTAATTTAAAGGAGTTGTTTATAATTGTCACCAATCTAGAGATGCTAGATTACTAAATCCAACGGTATGGAATCTGCTAGCTTATAATGCTCTTATGCGCGACAGTGCGGGAGAGCACAGCCCTTCAAGTAGTGTTGTGCAGGTTTTAATTGAAGATTAAAGAAGATTTGAAGACGAATAAGATTTCTTATTGGTTTCTCATATCTTTGTGTTGCACAAACCTTGATCGGCTGGGATCCAACTAGAATCGGATTTATTCGATTGATTAGTTACGTGATATCGGCATTCACAATATATCTCTTTGAGATTTATTTGGATTGAATGCGAATCTAAACTTGACTACTTTTGTAGTTATTGGATAGATTGATCTAACCAGGCAAATGAGTCTATTAGCTTAAACGAAAGAGCCTTTGCATATGAATTGAGATATCTTTATCTTAAAAAATCAATAGAGTTGTTACCAAACAGATTTGTTATTCCTTTACTGTTTGTAATACGATCCAAAGGAATTGTTCCAGTGTGTGCACTCATCGAAGTTGGAAGCGCAGGGATACCTGAGGAAACTAAGTGAACTAGGGGTAGTTGTTTGGTCTCAAATATACGAAGTTGGTTTAGATTTTGTATAGTGGGTTAACTCTGAGAGTATTCAATTCTGGACTTGGTCCCGGGGTTTTTTTGCATTTGTGATTTCCTCGTTAACAAAATATTGTTGTTTCTTTTACTTTTCTATTTCCGCAATTATAATTGTTTATTATAATTAGAAGTAAAATACACAAACGTTAACTCCGCTTTACTTGATAGTGATCTTATAGAGTTTGGTTAAGTCCGAACATATTATCAAGTAATCATACTTTAGTCGTCATATTGTCTCGATCTCATATCCATAGACAATCACACAAAATGTGAATACCGATTTGTAGTATTGTCTCGACTTTGTCCATAGACAATCACTTTCGGTAAGAGGACTTATAGGTGGATAAATTGAAGATTGTGGTGTATTTGGGTACCCTCTTCTTTTCAATTGGTATTAGAGCAGGAAAACACGAAAAGATCAAACAATCTGTGTTTGGTGTGATCCAACCTATAAGAAATGAACTCGAGTTCACATGAATCGATTTCAGTTAACGTACCACCAAGATTTGACGGAACAAACTATCTATGGTGGAAATCTGCTATGAGATTTTTTTCTTCAATTAAGAGACTTTAATACTTGGCTATTAGTCGTCGATGGTTATAATCACCCGAAAGTAGAAAATTCGGAAAACTGAGTTTAAATGCTTAGTGGATTATACAAGCGAAGAAAAGGATTTTGCAAAGCAAAATTCAGATGGTTTGAATGATATTATACATGTTGTAAGTTGTGATCTACAACATCATGTATCAATATGCCAAACTTCAAAGGAACCTTCGGATCGTATTCGAAGGTAACTCATCAGAAAACTAAGCTAAACTTCAAACTCTCACTTATGATTGGGAAAACCTTTGAATGGATGACAATGAAACTTTTGAAGAGTATCATATTAAACTCTCTGAGATAGTTAATGCTTCTTTATCTCTTGGAAATACTATTTCTGAAAAAGATATAGTGTGCAAAATTCTCAGATCGTTGCCATCCAAATACAAATCTAAGAAACTTGCAATCATATAGGCAAATGATCTTTCAATACTTTTACAAAGCACACTCGTTGGAAAGTTAAAGATTTTTTTATCATGAATCACAATCTATTCAAGCTAAAGGAATTGCTTTTAAAGCTACAAAATTTCTAAAATCTCATGTAGAGAAAGATAGATTGATGGATGATTCTGATGAACTGATTGCAGAGGATTCTGATGATGAAATTGAACAATCATTATCATTAATCACTAGACAGTTTTGAGATCTCTTAAAGAAAAGAAATAAAAGATTTATAAAAGATGTTCATCGATCTTATCGACCCCATGATCGAGTTCCTGCCAAGAACAAAAAGGATCAAGAAGAAGATAATGAATATCAGCCTCAATGCTTTAAGTGTAAAGGTTTTGGTCATATGGCTAAAGAGTGTCCTAATCTTAGGAAATACACTGGGAGCAGAGCATTAGCTGTAACTCTAGATGAGACCTCTGATTCATATGATTCTGAATAAGAGGAAACAACTATATTGCACTAACTGTTAATTTGATTCCCTCTTCCTCTATTAGTGATTTAACCATTTTAAAAATGGACATGTCCTCCAATGTTGAAAAATCATCTAATGGTAAAGGGAAAAATAAAACAAAGTGTAAAATTGTCTCAAAAACAATGATCGCTAAAAAGTGCATATGTAACTTCAACCCATCTCAAGAAACTTCGTTAATTCGAGGTAACAAGAAAATATTTTTTTCATACGATACTAGATCAAGGACACACTAGTTGTTTTAAATACCATGATGAGAGAAAATCTTATACTAATACCGCCTAATCGGTAAAATTGCATCCTCACCTTGTGCGTCGAATTTGTGTGTGAGGAAGTAAAAATCAAGGAACCTATGTGTAGATTATGGGAACACAATCTAGTAATTGAAAATATATTTAAGGATATTCTTATTTATAGGAATTTTATATTTTCGGAAGTATGAAAAATAGAAAAAGATCCTTCTCATTCTCTGGTCATTCCTTGTCCGAACTATGAGTTAGGATCTGATGTCTTCTCTTGCAGAGGTGCTTGATCTGAAAGATCTCTTTAAGAATAAGTATGCACCCTCTCTTGATGCTAAGAAACCTAAGAGGAAAATCAAAAAGAGAGAATATGCCGAAGAAAGATCAGTGTATTGAGATTTTGACACACTTTTGTGTTCAATCAAAGACAGAATTACATGTACTTGCAGAATCCTTTACAAAAACATCTCAACTGCAAGAAATTATGGACAAGTAACAAGGTTATCTACTTGAACAAATTCACAAGATGGAGACTGAAAGTAATTATCTGCCTTTCTCTAGTAATGATATGAAAGATTAAGTTGGTCATAAAATAAGATTAGATTTTTATTTTGGAAAAATAAACATTAGTTTTTGATTTATTTCGATTATTGTATAAAGTCTATTTTTGAATAAAACTATCATTATTTATGAATAAAATTATTATTTTATAATTTTTCTTGTGATTACATAGCCTGTGTATGAATGTCTATATTTTTCTATGTGTTTTCGGTTTATGGGATATCTGATTTCGGTTTGCATTAACCTTAATATTCGATCTCATATGATGTGAACCCTTATGGTTCATGTGGCTTTTTTATTTAGAGGGATTAAGTTCTAGCCCATGTTGGTAGGCTTTATCAAAGGATCATAAGGTGTTTCGATTGAAACTCATATGTAAAAAGTCACAATATTTTGAATCAATGTGTGTTTACATGAGTTGTATTTAGCATAACATATGTGTTTCGGTTTTTCAACTTTTGCTATTGGCACGCATTAGTTAAAACCGATTCAACCTTTATTTGGTATAGGATGCCTTAGTTGTTGTTCTTTTGTTCTTGCGAGAGGATGACAAAATACTGGGAAGAGTTCTTATTTGAACTTGCGCTTAATAATATATCTTTCTGGGAGAATATGATGCGGAATCTGAGGTAACAAAAATTTTAGTTAATCGTTTTCTTTTTTAAGAAAAGCCTGTTTATATTGCATATATTTTTCTTTTGCTTAACAAAATTTCGATACAATTGATATATTCCATTATGATGTGCATGGATGTATGTGTGTGTGATTCAATTGTTTCCGGTTAAGAAAAACTGTGTCAATCTATTTGGCTTATTGTTTGGTATCTTCTTTATTGTTGGGTATCAAGTGTTTTTGCTTAACGAAATTTCAGTGCACTTGCGGTGCTATAATGTCTATGTTTGTTTCAATTGCTTCTAGTAAAGAAAATAATTGTGCAAGTCAATTTATTTTGGTTTGTATGTATTGTTTATGGCTTTACAAAATACAGGATAATTTGTTTAGTCCAATTCGATTCTGGATAAGAGAAACTAAGTTAATTATGATCTTAGTTAGACTTATCAAATTGTAGGATTCGGTTATTCAAGTCTAATTGAATGCCTTGACAAGAAAAACTAGTTAACTAACCTAGTGTTTCTCTTGTCTAAAGGGAAAGGTCTAAGTTATTTTCTGAATAATTAGAGCCTGATGAGAGAAATAAAGTTAATTCTGATCTTTATTTTGGTCTTATCGAAATAAGAGATTGTATGTTTACAAACGGTTTAACAACGGGACTAAGTTTCTTAGTCAAAATTTTAAAATTTTAGGGAAAATTAATTTGGGCAATAGTTTTCCTTGATAACATATTAAAACTAAATTACTTGTAGTTTCGTTTTTAATATAGGTTGTCTAAAGTGGTATATGAAACCTTCGTGCTTAACTCTTATAGGTTGTTTACAAGTCTTTTAGATTTGTAAGATCCTTTCAATTTGACCTTTATTTGCTAGAACCTTTGTCATTTTGTGACAAAAAGGGGGAGAAATATATGGAGTAAACAAGTGATTTGCAATCATTAAGGAAATGAAAATTTGCTTAAACGTTATTGAAAAACCGGGGGTATAACAACCACACCCAATAATTCGTTTAGCAATCTGTATGGACTACTTTCAAGAGAATCAACTAGACAGTTAGACTCAATCTTAAGAAAAGTATATCCAAGAGTTGTATCTCAATTTCTCAATTTAATCAGCAATCAAACAAATATGAATTTGTGAGCCCGATTGAATATTGATAAATAACCTGAACATCACCAAAGACCAATGTTCAAGTGTCAATCAATTTATATCGACAACCAAATGTTGGATTATCTAATTGATTGAACTTACACACAACCTGTGATATTTTAATTATATAAACAAATATAATGCAGAAAAGAAATAACATATACACCAGAAATTTTGTTAACGAGGAAACCGCAAATGTAGAAAAACCCCGGGACCTAGTCCAGATTTGAACAATACACTGTATTAATCCGCTAAAGATACTAGCCTACTCCAAGTTAACTTCAGACTGGAATGTAGTTGAGCCCTAATCAATGTCACACTGATAAAGGTACATTTGTGCTCCTTACGCCTCTGAATACCAGCAGGACTCTACGCACTTGATTCCCTTAGATGATCTCACCCACAACTAAGAGTTGCTACAATCCAAAGTCGAAGACTTTAATAAACAAATCTTTCTCACACATAAAAGTCTATTGAATAGATAAATCTGTCTCCCACACAAATACCTATGAGTTTTGTTTTATATTTTGATAAATCAAGGTGAACAGGAAACAATTGATACACCGGTCTTATATTCCCAAAGAACATCCTAGTAATATCAATCACCTCACAATAATCTTAATCGTATGGTAGCAAAACAAGATATTGTGGAATCACAAACGATGAGATGAAGATGTTTGTGACTACTTTTTATCTTGCCTATCGGAGAATAAATCTCGAGCAATCTTAGAGAAGATAGTACGCAATCACGATATAAAACAGCAAGATCAAAACACGCAACTACAGAGAAATAGTTGGGTCTGGCTTCACAATCCCAATCAAGTCTTTAAGTCGTTAACCTACAGGGTTTTGGAAAAATCCTAAGGTTAAAGGAGAATCGACTCTAGTCGCAACTAGTATTACACAGGAGGTGTGGGGATTAGGTTTCCCAGTTGCTAGAGTCCTCCTTTATATAGTTTTCAAATCATGGTTTGCAATCTAAGTTACCTTGGTAACAAAGCATTCAATATTCATCGTTAGATGAAAACCTGATTAGATTCAAGCTAATATCTTTCAACCGTTAGATCGAACTTAGCTTGTTATACACAAATGAAATGTTCTTTCATTTAGATAAGGGTAACCGTACCTAAACATGTGCACACGGTTGGTTCAACAATAGTTAACCGAAGTTATCCATACGAATACTTTCTTATTAACCATGTTCATCTCAATCACAACTAGTTCAAATGGCTCAAATGAAACTAGTTATGGAGTTGTTCAATTGTTTATATTATCGTAGAAGTATACAAGACACAATTGAAGAAAAATCGATTTTGATTCACTTGAATCAATTCATGAATATTATAGCCACGGTTTTCAAAAGATTGCATTCCTTAATATATAAATGTATTAGTTCATGAATAAACCGATTTTAGAACTTAACCTACTCAGGTACGCATACCTAAGTATCCGGACTGAGTTTGGGTTCGCTGGTATGCATACCGGTACGCATACCACCAACCTTAGTTGGAATTCCGAAACTTGAAACTTACTACAGTACACATACCGGTATGCATACTTAAGTTCCTGAACTTTCACAAAACCAATTAGTACGCATACGGGTATGTATATCATGGTTCCCGGACTGTCACCAAACCAAGCAGTACGCATACGAGTATGCATACCATGGTTTTCGGATATGGGTAAACTCCATTTTCAATCATTGAAATATTCTTAGAAGACGGGAATAGCTATCTCACATACACTATTAGCTTCAAAGCAATATTCAAGTGATCGAATGATCAATACGAAACATTCCGAGTCTACATCAAATGACCGTCTCACACAAATCATGTAAGATGTTACAAGGCGATTTCCACAAGATCATCTTTTGACTTGCATCAAGAACATAAGATGAACTTGGTTAAAGAAAAATCTTACCAAAACATATTTTGAGAAATATGTAAGCAATTTAAACTCATCTCGAAATATCAAAATTGTATAAACTGAAAACATATCGTTATACGACTTTTGTCTCAAGTAGCACATAGAGTAGAAATAGACTTTCTGACTGATAGATGAGTTCAAGTCTTCACATACCTTTTGTTGATGAAGTTCCACAAGCTCGCCTTAGTAGTTCTTCATCTTCAATCAATAAACGCCTTGAATTCTAAAGCTCAACTACACAATCTATCCTAATCCGAGACTTAACCGTAGATATACTAGAAATCAAGACTTATAGTTTTGGCAACTAAACTTAACAAACAAGCTTGAGATAGAAACGCTTGCGAGTTCGACCGAGCAATTCTCTAACAATCTCCCTCTTTGTCAATTTTAGTGACAAAACTATCAATACATATGGATTACAAAATAAATAAATTTTGTAGCTTCTCATCCAAATGCTTGATCTCATTGGTTCTTCACCATTACTCAAAATATTCGTTACTTCCAAGTACTCCATGATTCTAAAGGTGTTAAACTCAGCATCATAGTTGCTGAAGATACGTAGCTATAACAATATATAAAAACAAGATGCTTTTTGTATTGTTATACAGTGTCATAGTATTATTACACAGAATCAAAGTTCAATTGTATCACAACTTTGACAATAACACTATAGTGATATGTATCACTCCCCCTTACATAATGATCCATAAACCATATGTATTTGTAGTGTAAACTACACATTAATTCTCCCCCTTTTTGTCAATTAAACGAAAACTAGTGGGATGCTAATGAAATTTTCATAGAGATACTTCATGACCAAAAGAGAACATATCAACTTTGTTTGGATGCAATCATATAGCCGAAATTAAATGCTTTCATCAAGGAGTTTATAAAGATACAAGATAACCCCTATTATATTCCGCAGCTTCACTCCCCACAAAGATTTGGAAATTAAGCACAAGTTCAATTAAGAACTCTCCCCCATAATATGTCATTCCCGAAAGAACAACAAGAGCGACCTTACTTTTGTGAGAAGAGAAGGATTTCTTTGGACACTACAAATAACATGAAAACATGAATTTGTAATCCAAAATACTCAATTAAATTAACCACAAGAGAACCCATGATTAATTTAATCGGAAATGCTCAACATAAGAGAACTTACGGAGCCACACAGTATATCACAAAAAGTGGATCAGGGAAGTACCAATACCGTGGAATATACAAAGATTCATTCTATTTTTCATCAATATTTGCATAATGGTTTCATAGACTTAATCTTTATATCAAAAGTTCATCCTATCTTCATCAATATTTTATAATGACATAATAGGCTTAACTTTTGTTGTCAAAAGTTCAGTCCATCTTTTATCAATAAAGACATATGATAGATTTAATTTTTGAGCAAAATATGGGACAATCACAGTTCACGGACGCAAACACACATATCCCATAACAAGTCGCAATATACAAAACCATAAAGATTAATATTGCAAAATCATCTTCCAACTAAACTTTTGAATTTAAATAAATAAATCTAAAAACATTGCAAGATGAAAATCATTTGTAATAGCTATGTGTACTCACAATAATCGCTACAAATACAGACTTATAAGGTCTTTAATGTGTTTTCCTGATCTGATACCAATTGAAAATGCGGGGGTACAACAACCACACCCAACAATTCGTTTGGAAATCTTAGAGGACTTACTCTAATATACTTTCTAGAGAATCAATTGGATAGTCAGACTCAATCTAGAGAACAGTATATCAAAGAGTTTATATCTTTGTTTCACAATGTAATCATCAAATCAAACAGATAGAAATCCGTGAGCCTGATTATTATGTAAAACAACTTGAACGGTACCCAAGACCAATGTTCAAGTGTCAATAAATTTAAATCAACAACCAAAGGTTGGATTATCTAATTGATTGATCCTAACGCACAACTTGTGATATTTCAATTATATAACAAAATATAATACGGAAAAAAATACCACAGACACCAGAATTTTGTTAACGAGGAAACCGCAAATGCAGAAAAACCCCAGGACCTAGTCCAGTTTGAACACCACACTGTATTAAGCTGCTACAGACACTAACCTACTACCAATGAACTTCGGACTGGACTGTATTTGAAACCTAATCAATCTCACACTGATTCAAGGTATAGTTATGTTCCTTACATCTCTGATCCTAGCATTATACTACGCACTTGATTCACTTAGCAGATCTCACCCACAACCAAGAGTTGCTACCACCCAAAGTCGAACACTTGATAAACAAATCTGTCTCACACAGAAAAGTACATAGAAAGAATAAATCTGTCTCCCACAGAAATACCCAAGAGTTTTTGTTCCGTCTTTTGATAAATCAAGGTGAACATGAACCAATTGGTAAACCAGACTTATATTCCCGAAGAACAGCCTAGTATTATCAATCACCTCACAATAATCTAAATCGTATGATGGCGAAACTAGATATTGTGGAATCAAAAATGATGAGACGAAGGTGTTTGTGATTACTTTTTATCTTGCCTATCGGAGATTAAATCTCGAGCAAATATTAGAGAAGATAGTACTCAAATGATAAAATCGAGCAAGATCAGAACACGCGACTACAAAGAAAATAGTTGGGTCTGGCTTCACAATCCCAATGAAGTCTTTGAAGTCGTTAACCTATAGGGTCTCGATAGAAACCTAAGGTTAAAGGAGAATTGACTCTAGTTTATGCAACTAGTAACACACAGGAGGTGTGGGGATTAGGTTTCCCAGTTGCTAGAGTTCCTTTATATAGTTTTCAAATCATGGTTTCCAATCCAATTTACCTTGGTAACAAAGCATTCAATATTCACCGTTAGATGAAAAACCTGATTTAACCAAGCTAATATCTTTCAACCGTTAGATCCAACTTAGCATGTTACACACAAATTAAATGTACCCTCATTTAGGTTTATGTAACCATACCCAAATGTGTACACCATGTTGGCTCAACAATAGTTAACCGAAGTTAGCCATATGATTACTCCCATATCAATCTTATTCATAACCATAACTAGTTCAAATGACTCAAATGAAACTAGTTAAAGAGCCGTTCAATTGCTATATTCTCATAGAAGTATACAAGAACACAATTGGAGCCAAATCGGTTTGATTCACCCAAATCAGTTTATGAACATTATAGCCACGGTTCGCAAATATTGTATTCCTTATTTTTATAAATGTTTAAGTTCATGTACAACCGATTTTAGAAGGCAACCAACTCAAGTATGCAAACGGGTACGCATACTTAAGTAGCCGGACCGAGTTTGGTTACGCCAGTACCCGTATGGGTGCGCATACCAATTCAGACTTCCAAACTCCAGCTGAAATTCACGGACATGAGATTTCCGCCGGTATGCGTACGGGTACGCATACTTGCCCAGACATCCAACAACCGCCAGTACGCGTATGGGTACGCATACTTCAGGTTCCCGGTTTTGGACTTACACACAAATGTGAGAACATACTATGTTTATATCCAAACTTGGTTACTTAATTATAAACTCTTTATTTCAATCATTGAAACTTTCTTAGAGGATGACAATAGCCGTTTTCACACACTATTAGCATTAAAGCAATTTTCAAGATATTTAATTAATCATACGAAACATTCCAAGTCTACACTAAATGATTGTATCACACAAACCATGTAAGATGCTACTCAGAAATTTTCTTATGGTCATATTCTGACATTCGTCAAGAATATAAGATGAACTTGGTCGAAGCAAAAGCTTGCCAACACATATTTCGATAAATATGTAAGCGAGATAAACACAGCTCGAAATCTCAAATGTGTATAATAGAAAACTATATTGTAATACGACTTATGTCTCAATATAGGAGATAGAGTAGAAATAGACTTTCCAAGTGACATATGAGTTTCAGTCTCCACATACCTTTTGTCGATGAAGTTCCACAAGCTCCCCTTAGTAGTTCTTCATCTTCAAATGATGAACTTCGTGAAGTTTAAAGCTCAACTACACAATCTATGTCCTAGTCCGAGACATCTATAAATATGGTAGAAATCAAGACTTATAGTTTTGATCACTAACATTGAAAAACATGCTTGAGATAGCAACGCATGCGAGTTCGACCGAGCAGTGCTCTAATAATCTCCCCCTTTGTCAATTTTAGTGACAAAGCTATCAATACATATGAATTACCAAATAAATAAAACTTTGTAGCTTATCATCCAAATGCTTGATCTCCTTGGAATCTTCAACACGACTCGAAATCTTTGTCCATATGGATTCCAAGTACTCCGTGATTCTAAACGTGTTCAACTCGGCATCATAGTTGTTGAAGATCCGTAATGATAACAATGAGATAAAAAAATGCTCTCGATCATTGTTATACAGTGTCATAGTATTATTACACAACATCAAAGTTCAATTGTATCACAACTTTAACAATAATACTATGTTGATATGTATCACTCCCCCTTAGTCAATACTTCATCTCAACATGAAAACCACTCCCCCTTACATAATGATCCGTAAATCATATGTATTTGTAGTATGAAACTACACATTATTTCTCCCCCTTTTTGTCAATATAAATTGGCAAAGGTACGAAAACTAGTGGGATCCTCATGAAATTTTCATAGAGATACTTCATGACAATAATAGAATAACATACCAACTTATTTAGATGCAATCATAAAGCCGAAGCTAAATGCATTCATCAAGAAATTTATAAAGATACAAGATAACCCCTATAATATTCCACAGTCGCACTCCCCACAAAGATTTGGCAATAAAGCACAAGTTCAAAAAGAACTCTCCCCCATAAAATGTCATTCCCGAAAGAACAACAAAGGCGACCTTGCTTTTACAAGAAAATAAGGATTTCTTTGGACATAATCAAATCACATGAGAATATGAATTTGTATCCAAAAATCACAATTAAATTAGCCACAAAAATGATCAATTCAATTGGCCATGCTCAACATAAGAGAACTTACGGAGAAACACAGTATATGCACAAAAATGTGGATCGGAGATAAATCAATACTGCGGAATAAACAAGGATTCATTCTATTTTTCATCACTATTTGCACAATGACATATAATAGACTTAATCCTTGTAAACAAAAGTTTTATCCTTTCTTCCATCAATATTTGCATAATGACATAAAAAGCTTTAACTTTTATATTCAAAAGTTCATTCTATCTTTTATCAATACTTTCATACTGACATATAATAGAGATAACTTTTGAACAAGTATGGGACTGTCACGGGTTCACGGACGTAAACAACATATCCCATAACAATTTGCAATATATAAAATCATAAAGATTAATATTGCAAAAATCATCTTCCAAATAACTTAGAATTTAAATAAATAAATCTAAAAACATTGAAGATGAAAACGTTGGAAATATCTATGTGTACTCACAATAATGGCTATTCCAAACCCTAGTAATCCTTCTAAAAATACAAGAAATAAATTCTCATAAGAAGTTTCCTAGACATTGAAACCTCTGAAAAATTCTTTATCGTCCCCGAACTCCTTGTCATCAACGGCCATGGGAACATACGGTTCGTGAATAAAGGAGTCAATTCCCACAAACCTTCTAGGCTGATGATGTCGAACCAGGGCCTTCTAAATTTCAAGAGTTCTCATAACAATAGCCTTTATTTGTTGAATCTCCTTCCTTGTTTCCTTTAACTCTTCAAGAACACCAGAAAACTTCTGAGAATTTGAAGGAACAACTCTTGGTTTCCTCACATTCCTTCTTTTTCTTTTCAAAGTTGGAGGTAACGGAGATTTCTCTTTTTCCTTCATGATTGATGGCTTAACAATCATATTAACATCTTTTCCATCAGAAGATATGATGCTTGGAGTATCCATATGTGTATGGGTTTGTGAGAGGAAATCACAGTTTAAGCTAAACAAGCAATCTTAAGATAAAAAGAGTTTCAGAGAAGGAAAAGGATTGTAGGGTTACGGAACCTTTAAACACATAGGTTCATGCACACACAATTCACAACCCTAAAGAGAGTAGAATTGTCGAGAATAACCCTCTTTTTATTGAATAAACAGGGAAGTACTCCCATCCAATATCAATTAGATATGAAAGAATTCCGAATTTGCAAACCATGACAAAGCTAAGAAAAAAAAACAATATAATTTTTTTCTTTAAAGCCCGAGGTCTGCATAATCTTGTCTCTTTTGATCATGCATATGAGACAAGATGCACCAAAACAACATAATCAAGTTGTGTTGTAGTGAACAACAATCTGTCCACCATAACCTTTTTGAAAGGAATTCATAAAATCCTTTCTATCAAAATGTTTAGACCATACTCCTTTTTCTGGTGGTCTTGCCTTATCTTTGGAAACTAACTTCTTCGAAGAAGATAAAATCTTACATACCTCGCTCTTCATTGAAGTTTATTGACATATCTCATCTTGTGTTTGTACTTGAAACACTTTGAAAGTTCATGACCTTTGAGTGAACAATAAGAGCATGTCAACGGATAAGATAATTTAGACGCCTAAGATGTGCAAGCTGCTAGACACAGAGCGGAACCTGAAAAATCAGACAAAGAGTTTCCAACAGAAAGGTCAATTTTTTCTTCCAGAATGGTTGAGTCTTCTTATGAAAGAATATCAAGATTGATGTATGTATTGCTACAATTATCAAAATCAGTATCTTCACAAAGAAATGCAACACTTGATTTTTCGTCTTCATTGGAATCATAGTGATCAGATATTTCATCAAGAGTCGCAACAAGACCTTTGTTCCCAATGTATTTTCTACGGTTCGGACACTCATTTGCAAAATGACCAAAACCTTTACACTTAAAGCATTGTGGCATATCCTCGACATAAGCCTCATCAACATCCCTGTTTTTAGGAGGAATGCGATTATAAGGTTTAACTGATGATCTGGGTTTGTCTCTGGATAACCATTTACTTCTCTTCAATAGAAGATCTCTAAACTATATTGTGATCAAAGAGACTGACTTGCCAAGATCTTCATATGATGAATTAGCCTCAGAAAAACCATCCTCAGAGACGCAGACACTTTTACTTTGGTCAAGTAATTTAGTGTTCTTTTGTGATTTAAAGGCAACATCCTTTCTGGTTTTGGATATATGCTCATGATCAAAGATCTTTAGCTTTCCAACCAACGTATTTTTGGTGAGAGCATCAAGGTTATTTCCTTCGACGATGGCATGATTCTTAGAATCATATCTAAATGGAAGCGATCTGAGAATTTTTATCACAATGTCCTTTTCAGGAATATTCTTACCCAATGCAAAAGATGCATTAACAATTTCAGAAAATTTGTGATTAAATTCATCAAATGAATCTTTATCTGCCATATGAAGGTTTTCCCAATCGTAATTTAGGTTTTGAAGCCTGACTTCCTTTTCATTAGTATTCCCTTCAAATATGATTTCTAAGATATCCCAAACATCTTTAGACCGAGTGCACGTAGTCATTTGGTGCTGAAGATCTAGGGTAATGGCATGTATGATAGCATTCAAACCATTGGAATTTTACTTTGCAGCAAGTATCTCAGCAGCGTCATATGCAGTAATATCCTTCAGAACTTTCGCATCTCCTACTGCTACAACAAGAGCATCATAGCCATTAACTACATAAGCCCATGATTGAAAATC
The DNA here is from genome assembly GCA_023529315.1 of Papaver bracteatum. Taxonomy (NCBI): domain Eukaryota; kingdom Viridiplantae; phylum Streptophyta; class Magnoliopsida; order Ranunculales; family Papaveraceae; genus Papaver; species Papaver bracteatum. The sequence continues at coordinate 70,362 of JAJJWX010000127.1, forward strand.
ACACGCTTGAAGAAAGGCACGCATAGCAATTTTCCACCACAAGTAATTTGAGCCATCGAAGACTGGTGGTATGTTTATAGAGATAGCACTTCTGTCCATATCAAATCTCTACAAAGACAGACTTATAAGGTATTTAATGTGTTTGCCTGATCTGATACCAATTGAAAATGCGGGGGGTACAACAACCACACCTAACAATTAGTTTGGCAATCTGAGAGGACTTACTCTAATATACTTTCTAGAGAATCAACTAGACAGTCAGACTCAATCTAGTGAAAAGTATATCAAAAGTTTATATCTATGTTTCACAATGTAATCAACAAATCAAATAGATAGAAATCCGCGAGCCTGATTATTATGTCAAACAACTTGAACGGTACTAAAGACCATTGTTCAAGTATCAATAAATTTAAATCAATAAACAAAGGTTGGATTATCTAATTGATTGATCCTAACGCACAACCTGTGATATTTTAATTATATAACAAAATATAATGCGGAATAGAAATAACACCGACACCAGAATTTTGTTAACGAGGAAACCGTTAATTTCAGAAAAACCCAGGGACCAAGTCCAGTTTGAACACCACACTGTATTAAGATGCTACAAATACTAGCCTACTACCAATGAACTTCGGACTGGAATGTAGTTGAACCCTAATCAATCTCACACTGATTCAAGGTACAGTTGCGTTCCTTATTTCTTTGATCCCAGCAGGATACTACGCACTTGATTCCCTTAGCAGATCTCACCCACAACCAAGAGTTGCTACGACCCAAAGTCGAACACTTGATAAACAAATCTGTCTCATATAGAAAAGTCTATAGAATGAATAAATTTGTCTCCCACAGAAATACCCAAGAGTTTATATTTCGTATTTTGATAAATCAATGTGAACATGAACCAATTGATAAACCAGACTTATATTCTCGAAGAACATCCTAGTATTATCAATCACCTCACAATAATCTAAATTGTATGAACCCACTAAGCGTTGGTATGTCAAGTTTGGTTGTCATATTTTAGTGTGTCAAAACTCATATAAGAGTCGCTTGATTATGAACTAGAGACAACTTCGATTAGGTTAGATTACAAAGTCTAGAAATGTTGAGGCATACAAGTATTACTCTAATACCTAACGAACGTGAAGAGGTAACGAGCTACAATGACGACATCATCGTCCTTCCTCTTGAGGTTAGTAATATTGACTCAAATTGTTTAATTCCTAACGTATATGTCAAGTCGTGATATATTTAAACATAACTGCGAAGATGTGTATGGGATATATTACTCTAGTAGTGAGACATGATCATATGATCATAATATTAGAGAATTAGACTGTGAAATATAAGGCTTATCTTTTGAACTTCGTATATATGACATCGTAATAATCTTATGAATGTTGTTATGATTATGTGAATGGGTAATGGTGAAGATCTCATCCTAGGAAACAATGTTTTACATTTGTTTAAAGGAAGTACATTCATGAAATTATTTTATAAATCGAAAGGAAATCGCTAGGCTTATTGATACGACTATTCATTACAAATCTTTGGATTACCAATATGTGTGAGATGGTAGAACCGATCGAAACTTTGTTATGTATCTTGGTACAACTAATCACAATGCCTGACTTATGATTTGGTATGACTAGTTTTGATTAATTAGTGTAACCGATCCTAAGTAATCACCTAAGATGGTATGATCTATAGTTGTAATTGGTGTGACCGATCACAGAAAGTTTTGTAATCGATCCTTGTAATTGGTGTAACCAGTCCTGGTAATTGGTGTAACCGATCCTAGTGACTGGTGTGACCGATCACAAGCAATACCATGAGTATATGGTAACCGGTCCTGGTAATTAATGTAACCAATCCTGGTAATTGATCTAACCGGTCCTGGTAACTTGTGTGACCGATCACAAGTGTTTCTATATTAGGGTATAACTAATCCTAGTGATTGGTAGAACCGATTGAACACATGGATTTGATTTAATATTTGATCAATCACATAGTAGTCTTGGAATGCAGGTGAATCAACTTAAAACTTGTTTGGAAGTGTGGTAAAACCGATTCCAAGATTGTAAATTGAAAGATGATTTACAGAGAAAAGATGTCAACATACTTTGAACACGGACATTAACTCTTATCATTTATTGTTCAAAGATATTCCTTAGTACTCAAGGAGATCCTATTCCGAAATAAATTAAGAATCTTTTAATTAAGGTTGTTAGTTTTATATTCTTTATTTACCAGCAATTAAATGCATATCTCTAGAGAATAAAAATTAGAAATGTGCAGTTACTAATTGGAGATTTTATATTGGGAGATTTCGGAAAATATTGGACAAGCATTTACTGGAATTATGTAAACCGATTCTTGCCATTCATTGCATATCTTGAGAATATTTTATGTTTTGGAAATTCCTTAGTGTCCAAACTTCATTGGTATATAAATACCTAAGTTTGCATTTCTAGCAAACCACCCTAAGAGCCAGGCAAACTTTATATTTTTGTTGTTTCTGGTGGAGCCGTATATTCGTAGATAAAAGTACCCTAATTAGGCGAAATCTCTTACGACCGCTCGTTTAAAGGCTTGTGTGGGATCAAGAAGCTCTACGAGTACCATTGGTGGGAAACTAGATAATTGCAGTATTATTAGTTTTCGATTGATTTGATTGAAAAACTGTTGTTGAAACTTTAATTGCACCTAGTTTGTTTATTCTTGAGAATCTTCTCTTCTAATATAAGATTCAATCAAACTAGATCAAAGTATCGACTTGATCTTTAGAACTGTTTGTAGATCTAAAGACATCTTGTGATAATCCATTTATAACAGACTCTGTTCTGTGCATGATTGATCACAAGAGATTCAAGTGGTGTTGTACAGATTTTAATTGAAGATTTGAAGATGAAAAATATTTCTTATTGGTTTCTTATATCTTTGTGTTTCCCAAACCTTGATCGGCTGGGATCCAACTAGAATCATATTTATTCAATTAATTAGTTGCGTGAGATCGGCATTCACAATATATCTCTTTGAGATTTATTTAGATTGAGTGTGAATCTAAACTTGACTACTTTTGTAGTTATTGGATAGATTGATCTAACCAGGAAAAGAAGTTTATTAGCTTAAACGGAAGAGCCTTTGCATATGACTTGAGATATCATTATCTTAAAGAATCAATAGAGTTGTTACCAAACAGATTTTTTGTTCCTTTAAAGTTTGGAATACGATCCAAAGGAATTGTTCCAGTGCTTGCACTCATCGAAGTCGGAAGCACATGGATACTGGGGAAGCTAAGTGAACTAGGGGTAGTTGTTTGGTCTCAACTATACGAATTTGGTTTATGTTTTGTATAGCGGATGAATTCTGAGAGTATTCAATTCTGGACTTGTTCTCGGGGTTTTGCATTTGCGGTTTCCTCGTTAACAAAATCTTGTTGTGTATTTTACTTTTCTATTTCCATAATTATAATTAGAAGTTAAATACACAAATGTTAACTACGCTTTACTTGATAGTGATCCTATGAGTTTGGTTAAGTCCGAACCTATTATCTAGTAATCACAATTTGTTAGTTGTATTGTCTCCATCTCGTATCCATAGACAATCGTAAAAAGTGTGAATACCTATTTGTAGTATTGTCTCGACTTTGTCCATAGACAATCACTTTCGGTAAGAGAACTTATATGTGGATAAATTAAAGAATATGGTGTATTTGGATACCCTCGTCTTTTCATTTTCTTCAGTCGGATTAAGCATCAAATGAGGACACTCACAAATGCCAATCACTTACATGTTCCAAAGTACGATAGTGAGGGGATTCTGGTGAAACAGGCCAGTTCATACCGATACTTTGAAGAGCTTATTAATATCTACATATTTTTATGGTGGTGAGGAGCGGCGTAGTAGTAAATATTTAACAGACGCACATGGAAGTATCCTAGGCTTTGAGGTACCCAAAGATGAACAGAAGCGAAGTATATGATCAAACCCATAGGACCAGGCGCGGTAAAAGAGATATCTACCACATCCGATCAGAATAAGAACACGTGTAAAGCACAAGATGAATCAATGGTTCTATTTTAATTAAGGGACAGAGCACGCGTTGTAGCAGAAGGGTCAAGTCAAGGTGGTCCCGACGAATAGAAAGATAACGGGACACACCATTCGGGTCTAGAAGGACCAAGACACAATAACTACATAGAACCATAGGGATACGACCTTATCGTGAGAAGACACGATCAGAAGATTTTAGTGGCGACCACCCGACGGAAACATCAAGACTGATAGCATAGTCGAACATTGTAACTTTGTTGTACGGGCACCTTTGCTTATAAATATCCATCTGAGCACATTTGCTTATAAACATCAAGACTAAAGGCATTTCTGTAAGTGAGAAGGCACATAGAGAGAACTTGAGTGAAATCATCTTTGTGTGTTTACTTAGGATTACCGTTGTTGTATCATTGTGAGCAAGTAACAAGATTCATCTTTCACCCCGTGGACATAGGTAATCATGCCGAACCATGTATATCTTTTTCTTCCTATGTTATTTTTAGATTTCTTATCTTACATGAATCTCGATGAATGTTTGATGTAGGATGTTAGATTTTCTACAACTACAAGCGGAGTGCATAAATGACAATGAAACATCCCCATCATATGATTATTAGCTTTTTTTTTAAAAAAATTGTTTTGTTACAGACGCCATTACCAAAATTTTCACAATGAGATTAGCGCATCTCCAATTGGACTTTAGAGAAAAAAAATTCTTAGGACACATAAGATTTTGTGTGTTGTAACAAAAAAATCTTCTCTGATAAAAACTTTTAAGATAAATGTGAGGATAACGTGTCACATAGTTATTCATAAATCCTTTACTTTATCGTCTGATTTTATAGGTTTCTTTAATGGACGTAGACATCCTCATCATCAAAATCTAAGGTTATTAATTAAAAAATTAAACATTTAGGTTTCAAATCAATGGTTTAGAAAGTTTTCAACTAATATATTTGGATTATGGATGGGAGATACATTTGTTTTCACATACTTAAATTAGGAATCCTATTATTGGGGCTTTGAAAGTCAATGGTATTTTGGGGCTTTTTAGGGTCATGAAATAGTAAATGAGGTTATCCCTTATCACATCATATTACTAATGTCTATTATACCCCTACATAAATTTTACTATTCATAAATAAAAAATCCTAAATCTATAATCTTCTCTTTCTCCTTCTCATTTACAATTGTGATGAAGATCATAAAAAATTAAAACATAAATCTATTATCCTCTCCCCATCCTTCTCTTCTCATTCATAAATTGTGAAAAGATGATGAGGATGATGATCATCAAGAAAACTCAAAACTATTTTCTTTTCCTTCTCCTTCTCATTTGAAAGATCATGATAAAGATGATCATCTTCATAGAAAGAAAAAACTAAGAAAACCCACTATTTATTTTTGTTTTAAATGGCTAAAAAAATACAACTCGATGAATTTCGGGTAAAAAAAAACAGTTTCTGAAAGTATTTACGGCTGGGAGTTCTTAGATTCCCAACCGTGAATCAAGATTACGGCTGGGATAGTTTGTCGACCCAACCGAGAGTCCATGTTTCGGCTTGGTTTTTCTAACCAAAAGTTTTTTCGATTTTTTTTGTTTGTTTTCAGAACCAGTTACGGCTAGGTTTTCCCAGCCTTTACTACACATCGGATTGGTTTTCGACTGGGATAATTTGTCGACCCAACCGTATAAAGAAAAAACGGTTGGGAAACAATGGTGTTCCAAGCTGTATTTTTTATTTACGGCGGGGAAATAAAGAACTCCTAGCCGAAATCATTTTTCTGATTATTTTTGTTTTAAGAACCAGTTAAAGATGGGTTTTCCTAGCCGTAACAACAATTTCGGATGGGTTTTACAAGCCGTAACTGGTTCTGAAAACCAAAAACATCAGAAAACTGATTTCAATTGGGAAAACCAAGCCGAAACATGTACTTTCGGCTGGGAATCTAAGAACTCCCAGCCGTAAATACTTTCATAAAAAAAAATTTAACCCAAAATTCATATAATCATATTTTTTAACCATTTAAAAGCAACAATAAATTGTGGGTTTTCTTAGGTTTTTTTTTTATGATGATCACCATCTTTATTATGATCTATGAATGAAAAGGGGAAAGAGAAGATAATAATTTTTGGTTTTCTTTATGATCATCGTTCTCATCATGATGAAACTATGATCATCATCTTTATCACAATTTATGAATGAAAAGAGAAGGATGGGGAGAAGATAATTCTTTTAATGATCTTCATCATGATGAAATCATGATCATCATGATTTGTAAATGAGAAGGAAAGTGAGAAGATTATATAGATTTATGTTGGGTTTTTTGTTGATGAATAATTAAATTTAGGCAAGGATATTTTTGACTTTTTCATATATTTTCAGTCCACATATCCATTTTTTGGTTACACATAGCATTTTAGCCTCAAAAACTCTCCCCTATAGCCCCAATAATACGATTCTAAATTAGAGATATTTTATCTCACACCAAGTTCCCATCGACGATCCTCTTATTAATTTCAAGTTTTGTGCTTTGTTACACACCAATGAGATTACTCCCAAAAAGACTGGAACAAGATTGGACCGGTTTCATTTAAAGATTTTGATATAATATTGGGTTCCATGAAATCGATAATAAACCCCACCGTATAACTTTGACTTGCCCACTTCACTTCCAAACTGTCACGCACGCTCACTAGACCATACCATATTATGGTCCATATCTTCAGTTTAACACTCAAAATATAACCTCAAAAACCATCCACCTGTTTTAGGATGATTTTAGGTGAAGTCGGAAGATGTAGAGACAAGGCAAAGGAATATGTTATTAGAGAGAGTCTTAGTTACAATACATAGGTTTATGTATATACATATAAAAGGGAAACTGGATGGACCGCACATCCATGGGCCGTAGGCCCTATAACACTCCCCCTTGTGCGGTTCAATAACAAAACTTTATACATAGTGCTTTATATAGAGTGCTTTGAATGTAATTCTTCAGATGTCGTTCTCTCCTTGATGACTTGTGCCGAAATCAATTTCCTAACTAAAACTTTGACAAGGAAAAACCCAGTGGGATAAAACCTTGATACACCTCTTCACATGTATTACTTCACATGTTGTCTCTTACCTTACATGTAGTTCATCACATGCAATACGATCTTCACAGATCGATGAGTCTAAGTTGATTGCCTCGTTAAAACTTCGCCAGGGAAACCCAGAGGGACAAAACTTGAACTAAAGAAAAAGAGTACAATATTAAGCAAACTTAGAACATAGTTGGACTCGAATATGTTGCCTCATTAAAACCTTGACAAGGAAAACCCAATGGGATAAAACCTTGACGAAGCGAAAAGAGTACAACGTGACAGTTGCAAGTAAAGGTGATCAGTTACAGATGATCACTTTGCTCCGTTGAAGTTGACTAGTTGTTTCACGACTCTTAAGGCAGAAAATCCTCGTGGGAAAGATAATGGCCTTAGTCGGGAAAATTACATTCCCGGTGTTTGTTGTTGTCTCATTAAAAACCTTGCCGAGTAACAAAACCCTGTGGGAAAAAGTAACCTCGGTGAAGGAAAATAGTTCAACATACCATTAAATTCTCCCCCTGATGTTAGATAATTTTCATTAGTCTAAGGCATTCAAAAGGATTTTATCACACTTTACTTTTGTGACTTGAATGTTTGTAAGACCATGTTGTTGATTCTGGAAGTTACGTTGCTTAACAAATTATCGCATTTCATTTCTTTGATTCAGATATTTTCGGTAATATCCACGCGATCTTTATGTCTTCAACGTTCAACATACTTGATGCTTTTAGTATTGTCTCGCTAAAAACCTTGTCGAGTAACAAAACCCTTTGGGAAAAACTATTCTCGATCGAAGGGAAAAAGAGTACAAAACATCTTCAATTTCAAAGTAAAATATGTCGACATCATATCCTTGGATCCTCCCCCTGATGTCGGCATCTCCCCCTGATTACTTTCAGAGTTGTTCTAGACTGTTACTTTAGTCATGTACTTTTCGAAATTGAATATCGGTAATAACCTAGAAAATAATCTACCATATCTCCCTATGATTATTTTCGTTGGAGAAGAGATTATTGTTCCTTCATAATCAACAACTTTTGGATTGCACTTTCATTAGCATTCCGTTTAATGTCTTGAAGAAATTGATTGCTCAACAAACACATGAACAACAGAATCAAGAACATTGCTCAACAAGGATAAAGCAAATTTATGTCAATGGTTACTTTTAAGTACATGATTACATTCACTATACCATTCCAATGACATTGCGTTGGCGCTTAGCTATATCTAGCTAACAAGTTCCTTGAGGATGCAAAATTTTATCGAGTACATTATTATACTAGGTACAAAAAAATCTTGGTCTATTGTACTTAGATATGGGAATTTCATCTCCCAACACATCTTCAAATAAACTTAAAAACACAAATTATATCCCCAAATCATTAACACTTTACTAATCTTAATTAGTAACTAATCGATTAGTGAGAGGTTAGATTAGGAATTATTCCTTTGGACATTTGTTGGAGAAGAGATTATTGTTCCTTCATAATCAACAAATGGATAAAGCAAATTTATGTCAATGGTTACTTTTAAGTACATGATTACATTCACTATACCATTCCAATGACATTGCGTTGGTATCTTGATTTGTTGGATTAATTTTATTTTTAAATGAAATGGGCTTAGCTATATCTAGCTCACTTAGATATGGGAATTTCATCTCCCAACACATCTTCGTCATATTCCTTTGGACGAAATGGTCACTTACTTACATTTGAACCTCGACTAATCATGGGAGTGCTATCAGGATGCATGTCTTTGTTAAATTGCCTGACAACTTTAGACAAATGCAAGCTGGTGGGATAATATACCACAAGCTCAGTATTTGGTCGAGCTTTCCCCAGATTTTTCATCTCAGATTCGGATTTCAAATACCTTTTAAGGTCTCTTATTACATCAAGAGTACCCATCATGTTTGTACCATCGACATAGATATCTTCAATTCGAAATCAGGAACTTTCTTGTGAATACGCAAGGAAGAATAACTTACTTGTCTATCCCCTCCAAATCAAATAGTCACTTGTATGGGTATACCACATCCGCCCGATTGCTTGAATCTATAAGTGAACGCTCTATCTAACTATAAACGCACTCTGTGATTTAGAGTCATTTGATTTGGGAAACAAAAGTCTATCAAGTACTTTTGTAAATATCTTCTATCTCTTGATTCTTTCATAGATATGTAACAACCACATACATATGCTGCATTTCAAGTCCTTTTGAAAATTACCAAGCTGACTAAGTAACGAAACTGTATAACGTTCATTACAAGAGAACAATTCCAGGGCTTTGTGAGAAACCTCACGCCACAAGGTCAGTCTTTGTTCTTTAAGACTACTTTCTTCTCACTATGCTTTATGACAAATTAATTATGTATGTCTAATAGGATTTACACTTGGTTGGTTAGCACTACCACACCAAATACCCGTATATTTGTCAAAGAACTAAGTTCTACCTGGATTGTGTAGGCCAAATATGCTATTTATTTGAAATTAATCAAAATAAAGCATGGTTCAATCTCATTGTGCTCTACTTCTGGAGCAACTATTTATGGATTATATCATCATTGTGCACGCATGATCCTTCCATTGACTCATGTGCATTCTCATAATCCGTCAGGATTTCATTGTTCTCTAGAATCATTTAAAACTTCGGAGCGTCCTCCAGTATTGATTCATGGACATAGTCAGAGACAATAAATGAGATGATTTCATTGATGATACAAATTAGGTTGTGCCTTACTCATTTACTTCCTTTCTAGGTGAGCATTGATCGAACCTAGTGGCATCTCCATATTTCTTTATGGAGCCACGACCTTAACTACACTTCCACCAAGTGTAGTTGCAACACCTTAGTCTATGGTGTACCCCATACTGAGGATTTCTAACCTTGCAGAATATTTGCAAGGTGGTATGTGTGATCTTGTCACTTTAGCGACATCAGTGTACATTCTGAAAATCGATTATTCTTTGTCACTTCACATTTACATTTGTGGAGTACAAGAATCAATATGAGACACAGTGGGAACACACCACGACAATTCATGTCGTTCCCTTTGAAAATACTTTTTCTTATCTCCCCCTAACGACGGGAAGACTGTCTCATTAAAATGACAACCCGCAAATCTAGCGGTAAGAGATCTCCTGCCAAAGGTTTTAAAATGCGGATAATTGTTGGGAACTCATTTCCAACATAACTACTTAACGATTTTGAAGACCCATCATAAGACGATGTGGAGTCGTAATGGCACATATATAGTGCAACCAACAATGCGTAAGAACACGAATGTCGGGGCTTAAATCCGAGTTACCAACTGGTACGCATAAAAGGTTGACTAATATTGGGTTCTAAAACGAATTAAGTAAAGATGCGTCAATATTGCATATTCCCAAGCAGATTAAAGGTAGGTTTGTACGCATAACCATGCCTTAGGCAGCATCTGTAACCTTTTATGATAGCCTTTGCGAGACCTTGGGGTATAGGATAATATGCATTTTATCCTATTAAACATGCAATAACCATCAAGTCCTTTTGATGTACACTCTCTAGCATTTACAAGGGGTGGTGAGCCCTTACATGTAAAATATGTGCTAGTAGTTTTCCAAACGCAAATTTCTTTGGAACTATAATTAGTCCAAAATGTCAAAACATTCACTAGATCCATCAGTCACATCAATGGTCCGCATTCTGCATGAATATTTTTCTAAATTTCACCTTGTTTTCTTTGTAATATGGAGTTTTTACAATTTGCATCTTAGGATGGTCTCGATCCTGTTTTACTGAAGACTTTGTAAAAATGAGTGATATGCTCTCTTACTTAAAAGCATAATGTGAGGGAGGAGGGGGTTGTGCATCTAGTACTTTAGAAAACACTTATTGAGAGAAATGTCATTACTTCGCATTCTGTCAATATTGCTCCCATTTTTGTTCACTCAAATAAAGTGATGTTCGCATGAGTCCTTTCAAAACGATCATCATCTCACAACCAAAGTTGCTTTATGGTTATTCCCAAAGCCTGTGTGAGTCAATTTCCAACATTTCATTGTTGGAATCAATATGGGTTCAATAATCCAAATTAATACTATAGTGATTTACATTTCACTAAATTGAGTCATTAGTCTCTCTAAAGTATGTTTCCTTCCAAATACTTTAGTGACTATAAAAGATGCAATCAATTACATTCTCATCATTTTGATGTTCCACATGATATCCATTTGCACGGGTTACTTGGGAATTCAACAAGGTGTGATTATCTCTTGGTACATCTAGAGATTTTGCTACGTCTTTGTTCTATCTTGAAAAACAAAAAAATGAGCAGTGCTGCACTCGATAAGATAGTAAATTAGCCAGGCAAAGTTCCCGTTGCCATTAAAGTTGATGTGAAAATTGGTTGCTACTATGATACACACATTACATTATATATATCAATACCTATGACCAGGTGCATTTCCAACTCTTTCATGTATGATGGGAGCTACAATTCCATTTTAGCTAATCCCATACTCGGTTGATACTTGACAAAAGTACATCTTTGTCACATGATACATATGTCCCTTTTCACATGATTTATATGAGTCGGTACGTCTAACCCACATAACTCCGAGGTGCTTTCCATTTTTAATTTTGCTACATTTAGCTTAATTTGAGAAATTGCTTTATCTCAATAGGCCAAGAGAATCTCACTACACATGTCAACCACTTACTTAAGGTTGAATATATAACTAAAGATAGTTCTCTTTTTGTCATATACTTCAACATGTACTGGTTCGTTAGTATCATGGATGAAGTAAATAAATGGAAATTTTCTGACTCATAAAATCTTTTGTGAGTTCTTCCACAAAATTTAGGATACATGTGATTTTATTTGAATGTGTGTTTTGAAACTATTGATAGATTAATAGTCGAGTAAGTGGATTACATTCCACGGAACATTCAAAAATTTTTTGGGAAGAAATATCACGTAGGCAATAATAGTGTTTAAGTACTTCAAAACACCAAATAAATATATTTGAATCGAGTTGGTACAACCAATTGAACAAAATACATCATTCAACTAAAGCCAATATCATATTCAAGAGAACAAAATAATAATAGTAATGTTCGAGATCAACAGTCATAGTTTAAATTGACCGCCTATGGACTTATCTTAAAAAAAAAATAGAACTAGGCATTTTCTAAAAAAAATGGACAAACAAATAAAGCCCAAAAAGTATTGTCACATACCTTAAACTTTGTTTCCCATTGTATTTATACAAAACCGGAACAAGCTTGGTCCCGGACATCCCAGAACCGGGTTAGAGTTAGTACGGGACGCATGTCACACTGGCTGGAACTGGTACAAATTGGATCAGGTGAACCGGTACGAGTTGGAACGGTACTGAATCGGTCTGAGTTGGAACGGGACTGGATCAGTATGAGTTGGGTAGGACCGGACAAGACCCGGACACCTGCTGGACCGGACAGGATTGTTCGTCTTTTCTTTTCTCCTTCGTTTTCCAGCCGCTTCTCGTTCTCATCAAATCAATTTTGCGCCACAGTTTCATTCAACATCCCAAATGAGTAACGGCAATAAATAAATAGTTATAAATATTTATGACCCCTGGCTCACGAGGGTTCAGAAAGTCATGCGCATCAATGCAATGACCCCTGGCTCACAAGATTTTATTTTTAATAGGATAGGTTTTGCTATTCAAAAAGGGCTAGCGGCACAGCTTGTCGCTCGCTTGACTAGTATGTAATTTTTAACTTTGTAATTTATTTTTAATTATTATATCGTAAACATATAATAAAGATAAAAAGTTATAAATTGTAAAATTGATTAAAAAAAACAGAGAAAGTAAACGGATTGTTTTCAAATCAATGGAACACAGAGAGACAGACTGTGTGAATGGGTGTGAAATATGATGAGTTCGTGGAGCCAATTAATCAAACACATTGCACACAATGAAATAAATTAATTAAACATATTGTTATTGAATCAGTAGAGCACCAAACAGAGAAAGTGAATGGGTCTCAAAAGTGATGACTCAGTGGAGCCAATTAATCAAGCATGTTGCAATCAAATCAAAACGGAGCAAGTAAGAGTCACAGAAACACAGCATCAATCAATCGGTCATAACATGTGCAATCGCTAGCAGACAAAATAGTAATACCCAATTTAGAGTCTCTAACAGTCATAACATGTGCAATCGACGGAGATTAAGTTTGGAATATCATACCTTTGAACGTCAATTTGTGATTAAATGATCGCCCAAAAAATGCTTTCATTCCGTTGATCCAAAAACATAGCAGACACATAAATTATTCAAAACTCGAACTTACTTGTGCTAGATTGAGAAGAAAAACAAAAATAGGGATCCAAACTCGAACTGGAGTTGGGGCAGCACAGGAAAAACGGGTCCGGGTTTGGGAAGCTGACGGGTTTGGGCCATATTTTCCTCGTTCCCATCTTTTCTTCTCCCAATTTTCCAAAGAACAGAAGACGGACAGGTTTCCTTCCTTCTCCTCTTTCCTTCCCGCAGAATTACAACCATCCCACCGACTGTTTAGATTAAGGCTCGATGTAGTCGCTTCTATGCAAATTGCTCTTTGGAGGATTCACTTCTGTTCCCTGTAACTTTGTTAAACAGCTCAATACACTTTGATTTAAAATCATTAAACTTCATAAGAACAGTTATAAGTTCATTATTTGATCGAAAAATGAAATTAATTAGATGGGTAAGCTACATTCATCTATGCTGATTATGAATCTGAAAATCGTTTTTTTTTTTTTTTTTTATCAAGATCGAAGATAGGGAGATTTTGGAGTTTCGGACCAAGAAACCTTAGCAATTTTTCGTTGAAAATTTTCGAGAACTTGTCTCAGAAGCAATATTGGGATGAGATCTTTACAGATCTGAGCTTTGGTCATTGATTTATCAGATATTTTTAGATGAAATCGATGATTTGGGTCTTCAAAACCCTAAAATAAAAATTATAAAAAATCTGAAAATTTCTTTTCCTTTCAAGAAATTCTACTGAGTAAAAGAGATTGAATTAAAGATTAAGAGTTGAATAAACTTATCTCTGTGGTTGTCTTTGTGTTGATGAATGTTCCAGATTCGAAGATATTTTGATCAATTCTTCGTCACCGACTTAGAGGTGTTCTTCAAGGACGCGTTAGATTCACGCCATAAATGATTTGCTCTTTCGAAAGTGGATCTTCAATTCAAGAACATAAGTACATATCCAATGGCGATGGAGATTTCTGAACTTCATTCGATCCATTAGACAAAAAAAATATCAAATCAAATCAAAATCCAACTTTAGGTCGGTAGAAATCGTCGCTGATAACGTGTTTTAGGATGATTTTAGGTGAAGTCGGAAGATGTAGAGACAAGGCAAAAGAATATGTTATTAGAGAGAGTCTTAGTTACAATACATAGGTTTATGTATATAAATATAAAAGGGAAAATGGATGGACCGCATATTCATGGGCCGTAGGCCCTATAACACCACCCATTTAAATTTTACAACCGAACAAATCAGAGCTGCAATTCTTTCCCCTCTACAATTTCCCTGCCCAAATAAAACCGTCTTAATCCTAAATCTAGAATGGTAGACATTTTTTTAAAGAAATGCTGGGTTTCTAATGCCATGAACCAATGGAGAAGTGTTACAAATTAAGCACCAGGTCCACATGATTACACTTCGGAATTTTATAGACATTGTTGGGACATGATTGAGAGTGATCTTTTATTAGCTATCAATGAATCTTATCCGAAAGAAAAAGTGGATTGGCGATTGAATGTGTCTTTCATAAAACTCATTCCTAATTATTATTTTTGCTACCAGCAGAGCAGTTCATATGGACTCAACAAACTTGTAGTTTGTTCATTTTGGTCTCAATATAGACTCAACAAACATGAAAAACAGATGCGTAATCTAACAAGTTTGAGGGTTTGTTGAGTGAGGCAGTAGAACAAACGCGCACATGATGTAAAACCGGGCGACTGAAGCAAAAACGCAAGCGTGTGATGTTTGACCGCCCCTCATATTTTCTCTCTCCAAATCTCGGTTATTATATTTATGATTTATTTTTTATTAGTTAAATAATCAGTGAGACTCAACTCTTATTAGCCCTAAAATATCATATTTGTTCATTTTACCTTGATTTCCCATAATGCAAGAACATGGTAGTTCATCCATGTTGCTCAACAGAAGAAAAACAAAATTGATTGGCATAGGAATTGCACTCAAAGATTTCAGGTTGTTGAGGTTAATCGGGAGCTTCTACATGATTATTTCAAAGTTGTTGGGAGAAACCAAGAAAGGATAAAAATGGTTAATGCTAAAACTGATCTCTAATGCCCCGGTGGCCCCTGGGAGCTTTATAAAGAATAAGTGTATTCTGGATGGTATTTTAGTGGCAATGAGTGCATCCATTATTTACTACATTTGGATTTGTGCATCAAATGAGAATACTCCATATTTTGTCGCCGGCCTAAAGCCAATTACACAAATGTTTTCCATAGTGTTCGAGTGGTAAGGGCGTTGGCCCCTGGCTAGCTCGGTATGTCAATTCATGGTCTAACAAGCATTTTCGTTGGAGTACGAGTTCGGTTGATATATGGGATCTGACACAGACACATTGTTCAGTAGAAAACTTACAAAACCAAACAGTTCAAATCCATCATTTAAAGAGCGATCCTCTCACACTTTTATTATCACACTACCTCATACATTGGGTGTTATTTTTGCGAATAAAAACCAAACTGTAACGGATTTAAAGCTAATATTTTGGAGATATGTTCCTCTTACCAAGTATTACATGACCACCAAAAATGAGGGTATTCCGAAACACAAAATTGGTCAAAAAGACCAAAATCAACAATTCCTGGGTGAAAAAGACATCTAGATTTTGATATTGTTTAAATGGACAAAAATATAAAAATAGTCAGGATGTAACCAGTTTCATCCTACCCATTTTCAAATATTTTTTCTTATTTTTAATTTACATCCGGATGCATCCAGTTTTATCCTCGCTATATTTTAAGTTTAAGCCAGGATGAATCCAGTTTCATCCTTGCTATTTTTTTTTTGTCCATTTCACCCATACTAATTTTTACTCGTCCATTTGAACCATGTTTTAAATTTTTTTGGACAAATGACCCATTTTCCGATTCCGAAACATATAACGCCACCATCTACTACTTTGAAAATGAACCGTTGAAAATCAACGGATTTCTGGCCGTCGAATTAAGACCGGTAGATTGTGAGGTTTTATATTTCGGAATGTGCTCATTTTTGGTAGGCATGTGGAACTTGGTAAGAAGAACATATCCCCAAAATATTAGTTTCAAATTCGTTACGGTTTGATTTTTATTCGCAAAAGTGACGCCCAACGTGTGAGATAGTGTGAAATAAAAGTGTGAGGGGATCCTTCCTCATTAAGATTTCTACAATGGCTAGTAGCGCATAAATGGAAATGACACATACCCAGCCTGGATACTTTAAGCGTAAATAACGTGACCTTAAATATGACTATTGTTGTTTCTAAAATTTTGATTCGACTCATCTTATACAATTATACCACCACTGGTTCAGTATTACCATAGCATTACGTTCTCAAATAGGTATGTAACAACATGGTAGTATATGAAAAGACGAGGGTACCCAAATATACCACAATTTTTTTGTTTCAACCTATAAGTCCACTATCGAATGTGATCATCTATGGATAGAGCCGAGACAATACGACAATTCAGTTCACACTTCGTGTGATTGTCTACGGATACGAGATCGAGACAATACAACAACAAGATAACTTGTGTGATTGAATATGGATACAAAATCGAGACAATACGACAACAAATTAGTGTGTTACTTGATAATAGGTTCGGACTTAACCAAACTCTATAGGATCACTATCAAGTAATGCGGAGTTAAGGTTTATGTATATTTTACTTTATTATAATAAATAATTATAATGCGGAAATCAAAGTAAAAGACGCAACAGATTTTGTTAACGGGGAAACCGCAAATGCAGAAAAACCCCGGGTGCTAGTCCAGTTTTGAATACTCTCAGAATTAAGCCACTATGCAAAATCTAAACCAACTTCGTATAGTTGAGACCAAGCAGACTACCCCTAGCCATTTAGTTCCATCAATATCCTTGCGCTTTCGACTTCTAGAGTCACGCACGTGAATAACAAGTCCTTTGGATCGTATTCCAAACAGCAAATGAAGAGTCTGTTTGGTAACCACTTTAATCCTTCTTACTAAAGATTTATATGAATCGTTGAAAGAGGCTTTTCCGTTTAATCTAATAAACTCCTTTGTCTGGTTAGATCAATCTAACTTTAACTACCGAAATAGTCAAGTATAGATTCACACATAAACCTAAATGAGGGTGCATTTCATTTGTGTATAACAAGCTAAGTTCGATCTAACGGTTGAAACATATTAGCTTGTATCTAATCAGGTTTTCATCTAACGGTTAATATTGAATGCTTTGTTACCAAGGTAACTTAGATTGCAAACCTTGATTTGAAAACTATACAAAGGAGAACTCTAGCAACTGGGAAACCTAATCCCCACACCTCCTGTGTGATACTAGTTGTATAAGCTAGAGACGATTCTTCTTTAACCTTAGGTTTTTCACGAAACCCTGTAGGTTAACGATTTAAAGACTTCATTGGGATTGTGAAGCCAGACAACAACTATTTTCTCTGTAGTTGCGTGTTTTGATCTTGATGTTTCTATCGTATTTGAGTATTATCTTCTCTAAGATTTTCTCGAGATTTAATCTTCGATATGCAAGATAAAAAGTGGTCACAAACATCTCCGTCGTATCGTTTGTGATTCCAAAATATCTTGTTTCGCTACCATACGATTAAGATTATTGTGAGGTGATTTATAATATTAGGTTGTTCTTCGGGAATATAAGTCTGGTTTATCGATTGGTTCTTGTTCACCTTGATTTATCAAAAGACGGAACAAAACTCATAGGTATTTCTGTAGGAGACAGATTTATCTATTCCAATAGACTTTTCTGTGTGAGACAGATTTGTTTATCAAGTCTTCGACTTTCAGTCATAGCAACTCTTAGTTGTGGGTGAGATTAGCTAAGGGAATCAAGTATGTAGTATCATGCTGGTATCAGAGACATAAGGAGCGCAACTGTACCTTGAATCAGTGTGAGATTGATTAGGGTTTAACTACAGTCCAGTCTGAAGTTCATTGGTAGTAGTCTAGTGTCTATAGCGGATTAATACAGTATGGTGTTCAAATCTAGACTAGGTCACGGGGGCTTTCTGCATTTGCGATTTCCTCGTTAACAAAACTTATGATGTCTGTGTTATTTCTTTTTCGCTATTTTGTTATATAATTAAAATATCACATGTTGTGTGTTGAATCGATCAATTGGGAAATCCAACCTTTGGGTGTTGATTGAAATTGATTGATCCTTGAATATTGATCTTGGTACCGTTCAAGTTACTTCTCATATATTCAATCGGGCTCGCAAATTCCTATTTGATGATTGCAGATTGAATTGAGAAATAGAGATATAAAACTCTTTGATATATTTTTCTCTAGATTGAGTCTGACTGTCTAGTTGATTCTCTTGATTGTATATTGGAGTTTGTCTATTCAAATTTCTAAACGAAATATTGGGTGTGGTTGTTGTACCCTCGCTTTTTCAGTTACCCATATCTAAATTAAGTCACTTTTCATTTGTGTGTAACAAGATAAGTTCGATCTAACGGTTGAAAGATATTAGCTTGAGTCTAATCAGGTTTTTATCTAACGCTGAATATTGAATGCTTTGTTACCAAGGTAACATTGATTGCAAACCCTGATTTGAAGACTATATAAAGGAGAACTCTAGGAACTGGGAAACCTAATCCCCACACCTCCTGTGTGATACTAGTTGCGACTAGAGTCGATTCTCCTTTAACCTTAGGTTTTTCACGAAACCCTGTAGGTTAACGACTTGAAGACTTCATTGGGATTGTGAAGCCAAACCCAACTATTTTCTCTGTAGTTGCGTGTTTTGATCTTGCTATTTTCTATCGTGATTGAGTACTATCTTCTCTAATATTTGCTCTAGATATAATCTCCGATAGGCAAGATAAAAAGTAGTCACAAACATCTTCGTCTCATCGTTTGTGATTCCACAATATCTTGTTTCGCTACTATACGATTAAGATTATGGTGAGGTGATTGATATTTCTAGGTTGTTCTTCGGGAATATAAGTTTGTTATATCAATTGGTTCTTGTTCACCTTGATTTATAGAAAGA
Organism: Papaver bracteatum; assembly: GCA_023529315.1. NCBI lineage: Eukaryota > Viridiplantae > Streptophyta > Magnoliopsida > Ranunculales > Papaveraceae > Papaver > Papaver bracteatum. Next base: position 89,795 of record JAJJWX010000127.1, read on the forward strand.
TGTAACAAAACTCATAGGTTTATCTGTGGGAGACAGATTTATCTATACAATAGACTTTTCCGTGTGAGACATATTGGTTTATCAAGTCTTTGACTTTGGGTCATAGCAACTCTTAGTTATGGGTGAGATCAGCTAAGGGAATCAAGTGCGTAGAGTCATGCTGGGATTCAAAGACGTAAGAAGCGCAAATGTACCTTGATCAGTGTGAGATTTTTTAGGGCTCAACTACATTCCAGTCCAAAGTTAACTTGGAGTAGGCTAGTGTCTGTAGCGGCTTAATACAGTGTGGGGTTCAAATCTAGACTAGGTCCCATGGTTTTTCTGCATTTGCAGTTTCCTCGTTAACAAAATTTCGGGTGTGTGTGTGTGTTATTTCTTTTCCGCATTATATTTGTTTATATAATTAAAATATCACAGGTTGTGCGTAAGTTCAATCAATTGTGAATCCAACCTTTGGTTGTTGATTGAATTGATTGACCCTTGGATATTGGTTTTTGATACCATCCAAGTTATTTCTTATATTAATCATGCTCACGGATTTCCATCTGTTTGATTTGCTGATTACATTAAAAAACAGAGATATAACTCTTAGATATATTTCTTGATTGAGCTCGTTTTATATTGGAGGTAGTCCATAAATATTGCTAAGAGAAATATTGGGTGTGGTTGTTGTACCCCCAATTTTTCAAATATGAGCCTTATTGACATTATGGATTCATGGATATCCATTAAGTCCATCAAGAAAATACCCGACTAAAAGCAACATTCAAGTTACTTGATCATGTTAGACTTTTGAATGTCAACATGTTCTGATATTTACAAACACAAAAAAGTTTATCCTTTCATTTTATGTGCTTCCTCATCTTATTCTATCATAGCACTAGTTAGGTGATCAACTAACCGAGTAATGCTCTAACATGTAATCCTCGTTCAAGAGGAAACTATCCTAATTAGGTGAAATATATTATGTGCACTTTGTCTAAAGACTTATGTGGGATCAAATAAGGTCTAGTAGTACCATTGGTGGGACACTAAGAATCATATTATTATTTTAGTTTTTGATCATTGATTTAATTCACTAACCGTAAAATTGAGCATTGTTCACAGTCTTAGTATGTCAAGTTTGGTTGTCATATTTTACCTCAAAAACCTGAAGTCTCTTGACTAGATTACTAGAGTCTTTGGTAGGTTTACTAAGAACATTAGAACTGTTAAGACAAGCTCGTGTTACTCTGAAGAACCTGAAGACGTATCAGCATCAACGAACATATCATCCTTATGTACGAGGTTAGTAATAAACACTTGACTTGTTTTCATTAATATATGTTTCTTTCAAGTCGTTTAGAACGAAAACATAACATAAGAAGTATACATATGTATCTCTAGTATTAGTGACTTAGTCATTATTTTATGATCAATATGTCAAGGAAGTATATACTAATTCTTTTACACAACTTTGGTATTTTCATGTCCCGGCTAAAGGGATGCCATTTCAATTAGGGACCACCTGGGGTGCAGATGTATAAGTAATTATTAGTTTAGTTTTATGTTTTGTTTAGCCATTATTAATGGCTAATAACCGTTGATAATTATGTTTAGCACGTCGCATGTGTGAGTGGAATGCGTGCCATTCCAGATGAATTAGTTCCAGTATTATTCTCCTTGTTGTTATCCTCATCTTCTATCTCATTTGTGTTGCTCATAGACCTTCTTCTATCTCATATGTGTTGCTCCTAAACCTTTTGTTTTTCCTAGTGTCCTCCAACTCTTTATTTTGCATCTCCAAATTCTTTTGTCAAATACTAGCTTCACAGACTCTTTGCGGGATAAGATCTTTATTATCAATAATTTCAACCCCATAAGCTCTAGCTAGTTCATGGAAATAGAGGATATATTTTTCATTAGTCATACATCTAATCTTCAAATCATCAGCCACTTCTTCACATCTATCATCATCATGATCAATAGTTAAACATTCTTGACAAAGACTATGTGATTGTCTCTCCCAATGTATCGAACCCAAGCTACACATCCAACTGCAGTATTCCACCAACCTCCTCTGTGCAAAGGTTTTGTTAGATCGATTTCAACCCTTGTAGTGACCAAATTGCTTAACCTGGGCCTGGAATTTTTGAAATATACATAAATCTTCTTACCCAACTCTTCTACAGCCTCATGCACTATCGTTTTTGATTGGTGATCTAGCATGAGATGTTGAAATAGCACATTTCATTCCTGGCGATTGAAGACCCAATCCTCTATGGGGATTGATGAGATATATTATTTGATATTCAATTGGTATTTATTTACATTCCATGGAGAATTTTTCAAAACATCGTTTAAGACTTCACTTGAGTTAAACTTGAATATAAATATGTTCTTATCCACACATCGGATTTCCTTGATGCTCCATTTGCTCCAACGAATATTGATTTATTTTTTTATATAAACTTTTGAAATTTGATCAGCATAAAATATTTTTCCAATCAAGCTATTACTTCATTCATCAGACCATCTGATACAGCTATCTTTGTACCCACAAATTTTCTCTCTTCTAGCATAAATATCCCTTACATTAGCAAGTTGCGTTTAGAAAAATCAATTTTCGCCTCTGAGATTAACATAGTAGAATATACACTTTGGTTAGGATAAAACCGTAACCGAACCATGTATAGTGACCTATTCATGAAACTATCCAATTGAACTATATACTTAACCATTTTCATATAACACTTTTAGACTTTTCATGAATCACACATGAAAAAGTGGGGGTACATCAACCTCACCCAATAATTCGCTTAGCAATCTGTATGGACTAACTCCAATATAATTTTAAGAGAATCAACTAGATAGTCAGACTCAATCTTAATAAAAAGTATATCAAAGAGTTATATCTCAATTTCTCGATTCAATTCTTACTCACGCAAACAGAAATATGCGAGTCTAACAGAATACAAAAGAAATTAACTTGAACGGTACCAAAGACCAATGTTCAAGTATCAATCAATTTTAATCAACAACCAAAGGTCGGATTTCCCAATTGATTGATTCAACGCACAACCTGTGATATTTCAATTATATAACAAAATATAATACTGAAAAAGAAATAACACATACACCAGAAGTTTTGATAACGAGGAAACCGTAAATGCAGAAAAACCCCGAGACATATTCCAGATTGAACATACATTGTATTAAGCCACTACAGACACTAGTATACTACAAATTAACTTCTGTCTGGATTGTAGTTGAACCCCAATCAATCTCACACTGATCCAAGGTACAGTTGCACTTCTTACATCTCTGACCCCATCAGGATACTACGCACTTGATTCCCTTAGATGATATCATCCACAACTAAGAGTTGTTACAACCCAAAGTCGGAGACTTTAATAAACAAATATGTATCACACATAAAAGTCTACAAAAATAGATAAATCTGTCTCCCACAGAAATACCTACAAGTTTTTGTTCCGTATTTTGATAAATCAAGGTGAACAAGAACCAATCGATAACCCGGACTTATATTCCCGAAGAACAACCTAGAATTATCAATCACCTCATAATAATCTTAATCGACTAGCGAAACAAGATATTGTGGAATCACAAACGATGAGACGAAGATGTTTGTGATTACTTTTCTATCTTGCATGTCGTAGAACTTAATCTCGAGCCAATTTTACAATTATACTCAATACGATAGAAACAGCAAGATCAGATCACGCAACTGCAGAGAAAATAGTTGGGCATGGCTTCACAATCCCAATGAAGTCTTCAAGTCGTATCACAATTAGTATCACACAGGAGGTGTGGGGATTACCTTTCCCAGTTGCTAGAGTTCTCCTTTATATTGTCTCCAAATCAGGGTTTGCAATCTAAGTTACCTTGGTAACAAAGAATTCAATATTCACCGTTAGATGAAAACCTGATTAGATTCAAGCTAATATCTTTCAACCATTAGATCGAACTTAGCTTGTTATACAAAAATGAAATAAACGTCATTTAGGTTTGTGTAACCGTACCTAAAAGTGTACAAGTCATTGGTTCAACAGTAGTTAACCAAATGGTTAGCCATATGAAGACTTTCATATCAACCCGATTCATCTTCACCATAACTAGTCCAAATGACTCAATTGAACTAGTTTAAGAGTTGTTCAATTGCTTAGATCTCATAGAAGTATACAAGACACAATCGAAGAAAAATCATTTTTGATTCACTCGAATCGATTCATGAACTTTATAGCCACGGTTTGCAAATATGCATTCCTTAGTTTATATAAATTTAAGTTCACGAATAAACTAATTTTAGAAAGTAACACACTTAAGTATGCGTACGGGTATGCGTACGGGTATGCGTGCTTAAGTAACCGTACTTGAGTTCGTTTTGGTTTCCAAATTCAACATAAATTCACGGACGTGAACTTTCCGCAATTATGCATACGGGTACGCATACTTAGGTAACTAGATTGAGTTGGTTTTGATTTCCAAACTCAGCAGAAATTCACTTACGTGAACTTCCGCCAGTATGCGTACAGGTACGCATACTTATGCAGTCTCCATCAACCATTTAGTACACACACAAGTATGCATACATTTGGTTCCCGGTTTTGGACTTATACACTAATGTGCGAACACATCATATGCTTATATCCAAAGATGGTTACATGTTCTAAAATATTTATTTCAATCATTTAAACATTCTTAGAGGATGTTAAATATAGGTTATTCATACACTATTTTTCATTAAAGCAATTTTCAAGATATTGAAATAATCAACATGACCTTCGTGACTTGTAAAGATGAACTTGGCCAAAGCGAAAGCTTACCAACACATATTGCGAGTAAAATATAAGCGAGATAAACTCGGTTAGAAATAGTAAATGTGTATAATCGAAGTCTATATACGACTTTTGTCTCAAGATATGAGATAGAGTAGATAGACTTTTTGAGTGATAGATAAGTTCAAGTCTCCACATACCTTTTATTGGATGAAGTTCCACCAGTTCCTTGAGTAGTTCTTCGTCTTAAATGATGAACACCATGGAGTCTAGAGCTTAACTGCACTTTCTATCCTAGTCCGAGACTTAGCTATAAGTAGACTAGAAATCAAGACTTATAATTTTGGCAAATAAACTTGACAACAAACTTGAGATAGCAACGCTTGCGAGTTCGACTGAGAAGTGCTCTAACAATCTCACCCTTTATCAATTTTAGTGACAAAAATATCAATACATATGGATTATATCAACCTTGGTTCTTCAACATTACTCGAAATCTTCGTCACTTCCAAGTACTCCAATGATTCCAAAGGTTGTAAGTTCAGCATCATCGTTGTTGAAAATTTGTAGCCATAACAATGAGAAAATAAAAGCTCTCAATCATTATTACACAGTGTCATTGTATTATTACACAACATCAAAGTTCAATTGTATCACAACTTTGACAACAATACTATGGTGATATGTATCACTCCCCCTTAGTCAATACTCCATCTCACATGGAAACCACTCCCCCTTACATAATGATCCGAAAACCATATGTATTTGTAGTGTGAACTACATATTATTTCTCCCCCGTTTTGTCCATAAAATTGGCAAAGGTATGAAAACTAGTGGGATCCTAATGAAATTTCCATAGAGACATTTCATGACCAAAAGAAAGCACATATCAACTTTTTAGATGCAATCATATAGTCGAAACTAAATTCATTTATCAAGGAGTTTATAAAGATACAAGATAACCCTTATAATATTCCACAACCGCACTCCCCACAAAGATTTGGCAATAAAGCACAAGTTCAAATAAGAACTCTTCCCCATATAATGTCATTACCGAAAGAACAACAAGAGCGACCTTACTTTCACAAGAAAAGAAGGATTTCTTTGGACAACAACAAATCATATAAGAATATGAATTTGTATCCAAAATACTCAATTAAATTAACCACAAGTGAACCCATGACTAATTCAACCGGAATACTTAACTAAACTAACCACAAGAGAACTCATGATTAATCTAGTTGGAAAATGCTTAACATAAGAAAACTTACGGAGCCGCACAGTATATACATACAAAATATGGATCAAGGAAGATCAATACTATGGAATAGACAAAGATTCATTCTATCTTCCATCACTATTTGAATAATGACATATAATAGACTTAATTTTTGTAAACAAAAGCTCATCCTTTTGTTGATGGTGGTTTTTAGTATAGGGCGAAAACTGTAAAAGTCTATCTACCTGACCCGACATCAGATGTAGTAGACATTGATATGTTTATATTCCGCAGGGAATTTGGAGAATATATCAAAATCTGATGAGTGCCTATATCTCTCTTCATATATTGAAACTCAAGATCCTAGATGAATTGTTCACTAGTATAGAGCCCAATGAGTATATAAGATCCTAGATGCATTAGTCACTAATGCCGGAGCATGCCGAGTTTTTTTCCTCTGCTATGTTCCACGGCAGAACCCTTAATATTGATATTGTAGGATCAAAATATCGCCACAATATTATTTCTGCGAGATTTACAACACTTCTGCGAGTTCTTCATCTACATACTGCGACTGTTGCTGAATGATTTTAAGACTGACGTAGTAGATGACGTTAGTTGAAACATGAGAAGAGTGTGACCATTCTGCGAGGGTTATATCATTTGCAATAGTTAGCGTTATCACTGCTACGATAAGATCGCGAGTCAGATCCGAAATTAAAGGACATCTTAGCTGTCATCCATTATGTAATTATCCTATATAAAGACACCCGGTAGGTTCAGAAGAGGATGATAAATTTTTGAGCGCTAAGAAAGCTTTGAGGAGAGAGAAAATTCAAGTGAGCAATTGTATTATTGATTTCTTCCATTTCTTGTAAACATTTCTGAGAATCAAATAATAAAGTGTTGTTTTTAATCCTCAAAGATGTGTTGATTATTGTGAATTCTTGTGAAGGGTGTAGTGTAGGTTTTCCAAAGTCACTCTCATTATGTAGCTATTTTCGCTTACCCACTCTTTATACCTTGATAGGAAGTATGAGCATTAAATTACTGGCATGCAACTAAGCCTCATCAAGTTTGGCCACAATCATCCCTTGCGTCGAGATATCGATCTTAGATGATATGAGGGGCCAACGTGATGTACCGGCAATGCTACAACTCATTGCGGCTGCCTACGTACCCTTACCTACTCTAAAGGGATCAAGCACAGACCGTAGTTCATCCTCGAAGGGACAAGAACTTAAACCAAATCGTTTGCAAGGCTGTGGCCTAACAAAAATGGTAATGGCCAGGTCCGTATAGGCCATTCTGTCAAAATGCATAATGATTATGCATCATCGGGTCCGCGGCATGGCATAGTAATGCCTTCGCATCACATGCCCTAATGGAAAGTCTACACAACTATAAATGAGCCTTAGGCATCATTTATACTCTTCCGGCTAAGCTATGAAGCTTACTTGGTACATAGTCCGCATATGCACCTTCAACCAACTACCCCTCCCTATATATGTTAGTTTGACATTTTTAGAACTTTGATTAGGGGAGGAAAAATCTTTCATCAACTCCTCGCAATAATTGCATTTCACTTTTCATCGTAATGATTGCGCTGCAAGCTCAAGGCCACTAACCAACTTGCCTAATGCATCATGAAGATGCAACATTGGCCCTCAGCCAAATTCCAAACATAATGCACCATTTTGGCGCGTTATTGGCCTTAGGCTAATCTACCTCTTACCAACCAACGAAATCTTTGAATGAAGCTTCATCTCAGGCCATGGCGCATCTTTCAGCATGCACCATGATAAAAACACGTGGTGTTACACTCTTCACCACTTTAAAGAATTTCGTCCCCGGAATTCCAAACAAAACTATTGTGGACAAACTCTTCGGTTTGGAATTCCTGAGAAAAAGTCCCATACCAGATGCTAAGAAATCACAGGTTTTTTCAAGTTATCATGAACAACAATTTAGACCTTCTAAGAAAATGTCCCATACCACCAACCCAGGAATCCAAAAAGTGCCCACAACGTTACAAATAATCTCAATTGGCCAGTGCCAAGAGGATATCTCAACAAGGTATCCTAGATGGCATCCCATACCACCACCCAAGAATCCCTAAGGTTCACAAGTTACAAGGTATCATCGAAATGACAAGAATTTAGCACAGTACTGTGTGGAACCGTTTTCCAGTTGCCCACCGTCCCTGATGGTCATCCAGGTTGCCACTCGTAAGTGGGATGCTAGCCGGGACTGACAACGCACACCATTGGAAAGTTTCCAACGTGTAGGGATGGTCAGTACCATTGTCTACCCACCGTATCAGACGGTCTTCCGGATATCCACTCGTAAGTGGGGTGCCACTTAGGCCAGGAAAACTCACAGTACTCGAACAAGCTCAACTCGATTTGCATAGTAACTAGCCTAGTAGTTACAAACTCTTTCCCGCGCAGAAGTTGGCCTACTCTCCAACTTTAAGTTTCCATCAAGGAAAATACTCTCCAATGAGTCCACTCCGCACAAGTCCCTAGACTTTTCTCGGAACTTAATCTGATACCAACTATGACGGACCGAAAAATGACGCCTTTGGAGCGTTTCCCCGCAGGCCATAACTCCCCCGGTATGCCATGATGAAGCTACGATCCGGGCCTCATCCCCAGGCAAATGCACACTTATTTTCCCTTGCAAGCATGCTGGTGGAGCATGATGCAGCTATTTAAGCTTCCACATCGTTCCAAAGTCGCTCTCATTATGCAACTATTTTCGCTTACCCACTCTTTATACCTTGATAGGAAGTATGAGCATCCACTTACTAGCATGCAACTAAGCCTCATCAAGTTTGGACACAATCATCCCTTGCGTCGAGCTACCGAGCTTAGATGATATGAGGGGCCAACGTGTTGTATCGGCAATGCTGCAACTCATTACGGATGCCTACGTACCCTTCCCTACTCTAAAGGGATCAAGCACAAACCATAGTTCATCCTCGAAGGGATAGCAACTTAAACCAAATCGTTTCCAAGGCTGTGGCCTAGCAAAAATGGTAATAGCCTGGTCTGTATAGGCCATTTCGTCAAGATGCATAATGATTATGCATCATCGGGTCCGCGACATGGCATAGTAATGCCTTCGTATCACATGCCCCAATGGAAAGGATACACAACTATAAATGAGCCTTAGGCATCATTTATACTCTTCCGGCTAAGCTATCGCGCTTACTTGGTACATAGTCCGCATATGCACCTTCAACCAACTACCCCTCCCTATATATGTTAATTGACATTTTTAGAAATTTGATTAGGGGAGGAAAAATCTTTCATCAACTCCTCGCAATCACTGCGTTTCACTGTTCATCACAATGATGGTGTTTCACTGTTCATCGCAATGATTGCGTTGCAAGCTCAAGGCCACTAACCAACTGTCCTAATGCATCATGATGATGCAAAATTGGCCCTCAGCCAAATTCCAAACATAATGCGCCATTTTGGTGCGGTATTGGCCTTAGGCCAATCTACCTCTTACCAACCAACGGAAGCTTTGGATGAAGCTTCATCTCAGGCCATGAAGCATCTTTCAGCATGCACCATGCTAAAAACATGGGGTGTTACAACTAGGTTGTTCTTTGGGAATATAAGTCCGGGTAATCGATTGGTCCTGTTCACCTTGATTTATCAAAAGACGAAACAAAATCTCGTAGGTATATATGTGGGAGATAGATTTATCTATTCAATAGACTTTTTTGTGTGATACAGATTTGTTTATCAAGTCTTCGACTTTGGGTCGTAACAACTCTTAGTTGTGGGTGAGATCAGCTAAGGGAATCAAGTGCGTAGTATCTTGCTGGGATCATAGACGTAAGGAACGCAACCGTACCTTGAATAATTATGAGATTGATTAGGGTTTAAATACATCCAGACTGAAGTTAGCTTTGTAGTAGGCTAGTGTCTGTAGCGGCTTAATACAGTGTGGTGTTTAAATCTGGATTAGGTCCTGGGGTTTTTCTATATTTGCGGTTTCCTCGTTAACAAAACTTCTGTTGTCTGTGTTATTTGTTTTTCGCATTATATTTTGTTATATAATTGAAATATCACAGGTTATGCATTGAATCGATCAATTGGTAAATCCAACCTTTGGTTGTTGATTCAAATTGATTGATCCTTGAACATTGGTCTTTGGTACCGTTCATGTTATTTCTCTTGTATTCAATCAGGCTCACAAATTCCTATTTGTTTGATTGCGGATTGAATTGAGAAATTGAGATATAACTCTTTGATATACTTTTTCCTAAGAATTGAGTTTGACTGTCTAGTTGATTCTCTTGAAAGTATATTGAAGTTAGTTCATACTGATTGCTAAGCGAAATATTGAGTGAGGTTGTTGTACCCCCTCTTTTTCAGTACGTGTACTAGGTATGGATACCCTTAAGACAACAAACAAATTCAGGTACTCACGGATCTTTTATGGTTTGCATATCGGGTATGCGTACGGTTTTTCGGTGTTAAAACTAACAAATCTTTTCATGTTTGCATACTGGGTATGGGTACCGTTCCTGGTTCACAAGTCATAGACTTTTTGTGGTATGGATACCAGGTATGCGTACCACAAAGTCGCTGCCGAACTATAGCTACGTCGGTACGTGCACTGGGTACATGTACTGCGGTTCTGGACTTGTAACAATTCGGAAATGGTATGCATACTTTCATGTATCCAAATTAACAGTAGTTATATGTCTCTCTAATAATCAATTCGGAACATTCCTGAAAAACGTCAATGACACATATCACTGTTTCAGGCTATTTTCAAATAATTAAATCTTGAATCATAATTTAAGTTATGAATAATAAATTTTTCTTAACCAAATTCACCAAGTATGAACAAATGTTCTTAAGCGTAACTAGTCATATTTCGAGAACTATATTCAAGATAAAGTTGACTCGAAATTTCTATTATGCATGTACTGTCTAATTTAGTAATGCGACAATGTCTCATAGATAGTATTAGAGCATTGCTCGGTCGAACTCACATGCGTTGCTATCTCAAGCATGTTTGTCAATATTAGTGATCGAAACTATAAAGTCTTTGATTTCTAGTCTACTATGGTCTCGGACTAGGTTAGAAAGTATAGTTGATCTCAATTGAACTCCATGGCGATCATCATACAAGACGAAGGACTAATCAAGGAACCAGTGGATCTTCATCGACTAAAATGTATGTGGAGACTTGAGCTTGTCTATCACTCGAAAGTCTATCTATTCTATCTCCTATCTTGAGACAAAAGTCGTATTACTATATAGACTAAGAATATACACATATGATATTTCGAGCTGAGTATATCTCGCTTATCTATTTATCGAAATATGTGATGGTAAAGCTTTCGCTTTAGCCAAGTTTATTTTTATCTAGTGACAAAAGTCATGTTATGTTTCAATCACTTTGGAAATTGCTCTGACGAAAAATAGTTTTTGAATAACAACTATATAACGCCATCTGAGAATGTTTTAATGATTGAAATGAGAGTTTAGACAATATAACCATTGGAGGATATAAGCACTATATGGCAACACATATATGTATAAGTCCTTATTTCTTGAACCGAAGTTTGCGAACTTTGTTGATCAAGTGAAACCGGAGAAGTATGTGAGCTTCAGTCCGCGAACTCAGTCCGCGAACCCAGTCAGCTAACTGGCAGAAGTTCTCGACCGATAATTTCTGCTGGAGTTTGTGAACTCCATCTGGTAACTTAAGTCCGCAAACCCAGTCTGCGAACTTGAGTAGGTAATGTCTAAAAAAGATGTTTGTGAACTTATCTTAATAAACTAAGGAATGCTATTGCAAACCGTGGCTTTATAGTTCATGAATCGATTTGAGTGAATCACATCATTTTTGCTTCAATTGTGTCTTGTGTAAGACATAAAGATCTAAGCAATTGAACAACTCTCTAATTAGTTCATTTGAGTCATTTGGACTAGTTATGGTGAAGAAAAATATGGTTGATATGAAAGTTATCATTTGGATAACCATTTGGTTAACTAGTGTAGAACCAACTAATATACAAGTTTGGGTACGGTTTTCACAAGCCAACAAACACGTAGTACATGTGTGTATAACAAGCTATGTTTTAGATCTAACGGTTGATAAATATTAGCTTGTATCTAATCAGGTTTTCATCTAACAGTGAATATTGAATGCTTTGTTACTAAGCTAACATTGATTTGAAAGACTATATAATAGAGAACTCTAGCAACTGGGAAACCTAATCCCCACACATTCTGTGTGATACTAGTTTGCTAAGCTAGAGTCTATTCTCCTTTAACCTTTTGTTTTCTTCTTCTAAAACCAGGTTCACGACTTAAAGACTTCATTGGGATTGTGAAGCCAGACCGATATTACTTTTATCGTAGTGTGTGTGATCTGATCTTGCATTTTCTATCGTACGAGTACAATTGTAATAATTGGATTGAGATTTCTATCTCCGATAGGCAAGATATAAAAGTAGTCACAAATACTTCGTCTCATCGTTTTTGATTCCTCAATAATCTTCTTCGCTGCGTTGATTAACTTTATTGTGAGGTGATTGATAAAGTTGAGCTGTTCTTCGGGAATATAAGTCTGGTTTTATCAATTGGTTCATGTTCACCTTGATTTATTAAAACACAGAACAAAACTCATAGGTTTATTCGTGGGAGAAGAATTTATCTATCCTTGTAGATTTTTCTGTGTGAGACAGATTTGTTTATTAAAGTCTCCGACTTTGGGTCTTAGAAACTCTTGGTTGTGGGTGAGATCGGCTAAGGGAACCAAGTGCGTAGTATCCTGCTGGGATCAGAGGCGTATGAACATAACTGTACCTTGGATCAGTGTGAGATTGGTTGGGGTTCAACTACAGTGCAAACCGAAGTTAGCTTGGAGTAGGATAGTGTCTGTACTGGCTTAATGCAATGTATGTTTAATCTGGAATAGGTCCCGGGGTTTTTCTGCATTTGCGGTTTCCTCGTTAACAAAATTATGGTGTCTGTGTTATTTCTTTTCCACATTATATTTTGTTATATAATTAAAATAATACATGTTGTGCGTTGTTCAATCAATTAGAATATCCGACCTCTTTGGTTGTTGATTTAAATTGATTGACACTTGGATATTGGTCTTTGGTATCTTCCAAGTTATCTCTCTTTGATAAAGACTCGCAGATTTCTATTTGCTTGAGTATAGATCAAATTGAATGATTGAGATAATAACTCCTTGAGATATATTTATCTAGATTGAGTCTGACTGTCTAGTTGATTCTCTAGTAAAGTAACTCGGAGTTGTCAATATAGATTGCTAATCGAAATATTGGGTGTGGTTGTTAGACCCCCGCTTATTCAGATAGAAAGGTCAAAACTTGAGAAATAGGTGGTTCAGTTCACTTACCTTTTGATGTTGAAGTTCTCCAAAGCTCATGTTGATTTTCTCCTTCAAACGGTAGAACGCATTGATATCCGATTCTCAACTACACACTTCTATCCTAATCCGAAACCTGACTAAATGTATATTAGAAATCAAGATATAATTTTGACAACTAAATTTGACAACAAGCTTGAGATATCAACACTTATGAGTTCGATCGAGTAATGATCTAACACAAGATACACCTCCAGCTGCAGTATTCCACCAACCTCCTCTATGCAAAGGTTTTGTCAGATCGATTTCAACCCTTGTAGTGACCAAATTGCCTAATCTTGGCCTGTAATTTTCTGGATCTACATAAATTTTCTTACCCAACTCTTCTATAGCCTCATACACTATCGTTTTTGATTGGTGCTCTAGCATGAGATGTTGAAATTGCGCATTCCATTCTTGACGATTGAAGACCCAATCCTTTATGGGGATTGATGAGCTAGATATATTTTTCGAGATTCAAATGGAATTTTTTTTTTACATTCCATGGAGAGTTTTTTATAAAATCCTTTAAGACTTCACTTGAGTTATACTTAAATATAAATTTTTTCTTATCCACGCATCGGATTTCTTTGATTCTCCATCTGCTCCAAAGGATTGATTTCTTTTTTGACATCATCTGTTGGAATCTATTACTCCATTTTTCAGAACCATCTTATACAACTTTACTTATACTCACAGATTTTTTCATTCTTCTAGAACATATATCCCTTACATTAGTAAGATGCATTTGACCAGTGATCGAGGCAGTCTGGTTGCTTGAGGAAGAAGCCATTTTTGGATTAACTGATAATACCGTGTTTTTGCTTTTAGGTATGGTGCTCTTCTTCAAATACTAATTCTGTTTATAAGGTTTGAGAAAATATTGATAGTAACCATAATTAGTTACTTGAGAAATTTTCCTATATTCAATGAGGATAGTGAAATAATCTCGGAGATACAGGCGAGAAGATTCAGTATCGAATTTGTGCAACAACGGTAGAGGTAATTCCATCTTGGTCTGGTAATTCCCCTAATTTTAGAGAGAAATTAGGGTGAATTTCAAAATTTTGTGGTTTCTGATTCGACAATGAATTACTGAGTTGTAATAGTGATCTAGACTAACATCAGTAAAATCATACACATGATAGAGAAAATAATACTGGAACACACATTGAGATTCCATCATATTGTTAATGGATTGCAAAACTGCTGGCGGAGATGATGACAATATTGTCTTGGATTGAGTCAATACTGTGAAAAGAAGGATAACCTTTGACACAAGGTTCCAATACTGAAATGCTTCTATTTTGGAAGAAGCAAGATTTCCTGCAAAAAGAAAAGATTAGAAATCCATAAGTAAAGATGAGAAAATAAATTGAGAAGATTGATTAGAAGAAATAAGAATTGTAACCACTAAAATAGCACAAACAGAGATATTAACTTTTGAGTTTCAAAAAACATGATAAAACCAACTAAATCAGATTTAAAATATGTGTAGAAACTATAAAAGATTAACTAAGTATTACTTTTTTGAAACAAATGATGCTACAGAGATATTAGATGATCGAAATTCATAGGCGTCAAATAAAACCTATAGGCCTCAAACAAGGAAGGCTATAAGAATTCATCTTTTTATTTATTAATTGATATGGGTTCTCATAATATGTGTACCAATTGATGATTGTAATCGATTTTTTTTTATTCTTCGTAGAGATCTGAAATTGTAATAATCAATTTTCACTCTTTCAGTGTAAACCTACAAACTTGTTTTGTGGGTATTGGTCATTGTAGATCAAAACAAATAAAACTTTTGATAAAATGATGATGTTTAGTGTTACATGAGGGTCACATTTTAGTTTTCCAAAGGAAAAACCATAAAACTAACAAAATCATTAAAAAATGATACGTTGGCGGATAATCCGAGGGTTGATCCAGGTCCATAAATGCCAACCCTAACCCGGACCAACAATGTCAATACGCGAGCCAGGTAACAAATTGGCAGCTACAGCTTGGAGTCTTGGACTTTTTGCTCTTATTTATGAGAAATTTGTACTCTTCACTTTTGGCATGTCATCTTAGAAGTTCAAAAAGTAAATTCCTAAAGATTCGTATAATCATTAAACAAAAACTTACAAAACCAAACGAAACCCTAAAAATTTCACAAATAAAAAATGGAGAAAATGATCTAGAATTACCTGAGATCTGGTATGTATTTGTAGAAAGATTAGTTGATCTAACTAAGATCTCAGATTCCATTAAAAGTTGTTGAAACACTTTGTTCAATCGAGATAAAACGGGATGAATACATGAAACCTAAATCGCTTTCGCTGTAGAGCTTTGTTGTAGAACGATAACGAAGAAATAAAATAAATTAAAACAACCTAGTTCTTCTGGTTTTTACATGAAGGTCATTTTTATCATCGTAAAAATTATTTTTGGACTAAATCGTTCAAAAAATGACCGACTAGTACGCGATTGGGCAAATTTGGATTAGGAAGTATCAGACTTGAGAGCGGAGGACTAGAGAGTCTAAAGCCCATTAACTTTGGGATGAGGGGTCATTTCTACAAATGCCAACCCTAACCCGGACTGTTTTGCCACCGATCCAAGCCGATTAAGGTCAATCCTCGAGCCGGTTAACAAATATAGCTTGCACTCTTGGACTCCTTTACTCTTATTTATGGGAAGTCTTCGACTCCTTTACTCTTATTTATGAGAAACTTGTACTCTTCACTTTTGGCTTGTTATCTCAACAAGCTTTTCAAGCAAGATTAGACCCCTTTCTACACGTGTCTTCAACTCCATGATTCTGAGCGGATATCTCATTGTGGGTCCAACAAAATCACAAAATGAACCTAAGAAAGCAAACCCCGGGCCACCACTTACAAACTGTCACAGTCACCTGTACACCCCACTTTTACCAAATCAACACTCAAAACTCAATCACAAGACTCAATTTCCTCCACCAAATAAATTTCCCAGTGGTGATCCAGCAGCACCATAACATTACCTTGTGGAAGGAAGGAATAATATCCTGGCTGGCTGGGTACATTTACATAACCGTATAGGCGTGTAGAGATGGACATGTGGCTATAGCTGCTGTATCACGCCTTTCATGCCCAAGTACAACAGCACAGGTCCCCCTCCCTCCCTCCTCCCTTCATAGCGAATCCGAAAAACGCGCCTCTGAGATGAAAGCAACACACACACACACAAAAAAGCAGTGAAAATTCCTGAGTAAAACAAAACAAAATAATCAAATATATTTTCATGGAAGAAGGAAAAAGAAAACGTACGAACGTTTCTGAAACAAAAAACTAACCTATCATAATCTCTCTGCAGAGGAGAGAAATTCAGACTTCTTTTTTCGGTTTTTTCTCTGTGTAAGTGTTTAAAGTGATGAGAAGAATCTTTTTCTTCATTATTTTTCTTCTGTTCAATACATCATCATCATTTCTGCATTATTATTCGGTGTTTCAGAGAAGAAATTATTACTTATCTTTTTTTTTTCTTCTTCTTCTTCTTCTTGTTGTATTATTTGCTTTGACTGCTTCTTTCTGATGATAGTGTTGGTACTTTAACTTCATTATATAGGGAGGTGAGTTTTTGAAGTTCATTTGGAGGAGTAGTTGGGGAGCTGCTGGTTGTGTTCAAAGGTGTGTGAATTTACTTCTGAATCTCTTACTGTGTGTAGATTTTGTAGAGAATTGATTTTGTGATTTTTTTTTTCTTCAGTTTTTTCTTCTTTGTTTTACAGCATTGATTGATTTTAGTTTTCTTTTTTGAATGATTTGAACTAATTTTGTGAATTACTGAATCTACTCTGTATAGTATGAAGTTTTTGAGGAGAATTGGTTTTTGTGATTTTCTGATCGTTTAATTTCTTGACAGCATTGATTGATTTTCTATTGTTTTTGAGGAGAATTGAATTTTTTGAACTGATTTGTGTTGATTTTTCTGTGTTAGAGCTAGATTTCTAGGGTTAGCTTGTTTAATTTTTACTTCCGAAGGTTTTGGTTGTTGTTGTTTACAGAAAGCGGCTTCAGTGATAACATGATCTGCTGCTCTTCTTCTTCTTTTTTGATGATAACTTAATCTGATTTTCTTAATTAAGCTTTTTTTGTTAAGATATGTTTGGATTGGCATAAAATTATCAGTATTCTTTAGACATAAAAACTGAATTTGTGGAAGTTCACCAAACGAATTACTATTTTATAGGTTTGCTTTTGGTGATCCCTGCCTTTAATCATGAACTCTTCATTTCTCCAGTTCTTTTTTTCAATTTGAGATTGGTAATTATTTGATATTGATTTTTCTGGTTTGTTTAATCGATTAAGTGGAAAATGCTAGATTCTATACTAGTAGTAGAAACAAATAAATTATGCAGTTAGTGCGCCGATTAAAACTCATAAAGTCATCACATATTCCATCTCTTTTTGTAAGACTCCAATGCTTTTTATCAATTGTTTTAAAATTACTGGTTTTCTGGGTTTTGTCTCCATTAGTACAGGATCAAGATACACATGAGATAGCTTTATATTTTCCCAGAACTTCTCTCTGCTTTTGTATTGTGTTGTGAGTTCTACTGAGATTTGGGTCTGTGGAGTTGATTTGAGGTTAGGGTTTTGAATTTCAATTGAAGTCTTTGTTTAATTACTTGAATTTGTTTTTTTGTGGGTTCTTGTTGATTTGCTGGTGGGGTCATTGAAGAAGATTGAGTTCACTTCAGAGTTGGGACAGTGTTTGATGTGATGTTAGGGTTACAGTAAATGAAGTCTTAGCTGTTATTCATCTTTTTAGTAATGCAGAATTGGGCGTTTGTTTTCAATTTTAGTCTTTGTTTTTACTGCATATTTAGTTGCTATTTAATGATTCTCTATCTGTTTTTCTAATGATGTTTATGGTATTTTTAATGGTGGTAGGGTCATTGAAGTCTGAAGATTACCTAATCAATGGAGGATGTTCTTTAAATGCTTCTTTATTAACTGTGTTGCTATAGAAACTGGGGTTTCCAAAATTGATATGAGGTAAGTTAATCCAAGGGGGCGATTGGTTTGCTACATTTATGTTTAAGAATAGTTGTTTTTCTTAATCCTGATGAGATTTTGTCTGGTTCCAAGTTATTCCAACAGGCTTCTCTCCTTTTGTTGTCTTTCAAAGTTTTTCTTGAATGTTGTCATGTTGAGTTAATTTAAGCAAGTTTACTTTGACTGTTGATTTGCTAAATCATTTTCTTTTGAGAAAGAGGTTGACCTCCATGTTGAGCTTTCTTTGACTAGTACAAGAAATTGTATTGCCATTAAAGAGGAACTCCCTCATCTGAGTTGATTTAGTAAAGTATTAGGTTGGGATAAAAGGCACTCAGGTCCCTAATTGATGAGATTACCTATTTGATGGAGAGTTGTACTTGCAACTATTCTACTACGTATGTTACTACTTCACTTATTCGTATGTATCACTGCACCTGCTTAATGGGTTTATCACTTTATATGGAAATGCCCTGAGAATGATTTCTTATGATATGTGGAGATGCCCTGAGAATAATTTCTTATGAAGCATGATTTGGTTATCATTTAGCCATTTAGAGCATCTAGATAAAAATCACATCATATTAAAACATTTAATTCCATTTAAGATTGATTTTATATTAAAGCCTTTTGGCCCTGAGATCATTAATTGCTTTAGTATTATGTCCCACAGAGGGGTGTAAGTGGGATGTAACTCCTGGTCCTTTCATTTTCGTTCTCGTTGCAAATCCGGTGATAAGTAAATCAGTCGAGGCCACTGGCCACTGAATGAAAGGACCATGTGAAAGGATTATATTGTGAACAAAGGGGCATGATTCTGTAATAAAGAGTTTTATGACTTATGTAAATATGTGGCATCTTGGTCTCCTGCCTAGAACAAAAGAATCCAAAAACATTTAAGTTCTTTTTGTCCTGCGGATGTTTATCATTGTAGACAGAAATAGCAGATCCGCCAAGAGCTTATTAAATTCTCGCAAATTCTGATAACATCTCCATTTCTCTTTGTTCATGTTACATCAGATTAATAAACAAACCCAAACTCAAAAATGATTTTCTGTTTGTTTGTATCATCATGTACAGGGAAGCGGGTGCCGTACAGTTTGCATATGTTATCTGTGCGTGAGTTTCTTCAGTAAATTTGGCGGCCCCTCAAAGCTGCAGGTGATTTTTAATTACCCATGTTATCAGATATATGCTGTTTTTTATGCTCTAATTATCAATACATCATTAAAGTTTGAACTACCCTGACCTCAATATGGCCCAGAAGTGTTATGTTAAACCCCCAGAAACTCTAAAAGAGAAAAGTTAAACACTCAATTGGATACTTTCTACTAGTTCTCCAACCCATTTTATTTTAAAGAGAAAAAATATAACTCTACTAGTGCTTACAATTAGCTCTGTTTTATTAATTTAGTATAGAACTAGTGATGTGGATCACCATCACCAGTTGCACTCTACTCCCAATATTAAAGAATATAGATAGTGAAAATTAAGTATCGATGATTTTCTGTCTTAGTTAACTTGTATGCACCTTGAGTTGTCCCAGAAATTGATCTTGTTATCTGTTATTCCTGTATGTTTTTCCAAATGTTACGTTTGAAACATGTCTGATGGATATGAGAATGGTCAAATATATTTGCTTCTGTTCTGTTTCTTTAGAGTTTACAGGGTACAACTTCTCCACCATGCTATTGCTAGTGACAGTTTGAGATTATACTTGATTCTTGCATTGCTTATACTGAACTAGAAAAACATCTTAACGAATAGTTTACTAACCGCTTTCCTTGTTCTGCTTTCACAGATACTTCTGTGTTCAGTGAATGGTTTCTCAAACTTGCAAGTATTATCGAGCCCCAGGGTGTTTTCCTTGATTCTTCTTCATCCACACTAGAAGCTCCAGAATGGTCCCACCCGCTCATATTCTGCACTTTAGGCTCCTTTTCAGTCTCATCGCTGCCTGCTTCATCTGTTCATCCTTCTGTGAAGCAAATGTTTCTAATGATATTCAGATATTAATCACTCTCAAAGATTCTCTCTTCTTAAGAAGAGATCTCCTTCCAAGCTGGTTCAACAACACAGATGTTTCACCATGTAATTGGTCTGGTATAAGATGCGTGGGTTCCAAAGTTCATGAGGTAGATTTATCATGTGCTCAGTTCCCACTACAGCTTCCGTTTCCAAGCCACCTTGGGGAACTCAGAGCACTGAAGCGCCTTAATGTCAGCTACTGCGCCCTCACAGGCCCTCTTCCTACAAATATATGGAATTTGGGGAATTTGGAGTCTCTAGACTTGGGTGGTAACAGATTGGTTGGGAGTCTACCTCCGTCTTTGTCCAACCTTAAAATGCTCAGGGAACTAATACTTGATGAGAATAGCTTCACTGGCAGCTTACCTTCCACGATTGGAGAACTTGGAAACCTCATCGAACTGTCAGTACATGGGAATTCATTATCTGGGAATCTTCCTCCGGGGTTTGGGAATCTTCAGAATTTGGTATCACTAGACCTGAGCATGAATCTCTTCTCTGGAAGTCTGCCTTCAAGCATTGGAAATCTTACAAGGCTTCTATACTTGGATGCTAATCATAACAAATTCACTGGAGTGATTCCTCAAGAGCTTGGTAATCTGGTACAACTCAGTAAACTCGATCTTTCGTGGAATTTACTGGAAGGACCTATACCTTTAGAAATAGGAAGAATGTCTGTCCTACAATCTCTGACACTGGGGAACAATAATCTTCTTGGGGAACTACCGACAACGGTAGGAAATTTGAGAGAACTTCAGGTGCTTGATCTAGAGAATTGTCAGCTTATAGGGGCACTTCCGAATGAACTTTCCTACCTGAGAAGTTTGACATTACTAAATATAGCGCGGAACAATTTTGAAGGAGAAATTCCATCCAGTTTTGGTGAATTGTCCAATCTAATTTACCTTGTAGCAGCAAATTCAGGGCTGAGTGGAAGAATTCCGGGGAATTTGGGAAACTGCAAGAAGCTCAAGATTTTGAATCTGTCTTTCAACTCTCTGTCTGGGACTTTACCAGAGGGACTCATGGGGCTTGAATCACTCAGTTCACTTGTGCTTGATTCTAACCATTTATCAGGACCGATTCCCAGTTGGATTTCAAATTGGACAAGAGTGAACTCAATAATGCTGAGCAGGAACCAATTTAATGAGTCTTTGCCACCAGTACATCTACCTCACCTGACCCGATTTGACGCCACTTCAAACCAGCTTTCTGGCGAGATCCCGGAAGAAATATGCCTTGCAGATTCATTAACAACTCTTACTCTGTCAGAAAACCTGCTCAGTGGCAGTATTCAGAATACGTTCAGGAGATGTTTGTCCCTCACAGATTTGCAGTTGATTGGGAACAGTTTCTCTGGGGAAATACCAGGTTATCTAGGTGGGCTTCAGCTGGTTACATTGGAATTATCACACAATAATTTTTCTGGCAGACTTCCTGATCAACTTTGGAAATCACAGACTCTTATGGAGATCTCTTTCAGCAACAATTTTCTTGCGGGTCAAATTCCAAGTGCCATAGCAAGTTTAACGTCTCTACAGAGGCTACAACTGGATAACAATCTTTTCGATGGTCCCATCCCTCATTCAGTTGGAGAACTAAAAAACCTGACTAATCTGTCACTCCATGGTAACCAGTTATCCGGAGAGATCCCTCTGGAGCTATTCGATTGCATCAATATTGTATCTCTGGATTTAGGTGCAAACAAGCTGACAGGCTCAATTCCTAGATCCATTTCTCGTCTGAAACTGCTTGACAATCTGGTTCTAAGTCAAAATCAACTCTCTGGTTCAATCCCCAATGAGATATGCTCTGGGTTTCAGAAGGCGCCTTTGCCAGATTCTGAGTTCACCCAGCATTACGGCATGCTGGATCTGTCTTATAATGAGCTTGTGGGTCCTATTCCAACAACCATAGAGCAGTGCACAATTTTATCTGAGTTGCTGTTGCAGGGAAATAAGCTCAACGGCAGCATTCCTCGCGAGTTGTCAGGTCTGGTCAATTTAACTGTCCTTGATTTATCTTCAAATTATCTAACTGGCCCAGCTATACCTCATTTCTTTGCACCGAAAACCCTCCAAGGTCTTTTCCTTTCTCATAACCAATTGAATGGATCAATCCCGGAGGATCTGGGTTCGATGATGCCGAGCTTGGCAAAACTCAATCTCTCTAGAAACCTTCTAACTGATGCCTTGCCATCAACTATCTTCAATGTTAAGAGCTTGAGCTACATTGATATTAGCCACAATTTTCTCTCCGGGCCTATTTCATTCCCTACTCCAAATGGCGGAACCTCTCTTCTGCTGTTAAATGTCAGTAATAACCTCTTCTCTGGCACCCTATCTGAATCTCTATCTAACCTGACAACCCTTGCTGTTCTTGACCTTCACAACAACAGTTTCACTGGAACTTTTCCTTCATCACTCTCCAAAGTATCTACCTTGGCGTATCTTGATGTTTCCAATAATGATTTCCACTACATACCTTGTGCTATTTGTAACATGCCCGATCTTGCATACGTAAATTTTTCCGGCAATAAACTATTTGAGCATGAAAAGTGTACAATATCTGGTTCGTGTCCGTCGAAAAATTACTCTACTGTGCAAACCTACCCTTCTTCTCCAGCTCTGAACAAAGCATGTGTATGGGGAATTACACTTGGTGCAACTTTCAGTTTCCTCTTCCTCTTATTTGGTTTGCTCAGATGGAGAATGCTAAAGAATGAGTCTACAGCTCTTACTCTGGGCAAAAACAAGTCTGTAATTGTAAATGAATCCGCAACGACTGATGAGTTTCTTCTGAAAAAGCCTAAAGAACCACTGAGCATCAACATCGCTACTTTTGAGCACTCTCTGCTACGGGTAAGCGCTTCAGATATTTTAACAGCAACTGAAAATTTCAGCAAGACTCATATTATAGGTGATGGTGGTTTTGGTACTGTATACAAAGGATTGCTACCTGAGGGAAAAACTATTGCTGTGAAACGGCTAAATGGTGGGCACTTTCAGGGTGATCGTGAATTTTTAGCTGAGATGGAAACTATCGGAAAGGTCAAACATGAAAACCTGGTTCCACTTCAAGGTTATTGTGTTTTTGGTGATGAAAGATTTTTGATATATGAATACATGGAGAATGGTAGTCTAGATATGTGGTTAAGAAATCGTGCAGACGCAGTCGAATCCCTTAATTGGCCAGCGAGGTTCAAAATCTGTTTGGGTTCAGCTCGAGGGCTTGCTTTTCTTCATCATGGATTCGTTCCTCACATTATTCACAGGGATATCAAGTCAAGCAATATACTGCTGGATAAGAAGTTGGAGGCAAGGGTTGCTGATTTTGGGCTAGCAAGGATAATTAGTGCATGTGAGAGCCACGTCAGTACTGTTCTTGCAGGAACATTCGGATATATACCTCCCGAGTATGGACAGATTATGGTGGCAACAACAAAGGGTGATGTGTATAGCTTTGGGGTGGTAATGTTAGAACTGCTGACTGGGCGAGCACCAACTGGACAAACAGATATTGAGGGAGGAAATCTTGTTGGATGGGTTAGATGGATGATGGAGATGGGAATGGATGATGAGGTACTAGATCCATGTGTGGTTTCAATGAATGGGTCGTTCAGGGATCAAATGAGATGTGTTCTAGAAATTGCACGAGAATGTACCCTAGACGAACCGTGGAAGAGGCCGACAATGCTTGAGGTTGTGAAGTTGTTGAAAGAGGTCAAAACGGAGGATTCAGAATAGCGACTTGGAAATCTGTTTCCTGCGGCCATAATTAGCATTGTTCAGAGATATGTTAAGCAAATCAGTAAGTAGTGCTCGTCGAATTTCATTAGGTTTAATGTCAGTGTTGTTGTTTTTACATTTGTAGTAAGATTTAAATATCTGCTTGTAAATAAGAATGTTGTTTGGCAAAGTTCCAACAATATATTCTATAAACCTAAACAGATGTAAAAATAACACAGGAAATGACGAGAAGTAGGTTGACTCAGAATGAGCGCAAAGTGTATGAGGTTACCAATAAAGCATCAAATGAACTTGATGTGTTCTGCATACATGAAATTGTTTGCACGAGAATGTATCTGTGATGAGTAATTGCATCTTTTAGTAAATTCTATACGAACCATGGTGGAAGAGGTTTGATAACCACCATGAATTTTAAATGCTTTAACCTTTTTCAACTGATTTTAAAATTTTTGTCTTGAATATTTTCATTGAGTATTATCTACTTTTGTTGTATATTTGTTTTCATTAAGTTGTTGAAAGAGGTCACAGATTAAGAGATAAGGGAAAACGGAGGATTCAGAATAGCGACTTGGAAATCTGTTTCCTGCAACAACGGCATCCATAATTAGTAAATCAAACGCTACATCAACATCATTGTTCAGAGATATGCACCCACCTCCTTGCAAGCAAATCAGTAAGTAGTGCTCAACGTCAAAAAGAGTTAGAAAGCCTAATTTCATTAGGTTTAATGTCAGTGTTGTTGCTTTTTTTACTCATTACATTGTAGTTTAAGTTAATTTAAATATCTGCTTGTAAATAAGAATGTTGTTTGGCAAAGTTCCAACAATATATTCTATAAACCTAAACAGATGTAAAAATAACACAGGAAATGACGAGAAGTAGGTTGACTCAGAATTCTGAAGCGTGATTCATTTATATGTCTTGATTAATTATGCAGCTTATAATCAAGCAGGGAGTCAGTAGTGAGTATACCTGTACATCGGGTATGAACTCAACAGGAACTGAGTTTTGCAGGTATTGCAGTGGGAA
The DNA here is from genome assembly GCA_023529315.1 of Papaver bracteatum. NCBI lineage: Eukaryota > Viridiplantae > Streptophyta > Magnoliopsida > Ranunculales > Papaveraceae > Papaver > Papaver bracteatum. Next base: position 115,041 of record JAJJWX010000127.1, read on the forward strand.
GTGCCTATATGATTTCTAATACTTGGCACTATAGGCATTGATGACTGATGAGGAATGAAGCCAATATAATCCTGCCATCAGGTAGACATTGTTTTCTGAGTTTTATCCCTCTTCACTTTATTGCCTCAAATTTGTGGGTAGCAAAATAGCAATGTTCGTAAAATAGAAGATTAGCTCTGAAATGGTTGATAATTACCATGATTCTTTATCTTTCAGTACTGGCAGAAAAGTAAAATTAGAGTGAACTATAAACCGGTACGGGTAAGAGGCTGGTAACGGATTGTTGTGAAGTTCATTCCTATTCCTCCATAAGCAGTGGAATCTGGCTGCAGGAGTAGTAGTACACTCGTATTAATTTGGCTTTGATTCTGTTGAAAAGTTCCTTTCGTGAAAATAGGATTTACTGTCTGTTGGTCAATAGTCTTGATTTGAAGCTTCGAAGTACAGCTTTGGCTTTACTGTGCAGTAAAGTAATGACTACTAGTGGTTCTTTTGGGTGTGTGTCAGTTGTTGACTTTCTTTTTCGTTCTGCAAAGTAACTTTCAAGTTTTGATTATAAATTGTTCGAATAAATCTGCCCTCCGGCAAGCCAAGATAACACAGAAGAACTTTTAACTCTTTTTTGTTGTTTTTACAAAGAGTTCTTGTTACTTTTGAGAATAAGAAGGGTCACATGATATGACTGAAGTCATAGATGGTGAAAGCAAATCCTTGTCAGTTCTGTTTGATGCTCTCAGGCAGTCAGACTGCAACTACTTCGTCTTTTGTGAACGGAAAAGTCTAGAACTTGGACAATAGGCATAGTCCAAAACTAGGATAATAAATCTGAACCTTTAATCATTCCCATCTTCACCCACTACTAATCTCGATGTTAGAATCATTCCCCTCTTAAAGGCTCAAATTCATTGTCTCAATTTTGGACTATGACTAGTGTCCCAACTGTAGACACTTGTGAACTATGCCTCATTTTAAAGCAGATTTGTTCAATTTTATCTGGCGTACTCCCAAAAATTAAATGCACCAAAGGAAATTGTACTTCCGATTTTATCTTATTTTAAGAAAAATGGAGAAAAAAAAAATTAGTTTTTGGCGATGGATGGTGCGAATATCCTTTGCGGATAAGTGTAATTTGGCTCTCCATTTTTGTAATAGTATTACAGACGTTTTTTTTTACTAGAGCACAATATCCTCCGGATTTTTCTGTGTCCTAAACAAAATATGTAAACTTACTTTTGAAAACACCACACACATGCTTCAATAAAAAAATCAAAAAAAAAAAAATCTCACATGCATCAAGTACCTCATCATCCATCTAACTCATCCAACAAGCTCCAGAAATTGCACAAGAAATGTACCCTATTTTTGGGGGTTTTGTCTAGAGCCTCCGCGGCGCATGTACAGAGCCTACACTTACTGGTAAAGCTGGGTGCAATGCTTTCTCACTTAAAAACCGTGTTTACCTAGAGAGCTTAGAGTGGGGAGCTACTGCAAGCCTGCTTGGTGATTCGTTCTTCTCTGTTTTCCAATCTCCGCAAAAAAATACCAACATAAAACCACATCTCTTCTCTCCTTTTACTAAGTACAGAACGAGAAATTGGTGTTACAATAGGGATGATAGTGCCATCGAAACATTCTGCGTTATCCTGTCATGAATGGGTACCTGCACAAAGAAACCAATATTAAGTACTTGTAATTTGTAGCTTAAACAGAAAGAAACGAATATTCATTTATACACCTGTAACTGTAATTACCTCCATTGTTGGAATCTCAAATTTCGACTTTGTAATTGTTTCATAAAGGAAAATATATCTGCAATAAGAAAATGCAAAAGGACATAGTTAACAGGAGTGTCTACAGCTAAAATGCAGGAATATAAGTTTATAAATAAAAGATGGGTCTTTTCTCCAGAAATCAGGATTTGCGGATTTGGGGATCGTTGACAAGAACATGATGTACTAAATGTAGCAACAGCAAGGTTAGTGTTTTTGGAATGATAAAAAGCATGGGTTGTACATATTGGTAACAGAAAATCATACCTCCAAGAAAGTTCAGAAACAAGTTCTTTAGGAGCATCAGGGAGAACCTACATAATTGTTAAGAAGAGTGAGAAGATTGGCATCAATGAACATGAAGAAACGCAAAAAAAAAAAAAAAAAAAAAAAAAAAAAAGGTGTTTAGTCGATAAATGCTAAATTTATTGTAAGAGAAAGAAAATATCACCTTGTCTTCATATGGATTACAGTGATCTTTGAACCACAACCTCAAAAACTCCTGCAAAAAAAAACTCAAAAAATCATGAATCAGCAACATCTTTACAAACTCCTGGTCTAAGATAGTGAGAACATACAAATGCAGAACGTGTCAAACTACTCGTTCATGTCTATGAAACCAGCATAACGCAGAGAGTCAGCATTAAACAGACCTTATCAACATTTTCAGGCTCAAGACCATTGCGAAACCGTTCTTCATACGAATTGGCAATCCAATATCTGCTCGAATCAGGGGTGTGTATCTGTAGCACACATAATTTAGTTTTGCTTTAAGTGAACATAAAAAACTGCAAAGGTATCTTGAGTCTCCAAATGACTATTAAATGATCCTTGTTTTCCTATTAAAGGCTTATCGTATAATGTTTAACAAAATGGGGTATACCAGATAATCAAGATAAATCTTTAGAAAAAGCTGGGGAACAGTTATTAACAATTACAAACCTCATCGATCAGATAAATTGTGCCATCAGCTCCCTTCCCAAACTCATACTTGGTATCAACTAATAGCAGGCCATGTTCTAATGCTACGCGCTGCAATTCCAAAGAGCAAGGGAAAGGTTGCATTATTATCACAAAAAAATTCAGCCGGAAAACATTTGGTCCACCATCACTGTTATTGTTAATTGTTAATGGTAATAACTAAAGCCGATATTCAATAACTTTGGCAGTTATGATAACCAAGAGCCCATAAACTTTGCATATCAGATGAACACAGAGAATAATACAAGCATCAATGATAGGCAGGATTTCGCAATAATTACCTGTCCGAATTCAAATAAGCTCAGTGCTTTGGATCTCACTTCATCATAATCATCCGGAGTCATTAGACCAAGTTTAATAATCTGGACATAACGTATTCGCATTAAGAAGTGAACTATTTATCCAGATCCCATAAGATATACATAAAGTGGCCAGATTCAACAAGTCATCAAGGAGAAACTGATACCTCCAGATAATTTCCAAATTTTGTATCACAGGCAGAACTAGATAAGAAGGAATGGAGGGCGGACATACCTCGTCAGGAGTTACTGGAACATCATGATCTACTGCTTTAGTAGTTGGTGTGAGAATATTAGCAGAAAGCTTTTCGTTTTTCACCATTCCTTCCATACATAAACAGAAATAAAGATCAATAGCTCATAGATGGAAATTGGAAAATATTCTCTAGGGTACAAAACTAACCTTCTGGGAGAGCATTGCCACAGTAATTTCTAACACCGTTCTTATAGACGGTCCACAGTGATGTATCAGTACTCCCAGTCACAAACCCTCTAACTACAAATGTTCAACAAACCCATATAAATCAAATCACAATCTCATGTTGCACTACAGAATAGACATCTAAGTAGACAAACAAAGATAAATATCGTCAACAAGTTCATGAAACCGAGTTACTCACCAACAAACTCAACCGGGAAAACCGAGCATTTCTTTGCAATGGTAACATTTTTATCAGGAGAGGAAACAACTGCATTTGGTGTAATGTGCCGAGTTTTATCAAACCACCATAAACTCGTCTCATTTAGAACCTGAATCATTCATGTCAACCAATCCAACACCATTAAAAAGGTTTAGATTCCCTTTATCATACTTTGCAACTCATCTTCATGTTACTCAATACCGAGTTTAGACACCCAGCAGAATCTAAAATCATCTAAAAAGCGAAATTACCTGGCCTTTAAATGGAATTGAAGCAAGAACTCTATCGAAAGCACTCTGCCTATCAGTAGTAACCATGACCAAATAATCCCCACTATCATAAATATCTCTGACCTACAAAACCCAGTATCAAAATCCAATCTTTTTAACAAATAATCGTTCAAATCAACACTTAAGGTCATAATCAATTGATTCCCAACAAAACCCAGTATCAAATTTAAAAAATAATTCATTTACAAATAACAATATTAGGGTTTTTGTAGAAGATTTTACCTTTCCTCTTATCTTTGATTTAAGAAAAGGAACAGTTTGATGTAGATTAGTTTCTGAAAGACAATTCGATAAAGAATTTTGAATAGCTTCTACAACATCTTGTCTCCTATTATTGAAAAGGTTTTGATTTGAAACATTCATAGAAGAAATCGTAGTTGACAGACAATTCGTCTTCTTCTTATTAGTCTTGATTGTGGTGGTGAAGAAGGACGGAAGTAATGAAGTTTTGTTTAGGGGTTTTGCTGTTGCAGGGTTTAAGCTTGGGATTAAATTTGCCATTTTCACTCTAAAATTCTGTGGAGAATAATTCCTTGGGGTTTTGCTGTTGCACTTGCAGGGTTTAAGGCAACGGAGTCTTGTTGGTATCCCAGCCAAAATGCTTTGTAGGACCCGCCGCCGCCCCCAAGACCGGCGCTGCCCCAGAGGGTTCAAGACTTAGTTTTAGATGTTGCAATTTGGGTTAGATTATGGTACAAGAATGATATTGAAACTGATTTACTTTCTGATACACGCTTAAAATTTGTTTTGATACAAATCTTGTATAATCAAATCAGTTAATCTCTTTCCTTATCCTTTCAATGCTTGTAGACTTTTTAGAGTATTAGGTCCCTACTACGTCTAGGTACAATTCAACTCATCCTGTAAGCATAAAATACTAAACATATTAGTTACAACATTGCTAATAGGGATACTAAATTGCTTGGAATGTACCAATGTAAGGCTTACGGATGTTTTGTCCTATACCAATACTGGTATACCCCCAAGCAATTTGGCACCCCCCTATTAGCAGCCATGATTAGTTAGAGTAATCTTTTAGAGCAACCATACTCTCGGAATATAACTAAAAATTTAGTCGAAAAACCAAGCACTACGGGGCGGAGTAAAGACCAAATCCTAGACTAAAACTAAAAACCATAGTATATTTGGTCTTTGGTTTGGTTATAGTCGGGCGTAATTCACGCCTATGCCTGATTGGGGCGGAATTGCAGGTTACGCCTAACGTATAGGCGGATGTAATATTTGCGCCTGATTGGGGCGGGAGTTCAGGTTACGCCCCATGGGACGTAATATCTGGTTGCGCCTGATACCAGGCGGTTTCGTGTAACTGCGCCCCATTGAGGCGTAATTAAACGTTACGCCCCATCAGGCGCGTTTATAAATACCGCCTGACAACCGGCGTAATTACAAAGTACGCCTGATGCTTTACGGGGCGCAATCAGCTACTACGCCTGATTCTTTACGGGGCGCAATTTACTACTACACCTCATCCTTTACGGGCGCAATCTACTACTCCGCCTGTTACTCATGGGGCGTAATTTAAATGTACGCCCCATTCTTTCACCCATTTCTTATTTTTTTTCGACTTTTCGAATATTTCAGGGTAATCTGATTTTTTATTTTTTTTTGAGATTTTGAATTTTTCCGAGTACCGTTGGTAAATTTGGAACTTTGGAAAGTTTGGAACGTTGGACATTTAAGACTGTTGGAAATAAAAACTATTGCCGCTGTATATCTATAAATACAGACGAGTTATTCAATCTAACCATCACAAGAAGAACAGAGTCATTGCATCTTTCAAACCAGTTTAATAGCTTTCTCAGTTAACTCATTGCATTGTCTTTCCAATTAGTTTTTGATTTTTTTCATTTGACTCCGTTAATGGCACCACGAATTTCTCGAGGTCCTAATTTTACCACAATCGAAGATTTAACGATGTGTAAAATTCATTTATCAATATCTCAAGATCCCGGAGTTGGAACTGATCAATCAGAAGCGGAGTTATGGACTCGCATCCAACTGGATATTCAACAACTATTACCTAAGATGCCGAAGCGGCCTTGGGGCTCATGGCAGAAACGATATCATGGAATAAGCAAAGAAGTGGCATTGTTCTCGGCAAAAGTAGGGGAAATAGAAGGCGAACATCATACTGGATGGGGTCCTGAAAAGGCAGTAAGTTTTATACAATTTATGCGAAATTTTTGTAGAACTTATTTTGTATTGTTTACTTGCACATGAACTAAACTGTTACCGAAAACAATAATAGCTCGAAGAAGCAAGGCTGCGGTTCAAGGATTGTAATGATGGGAAGTCATTTAAGCACGAAGAGTGCTACCCAATTTTGTTGGAAAATATAAAATATAATCGACGATCAACATTTGGGTTCGACACGACGCACGATGAAGAAAATTATGACAATGATGAAGAGGACGGGCAAGGGAATGATGAAGGAACTCAAGATGAGTGCATTAATGACAGTGAGATAGGAGACATAGAGAAAAGATAACGCGGTAAGTATTTGGGTAAGAAAGAAGCGAAACGACTAAAGAAAACAGGGAGAGAAAAATCAACTGCCCAAGAGGAAATGATGGGACAACTTATTCAGGAACAACAAAATTTCAATGCCCATTACGAAGCACAATCAAAATTCAAGATGGAACAAAGATCCGCCGAGTTTGCCGCAAAACAAGCTAGTGGGGGCAAAACAAGCTAAGCAAAGCAGATGATGACTTACGCATCATGATGAAGGATCTCGATAAATTGGATCCCTTACAAAGAGAGTACTTCGAACTTCTAAAGGCGGACATTGTGCGGAACAAGAGAAACCAATCTTGAGCATATGCGTATTCTGTCTAATAGGTTTAGTAGTTTAATTGTGTTTTAGTACTAATTATTATTCTTGCTTTATTATGTAATATTTGGATTTTAATCTTATTTTTGTTCGTTTGAATTAACTTATTTACCCTTTAAACTACCTAGCATTAATTAATTAAAATATGTCGATGAGTACATAAAGAAGAGATAATATATTTAAAGTAAAAAAAAAAAAAACAGTGAGAAACATAAATTATAATAAAAACAAGGCATATAGTGACACTTAATCTGTGTGCCCAATTTTTTAACTATCCGCATATTCTGACCATATGTGTTCGATCAAGTCATCACGCAATCTCGTATGTGTTTGTTTGTTACGCATTGCACGAACACGCTGCGCAGCTCTAATTGGGGAAACTGCTTCACTATTTTCTCTTGATATAGCAACTATTGAAGGGTTCCTGCGCTGTTCATATACATGTGGCCAGTCACCGGGTATACGCTCATCCTGGACTATCATATTATGTAAAATAATACAGGTTTTCATGATATAGGAAAGCACATCTGGATCCCACATTCTTGCAGGTTGTTTGATGATTCCAAATTGTTGTTGAGAACACCAACTCCTCGCTCTACATATTTTCGTGCACCCTCTTGCATCCCAGAATTTTTTTGTTTCTTTTTCCCCTCAGGATGTTTAATGGACATAATAATAGTAGCAATCTCTGGGTATATGCCATCACCGAGATAATACGGCATATCGTATGAATGTCCGTTTACCACAAAGTTCACTGGTGGTTCTTTTCCTGTGACAAGACTTCGAAAAACATATGAACGGTTCATCACATTAATATCATTGTTTGAGACGGGCATACCAAAAAATGCAAAACCAGAGATCATACGACACTACATCCTCTAACACAATACTTTCGCTCCCTTTATAGGCAGTGTAATCCCATGATTCTGCCGATGGACATTTATCCCATTTCCAATGCATGCAATCTAGACTACCCAGCATCCCTGGAAATCCCCTGCTTCTGTTTTTCTTAAGAAGCAGTTCAACATCACCAGCAGTTGGTTCACACAAATATTCTTGGCCATATAAGTAGATAATAGTTTTACAAAACCTACGAGTAGCTTCCAAAACTGTAATTTCTCCAATGCATAAGTACTCGTCTATTGCATCAGCCGCACATCCGTAATCTAACATTCAGATTATTGCTGTTACTTTTTGATGAGGGTTCAATCCCATAACTCCACATGCATCAGGCTTTTGAAAAAAATAAGAATTAACTCCCGTAACTCCTGTAACTATTCGATTAAACAATTTTCGACGCATTCTAAATCTTCTACGAAATACATTAGGTGGAAAGGTTGGGTTGAGGCAAAAGTAGTCTCTCCATAGAAGTTCATCTCCCTCATCCCGATTTCTCCATAATTTGATACAAGTTTGAGGCCAGCGCGAATTTGTAATAAGGAGTCCAAACTAACAGCCATGTTATTTTAATGAATTGCTACTGCATCATCATCGGAGGAATAAAAACTATAATTAGAAGAGGAAGAAGAAGTACCTGAAGAACAATAGTATGAGGTGTTCTCATAGTTTTCCATAATAATCAGAAGAAAAGAAGTGGTGTGTTGGTTTGTAGATACTGAAGACGAGGGAGTTAATTTATAAAGAAAATCCAACAGTAAATAAGAATTAAATAAAACATAAAGTTTTTTGTCTGGCTATACATTAAATTAACAAAAAGCAAAAACAAAAATATAACTGATAGTGAAAAGAGTAGATGAAAGATTCGTCTACACACTCGGAATGGGAATGACCACTCACTGTGACTACTGACCACTCAAGATACTGAAAATGGAGATGACCACTCACTGTGAGCAAAAAAACCCACACATCAACTATCAGTCTAACTATACACCAAGACTAAAAAACCCACACATCAACTATCAGTCTAACTTGTCACAGTATGAAATGACCAAATACTGTAACTTGAAATTAACCATTCATATCATCTGTATTTTCCTCCAAAGACGCCGAGCGCGGAGGGATAAAAGGAATATTGACTCTGGAAGTGGGATTAACTGAAGACATTGTTGAAGCCGATCCTTGTCCTATTATTGGCGCTGATCCTTGTGCCATAGTCATCCAAACTGGTTGTGGTATTGTTTGGGAAAACTGACCGAATCCAATGGGAGGTTGGGATTATGGTGCCATATGCAAATGAGAGAGTTGTACCTCCAACATGTGGTTATTTTGTCTCAGTCTTTCTATTTCCGTATTTTTCGCCCTCCTAATGTCCAATTGATCATTTGTTTGATTTAACGTAAAAGTACGTAATTGATGACCAAAATCAGCATGCTCTTGATAAAATGAATAACATTCATCATGTCACATAAAAATAACATGAGCACATATATTGTGAAATTAAAAAATGTAATATTGAATGTATACTTACGGGGGATATTTGATGTTGAGGCGGAATACGTATATGTTCAGCATGCTTTTCAATCGTGTGATTATGAAGGTTACCATCATACCCATATAATGAAACATCCCAATCGGGATATGTTACATAATCTTTAAAGTTAGTTACCTTTTTCCAATATTGCATATACATATCATACGAAACAACTTTCACAACCTCTATTGCATCGACCCAGCCTTCCTCGATTATGCATTTTCCTTGTTTATCATCGATATCCCCAACTATTATATGTTCATCTATGGGAACAACAAAGGTGGGATGGTTTTGCCTCCAACACCTTTCTTCAAGGTACATGTTATATTGTACAATTAGCAAGGGATTATAAGCATGAAGTAAGTATGTTATTATCATAACGGTGTTATTGCCATCTAATAATAATGCTCATTTAAAAACCATTAAATAATACTCACAACGCCATTCCAACAAAATATAACCCTTGTGTTTGAGAGCATGATAGTCTTTTTTCCAATTTCTGACTCAAGGATATGTCTGCATGATTCCCAGGGTTGCCATGTAACTTGGTCCGCGGTCAACTTATTAAGTACAGTTCTACAACAAACAATATCCACCACCTACTTCTTTAGTTTCCACCTACTACTTCTAGGCCATATTGGTTGATCATCCTTAGGTTGGACTATCTCGGATGCACATATGCCCAAATATTCGTAGCCCCAAAACTAAATCAAAATAGCAAGCCAAAAAATTAATGTTTCTCAACCCAATAAATTAAACATTGAAAGGAAGAAGAAGTATATCAAAAGAATTTACCTCTAATACTTGGAAGGGCCCGCTTAGTGACTTCCGCTTCCGACCAGCTATACGGAGTGCGGTATACAACCTCGAAAAAGCGGCACCACCCCAATCGTAGGTGGAAACTGCATCAAGATCTTCAAAAGCAGCTAACCAGTCCGCATCAATATAGTTTTTTGCATTAGAAAAGAAAAATTGTCCCAAAACATACATGAAAAAAAGCAGTTGCTACTCTTTGAGCAATGGCTTTATCATTTTCAGCCTCACGTAATTTTTCTAGTACGAAATATGAACTCAAAAATTTAACTGTAATTGAATTAGATTTCCACGACGCGCCTTTTAGACAAAGAGAAGCATCTTGGATATCTAGAAAAATATTATCACGGACATATTCAAATTGGTACTTTTGAGAATCATACGGAATATGAAGATCCCCATCTCCAATACTCACTCCTGTCAACATGACCCAGTAAAGAGGTGTGAACCCCATCTCACCAAAAGGAAAGTGAAAAGTATTCGTCGTATCCCAAAACCTCTCCACAATATATTCAACCATGGCATGCGGACTTTCGCCCACTTCCATGTTCAACAGTCTATCCAATCCGGCTCTTTCAATAATATATTTGACTCTAGGACTAAGTTTAGAAATAACCTCATAGTGACTAATGACCGAATGCAGGTTACCACGATGTGTGTACTGAGAGTTATTGTTTTCTGCAACCGTGATATCTGTAGTAGCGTGTGGTTTATCATCTTCCACGACAGGAAACCTCCCTAACCCAGGAATATCAATTTCCCTAATTTGATCAGTAGAGATTAAATTAAGAACATCATCGGCTACCGACTTTTGTTTCTTGTTCGTCTTTATGCGATTATTGAACCTGGAAATCGACATATATACACATACAATAAACATAATTAGCTTCTTAATAAATCAAAATAATCAAAACAATAATCAAATTCACCAAACATTAATCAAATTCACCAAACATTAATCAACCCAAAACAATCAGAACTATAATAAAATTAACCAAAAATTAATCAACCCAAAGCAAAAATGGTAACAATAATCAAATTAACTAAACGTTAATCAACCCAAAACAATCAAAACAATAATCAAATTAAGAAAACAGTAATCAACCCAAAACAAAAAGGGTACCAATAATCAAATTAACCAAACATTAAATCAACTCAAAAAAATCACAACAATAATCAAACATTAAGCATCCAACAATAGTAATCATCCTAAAACAATTAGATTGACCATATGTCTACGTTTTACGTTTTAGGGTTAAATTTATCTCATTTCCCCTCTAAATTAATCAAAACCCAAAACCAAATTCTACTCCTTGGGTGATCTAATCAATAAAAAATACGATCAAAGGGTGATTAAAATTCAATATTTTGATTTCTATGCGTAAAAATTAAATTAACAAAAGATTGAGATCACATACCTCTTCGCACCGATAAATTAAAGTTAATCTTTAAATTTGTACATTATCTTTGGTGGAGTGTGAACTAACAAGAAGAAATTGACGTGATGAAGGTAAAGCAGCTCTGAAACAAAAAACACTCACTGTAAAAACGATAAAAACGAAGAGAAGGGGTTATAAATTCTGCCATATCGATGAAAAAGAAGAGGGTTTACGAACGTGCGGTACGACTGTGTGGTGGAGGCGGAATTAGGAGTTACGTCCCACAGAAAATCAGGCGTAATTTGAGATTGTGCCCCCATCAGGCGTAATCTTTGTTCACGCCCCATCGGGCGTAGTTTCAATTTACGTCTCTCAATCGGGCGGTTTTATAAATTACGCCACACACAAAATGCAATTTTAGACTCCGCCCGAAAACAGGCGTAACTTATAGTTACACTCCATCCAAGCGTAATTTATTACTACGCCCCGTATTAGACGAACCCGAATAACTCCGCTCCACCAAATTTACTCTTGCATGGTAGCGTCGTTCGACGGACTAAACCAAATTATCTTACTTTTTTTATTCTTTAGTATTTGGTTATACTCCTATGACTGCAGTTGCTTTTAGTACTCTTAACTTTGTTGAGTCCAACATGTTAAGATATTCAATTTACGCATTGAACAAATATAAACCTCGTACATGCTAACTCGTAGCACCTCAAACCTATGCCGCGTATTTACAGGTCATCTTTTTATCTCTTTAAACTTTGGTCCCTTAGAGCAACTGCAGTGGTGCGATCATAACTAAAGAGCAAAGAGCAAAAAAAAGACCAAAATTTGAGTTTAGTCCGTGTTGCAACGCAGTGGAGGGGGACTAAAATTTGGTCAGTTGAGCCTCAATCAGGCGTAAGAGGGAGGTTCCGCCCCTTATTTTTTTCATTTTTTTTGTAGGGAGTAACTCAAAAGTTACGCCCCATTTTCATTTTTTTTTTCTCGGGCGTAACTTTGAGTTACGCCCCAATCATGCATAATTGTGAATTGTGCCTCAATTTTTTTTATATATTTTTTTTAAAATTCGGGCGTAACTTTAATCTGCGCCCCATCAGGCATAACTTTAATCTACGCCCGACTAAAGATCAGACTAAAGACTAAATATGGTCTGGATTTTGGTTTTAGTCTGGTCTTTGATCTTTACTCCCTCTCCACTGCGTCTGGTGTTTGATCTTTACTCTGGTATTTGGTCGCCCACTACGGATGCTCTTAGGTCCTTGGTCTCTTACCCTTCGATTTACAAATATAGAACCGCAGTTATAGAATTGTGAGAATAACTAAATATTATATAACTTGCTTAGTGAGGACTATTATCTCTGGGACTAACATAATTTTTATCTTAAACTACCAATCTAGGACCCATATTGCAAAAAATGGCTTATCCAATTATCTAAGATAAGATTTTAAAATAGCTTTAAGCTTCTGGAATACTTTGGAAAACCTTAAAACATTAAGAGTTTCATAAATAAATAATATAGAAATAAGATACATTATTCCGGAAATGGTTTTAGCAATTTTTTTATTTTTTTTAAAGAACCTGATAGCTCCTTTTACAACTTTTTTGACGAAGTTTTTGTTGTACGTGCATGATTGTAATAAGAAAAGATGCAGTTGTCTAAATCGACTACCTCGTATTGTTAGTCTTGTTCCTAGGAAAGCGTCTACCTCAACATATTGAGTTAAAGACACACTGCTTTCTTCTTCATCTTTCTTATTTTTTTCAAATTTGAAATTTTGGTTGTCAACTTCTAATTGGTCAAGTTTTAAAATAATCTTCTTCTCGATATTCTCTTCATTCACTGGTCTTGCAGAACACTAATCTCGAGATTTTTAGTCGTTTAGAACCCTCATCTCTTTCTACATATCCGATGCTTCTTCTTTTTCCAGCAATATCTTATTCCTTCTTGCTTTCAAAATCTCTTTGCAATGGGAGATCACCTACATCTCCACAAGCTTCTCAGTGGTTTATCTTTAGCACAACGTCTATCAGATCATAGAAACTCTGAACTCCTTCCTACTCCTCATTTTTTTGGTAGAGATTATGGCATCAAACCTTTTAGTATTTTAGCTTGAGTTTTCTTAACCTCTATCCTAAAACAATGGGAAGTTAGAGGAGCTTTGAATAGTTTTTGGGGGGTGCAGTTAGGTTTCAAATAAGGGAAGTAGATCCAAACTTGTTTATAATCACCTTTAGAACCGTATAAGACTTCATCTGGATTTCAACGAATGGGCCGCGGTACCCATTTGGTAATGTTCTTATTGTTACAATTGCATACCAAGGAATGCGTATTTCAACTGATGAAGTTAAGGAAATCCCGATATGGGCTACCTTGTCAAATACTAAGTATGAGCATATAAAAAACCATGAAATGATAGGATTAATAGCCAGTAAGATTGGAAAGGTATCAAAAGTAATCAAAGGTAGTGAAATACCGGATTATCAACCTCGAGTTTTAGTCTGGATAAACATAGAGAAACCTCTTATAAATCATCTCTTAGTCAAGGTTGGAAAATTCCATGTTGCATCTATCTTCTTCAACTACCTAAACCTACCATCCAAGTTTTGTTCTCACTGTCTATGTTTGGGACACAAAGTAGAAAATTGTGTTGTCCTTAAAGGAAGACCTTTAGAAGACATTTATGACATATCTGTAGACTCTCCCTATCCAAGTGATGGTATGAACTGGCTGAACGATGAACTGGTATAAATTTGGAACCCAAAAGATAATTTTGACTGCCATGGGAAGACTGTACCAGTTGAGACTTATCCTTCTCAACCAGGAGTACATGAAACCTTTATAGACATCTTTAAAACTTATGTAGATGAAGAACCAGACTTTTGTGATCCCCATCAATCCTATGAAGTGCTAGGACCCTTTGTTATTGAAGAATATATGCCACAAGCATCTTCTACGGTGTTAGGAAAAAGGACATTTCCTTTTAACTTGCAAGAAAACTATATTCATATGCCTGAATCAGAGGATATATCGTTCTGATCTGCTAATTCGGAAACATTGAGAGTCATTGCTTAGTCAATATCATCAAAATCGATTTTTCATAATGGGTCTGGTCTTTTACAGGATATTGTTAATCCGGCTCAACAATCCAGGATTAACCTTCTCCTGTGAGAATAAGACTTTATTTTTCTAATTTTTAAAATGCTAGGGATTCATTCGAATCCCCAATTTCGCAATTGCCTTCATATCCTAAATATTCCGTTATTAATTCATCATCCAATCATGAAGAACAATTTTGCATTGCATCCAACTTTCAAACGCCTTTAACTCAGCCAAAATCTTCTTTTAAAATTTCAATTTGGGATTTTTTATCCTCTTGTTCACCTAAAAATCATTGCTCGATTCCTTCGACTGATGGGGAGTCTCTACTTTTTGATCAATGTGGTTATAACATCATCGACAACAAAGCTCAGAAAAGTTCCTATCAACCAATTCCTTTCCCTGGCTTAACCCCTTCAAAGCAACAAGAGGAGACACGGGTATTTTTCATAAAAATCAAGTCTTTCCTTCAATTTCTCTAAATTTTGCATAACAACATCTTCCTGTTTAACCTAGAATTTACAATTGCAAGCTTCTGGTATTCATAATTAAGACCTTGTATACATGTGAACATGTATTCATCTCAAACCAAAACTACATCTTTAGATAAGGCACTTATAGTTCTAAATCTTATTTATTGTTCTTGAAATGAGAATTTTAGCTTGGAATGTCCAAGGATGCAGAAATCCTTTAACACAAAACCACCTGACAAATTTAATTAGCTCAGAAAAACTAGAAATCATTTTCCTTTCAGAAACTAAAAACCAAAGACAATATGTTAAATCATTAGTCTCAAACTTTCCTAACTACTATATAGTTAATCTAGTAGGTAAAACAGGAGGGATGGATGTATCTTGGATTGATGATTTTCACTTTGAAATAGTTCAGTGGAACATCAATATGATTAATATTATAGTAAACTCGGTTTTTGTGAGTTTTGACATGTTTTTATGGTAGCCCTTATCCCTCTAATAAAAACATAGCTTGGGGCTTTTTAGAATAGATCAGTATGCAAATAAATATGAGACATATGACTTGGATAGTCTAGGAGATTTTAACATGATTTTCAACCAATTTGAGAAATTGGGAGGCTTACCTTTCAATAAAACTAAATGCGATTATTACATCAACATCTTAGAAAGAGATGGTTTATATGATTTAGGTTACTCTGGTAATTACTTCACTCGGGATAACCATAGAGAAGGTAACCAAAACATTCAAGAAATGTTAGATATAGCAATAATCAATGCTGATTGGAACTCCTAATTCCCTAATGCTTCTCTGAGACATCTTGTGGCCATATGCTCAGATCATTGTCATATTCTTCTTTATACTGACAATATAGAAACTAAATCAGGATGTAATTTTAAGTTCTATGACACTTTGTTAAAGGAAAGATATTGTATTCAAGTTATTAAAGAAACATGGAAAGATGATATTGCTGAAGATATTTCTCAAACTCTAGTTACTAATTTGACCACTTTAGGTACCAATTTGTTGGATTTGAAAGAAACATATTTGGATTATCCTCTAAGAAGATTAAAAAAATTCTTAAAGATATTGAGAGACTAAAGGAAAGTAGATATACTGAGCACCAACAGAAAAAATTAAAAAAAAAATTGCTAGAATTATAATTTCTTTATGATTCCCAAGAAGCCATAACAAAGCAACAATCTGGAGATAACATTATTGAGTTAGGAGAAAGAAATACTAAACACTTTCATACAATAATTTTGCGAAGAAGGAAATGGAATAACATAGAAAGTATGTTAAATACTCAAAGTGTAGTTACCAGAAATATAAAGGAGATCAGTTTAATCCTTACTGATTATTTTCAAACTCTCTTCAAGGAACCTTTCTCTGATCATCTCTCTGACGACCTCTTATTCAAAGATATAATACCAGTTCTCTCTACTCAAGACAATACTATCATTTTAGTCCCACCTACTAGGGAAAAAATCTTCTTAGTGCTAAAAAACATAAAGCCTAACAAATCTCCAGGACTTGATGGTTTCCCTATCAGTTTTTTCTTACACAATTGGGACACAATATGTTCACAAGTTACCCTGACAGCCTAAAATTTCTTTTAAATAAAATAATGAATCCTGAGCTAAATATGACACATTTATTCCTAATTCCTAAAGTAAAACAAGCAAAAAAAACCAACCAATTTAGGCCAATAGGACTATGTGATATAGTTTATAAAGTTATTGCTAAAATTATGGCCAATATGATTAAACCCTTTATGGACAAAATAATTATATCTCCATTCTAGTCAGCCTTCCTTTCCTCTAGGCAAATATCTGATAATGTTATAGTTTCTCATGAAATCACACACTCTTTCAAAAATAAGAAAGCCAGAACTGGTGGTCTATGAATTAAAATAGACATGTATAAGTCTTTTGATAGGATCAACTGTAAATTCCTTATATCTACATTGACTTCTTTTGGTTTTAGTAAAGATGTTTGAACTGTTAATAGAACAATGCATTTCAACTACATCCATTTATGTCCTTTTGAATGGATTCCCTGGTGAAGCTTTTAACCCTTCTAGAGGCCTGCACCAAGTAGACCCTCTATCCCCTTACATATTCATCATCTGTATGGAAATATTCTCTAGACTCCTTCTCCAACAAGAGAATAAGAAGATTCTTCATGGAGTTAAAATAACTCCCAAAAGTGAACCAATCTCTCATATTTTCTTTGCAGATAATGGTCTTCTATTTATAAAAGATGACCTTGTAGAATGCAGGAACCTTCTTGGCACTATAAAAAAAATTAGTAAAGCCTCTGGTCAACTCATTAATTTTGAAAAGTCATGAGTTTTCTTTGGAAGGAAAGTAGCACCAAAACATCAAATAATGATGTCTAAACTTCTGAAAATTAAACATATAAGTCTTAAGGACACATATTTAGGAGCTCCCCTATTCATGGATAGATCCAAAATAAAAACCTTTGCTCCAATATTGTAGAGAATGGAATCCAAATCCAAAGGATGGAAAGGATTAGTGTTTTCACAACTTAGTAGACCAGTCTTACATAGAGCAGTTTTATCTACTATTCCTACCTACCAGATGGAATATTTTTTATACTTCCCATAAAGATAACTAACAAAATTAATGCCATCTAGAGAGATGTTTGGTGGGGAAAAGAAATAGGGAACCTAGACAAATATTTGCAAACCCATCCAAAAAGACGGTTTAGGTTTCAAAAAGGCTGGTAAATTCAATCTTGCAATGCATGACAAATTAGCATGAAAACTAATTAAGGAACCAGATGCTCTTTGGGTCAAAACTATGAGCTCTAGATATTTCAGAAACCATCAACCTTTAAGAACTAAAACAAAAACAAATGGTTCCTGAACTTGGAACTACATCAGTCAAGGTTTAGAACTCATTTATAAATATAGCATTTGGGAAGTAGGAAATGTGAATGATGTTAGTATATGGAATGACAAATGGATACCTGATCTAACTGAAATGTTAGAAAGTTTTCGGAACCCACAGAGTAGACACCTTTTGCTAGTCTCTCACCTGATTGATTCTGAAACTAATTCTTGGAATATGGACATCATAAACTCAAACTTTCCTAATAATATAGCCTCTAAAATTCAGAATATTTATCTCTTTAATTAAAGATAAGAATCATATACTTAAGAAAGATCAACTTAGATGGACACTAACCAAGTCAGGAGACTACATAGTGAAATCCTTGTATGATAAATTGAATGAAATTAACTGGCACTGATATAATGAGCTTAGACTTACCTGAGTATTTTTGGATTTCTTTATGGAAATTAGATATCTCCCATAGCATTAAACTATTTATATGGAAGTGTCTTCAGAATGCTTTATCTACTAAGTCCAAACTATATGGAAAAGTTAAAGAAGTTGAACCTTATTTTACTATGCGTAGACCTCAAATAGAATTACCACTGAACATCTTCTATTGTATTGTCCTTATGTCAAAGAGGTATGGAATTCAGCTCCAAACCCCATCTCTCTAAATATAGATCTCTCTAGTAACTTATTGGATATATGCAAAGAGTGTATTACTAACCCTAAGAAAAAGATCTCTTTAGAATTAATGCTTACTAAGATGTGTTTTATCCGGAACGAAAGGTGCAACAGAGTTTTTGAAAACAAATCAACATCCTCTAATATCTTAGCCCTAGAAATACAAGGATATATTGTTTCTGGTCAAAGAATAACAATGCGCAGGACAAACCCAAGAAACAACATAGGAAAGTATCAACACAAGCTTGGAAAGCACCTCTAAAAGACACTCTCAAAATTAATATTTATGTAACTTGGATTTCTGAAATTTTACCTTCCAGTTATCTTATAATTCTAATAGATGATGCAGGAAACTCAGGAGGAGGAAAAGCAGGGTAGTCAACAACTACAGACCTATAAAAAGCGGAGGCTTTAGGAGTGCTACAAGCTGCTATTTGGGAGAAACAGAAGGGTCTGGAAAATTTTAGCATCGAATGAGACTGCGAGAGTATGTTCAAATACCTTCATGGAAAGATATCTTACATTTACTGGTGTTCTAAAGCATTCTTATATGAAGCTAACAGATTGGCTCAATTATGTAACAACTTTTGGGTTTTTATTTTGTTCCTAGACTAGGAAACAAGGCGGAAGATATCCTAGTAAAATCTACTAGGAATTTAACCTTAACTGTTTTATGGGAGAACCTTCCCCCTACTTGTATTCAACACCAACTCTCAGTAGATAAATCTAATATCATCAAATCCGACTGTGGATTGATATTAGATAGCTCTACCTCTTTTTTTTCTCAGGATCACTTTGATCCTTAGTTTGGGTTATGAAATATCTTATTTACAAAAAAAATAAATGGTTTACCTGTTGGTCAAAGGTCCATAGTCTTGTTTTGAAGCTTTGAAGCACAACATTGGCCTCGCTGTAAAGAAACCAACGGTGATTTTATCGGTTGTTCACTTTGGTTTTCTTTTTCTTTTCTGTTCTCAAAGTAACTTCATATGGTGTTGTGGGTAAATTCATCTCTTCATTTTTAATCTCGAAAGTTTGAATTTGATATGTGTTTTACACGAAAAATAAAATTCGTTATTAGTAATTTATTAGGGTTATTTTGTTTTTGGTACTTAGGTTTTTTCCAACTTTTGAGTTTGGTCTAATATTTGTCCAGCTTGGTGTTTGGTACTTGGAAAAAACGTTGACCCGCATTGACTCGTTAAGTCTTGACTTCTATTTGATAAATATTTAAAAAATAAAATCTATTTAGTTAACATCGTTGACTGTAAGCAATTTAATTGAAGAAGAACCCTAATTGATGTTCTTCCCCAAATTCAAACACTAACCAAAGTTACCCAACTGTTAGCACACTGTGTTGGTTGAATATTTCCTGGTACGTGAAAATATGGTGCGCCGGCATTGATGTAACTATGAATACCATCCGGTTTAGGTTGTTCCAGCATGGTATTCATAGTTATATCAATGCCGGCAGGATGTTTTGCACTTCGTATTGACTAAGTCTTGGTCTAGGATAGTTAAGTATAGTTGAACTCCAGACTCCATGGCGATTATCTTGCGAAGACGAAGAACTACTCAATGAACCGGTGGAACTTCATCCGACCAAAAAGGTATATGGAGACTTGAACTTATCTAGCACTCAAAAATATATCTATCTCATACTCTTGAGACAACAGTCGTATAAGTATGACAGTTTTCATACATACACATTTGCTATTTCGAGCCGAGTTTACTCGCCTATCTTTTTCTCGAAATATGTGTTGGTAAGCTTTCGCTTTAACCGCTTTCATCTTTATCCGTTATGAAAGTCATGATGACGTTTCAATCTCGAAAATGGCTTTGATGAAGATAGTCGATTTTTTATGTCTAACGACAATTAACATTATAGAAGAATATTTCAATGATTGAAATGTAGAGTTGAGATTATGTAACCAACTATGGATATAAGCATATATAGTGTGTTCGCACATTAGTGTATAAATCCATGTGCCGGAAACCAAGTGCGTGCATATGTGTGCATACGATATTGGTGAAAGAGACAGGTTGGGTATGCGTACCCGTACACGACTGGCGGAAGTTCATGCCCGTGAATTTATGCTGAGTTTGGAGTTTACAAACTTACAAAACAACCACCTTAGGTACACGTACCCGTCCGCGTACCCACATAAGTTTTCAACAGAAAATTTATACTGGGTTTTCAAACCCAATTCTGGTAGCTAGAGTACGCATACCCAAGCTGGTTATTTCTCATATCGATTGTTCATGAACTTAAACAATAAATTAATAAGGAATGCAATCTTTGAAAACCTTGGATATATTGTTCATGAATTGATTTAAGTGAATCAAACAGATTTTGCTTCAATTGTGTCTTGTATAGTTACATAAGATTTCCTTGCAATTGAACAACTCTTGAACTAGTTCTTATGAGTCATTTGAACTAGTTATGAGAAAGATGAATATGGTTGATATGAAAGTGCTTATATGGCTAACCATTGGTTAACTATTCGTGAACCAGCAAAATGTACATGTTTAGGTATGGTTATTCAAACCTAAATGAAATACATTTCATTTGTGTGTGACAAGCTAAGTTTCGATCTAACGGTTGAAAGATATTAGCTTGGATAAATCAGGTTTTTCATCTAACGGTGAATATTGAATGCTTTGTTACCAATGTAACTTAGATTGCAAACCATGATTTGAAAACTATATAAGGGAGATGTCTAGCAACTGGAAAAACTAATCCCCGCACCTCATGTGTGATACTAGTTGGTTTGCTAGAGTCAATTCTCCTTTAATCGTAGGTTCCTTCTCGAGTCCCTGTCGATTAACGACATGAAGACATCATTGGGATTGTGAAGCCAGACGAAACCACTTCTCTTGTAGTTGAGAATTCTAATCTTACCATTTTCTATTGTGCAAGTTCAATTGAATAATTGGCTTAAGATTATATCTCCGATAGGGCAAGATAAAAAAGAAATCACAAACATCTTCGTCTCATCATTTGTAATTCCGCAATATCTAGTTTCGCTACCACATGATTTAGGTTATTGTGAGGTGATCAATAATTATAGGCTATTCTTCGGGAATATAGGTCCAGCAAGTTATTGATTGGTTCATGTTCACCTTGATTTTATCAAAATACGGAACAAAACTTGTAGGTTTATCTGTGGGGGACAGATTTATCTATTATCGTAGACTTTTCTACGTGATACATATTTTTTTATTAAAGTCTTCGACTTTGGGTCGTAGCAACTCTTGGTTATGGGTGAGATCATCTAAGGGAATCAAGTGCATAGTATCCTGTTGGGATTAGAGACGTAAGGAACTCAATTGTACCTTGAATCAGTGTGATATTGATTAGGGTTCAACTACAGTCCAGACCGAAGTTAGTTTGTTGTAGGCTAGTGTCTATAGTGGCTTAATACAATGTGGTGTTCAATCTGGACTAGGTCCTGGGGTTTTTCTGCATTTGTGGTTTCCTCGTTAACAAAATTTCTGGTTTCTGTGTTATTTCTATTCCGCATTATATTTTGTTATATAATTGAAATATCACAGGTTGTGCATTGTATCGATTAATTGTGAAATACAACCTTTGGTTGTTGATTGGAAATTGATTGATCCTTGGATATTGGTCTTTGGTACCATCCAAGTTTATATCTCTCTTGTATTTGATAAAGACTCGCAGATTTTTATTGCTTGAGTAAAGATCAAATCGAGAGATAGAGATGTTAACTCCTTGATATACTTTTCATTAATATTGAGTATGAATGTATTATTGATTATCTTAAAAGTATATTAGAGTTAGTCCATACAGATTGCTAATCGAAATATTGGGTAAGGTTGTTAGACCCCCGATTTTTCAGTATCGGCATGCTCAAGAATTAACTGAATGTGCCGGCAGTGGAATTTTCAAAACCAGAAAAAAATATTCTACGAGACACTGTCTCGCACCCCTTAGACCCCCGCGACCTAACCTGTCAGGTCAAACACATCTAGGAGGGGCTGCGCCCCTTGGATAGCGGCAAACATTTATGAAAATTTCCAACAAATGACGGCATGGATGGACGACCCACAATAATGCCAGAATCCGACATGGTATTCATAGTTATATCAATACCGGCAGGATGTTTTGCACGTGCATCCATGGTGAATTAATCCAAAGTTACATCTGGAGAAGATTCAACATAAAAGACATATTTGTTGCTAATGTGAAGACTCAGAGACATCTCTTTGGTCACTTATCTCAACCAAAAATTTTGAACCTAACATTCATACTTCTAATCTCTCCAAAGTGATAAAATTTCTATAAATCATTTTAAAACTGATCAATTAACATAACTAATTATTATTAACCACTAAACCTGATTAATGAGGGGTAGATTAGGAATTAGTGAAAATACATGGATATGTGGTGACCTTGATTTACTATTTAAATCCAGTTTTTGTCTTTTTCCTATATCCCCCAATTAGTTTGAGTATCCCCCAATCGTGCGTTCTTTTATTGTTGTAATCTTTTATTTTATTTTTTATTTTTGGACTCTTTTTGGACATTAGACTTATTTTATTTTTAAACCCTACGGAAGAGTAGTGAAATATTAACTGCACAGAGAAGGACGACATTTATGACACTTTTTAGGCCCCTCGCGCGGGTTCGTACATCGATATAGGAGTCGGTGGCCCGAGTCGACTTCAATGGTTATCCCCCGTATGAAATGGGAGGTAAGTCTTTATAAACACCCGTGAATTTCCTATGAGCGGGTTTACTGGATGCCTTCGTAATGCATATATGTTGAGGTATGAAAACGGTTTTATTTTCTAGTAAAGGTAAATGCCTATAAAATACAAGATAAGGACTCGAATTTCATCACCGTTTCGTACTTGCCCGCCTAAGGAACACGTAACCTACGCGAACCTAAGCCTTAAGATTTTGACTAGAACGATACCGATAGGGTAACGAGATTATATGAAAGTTTTCTAAAAGGATTTTAAGTATTGGTTACTTTGTTAGCATAACTCGAGGTTCAGGAATGATTACTGTAAGTTGAACGAGTCGCCTTGTAACCCTAGGAAACGTTTGCCAAAGAGGTGGAGGTATAAAATCTCCTTTTCTGCTTTTAGTCGACTTACTTTAATTCATATCGTTCCAAGAGGTTCACTAAAATTGTACCTAATAGACTTTTTGAAGAATAGAAGCTGGTCTAGAAACAATCTAAGTGGAGCCAGCATGCTTGTTGTTTGTTATGAATTCATAGGCTTGTTTTTGTGAATTCATCCTTGTTTGTTCTTGCTTAGAACTTCCCTTCAATTTAGGAAAGTTTTTCTTCCTTTTTTGATTTTTTTGTGTATTCCCAAGGTCATTAGAGAGCGGTCTTAGAAAAGAGACACTTTAGGTCGATTAATTAGTGAAAAACCTAGTAGTTCTTTTTGTGAGAACAAGGATCCCGAAGACTCTTCTTTTAAGATCCATGTTTTTGGAAATCTCAGTTTTGAGAACTTGACACTTAGCGAGGAAAGTACTCTTAGTCCTTTGATAGTGCCAGAAATGGTAAACTTAAAAGCTTTGCTAAATCCTACTAGGACTTCTTGACATTCATGTATCAAGTGTGATGACAGTGAAGCAAACTATGTACTGGGACCATACAGATGCTCCCAGTATATTTAGGGAAAGAAAATGAAAATCCCTATGTTCATGTTATGGAATTCGAAGATATTTGTGGTACTCTAATAACTAAAAACCTAGACGAGAGATAAAGCCAAGTTTTGGCTATATAGTTTACCTTCTGAGTCAATTGAAACATATGGAAAACTTACATCCACCTTTATACAAAAGTTTTTCCCTAGGCACAAAACACCGTCTATTAGGACGCATATCTGTACCTTTGCTTAACCAGAGGAAGAATCTTTATATATGTATTTGTAAAGGTTCAATGACTTATTATCCCAATGTCCTCATCATGGTTAGGCTAGTTCAGATCCTCTATGAAGGTTTAGAATATTCGAAAACAACCATGTTTGTGTCTCTGTGCACATGTGGGTTTGAAAATTAAATTGTTGATCAGTTGAATGAAATTTCCGAAAAGACCCAGCAATGGGAAAAAATAGTTATGAGCCCCAGAAAACAATTCTTCTAAGTAGAGGAAACGTTAATAGGATAGTAGGAAACTGTGAATTTGATGCCAAAATAGCGACTATAACAAAAAGGTTAGAAGTTTTAGATTTGAGTCAAACTACTGTGAAGAGACCTTTTTTTGGGAAGGATAAACTTTTGTAGAGCAAGCCAATGCTCTTTATAATAACACTAGATTCGATAATTCTCAGAATTTTGACCCATATTCGGAAACCTATCATTGTGGTTTGAGAAACCATCCGAATCTTTCATGGTCTAAAGACAAGGGTCATGGTCAGTTTAGTAATTCTGATACTCCCCCAGGTGTTGGATATCCTAAGAATACTTCAGGGACATCACAGTTTCGAAATCCTTTAGATAATTAAGAATATTACAAGTTTAGAAAAATCACTCACATTGTTTATTCAGAATACTGGAATATTTCAGCAATCAGTTGCATAAGGTTTAGAAGAAAATAAAAAGGTGACACATGCTAACTATCAGGCTATTTATGAGTTAAAAATCCATGTTAGTCAGATAAATGAGTCTTTAAGAGAAAAAATGTAAGTTCCCTAATCAACCAATACCCAATAATAGAGGATTCCATGAAATATATTTTGAGAAAACTTCAAACCATATGAATTAGATAATAACTCTTAAGAGCTATAAAACGGTAGACAATAAGGTACCCATGCCTAATAGTGGACATACTGTAGATCCACCTTCTAGTTCCCAAGAGGAGCCACTAAATGAAGAGACTGACAAAGTTTCTAATGATGCTAATGTGGTTCCTGATAGGTCTTATTTTGTGCCTAGAGCCTCATATCCACAGTTGTTAGCTTTAACAAAGAGACAGTCGACTTCCAAAGAAATAATGGAAACATTTATAAGCATGTGAACATTAACACCGATATATTATAAGAAATTAGGCAAATGCCTACTTATGCCAAGTTCCTTAAGGATCTATGTACACGAGAGCATAAGCTTAATGTCAATAAGAAAGTCTTTTAGCTGGTCAAGTAAGTTCAATCCTTCTAAACCAAACACCCCCTAAGCATAATGATCCTGGATATATCTTTTGTGATCGTTAATCATTCAGTTGATAAGGCATTGCTTGACTTAAGAGTTAGTGTTAACTTACTCTTGTATCATGTATATAACCAGAAAGGTCTTGGTAAGTTGAAACTAACTAAAATGACCTTACAGTTAGATGTCATAGAGGATGTTCTGATTGAGGTTGATAAGTTTCTTTATCCAGTGGATTTCGTTGTTCTAGATACCCAGTCTGTTTAGGGCCCCAGTGCTCAAATACCGGTGATTTTAGGCCGTTCATTCTTAGATATGTCCAATGTTATCATCAACTATAGGACCGGACTTATGAACATATCCTTTGGTAATATGACCACTAAACTAAATGTATTTAATGTTACTATACAACCTTCCGATGATTTAGAGGAAGTGAATATGATTAGCACTTTAGTTCGGGATCTAGTTTAGGATAATTGGGAAAACATTTTATTTGGTGATTATTTGGATGGTTTTGATAATAATTCTGTTAACTCAGATAGGTGACCAACCTGTATGAGTAGAAGCAGCTCTTGAGTATTATAAATATTCTACGGACCCTGAATTCAAGCAATATTGTTAGCTCTTTCTGAGAGTAATGATGACCCTAATTTTGGGGGTAGAGAACTATAAAAATATCTTGAGTATTTTAAAGACTTTGAGGATCCAGAATTCAAGCAATAGTGTTAGGTCTTACGGAGAGTAATGATTACCCTAAGTTTGGGGGTAGTGATGGTTCTAGTGATTGTCAAGTATCCCCATTAGAAGTACCTAACTTAGGACTCGAGCCTAGTGCATCTGAGGTATTACTTGAGTTTATTCATACTCCACAATCTCATCCTCCTGATGTCCAGGAAGAAATTCAGCTATTAGAGATCCATTGTTCGGATGAATCTGTTTATCGAGACACTCATATGAAGCTCAAGTAGGGGCCACAAATAAACCCAGTTATCTTGAGATAAACTTTAGATCAGGTTGTGCTCCATCTTTTCATTATTCTAATATGATGCACTTGTCTCATAATTGTGGCAGTTTTATTTGGTTTTGATGACCCACAATTGTTTCGACTATTGATAATATGATTTGAAAGGTAATTAGCCATTTTGTGGTATTTAATATCTCGATGAAAACTTTAAACTCAGAACTTATTAGGAGGTAACCCATGCTCATGTGACACGGAAATATCTTTCCTTACTTCGTTTTTCTCAAGTGGTAACAGTTTTTCCTTGTTCATAATTGTTTGAGGGTTAAAAAGGTTTCTCCTGATTTCGGTAATTTCGCGTGAGTGGGTGAGAAACGAGTAATGTACTACAAGGGAGTACTTTAGATTCGAGAGATTAATCTATACAAATCCGGTCTAAACCAAGAAATGGTCGTTCCAGACTTGCTTCGGTCACAAAGTAAAGGAGAAGGGTTGGTTTTGGGGAGGAAGGAGAAGAGAGTGTTGAGATCAAAATTGTTGGTTCTCGAAGAGTAGTTGTTTGAATTGTATCAGAAAGTGAAAGCTAACATATGGGAAATCTAACAAGTGATTTATGAGTGTTGTATGCCCCGACCAAAACTCTTCCTCTAGTGGAAATAGGCGAGACCTATTTATACAAGTCGAAGTGAAACGTACTCTGGTCTCGTAAGAAATAGAAACAGATGAGTAAATGGGAGGAGGTGGTAACCGGTAACGCCTGGAATTGATGATCCATAATGAAGGAAACCGTTTCACCATTACTCCTTGTATTTACTAACCGCATCATCCTTATGACACTGTCTTGTAACAGGCATAGTGTACGCCGCACGCTTTAAACCGCCAAACCAATACCCTATTGAGCATCCCCCAGTTTGTGACATGTGTTGATGTCTCGACCGTTTTCATGGAAAATATATAGCATGTTGCTGTTATTTGGAAAGTTAATCTTGGGAGACTTGCCGGCTCGGTGGTGACCCTCGACGGTCGAGATTTTGCATCTTCAGAGGAAGGGTAGTCGTTGATTATTGCAACCCTTCGCTTGGTATCCAGCGGCATGAAATCATGGCCGGTATGGCTTTAACATGGTTAGGCGTAGAAAAGATAGGATTTTGGCGTTGGGCCAAAGGTCGTCATGCATTAGTTGGTGACCTTGGACAGTTAAGATCTGCATCTTAGATGGAAGGGTGGCCATTGATTGTTGCAACCCTTCGTTTGGTATCCAGCGGCATGAAAGCATGGCCGGCATGGCTTTAACATGATTAGGCGTAGCTAAGCTAGGATTTTGGCATTGGGCCAAAGGTGGCCATGCGTTAGCTGGCAACCTTGGACGGCTGAGATCTGCATCTCAGATGGAAGGGTGGCCGTTGATTGTTGCAACCCTTCGTTTGGCGCCATCGGCATGGTTTAGGGTCGCCATGGCTTGGCATAGTTTAGGCGTGGCCAAAATTAGGGTCTTAGTACAAACCGTGATGTTTGGCCTTGGGTCGGAAGTTGCCATGCGTTAGGTGGCAAACTTGAACGGTTGATATCTGCATCTCAGATGGAAAGGCATCCGTTGATTATTGCAACCCTTGGTTTGGTATCCGGCGGCATGAAAGCATGGCCGGCATGGATTTAACGTGGTTAGGCATGGCCAAGCTAGGATTTTGGCGTTGGGCCAAAGGTGTCCATGCATTGGCTGGTGACCTTGGACGTCTAAGATCTGCATATTAGAAGGAAGGGTGGCCATTGATTGTGGCAACCCTTCATTTGGTATCCAACGACATGAGAGCATGGATGGCATGGGTTTAACGTGGAGTGGATCCACTGGCAGTGTGCGGCTCGGAAAGGAAGCTCTTGCGGACTGGAAGGTAAGCACTTGCGGCTTTGTCTAAATTAGGGTTTGGTATGTTGAAACCCTAATTAGTGTCGTTTACTAGAATCGATGTATAATTCTCATACGGACTCGGATTTTGATGGTCCGCCTCTCCATTCTGTACAGAAAAGAATTTTCTATCTGCTAACGCGGGAATATTTTGGTTTTGATCTCGTTAGGGAGGTGAAAACAGCCCGAAAGTAAAACTCAGGAAGAATTCAACAGGGGTGTTGGTAGCCAGCGGCATGGTGGCATGGTCGGCATGGCCAAATTAGGGTTTCATACAAATCATGTAGTTTTGGCATTAGGCCAGAAGTTTCCACGCGTTTGGTGGAAAACTTGTACGACCGAGATCTGCATCTCAGGGGGAAGGGTAGCCGTCGATTGTCGCAACCCTTCGTTTGGCAGCCAAAGGTATGGTGGCATGGTCGTGCATGTTTTAGGTGCGACCAAAATTAGGGCTTGGTACAAACCGTGTAGTTTTGGCATTGGGGCAGAAGTTACCACGCATTTGGTGGCGAAATTGTACGGATGAGAGCTGCATCTTAGGGGTAAGGGTAGTCGTCGATTATCGCAACCCTTCGTTCAGCAACCAGCAGTATGGTGGCATGGTTGGCATGCTCGTGCATGTTTTAGGTGTGAAGACGTGGCTGGCATGGTTTTCCATTGGAACGGTGGTGCAGCTGGCATGGTCGGCATTCCTTGGTGCGGAGACGTGGCTGCCATGGTTTTTCATTGGTACGTTGGTGCATCTTGCACGTCTTGGCGCGGAGATGTGGCTGGCATGGTTTTCCATTGGCACGGTGGTGCGGCTGACATGGTTGGCATGCCTTGGCGCGTAGGTGTGGCTGGCGCGGCATTCCATTGGCATATGTGGTGTGGGAGTTTGTCCTATCGAAACCCTAATTAGTATTAAAAAAAGGTACCCTGGTATTTTTCTCGCAGACATATTAAAGGGTTCAATAAATGCGCTTAATGGAGACATTATTACTCAAGTTCTGTGACGTCACTGTCTGACTAGTGTTTTATGATTTTAACCCTAAGCTAAAAACCACCATCAACATTAAGTCCCCTGCTTAGCTCGGAACAGGGGCATTGTTATGAGGTAAGCATAAGATGGTCACTGACAAGGACATAATCAAAACTTAAATCATGCAAGATGGTCAGGAAGATCCATCTAACCTTTTTCGGAAAGTAAGGAGAATCTGTGATCCTCGTATTTGGCGCCTTTTCTGTAAATTCTACTCGTGGTACTGTAGGTTAGGCTGTAACGGAGCCGTTAGTGTAGATTTGGTGTAAAGGGGAGCTGCTAGCACTGGTCGGATTGGAATTGGATCCGTTAGCACTGGATCGGCTTGGAATGGGAGCCTCAGGTATAGTGCGGCTTGGAAAGGAGCCGTGAGCGTTGGATTGGCTTGGAATGAGCCATCAACATTGGTTGGCTTGGAATGGGAGCCGCAAGTATCATGGAGTCGTGAGCGTTGGATTGGCTTGGAACGAGCCATCAACATTGGTCGACTTGGAATGGGAGCCGAAGGTATCGTACGGCTTGTAAAGGAGCCATTAGCACTGGATCATCTTGGAATGGGAGACGCTAGCATAAATTTGGCGCGGGAGCCCATCTGTTGGCCTGGCATGGCGTGAGCGTTGGCTTCGGGAAGATAACAACTTGCTTCAGTTCTGTGGGAAGGTGACGATGGCTTCGGGAAGATAACAACTTGCTTCAGTTCCGTGGGAAGGTGACGAATGGCTTCGGGAAGATAACAACTTTCTTCAGTTCTGTGGGAAGGTGACGAATAGCTTTGGGAAGATAAAAACTTGCCGAATAGCTTTGGGAATATAACAACTTGCTTCAGTTCCGTGGGAAGGTGATGAATGGCTTCAGGAAGATAACAACTTGCTTCAGTTCCGTGGGATAATGACAACTTTGTCTAAATTAGGGTTTAGCATGACGAACCCCTAATTAGCGCCCCTTACTAGAATCGTTGTAGAATTTTCATCCGAACTCGGATTTTGATGGTTAGCCCCTCTATTTTAATCGTAAAAGAATTTCATATCTTTTTACGAGGGAATATTTAGGTTTTGAGCTCGTTTAGGAGGTGAAAACGTCCCGACAATGAAACTCAGGAAAAATTCAAGAGGTATGTTGTGGGCCCAGGGTAACATAGTCGCGCTGAGTCATCTATTCTCGTTCATGGAGCAAGAATGAAATTTTATTCTGTGCAAACTCTAGAAACTTCATCCGTATGAAAAGAGGTATTGACCTTCTTTTATTTTATGTTGCTCATCCGGATCCGTGCTTTCATCTGCAGTGTCTCTCCAGTGGATTCCAAAATTTACCAAACTCCATTGCATTCTTGGGACGGATGGATGTGGTTGCGTTGTCGGTCCATCCTTGATTTTAGGGTGTTCAGTGTCTGGACCTTCTGATCGCGATGACAGTATGTTGTGGATGCTTGTATGGTCAAAATCTTACGGAGTCACTGGATGAAATAGATGAGTTGGGAGATGTTTCGTTGCCGACATGCTACTATCAAGTCTTCAAGTACTTTGTTCCAAGAGACATCCTTTGAAGCATCTTCTGAATCTTGGACTATCGTATGGAATGGGATGCCGTGAGTAGTCCCTAGTTATATTTCTGTAAGATCCGATGGCAAGGACGAACATGTGAATGTATCTATGTAGCGTGCTTTTGGAGTCTTCGATGCACATGTACGACTTTGTGTTGAGAAATTCCTGCGGCTCGTAAAACTTCGACAATGATGATTTTGAAATCAGAAATAACCTAGTTGAGGGGGTTGAAAGCGCCCCGTACTGGTAGTCCCCATGTGTAGCCTACTTTTATTGCATCTCCTTGAATCCACGTCCACGAGATTTGATACAAGATTATTGTACTCTTCTGGATGTGACGATGGGATGCTCATAATATCACATGGATGAAATACTGATAGATGTGTAAAACACCTAATTTTATGTCTAGTATTTATGCTTTCTTTGCGAGTTTTCATGTAAATTATGTATCTTATGTGTGAATTTGAGTTTTTTAGGTGCTTTGGAGTCATATGGAGCAAAATAAGAAGAAAACACTCATTTAGAGCGAAAAGGACAAAAAGATCAATTACAGGCGAGTGATACTTGGAGCCGGCTAGTATATGCAGCAAAAGGGAGGCGGAGGATGAATTGTCAGTTCCCCGCAACTGTCAGTTGAGTTGAAAAGGTAATTAGCTTGTCAATTCTGCGAAATTGACAAGTCATATATGATTTTGGATGGCCTTTATCCAATCTATTTGGGTGCATATATCCACAATCATTCCTATATACAAGACCTGAAATCCAGAGTCTATCCTATCATTGGTTTCACTAGAGACGAATTTGAGAGAGATTGAGAAGGAAAATCAGAGAGAAGGGTTTTACTTGGGTTTGTTACATGAAGCTATTGCTAAAGAATATGAGAGGTTAAACAGATCAGTTAAAGAACTAGGGTTTGCTGTTGAGAAATGGTGGAAATGAATTTGGGGTTTTGCGTGGAAGGAATCAGGGGAGTTTGTGCTGTATTGTTCTTCCCCAAATTAGAGTTAGGGTTTCTGCTGTTAATTGATTTGAAGAAAATGGCTTAATTGAAGCACTGTTATGCCGTTGACTGCAGGAATTGAGGGGTTTAGATACAAATTTGAAGTCAAGAAGGAATTACAGTTAGGGTTTATGTTTGACTGATAGTTGAATGAAAGAGCAAAGAAGAAATGGCTGATTTCTGAACCTGAGACTCAAAACAGGGAAGAGATGGCTTGAACTGACTCAAGGTACTTAGAACTACTTAAGTTTGATGGATATGGTGGCTTTGATTGAGAGGGGAAATCAATTGGTTAAACTGGTGAGCTGTTGCTGCCATTGAGATGTTGTTACATGGTGAAATCGAAAAAGAATGGAGCTCGAGCTGAACAAAGAAGAGATGGTTTCCGCAGGTGATCTCGTCGATTGAGCAATGGATCTGATAAGGGTATGTTCAAGAAATTGTACATGAATATAATTAGCTGTTGGTGATATCCGAATTGGTCTTGCCGAGAGTAGAAGGTGCTGCAGTTGAGTGAGATAAGTGATTGGTGAAATGAAGGTGCAATGGATGTGAAAGACAAGTAGCAAGTCAAGGTTATGAGAGTTATGGCTCAATTTAGAAGCTGCAAATAAGAAATTGACAACAAGCGAAGAGTGATGAGATCGGGTCATTAAGTTTGTGTTGAATGGAAGATAAACTGCGATTTGAGTTGAGTTACAGCTGTTGTTACAATGAAGAAAGCAAATGAAGGAGCAAGTTGCTGTTATTGGGGTTCAATTAATGGAGAATATGGCAGTGATGCAGAATGGATGTTGTTTTATTATAGGGAACTGATGTTTATATTGCTGGTGCAAGGCATGATGATATAGGAAATGCAGAATTGCAAATGAATTGAAGCTGGCGGTTTTGTCAGTGGTTGAGTTCAATGAGGATGGAGAATTAAAGGGGTTTGGTGGCATTTAGAAGAGTTTGTGAGATGGATTGATGTTATAGTTGCAGGTGGCCTAACTGAGCTGGAGGAAATGGAGCTGTGCTACTAGTTTGTGGGATTGAAGCTTTACTGGGATTATTTGAGCTAAAACTCAGATGAGGATGGAGTGTAGCTGCGACAGTGCAGGTACAGTTGAGTATGGAAAGTGAAAGTTGGTAGGGATGGTATTGTATCTGGAGATAGAGAAGGCAATGTTGGCTTTGGTGCTTGTGGTATGTGTAGCAGGGATAGAGATGTTCGAGTATTAGATGGTTAGATGAGCAGCAAATACAATTGCAATTATAGTGAGCAAGGTGGTTGCAGTCGACAAGTTGGTGGTGGTATGAATTGCAGTACAATGATAGAGTGGCATGACAGTAGGAACTGCAGGAGATACAGCTGCAGGAATGAAGATGGGTGGTACCAGAATGGTTTGTGGAACAGTTGCAATTGCAGTGAATAAGGGTTTAGCGATTACTGTCGAAGAAATGGAAAGAATGGAGTTGGAATTGAAGGTCAGAGGAGATAATTGGATACATGTAGATGTGATGTGCGGCTTTGCAGGCTCGCAACTGCTGTGTTGCACAAGTATGGATGGAGTATTGTGATTGAATGAAGTGAATGTTATAGATGTATGCTAGGAATGTGCATAGAAGGACTCAAAGTATGGCTGAAATATGGCCTGGAACAGCTAGGAATCGGTCAGAACTCGGCCAGTTTCTGAGTTATCCAAGTTGACTCGTCGATCCAGTAGCTTACTCTGATGGACTTGGGCTCTAAATTTGGACTTCTTTTGGGTTATTTCATTCATGCGGTTTGGAAAAGGAGAGCGAGTATAAAAGGGGGCTCTAACCATCATCTAAGATATCATCTACTACTTTTATTTTAGGGTTTAGAAACATGATAGGTTGTATCTTCCTTCTTGTTATGAACTCGTATGCTATGAATACCTAGTTTTATTATTGGTTTAAGGAATAAGTTGGATTTCCAAATATGGGTTTTATGCAATGAATTAGTTGTATCTTCATACTTTATAGTTTATGATTCACCATTAATATTGTTAAATAATTTGAATGCTAGTTTGATCGAGTCGCGAATCGATTGAGTTTACTTTCATCTCTATTGCTAAATTAGAGTTTATTATATGCAAAAGTGATAAATTTCTGATTGCAAGTAGCATAATTGTGAATATTGCTTGTAGTGATACATCCTAATAGTCACAAGTGGATCATAACCTTTGTTAAATCGGATTAGTGCTTTTACACGTTCGATTGCTTTGATTGGCCTGATTTCATAGAACTTAATGCATCTAGGGAATTAAACTTGATTAGTTCTTTTACACGTTAGGCTGTTCTCTTAGATAGAATTCATATTCACATCTTTTAATGTGTTTGTTAACGATAAGAGGAAATTAGCAAAATATTCTTGCGATCAAGGTATCTTAGGGCTTTTGATTAGGTTGAGATTAAATATCAATTCTAGTTATTGTGAAAAGCATGTTTGTGAATGAAGATGAATCCTTAACCAATATCTTTTCTATTTGATTTGCTTGCTATTTCTTTATTTGCTTTTATTTTAGTTTGCTTTATTAAAAATCAGAAATCCCCCAATTGTTATTATAGGAAACCGAAACAACTTGACAACCAAGACCTCTATGTGGGAACGATCCTTTCTTTCCCTTGTTATATTTTTATATTTTGAGTAGTGAGAAAGTAATTTATTTTTGACTCATACGACAATGATCAAATACTCTGGATAGTAAAGTGGTAAAAATGAGAGAGTTATGTTGTTTATCGTGGCTCCCTATGCTTCTTCAGGAAAATGTTTCAGTCGTGTCTCTGGGGTTATCTCATGAATCTTTGATAGTCATCGGGATGGACTGCGATGAGCAGTCCCCAGTCACACTTTTCTTTAGTTTCTGAAGTTTTTTATTCTGAGTAGGCTTAGGATCCACCGCGGCCTTGTAAATTATTGAAGGAGTCTTCTATATAGAGAGGTGATGATATTCTTACGTTGTACCCTCGAAAAGTAAATGACCTCATCGTGACTATGACCTTTTGGTTGACCGTGTCTTCTGAGCTTTGACAGTGAAGGGATTCTGTGTAGATCCTCAGTCCCAAAATGTCGTCATGTTTCCATATTTGTAGTGATCTTGCTTTGGTGAAGCTCTCGCTGGTACTAACAAACGATCAACACCGGTTCTCGGCAGCAGATGTGATCAGAAGAGACTACATTGTCATGGGAAAAAAGTGGGTTGTCTGGATGCGTAAGCGAGCAAACTGTCCATGAACACGAGCTTTGGAGGGAAGGAGGCGTTGAAACGGCTTCGGAGTTTGGAGAGTATGTTGAAACTTAAAGATAAAAAAATGCTAAAGCTTCGTCTTCGGATCCTGGAGCAGATTATGGAGCGAACGTTGAAGCGAAGCGGCTGCTAGAGTGAATGTTAAAGTGGAGCGGCAACTGAAGCGAACGTTGAAGCGGAGACGCTGCTGGAGGATGTTGAAGCGGAGAGGCTACGTCAATCAATCAGTGTGTTTTCAAACTGGATACACACTTCAAGCGAACAGTGGTTAGGAGTCCCCAGTTCCATCTATCAATCGTGCTTTCCAAGAGAGGTTGGGGTTTGGAAACGGCTTCCTGGATGGAAACAACTGCTTTCCTAATGCAGTGCGGTTGAGGGATGCAAATATGTATTGACGTTGTGCCTTGGGTAAATGTATAATCTCATATAAATGTTTCATCATAGACTGCACAATTTTGTGGGCGAAGTCCCCAGAAATCATGCATCTCCTGATAGGAAAAGAATCTTTGTGAACTCAGGGGGGTTGCTGATTTTCGTTGCTTCGATTTTGGAGAAGTAGTTTCTGATCTTTACGTAAGATGAATTAGATTGATGATTCCATTCTACTTGGCGTTCAAGAGCAACGCTGAAAGGATGAAAGATGCAAGCTGCTGTAAAGATGCAAGCTGTTAGCGATGAAAAGGATGCAAGTTGTTGGCACTGGAAAGATACAAGCTGTTAGCGCTGGAAAGGATGCAAGCTGCTGGTGCAGGAATAATGCAAGTTGTTAGTGCTGGATCGACTTGGAATGGGCGCTAGCTTGGCGTAGACGCTGGCTTGGCATGGACACTAGCTTGGATTTGTATGGAGCAGACTGTTGGCTGGGCATGGCGCGGACGGTTCGCTTGGCACAGCACTGGCTTGGCACGACGCTATCTTGGCGTGGCGCGGACTTGTTCTTGCATGCCCATTTTCTTCTTTCCAAACATATCTCAAATAGGAAATCATTTCCTTATTCAAATTCCAAAAAGTGTTATGCTTATGAAATGGGTTGGCTCCCCTTTTTATCTCGTATCTTTGTGACCACGTCCTGGTTTTAGCGGTAGCGTGGTATCAATAAAGTGGGAAAGCATATTCCATCTATGTACTCCAGCGTTTCTCTTTCAATTTGTTCTCTTGTTTTCTTGTATTGGTGCAAACCCTAGCCATAGGTATGCCTTCCATAAATCTGTAGAAATATTTTTCTTCTGAACTTGTGTAAACCCTAGCCATGGGTATGCTTTTTATAAACTTGTATAAATAATTCATTAGAAATAATTCCTCTTCGAATATTACTGTAATAACGTCGGCTACCTCATGAATAGTGACGGGTAATCATTATTATGCAAAGTAGGCACATACGGGTAGGTGAATATTTTTTTTGAAAGGAAAACAAATTAAGCGCCTGGTTTATGGTTTGATTTGAATTGATAGATAATTGTTATCTATGAGGGTTTTGGATTATTATTTTGGAATACATTATTTTAGAATAATGTTGTTTTGGTTATGACTATAAGTAGCATAAGTATCCCAGGAAATCCATGGAATTGTGAATGTTGCGCGACAGTAGAAAGCATGAAATGAAACATGGGAACAATATGGCTATCGTTTTTTATCATCTATGTGAAGATTTGAAGTAGTAGACCATGTATTCTGTCTAGCAAGACTAACTCGGTTTTTTGGATCTCCTAACAAAAAATGGATCTTCCGGGTGCAAGTATGAGTTTTATGGGAAGCGCCATCGTGATCGTGGAAAGTCGCCAGTCGTCCCTGAGTCATCTGATAATCGAGTCGTCGATCCATAGGAAGATCGTTTGCTTCTACCATCTTGGAAGTCCCCAGTCACCCCTTGTCGTATTATGACTGGTAACTGAGTCGCCAGGTAATAGAGTTGTCGATCCCTGAGCGGATCATTTGCTTCCACTACCTTGATGTATGGGTTAAAATATGTATGGGTTGATATTGTAACCGAGAGATCAATCTCCCACTGTGGTCGCCAATTGTTTGAGGGTGAAAACCGGTAACCCCTGGAATTGATGTTTCATAATGAAGGAAAGCGTTTCACCATTACTCCCTATATTTACTAACCGCCTCATCCTTATGACAATGTCTTGTAACGGGCGTAGTATACGCCGCACGCTGTAAACCGCCAAACCAATACCATAATGAGCATCCCCATTTTGTGACATGTATTGATGTCTCGAGTGTTTTCATGGAAAACATGTAGCATGTTGCTGCTGTTTGGCTAGTTGATCTTGGGAGACATTTTTCGGCTCGGTGGTGACCCTCGATGGTCGAGATTTTGCATCTTGAGAGGAAGGGTAGCCGTTGATTATTGCAACCCTTCTCTTGGTGGATAGCGGCATGAAAGCATGGCCGGTATGGCTTTAACGTGGTTAGGTGTGGCCAAGCTAGGATTTTGGCGTTGGGCAAAGGTGGCGATGCATTAGCTGGTGACCTTGGACGGCTAAGATGTGCATCTTAGATGGAAGGGTGACCGTTGATTGTTGCAACCCTTCATTTGGTAGCTATATGCATGAAAGCATGGACGACATGTCTTTAACGTGATTAGGCATGGCTAAGCTTGGATTTTGGAGTTGGGCCAAAGGTGGCCATACGTTAGCTGGCAACCATGGACGGCTGAGATCTACATCTCATATGGGGAAGCGTGGACGTTGATTGTTGTAACCCTTTGTTTGGCAGACAACGACATGGTTTAGGGACGGCATGGATTGGCATAGTTTAGGCGTGGCCAAAATTAGGGTTTTAGTACAAACCATGATGTTTGGCCTTGGGACGGAAGTTTCCATGCGTTAGGTGGAAAACTTGAACGGTTGAGATATGCATCTCAGATGGAAAGGCAGCCGTTGATTATTGCAACCCTTCATTTGGTAGCCAACGATATTAAAGCATGGCCGGCATGGATTTAACGTGGTTAGGCGTGGCCAAGCTATAATTTTGGCATTGGGACAAAAGTGTCCATGCATTAGCTGGTGACCTTGGACGGCTAAAATCTGCATCTTAAATGGAAGAGTGGCCATTGATCGTTGCAACCATTCGTTTGGTAGCCAGCGGCATGAAATCATGGCCGGCATGGCTTTAGCGTGGAGTGGATCCACTGGAAGTGTGCGGCTTAGAAGGGTAGCGCTTGTGGCTTTGTCTAAATTAGGGTTTGGTATGCTGAAACCCTAATTAATGCCCTTTATTAGAATCAAATTCTCATACGGACTCGGATTTTGATGGTCCACCCCTCTATTCTGTATGGAAAAGAATTTCATATCTCCCTATGCGAGAATATTTTGGTTTTGAGCTCGTTCGGGAGGCGAAAACAACCCGAAAGTAAAACTCAGGAAGAATTCAATAGGGATGTTGGTTGCCAGCGGCATGGTGGCATGGCCAGCATGGCTTTGGCGTGGCCAAATTAGGGTTTGGTACAAACCGTGTAGTTTTGGAATTGGGCTAGAAGTTGCCACGCGTTTTATGGAGAACTTATACGGCTGAGATCTGCATCTCAGGGGGAAGGGTAGCAGTCGATTGTCGCAACCCTTCGTTTAGCATCCAGCAGTATGGTGGTATGGTCGGCATGCTCGTTCATGTTTTAGGCGCGACCAAAATTAGGGTTTGGTACAAACCGTGTAGTTTTGTCATTGGGCCAGAAGTTGCCAAGCGTTAGGTGGCGAACTTGTACGACTGAGATCTACATCTCAGGGGGAAGGGTAGTCGTCGATTGTTGCAAACCTTCATTTTGAAGCTAGCGATATGGTGACACGGTCGGCATGCTCGTGCATGTTTTAGGCGCGGCCAAAATTAGGGTTTGGTACAAACCGTGTAGTTTTGGAATTGGGCCAGAAGTTGTCATGCGTTTGGTGGCGAACTTGTACGGAAGAGATCTACATCTCAGGGGGAAGGGTAGTCGTCGATTTTTGTAACCCTTCATTTGGCATTCAGCAGTATGGTGGCATGGTTAGCATGCTCGTGCATGTTTCAGGCGCGAAGACATGGCTGACATGGTTTTCCATTGGCACGGTGGTGCGGCTGGCATGGTCGGCATGCCTTGGCATAGAGACGTGGCTAGAATGGTTTTCCATTGGCACGGTAGCGTGGCTGGCATGGTCGGCATGCCTTGGCGCGGAGACGTGGCTGGCATGGTTTGCCATTGGCACGGTGGTGCTACTGGATGCCTTGGCGCGGAGACATGGCTGGCATGGTTTTCCAATGGCACGGTGGTGCGGATGGCATGGTTGGAATGCCTTGGCGCGAAGGTGTGGATGGCACGACATTCCATTGGCACATGTAGTGTGGAAATTAGGGTTTGGCCTATCAAAACCCTAATTAGTATTAAAAAAAGGTACCCTGATAATTTTCTCACAGACATTTAAAGTCAATAAATGCGCTTAGTGGAGATATTATTACTCAAGTTTTATGCTGTATGACTAGGGTTTTACGATTTTAAACCTAATCTAAAAACCGCCATCAACATTAAGTCCCATGCTTAGCTCGGAATAGGGGAATTGTTACGAGGTAAGCATAAGATGGCGACAGACAAGGAAATAATCGAAATGTAAATCATGCAAGATGGTCAAGAAGATCCGTCTAACCTTTTTCGAGAAGTAAGGAGAATGTATAATCCTCGTATTTGGAGGCTTTGCATAAATTCTGCTCGTGATACTGTAGGTTAGGCTAGAACAGAGCCGCTAGTGTATATTTGGTGTGAAGGGAAGCTGCTAGCACTTGTCGGCTTGGACTTAGAGTCGTTAGCACTGGATCGCCTTTGAATGGGAGCCTCAGGTATCGTGCGGCTTGGAAAGGAGCCGTGAGTGTTGGATTGGCTTGGAACGAGCCGCCAGCATTGGTTGGCTTGGAATGGGAGCCACATTTATCGTGTAGCCGTGAGCATTGGATTGTCTTGGAACGAGCCATCAGCATTTGTCGACTTGGAATGGGAGCCGCAGGTATCGTGCGTCTTGGAAAAGAGTCGTTAACACTGGATCGTCTTGGAATGGGAGCCGCTAGCGTAAATTTGGCGCGGGCACTGATATGTTGGCCTAGCATGGTGTGAGCGTTGGCTTAGGGAAGATAACAACTTGATTCAGTTTCTTGGGAAGGTGACGACGGATTCGAGAAAATAAAAACTTAATTGAGTTCCGTGGGATAATGACAACTTTGTCTAAATTAGGGTTTAGCATGTTGAACCCCTAATTAGCGCCCCTTACTAGAATCGTTGTATAATTCTCGTACGAACTCGGATTTTGACGGTCTGCCCCTCTATTTTAATCATAAAAGAATTTCCTATCTTCCTTCGTGGGAATATTTAGGTTTTGAGCTCGTTTAGGAGGTGAAAACCGCCCGACAGTGAAACTCATGAAGAATTTAGGAGGGATGTTATGGGCCCGTGGTAGCATAGTCGCGCAGAGTCATCTATTCCCGTTCATGGAGCAAGAAGGAAACTTTATTCTGTGCAAACTCTAGAAACTCTGTCCGTATGAAAATAGGTATTGACCTTCTTATATTTTCCGTTGCTCGTCCAGATCTTTGCTTTCGTCTGCAGTGTCTCTCCAGTGGATTCCAAAATTTACTAAACTCCATTGCATTCTTGGGATGGATGGATATGGTTGCGTTGTCGGTCCATCCTTGATTTTAGGTTGTTCAGTGCCTGGACATTTTGATCGTGATGACAGTATGTTATGGATGCTTGTAAGATCGAAATCTTCTAGAGCAATTGGATGAAATAGATGAGTTTGGAGACGTTTCGTTGCCGACGTGCTGCTATCAAGTCTTCAAGGAATTTGTTCCAAGAGACATCCTTTGAACCATCTTCTAAATCTTGGACTATTGTATGAAATGGGATGCGGTGAGTAGTCCCCAGTTATATTTCTGTTAGATACGATGCCACGGATGAACATGTGAATGTACCTCTGTGGCGTTCTTTTGGAGTCTTCGATGCACATGTACGGCTTCGTGTTGAGAAATTCTTGCGGCTCATAAAATTTCGACAGTGATGATGTTGAAATCAGAAATAACCTAGTTGAGGGGGGTGAAAGCGCCCTGTGCTGGTAGTCCCCATGTGTAGCCTACTTTCATTGCATCTCCTTGAATCCACGTCCACGGGATTTGGTACAATCTTATTGTATTCTTTTGGATGTGTCACTGGGATGATCAGTATATCACATGGATGAAATACTTTGGATACTAAAGTAGTAAAAGTGAGAGAGTTATGTTATTTATCGTGGTTACCTCTGCTTCTTCAGGAAAATGTTTCAGCCGTGTCTCTAGGGTTATCTCACGAATATTTGATAGTCATCGGGATGGACTGCGATGAGAAGTCCCCAGTCACACTTTTCTTTAGTTTTTGAAGTTGTTTCTTCTGAGCAGGCTTGGGATCCACCGCGGCCTTGTAAAGTGTTGCAGGCGTCTTCTAGACAGAGAGGTGATGATATTCTTACGCTGCACCCTTGAAAAGTAAATGACCTCGTCATGACTATGACCTTTTGGTTGACCGTGTCTTCTGAGCTTTGGAAGTGAAGGGATTCTGTGTAGATCCTCAGTCCCCCAATTTGGTTTACATGTTTTCATATTTGTAGTAATCGTGGTTTGGTGAAGCTCTCGCGGGTATCAACGAGCGCCATCGGTTCTCAGCAGCAAATGTGATCACAAGAGACTACATTGTCATGGAAACAAAGTTGGTTGGCTGGATGCCTAAGCGAACAAACTGTCCATGAAAACGAGCTTTGGCGGGAAGGAGGAGTTGAAGCGACTTATATTCTTGGATAGGACGTTGAAACTTATAGAGAAAAAAACGCTAAAGCTTCGTCTTTGGAGCCTGGAGCAGCTTATGGAGAGTATACTGAAGCGGGGCGGCTGCTGGAGCTAATGTTAAACCGGAGCGACTGCTGAAGCGAATGTTAAATCGGAGCCGCTGCTAGAGGACGTTGAAGCGGAGAGGCCGCGTCAATCAATTAGCGTTTTGTCAAACTGGACACCCTTCAAGCGAACAGTGGTTAGGATTCCCCAGTTCCATCTATCAATCGTGCTTTCCAAGAGAGGTTGGGGTTTGGGAACGACTTCCTGGATGGAAACAACTGCTTTCCTGATGCAGTGCGGTTGAGGGCTGCAAATATGTCTTGACATTATACCTTGGGTAAATATATAATCACACATAAATGTTTCATCATAGACTGCACGATTTTGCGGGCGAAGTCCCCAGAAATCATGCATCTCTTGACATAAAAAGAGTATTTGTGAACTCAAGGGGGTTGCTGATTTTCTTTGCTTCGATTTTGGAAAAGTCGTTCCTAATCTTTACGTGTGATGAAATTAGATTGCTGATTCCCTTCTAGTGGGCGTTCAAGAGCAACGCTGGAAGGATGAAAGATGCAAGTTGTTAGTACTGGAAGGATGCAAGCTGTTATCGCTGGAAAGGTTGCAAGCTGTTGGCGATGGAAAGATGCAAGATGTTAGCGCTGGAAAGGATGCAAGATGCTGGCGCTGGAAAGATGCAAGCTGTTAGCGCTGGATCGGCTTGGAATGGGCGCTGGCTTGGCGTGGGCGCTGACTTGGCATGAACACTGGCTTGGATTTGGTATGGTGCGGACTGTTGGCTGGGAATAGCACAGACTGTTGGCTTGGCACAGCGCTGGCTTGGCATGACGCTGGCTTGGTGTGGCGCAGACTTGTTCTTGCGGCCCAGTTGCCTCTTTCCATATGTATCTCAAACAGGAAATAATTTCCTTGTTCAAATTCCAAAAAGTGTTATGAAAGGGGTTCGCTCCCCTTTCTATCTTGTATCTTTGTTATCACGTCCTGGTGTTAACGGTAGCGTGGTATCAATAAAGTGGGCAAGCATATTCCAACTATGTACTCTAGTGTTTCTCTTACAAATGGTTCTCTTGTTTTCTTGTGTTGGTGCAAACCCAGCCATAGGTATGCCTTTCATAAATCTGTAAAAATATTTTTCTTCTGAACTGGTGTAAACCCTAGCCATGGGTATGCCTTTCATAAACTTGTAGAAATACTTCATCATAAATAATTACTCTTCGAAAATAACCGTAGTAACTTCGGCTACCTCATGAATAGTGATGGGTAATCATTATTATGCAAATTA
Source organism: Papaver bracteatum (assembly GCA_023529315.1). Taxonomy (NCBI): domain Eukaryota; kingdom Viridiplantae; phylum Streptophyta; class Magnoliopsida; order Ranunculales; family Papaveraceae; genus Papaver; species Papaver bracteatum. The sequence goes on from JAJJWX010000127.1 coordinate 158,552, forward strand.
GGCACGTACGGGTAGGTGACTGTTTTTTTTTTTTTGAAAGGCAAACAAAGCGCCTGGTTTATGGTTTGATTTAAATTGATAGATAATTGTTATCTATGAGGGTTTTGGATTATTATTTTGGAATGAATTATTTTATAATAATGTTGTTTTGGTTATGACTATAAGTAGCATAAGTATCCCAGGAAAGCCATGGAATTGTGAATGTTGTGCGACAGTAGAAAGCATGAAATGAAATATGGGAACAATATGGCTATCTTTTGTTATCATCTCTGTGAAGATTTGAAGTAGTAGACCATGTATTTTGTCTAGCAAGACTTACTCAGTTTTTCGGATCTCCTAACGAAAAATGGATCTTCCGGGTGCAAGTCTAAGTTTTGTGGGAAGCGTAGTTGTGATCGTGGAAAGTCGCCAGTCATCCTTGATTCATATGATAATCGAGTCGTCGATCTCTGGGCGGATCGTTTGCTTCTACCATCTTGGAAGTCCCCAGTCACCCCTTTTCGTGTTATGACCGGTAACTGAGTCGCCAGGTAACTGAGTTATCGATCCCTGAGCGGATTGTTTGCTTCTACCACCTTGATGTATGGGTTGAAGTATGGATCAAGAATTAGAAGTTAATATTGTAACCGAGAGATCAATCTCCCACTGTGGTCGCCAATTGTTTGAGGATGAAAACAGTATCTGCTGATTTTGGTAATTTTGCGTGAGTTGGTGAGAAACGAGTCTAAACCCTAAACAATGTACTGTAAGGGGGTACTTTAGATTTGAGATATCAATCTGTACAAATCCGGCCTAAACCAAGAAACGGTCGTTCCAGACTTGCTTTGGTCACAAAGTGAAGGAGAAAGGTTGGTTTTGGGGAGGGAAGCGAAGAGAGTGTTGAGACCGGATAGTTGGTTCTGGAAGAGTAGTTATTTGACTTGTATCAGAAAGTGAAAGATAACATATGGGAAAGCTAACAAGTGATTTCTGAGTGTTGTATGCCCCGACCAAAACTCGTCCTCTGGTGGAAATAGGTGAGACCTATTTATACAAGTCGAAGTGAAACGGACTCTGATCTCATAAGAAATAGAAACATATGAGTAAATGGGCAGAGGTGGTAACCGGTAACGCCTCAAATTGATGTTTCATAATGAAGGAAAGCGTTTCACCATTACTCCCTGTATTTACTAACCGCATCATCCTTATGACACTGTATTGTAACGGGAGTAGTGTACGCCGCACGCTGTAAACCGCCAAACCAATACCCTAATGAGCATCCCCTAGTTTGTGACATGTGTTGATGTCTCGAGTGTTTTCATGGAAAACATGTAGCATGTTACTGTTGTTTGGAAAGTTGATCTTGGGAGACTTGCCGGCTCGGTGGTGACCCTCGACGATCGATATTTTGCATCTTGAGAGGAAGGGTAGCCGTTGATTATTTCAACCCTTCGCTTGGTAGCCAGCGACATGAAAGCATGGACGGTATGGCTTTCACATGGTTAGGCATGCCCAAGCTAGGATTTTGGCGTTAGGCCAAAGGTGTCCATGAGTTAGCTGGTGACCTTGGACGGATAAGATCTGCATCTTAGATTGAAGGGTGGCCGTTGATTGTTGCAACCCTTCATTTGGTAGCCAGCGACATGAAAGCATGGCCGACATGGCTTTAACGTGATTAGGCGTGGCTAAGCTAGGATTTTGGCGTTGGGCCAAAGGTGGGCATGCATTAGCTGGCAATCTTGGATTGTTGAGATCTGTATCTCAGATGGAAGGGTGGTCGTTGATTGTTGCAACCCTTCGTTTGGAAGCCAGCGACATGGTTTAGCGCCGGCATAGCTTGGCATAGCTTAGGCATGGCCAAAATTAGGGTTTTAGTACAAACCGTGATGCTTGGCTTTAGGCCGAAAGTTTCCATGCGTTAGGTGGAAAACTTGAACGGTTGAGATATGCATCTCAGATGGAAAGGCATCCGTTGATTATTGCAACCCTTTGTTTGGTAGCCTACGGCATGAAAGCATGGTCGACATGGATTTAACGTGGTTAGGCGTGGCCAAACTAGGATTTTGGCGTTGGGCCAAATGTGGCCATGCATTAGCTGGAAACCTTGGACGGCTGAGATCTGCATCCCAGATGGAAGGTGGTCGTTGATTATTGCAACGCTTCGTTTGGCAGCCATCGAAATGGTTTAGGGACGGCATGGATTGGCATAGTTTAGGCGTGGCCAAAATTAGGGTTTTAGTACAAACCGTGATGTTTGGCCTTGGGCCAGAAGTTGCCATGCGTTAGGTGGAAAACTTGAACGGTTGAGATCTGCATCTCAGATGGAAAAGCATCCGTTGATTATTGCAACCATTCGTTTGGTTTCCAGCGGCATGAAAGCATGGCCGACATGGATTTAACTTGGTTAGGCGTGGCCAAGATATGATTTTGGCGTTGGGACAAAGGTGGCCATGAATTAGCTGGTGACCTTGGATGGCTAAGATCTGTATCTTAGACGGATTGGTGGCTATTGATCGTTGCAACAATTCGTTTGGTAGCTAGCGGCATGAAAGCATGGCCGACATGGCTTTAACGTGGAGTGGAGTCACTGGCAGTATGTGGCTTGGAAGGGAACCGCTTGCGGCTTTGTCTAAATTAGGCTTTGGTATGCCGAAACCCTAATTAGCGCCCTTTACTAGAATCGATGTAAAATTCTCACACAAACTCGGATTTTGATGGTCCGTCCTCTATTCTGTACGGAAAAGAATTTCGTATCTGCCTACGCGGGAATATTTAGGTTTTGAGATCATTCGGGAGGTGAAAGTTGCCCGAAAGTAAAACTCAGGAAGAATTCAAGAGGGATGTTGGTAGCCAGCGACATGGTGGCATGGCCGGCATGGCTTTGGCGTGGCCAAATTAGTGTTTGGTACAAACCGTGTAGTTTTGGCATTGGGCCAGAAGTTGCCACGCGTTTGGTGGCGAACTTGTACGGATGAGATCTACATATCAGAGGGAAGGGTAGTCGTCGATTGTCGCAACCCTTCGTTTGGCATCCATCAGTATGGTGTCATGGTCAGCATGCTCGTGCAAGTTTTAGGCGCGACCAAAATTAGGGTTTGGTACAAACCGTGTAGTTTTGGCATTGGGCCAGAAGTTGCCACGCGTTTGGTGGCGAACTTGTATGGTTGAGATCTACATATCAGGGGGAAGGGTAGTCGTCGATTGTCGCAATCCTTCTTTTGGGAGCCAGCGATATGGTGGCATGGTCGGCATGCTCGTGCATGTTTTAGGTACAACCAAAATTAGGGTTTGGTACAAACCGTGTAGTTTTGGCATTGGGCCATAAGTTGCCACGTGTTTGGTGGCGAACTTGTATGGTTGAGATCTGCATCCCAAGGGAAAGGGTAGTCGTCGATTGTCGCAACCCTTCGTTTGGCAGCCAGCAGTATGGTGGCATGGTTGGCATGCTCGTGCATGTTTTAGGCACGAAGACGTGGTTGGAATGGTTTTCCATTGGCACGGTGGTGCGACTGGCATGTTCTGCATACCTTGGCGCGGAGACGTGGCTGACATGGTTTGCCATTGGAATGGTGGTGCAACTGGCATGCCTTGGCCCAGAGACGTGGCTGGCATGGTTTGCCATTGGCACGGTGGTGCGGCTGGCATGGTTGGCATGCCTTGGTGCGGAGATGTGGATGGCACGGCATTCCATTGCCACATGTGGTGTGTTAATTAGGGTTTGTACTATTGAAACTCTAATTAGTATTAAAAAAAAGTACCCTGGTAATTTTCTCGCAGACATATTAAAGGGTTCAATAAATGCGCTTAGTGGAGACATTATTACTCAAGTTCTGTGACATCACAGTCTGACTAGGGTTTTACTATTTTAACCCTAAGCTAAAAACCACCATCAACAATACTTTAAATTTTATCTCTATAAAATTGAGGACAATGTTAGATTTAAGTTTGGGGGTATGAGAGAAAAAATTTAGTTGCATTATAAACTCCAGAGCCTAAAAATTTGTTCTTATTAAGGATATCACTTACCAATCTAAGTGGATTGAAGCATTTTGGTTGTAGGAGTTGAGGAACCCGAAAATAAAGTTTATTCATAAAAGAATAGAGCTCAGGTGTTAGAAATAACATGGTAGTTTCGACATATATCGTTGAGTCGTCTTATTGCTTTCTGTTTTTAGTTTTGCAAACTTATAATATTTTTCTAAGTGATTTGGTGGGGCACCATCATCGAATTGTTACCATCACTGGGATGAGTAGAGTGATTGATTTACTATACATATATATAAATACCATACCAATTAGACCAATCGGAGTATACATATACGAAAAATGAAGAAAAAAATATAGAAGAAAAAAAAACGAAGAAGAAAAAAGTTTATTGTTGAATAAAACCGATCGATGGTTCCCTTGTATGTGCCCACCGAGTTAATATAGAATTAAGATTATCGATCACTAGTTCCCTTGTATATGCCAGATGTGTTGATATTAGTTCAGACCAGTATCTCAACCCATTAGGATTCATAAGTTCATCCAGGAAGTGGCCTTCATACAGATACGGGAAATACCGTTTACCTTAGTCAACATCGCAAACCATATATCTCTATATCCATCTTATTAATTCATTCATGTGATTTTATATGGATGCAACTATCTGAGTAGAGCTCTGTCACTTATATATGAATTGGATTCACATTAGGGTGCTTCCTTTTGTAGTCAATGAGAGTATGCCAACCAATGAGATTGTTTAGTGTCATTCCAAGGTTCTGCATAAGTATCTAGGGTTTAGAGGGTTTTGTGGGCACACCTCTTGTAAACCCTTACGAGACTATAACTCGGCTAATAGGGCCGCATAAGGGTTTAAAGGCTTGTTGCATATGCTAAGTCAATCGCGATGCATGCGATAGTGAGTTAAGATTTTATTTTGAAGATTAGATTTGCTCGGCACTAGCAAATAACAAGTTTGAGGGTATTTGATAAATGCATTTATGTGTCTATTTTGATCTCAATTTTCTATATTGTTAGTTACCTTTTTGTACTTATTTTTGTACTTTATGACTTTGTAGGCATTTTTGGAGAAATAAGCTTTTGGTGAGAAATTGGCTCGAAAAGTGGCATTTGAACCTCTGGAGAAAAATTGGTAAAGGAGCCCATAATATGTACTAAAGGCACCCCAGAAGTATGTTAGAAAAGTGATATTTGCACCACCCCAGAAAATTGCTAAAGGAACCCCAAATTTTGGTTAATGAATGTGCTATTTACATCCCCTAAAAGGAAAAAAAGGAAGCCCATTTATATTTGTGCCCCGAGAATTGATAGGGGGCGGCCATCTTCTTCCCCATATTTTGGCGGGAAAATAAATTTAAAAATTCAGTTTTCTTGCGAGATTTTCAGGCGAGATTCTATCGGATTGGTTTCGGTCTAATCCAAACTGGATTGTTAATTGGATTCGGTTCGAAAAAGGGAAGGTTTTATGTGTATTTTGGTAAATCAGGGGTGTATGGTATCTCGGGTTTTCTTTTATTTTTATGTTTCATTTATGGAAGGTATGTGTGAACTTGGGAGAAGATAAAATACATTCCAATGTGTACTATAATTGGAAATCGTTTGAGACAAATCAGGGAAACATGTGAGATAAAAATGGAAAAAGGAAGTTACGATTTTTGTTAAACAGGGAAGCTCTTGGAAAATAGGGGAGAATATATTCTCTACTCTGAGCTGATAGTAAAGTTTAAGAGAATTTGGGAAGTTTTCAAGCACCCTAGTTGACGCGTAAAGAAGTTTAAAGATTTCAACAGGCCGTAACTTGGAAGAAAAGAAAGAGAGGATATCAGAGGATTTTGGGGAGTTATTTAGGATTTTGTTAGCTATAAAAAGGCTTGTACGAGTTACATGAGGAAGAATCGAGAGTGTTGGGGACCTAACAGATGTTGAAAGAAGAAGAAATTAGAGTAGCATGAGCTAATTCTGCTGCTCCAGTGAAGCAAAAAACTGATGAACATTAGACCTATAAAATCAGTCGCGATTTGCATAGAAGAGTCGCAGAATCCGTTGCTTTAGGTAGTCCTTGATAAATACCTATATCAATCTTTCCTAACTAGTTCTTTGTAACAGTTAATTCTGCAACACTTATAAACGTTGCAGATTGACTGTTCTGTTCTTGTTGATTCATTTCACCTTTGTAAACAATTTTTGAGCAATGGAAAAATCGTTTGATCGCTTCACCATGAGGAGCTAAACCTCAACACTAGGATGACGGAGGAAGCCACATTTCATGCGTTTGGTAATTATATTTAATTTTTTATGACTTTTTGCATTAATTATTAATCATTTCTTTATTTTTATTGAATGTTTGTGATTTCAATTGATGGGTCATGCTTAGCATAAATATTTTGATGTCTCATGCTTATGATTTACAATAACTTCTTTCAAAAATCTACTTTGGCAAAGAATCAAAGTTAATATTTTATTATTATTTGAGATATTATTGTTTGGAATAAATATATGAGTCGTATGAATGAGTTTTATGATGGAATCCTGAGTCCATGTCTCTCATAATACTGTTATCATCTTCTACGTATTTTCTTGTTTATCGAATATTTATGAGTATGAGAATCGAAAAATTTCTTATCACTTTTCTACAACAACTTAAAACCACATCAAATGTGTATTAACTTTATCTAACTTGTGTTATGTCCCCCTCCTAGAACTCACATGATTTCCTTTTATAGCCAAGCTAACCATTTCGGGTATCTTAGATTCTGTGGAATATTCAAACTGGTGCTTTCGAGTGATTCCTCGATCGTGTTGGCATGCCTACCCGATTAACTTATCCTTTCTTAACATGTTACCTAGTTACCTGGTCTACCGCTATTTGACCGTTCTGACACTTCAAAAAAATGCTTCAACGCTCTCTTTGATCTTCATCGATCATTTGAATACTTTATTTCAACATGTCAAGATTTTTTTTTTGGGTATAAATATCTCGATTGTGACAAACACTTGGGATAAGATGATTGTAATGACCCGAACATATACTGATATTGTCCCTACTTATCCACTGCGTACATCCAACAATGTGGGGGGTTTTCAAGGGGCATCGCTGTGATCATCCGATAACAACTTCATGAGATGTCACCCATCTCTGGATTACTCCTGCCTGAGCACACTTAACTGCAGAGTTTTTTGCTAACTCTGGAGCCAATTATGCTGAAAAGGCCTCGATATAATATAGATGTTCCTTGCCTCTTGTGAGACAAATATCTAGCTCAACGACCTAGCATACTCGACCCTTCACGATACTGATATTGTCCCCACTTAGCCACCGTGGACATCTGATAGTGTGGGGTTTTCAATTACTATAGTTGCAGTCATTCGACAGTAACTTCCCCGGAGGCCACCCATCCCTGGATTACTCTCGCCCGAGTTTTCTGCCAACTCTGGATCCAATCACACTGAAAAGGCCTCGGTATAATGTATATGTTCCTTGTATATTGTGGGACCAGTATCTATCTCAACGACCTAGCATACTCTCCTACCCGAGCACAAGCGAACTATCCAGTTGTATCCCAACTAACACCGATATTGTTCCCACTTACCCACTGCGGTTATCCAGAAAAATGGGATTTTAACTGGAAGTATCCGGCAACAGCTTCTCGAGAGGCCACCCATCTTATGACTACTCCCGGCTGACCACGCTTAACTAAGAAGTTTTTTCTCTCTCCAAAACTCAATTATTTACACCCATCAGGCCTCGGTGTTAGGAAAGGAAAAATCATTACTTATATTCCATATGGAGAACCACAAAAGAAACAGGGGTATTGCAATGAGCCCGTGCTACTGCGGATACACTTTATTACTTAGCGAGTGTCTCATATGTCTTCCACGCATCCATTAGATTGCAACTACTATTCCATCTAGTAGTACAACCACATGAATTGGGCATAAATGAAAATGGGAATCATAAGACAAAAGTAAAGTGTAAAGACAAAAAATAAAAGATTGGACATAAGTATATAACGTGGTTCGACATCGAATGTATACATCCACGGGTAAATGAAAGGTAAGTGTTATTATTCATCGATGTTTTAAGATTGAAGAACTACATTGCTAAAAATGAAGTTCAGTGAGGGTATTGAGAATGAATATCTTTCTCATATTCCTCCTGACCAAATTTCCCCATTTCTTGATTTCATCTGTTTCCTTTTATAGGGAGAAAAATAACCTCTTTACTTACCTTAGATTAATATTGAAGCACTCTTGGAGTTGTTACGTTGTGTGGCGTTATAAAGTTGTATCCTGCTTCGTTTCACAATATAAACCAATGTTCTTAAACCGGACTGGACTCCAAACCAGTAAAATTACTGGGTTAGGGTCAACAGGTCTAACCAGTGGTTCAATCGGGGGTCACTGGGTCATATATATAAATAGCTATTTAACATTCTAGCTTATCTTTAACATTTTAAACTCATGTAAAACACCTAAAACAAACACGTGCAAGTATAGAAAGTAATTCATTGTCCATTTTTTTACCTCTTTATGTCCCTATATTTTCCCCAAGAATGTTGTATTTTTTACGTTTTCTAACATCAAAACCCTAATTTTCAACTCATTTTATATTCGTCTATCATCACCTGTTTCTCCCTAATATAACTCCCTCTAATCTATTCTTCTCTTATCGTCTCTCTCCCTAACATAACTCCTTCTAAATTCCAACTCTCTGTGCCTATCAATCTACATCTCTAAAAATTCACCACAACTTTAAAAGACATAGAAGATTTATTGTAAGAAGCATGTATTCATTAAAAAAATTTGAAGATCTATTGTAACATTTATTTTGTTAGAAGAATAAAATATTTTGATCTTTGATATCAAACTATTAGTCATGGGTTTTGTGTATTTTTGATCTTGGTTGATTCTAAAAATAATGATCTCTCTGAAACTTTACATCAATTGAATAAAGAAGATTAATGATTTTGGTTGGAAAGTGATCCAACATTTCTAAACCCTAACATGTTGAGTTTCTCTCATAGAAGAAAAAAAGGTTCGAGAAACAGAGGAAAAAAAACCAAAAAACTTAAAATAGAAAGCAAAAGTAACTGGGTGAACCGGAAAAAAAGCAAGTTAGGTTGGCTGGTTCTCCGGTTTGACTGGTTTTCTGGGTTTTTTACTTGTTAGTGGGTCAATATTGAACCGCACCATTTTTCTTACTGGTTTGCTGGTATGGTTCTTAAAATATTGATATGAACGTTAGGTACATGACCAGATTACTAAAAAGGGTACCACATACCACCTCGGTAAATTTGCATCCGATTGACAACCATAAAATTTTGAGTCAGGTACATGATCAGGTTACTAGGAAGGGTACTGCATACCACTTCGGTAAATTGGCATCCCATTGGCAATCATGAAATTTTGAGTCTCCTGGTAAACGAAGGAGTGAATTTTGGATTACATGTCATAGCCTATGGACTGGGATTCTGAAATCTAAATGTGCAAACCAATACTAAACTGAGAGTGTGAAATGGTGCTGCTGTGTATTTCTGGTATGATATCTGGGCTGGTGCTTGGGATTTTATCTTTATAAAAAGTCTCTCTGAACAACAGATTGTTGAGGTTGCTCACCTGCTCCAGCTTATTGGTGACCCTGCTGATTTATTCACTGATGCAGATGATGACAAAAAATGGCTAGCAGGTGAAAGTTTTTTTGTTGCTAATGCTTATGATTCCTTGAAAACAGATGGGCTCTTAAGATTTTCAGATAAGCAATTATGAAATTCTAAAGTTCCCCTGAAGTTTCACATATGAAGTGTGGTCTTATTTCCTGGATAGTTTTGGCCTGAAATGAGTTTTCACTAATAATGTTAGAAATACTTTATGGAAGTGGGGGAGTAAGAGAAGTTCAGTGAGAACAAAGAAGATCTGGAGCCTTTTACCATTCGTTATTTGGTGGTCTTTATGGGGAGAAAGAAACAATAGGTTGTACATGAATATTTCAAGATGCAAAGATCAAATTATTGATTTTGTAAAGTGTTTGATGTTCAATTGGACTAGAGGTTCTAATATTTTTATTGGTTTAGATCTAGCAACTTTGATTTCTAATTGGGATGTTGTAGTGTCCATAAATTGTACTCTCTGTCCATAAATTGTACTCTCTTTTGATCTTTTTGTCACTCTTTTGGTGACTAGAGTCTCTTTTTATAAATTTTCCCTTTCAGTCAAATTTTTTTTTTAATTATTCTTACTTATAAATTTAACTAGTTGGAAGCCTAACAAACTAAGCTCCAACAACATACTATTATATTAATTAATTGAACATGTTGCTGTGCTAACCTACCAGCGAGCCTCATGGGTAACCTAGCCAAAGGAGCCGAAGCTGGATGGGGGTTGAGATTGTGTCACAAGGGGGCAAATTAACACTATCTTCCTTGTTAATTCCTGCAATATTACGCCATTGGGGGCTTAAACCTGGGACCTCCTGGATCGCATGAAACTTTGGGGAACATGGATGACCAGCGGAGCTAGTGCACGTTCTAAAGCCCAAACACGCCAATTTCTAAAAACGTAAACACGCCAATAAAGTAGTATATCACTCGTTGCATCCACCGGTTTGAGGCATATCTAGGAAGGAACGCCATAGTGGTGGTCCTCTCCGTCCTCGTAGTGGCTTCCACTAGTGTCGGTGACATTTCATAACCAAACTCCAAAGCCCAAACATCAAGCACCACGAAAATTAGTTGATTCCACCCAAATTAAGTCGAAGAAAAAGAAGACCATATCATCATCATCAGATCAGATCCGTATATCGTATCGTATAGTCGACTCAACTCCAGTGGTGTGTATCTTGGAAAGCGATTCCGTGTCCGTCCTCTCTCTCTATCCTGGACAAAACACGGGATCTCTCTTTCTGACTTCTTCCTTTTCATTTCCACTTCTTCTTCGATCTCTAATTCCGGAGGTCGTCTTGCCGGTGGCGTCGTCTAGTTATGGATTCGCATAGAAGAAGACCTGGAGGACTGAATGTGTTATGCTATGCTTTTCTCTTTCTCTTAATTTCAGTTTCTGTTTTCGCTCAGGTAATAATTTTTAAATTTCTCTTGGATCCACCTCTTTTTTTCTAAATTTATCATAAAATTAGGGTTAATTTTGTGTTTTTTTCTTGCATTGTGTAGGATACAGAAGTGGAAGAATCAAATAAGGAATTGCCAAAGGGATCTGTTAAAGACTTAGGTCGCCGTAGTAAAGTAAGTTGAATTAGTAGTGTGGAATGTTTTTGATTTTGGTTTTGTGTGTTGGTTTTTTGATTTGTTGAAATTGGTGATCACCAGATAGTGTTGGACCCCCTTGATAATGAAAACAACTACAAGAATGATATCAATGATGTGCTTGGGGATGTTGGAGTTGGTGAATTTGCGGGATCTGATGGTCTTGGAGTCTTTGATGCTTTCTTTGCCAGTTTGTCTATGATCCTAGTTAGCGAGGTATTTACGATTTCTCATTTTCTTTATGATGCAGAAATTGGTTGCATGGCCTTGTTGTTAGTTGTGTTCATCTCATATATCTAAAAGTTACTAGAATTGACTTATGTAACATTTTCTTAAATGTCTAATCAATTGAACCATTCTTTAGTTGTATAATCTAAGGAATAGTTTGGCAATGTGAATGGACATGTTCAAAGCTTTCGAAATGTTGTATTAAAGGTCTACATTGATTGCCAAAATGTACTGCTTGTATTGCTTATGGTTAATGGTGTTCATTTGATTTATCTCAAGTTATTAGAATTGTCTTAGGTAATGTTTTATTTTTCGTAAATGTTTTGTTAATTGAACCAGTTTTTAGTTGATCATTTGCGGAATAGTTTGACACTGTGGACGGACATGTTTGAAATATTGTATTAAAGGTCTACATTGATTGCCAAATTCTTCGTTTCCTTCTTTTGGACATTTCGGAGAATAGAAAACTGAAAGAAATAAGAAGTAGATGCGATTTTAGACAGTAAGTGCCACTTATAGACGTGTGCTGTATATCATGATTAAATGAAAGAAGATGTTTATTATAATTCCTTGCTTAACCAATACATATTTGCTTGCATGGTATTTTTGATCTGATGTTGATACCCCAATTTCTGCTAGATTGGAGATGAAACATTTATTATAGCAGCACTAATGGCTATGCGCCACCCAAAGTCGATTGTTCTGTCTGGTGCACTTTCTGCCTTGTTTGTGATGACGGTAAGAGAACTTCTAATTTCTGATGGGCTTGAAGCATCAATATCTTTTTTTCTTGATCCCATTCTTGTTTTTCATTTCTTCGGTGTTGCATGCATGGGTTTGCCAATTATGTAGGTCCTGGCTGGTACCTTCTCCTAGTTGGTTGTTATAGGATTTCATTTCATATCAATGTTCTGTACTCTGAATGTCACAACTCCTGTATTTCTAGGTGCTTTCTACTGGACTTGGTCGGATTGTGCCAAATTTGATATCCAGGAAGCACACCAATAGTGCAGCTACAGGTATTTACTTTAACTGTTTGAGGATGGTTGGCTGTTGGTCATTTATTTTTGGATGCCTGCCCAATTTAGTGTTTGTCCAACAACTGCACTGTTTTTCTTCTTCTCTTCAATAGTGCAGCTACAGGTATTTACTTTAACTGTTTGAGGATGGTTGGCTGTTGGTCATTTATTTTTGGATGCCTGCCCAATTTAGTGTTTGTCCAACAACTGCACTGTTTTTCTTCTTCTCTTCAAAATGGAAGTCATAACTCTTGGTTTAATGGTTGTTTTATGCTGTTATATATCCAGTTCTCTATGCATTTTTCGGGTTACGTCTTCTTTACATTGCTTGGAGATCAGAAAAGGCAAATCAGAAGAAGGAAATAGAAGAAGTATGTTTCTGATTCTTGAACTTCTGATTGCATTCTTGTATTTGTGGAAGTTGTACAAATTGTTGAAGTTTGCTTACAAAGAAACTCTGCAACTTTTGTTTGAAAGATGCTTAGGCAAAGTCTGTTAATGCTTGATTTATTACTTATTCCACACATATAGTCATATACTGTCACTTCCACTTTTGATCCTTATCTGTGTGAGTTTCCTTTTATCGTTATATAGGTAGAAGAGAAGTTGGAAGGGGGGCAAGGGAAATCAACTTTTCGCCGATTTTTATCAAGATTTCTAACTCCAATCTTCTTAGAGGTATACACAAATGCTACCGTGGTTGTTACTTTTCTCCATGGATTTGTCTGACCTCTCATTCAACATCTGCTTGAGAGTTTGGAAGCTTTTATGTGGGTTATCCTTTAGCTCTTGATAGCAAAAGAAGTTCACTAAAATTATCTTACCAGTGTAATCTTTTCTGATTAGAGTTTTCCGTGTCTACTTTCTTGTGCAGTCTTTTATTTTGACATTTCTTGCGGAATGGGGTGATCGCAGTCAGATTGCCACAATCGCCGTAAGATTTCTCTGCATAATAACTGAATTATTTTCTTACATGCTTGCTTTAGTCAGTTGTGTAATTTGTCTCAATTATGGTTGAAGAAAAGTCAGTTGTGTATTATTTAGAAAGTGTCATTGATTGTTATACAATTTTCGTTCCCGCAGCTAGCAACTCATAAAAATGCAGTTGGGGTAGCTGTTGGAGCATGTATAGGTCACACAATCTGCACATCGATAGCTGTAGTCGGAGGAAGCATGTTGGCTTCCAAGATCTCACAAGGAACAGTTGCAATGGTTGGCGGCCTACTCTTCCTCGGCTTCTCTTTGTCATCTTATTTCTATCCCCCAATGTAATTTCAACTCAATACTGAACTGATTTATTGCAAATGATGCAATCAATACCCATAATTTTTCTTTTTCTTTTTTTACGAAAAATTTATATGTAGCAGTTAGCTTACCATTTTTCTTTTTGGTTGTCTTAGCGTATAACTTTCAGTTTCTTACTTATGTATCACAGTGAAGAAGTTAATTTTTTTCTGCTAGACTCATTATCTCTTAGCATCATCCATCGTAAAACCGGTTTCACCTGACAGCAATACATATTCAGTTTCTTCTTGTTACAAAAAATGTAACCATGTTTAATTCTTGTCTCAGCTGAATACAGGCGATGTAGAAAGTTAGTGCCATTCTCAGCAATTCAAGATGCACCATCCATCTGACATCAAAAGGCCCATTATGGACAGAAAATGCTTTAAATGCTTAAACCTTCTCAAGCTGTTCCCAGTTTGAGAAGCCGGTATGTCGGTGTCCGCTGCCCTGAGGATTTCAACCGTTGGTACTGCCAGAATTTTGAAATTCCCTCCTTTTCCAATTCTCCTGCAAACATACTCTTCTACTCCCCATTCTCAAACTCAAGATATAGGTTTTCACAATACTGTAGATGTTAATAGACTCCATGGAGAAGCAATAAAGACGGGTTTCATAGGAGATCTTCAATACTGCAACCATCTTTTGAATTTATATGGGAGAAAATATGATGTTCTCGGGGCACAGAAGTTGTTCGATGAAATGCCTGACCGGGATGTTAGAACGTGGACTATTCTGATAAAAGGTTTTGCTCTGGTGAAACGTTATGAAGTTTGTTTGGATCTTTTTATGCAAATGCAAATTCAAGGTATTTTTCCGAACTGTTACACATTATCTTGTATTATGAATTGTTGTGCCAGCATTGTGAATCTGAAAATTGGTAAGGCAATTCATGGATGGATCATTGTAAGTGGGGTTGAATTAGATGTTTCTTCAGAGAATTCTATTGTTGATTTTTATGTTAAATGTGGAGCTTTTGATTGTGGGAGTAGAGTTTTTGAATTGATGAATGAGAAGGATACAGTTTCATGGAATATTATGATTGGTGGGTCTCTACAAATTGGAGATACGGAGAAATCGATTGAGTTATTCAGAAGATTGCCTGTGAAAGATGTTGCGAGTTGGAATACGATAATTGTTGGGCAAATGAGAAATGGGTTCAACGAAGTTGCGTTAGAGCTTCTGCATCAGATGAGGGGAAGTGTGTGTCTGTTCAATGGGAGGTCTTTCTCCATTGCCTTGCTCTTAGCTGCTTCTCAATCGATGTTGGACTTGGGCAAACAGATTCATAGTCAGTTACTAAGAACTGGATTTTATCAAGATAATTTTGTAAGAAATTCACTAATAGACATGTACTGCAAATGCGGCGAAATGAGAAAAGCTTCATTTATTTTCAGTAAAACTCAACACTCGCTGCAGTGTCAGATAGAGAATACTGTTTCGTGGAGCTCGTTAATTTCTGGGTATGTTCAGAAGGGTAATACTGAAGAGGCTTTTAAGCTTTTCCGCGAGATGGTTCGTGAAGGAGTTGAGGTAAATCAGTTCACTCTAACAAGTATAGTTTCAGCCAGTTCTGATGCAGCATGTTTGGAGCAAGGTACACAATTCCATGCTTTCGTTAAGAAACTAGGGCACCAACTTAATGTCTTCTTAGTATCTGCATTGGTTGATATGTACTCTAAATGTGGAAGCCTGGATGATGCTATATCAATATTCTTCGAAAGCAGCCTTACAAGGAATACTGTACTATGGACGTCATTGATATCTGGCTGTGGTTTGCATGGGAAAGGCAGAGAGGCGATTCGGCTTTTCAATCTTATGTTGAAGGAAGGTATTAGGCCTAATGAAATTAGTTTTTTAGGACTCTTATCTGGGTGTAGCCATGCAGGGTTAGTTGAAGAAGGTAAAAAATACTTCAGAATGATGAAAGAAGATTACAGGATAGTTCCTGGAGTGGAACATTTTACTTGTATGGTTGGTCTATTAGCGCGAGAAGGAAATTTCAATGAAGCAAAGGAGTTCATACAAGAAAACAGTATCTCTCATCTAATTCCGGTTTGGAAAGCATTCTTAGCTGCTTGCAGTGTTCATAAAAATGCCGATATGGCGGCATGGGCATCGGAGAAACTGCTCCATTTAGAACCAAATGATGCTGGGTCTTATGTTCTGCTATCGAACATCTCAACAGAAAATCACAGGTGGGAAGATGCAGCCAAGATTAGAAGTTTGATGCAAAATAAAGGGGTTAAGAAGAACTCTGGTCAATCTTGGATCCAACTGAAGAATTGGTAGACTGAGGGAGTTCTAAAACCGTCCCATGTGAAATGTAAAAGACGGACAATCTGTTGTTCATCTTTCTTTCTTGACAAGGAACTTTTGGTTTTAACGATGATATCATGAGTCCGTCACATTGGCAACCTATTCAGGTAACTTGAAAGTGTATAGCTTGCTGCATACCCTTGTCAGTTAGAGATAACTGGAAGAGATGCATATCCATTTCATCATTATAAGCATGGTGAGTATTCTTCAAGTGGTAAATTAGAACCTTCATTCATGAAGAAAGATGTTTACACTAGTTCATACAGATAGTGCATAATTCTTTCTTCAGAGGAAAAATTACTGAATTCTAGAACAGGTAACTCGGGTATGTCCTCTCTCCTATTTACATATTGCACATGTAACATGTCTCGACTTGGAATTTTGATAGACCCCATGGATTCATGGGTTGGATTTGTCTCATGTTTCTTCTTGAATCAGAATGAGTCCTACATTTGTTCTTAGAACTTAATGGCTCCTTCATGAAACTGGTATTTTATTGATGTTTGCAGTCCAATTGTCCACGTTCTAGATTGCAGATATAATAAAAGAGGCCTTTTCATCAGGATATTCTGGGATACTGGGTTCCGTATAAGCCGGGATAGAAAAATCATCACCAACTTATAAAATCCTCGTCCCAGGAAATGAAAATGAGTGTGGAAACCTACAAGAACAAATTACCAACTGATTGAGGTAAGCAGTTACCGTTCTTTGTCATTTTAGTCTCCATAGAAAGGATGCAGCAAGAGAAAGTGGAAAACTTGGTACACTCTAATTTTATCACCTGCAATAGCATTACAGTAAAATGCCATGGAATTGCCCCAGACTTGCATATGGTTATGTTAAGCCCTGAGATGCTGTAAATCAGATTGAAATCAAGTGTAATTCATGAAACCAACAGTAGGTAATTTCTTACCTGTAAAAAAAGCTGGTTCAGTGGAAAGTAAAATTTGTCTCAAGCTTAAAGAACACCAATAGCTCCACATTCTGTGGCCACTTTTAGAGACCAAAGAAGGATATTGAGACTGGCCAGATTTTGACACTTCTTAAAGAGACAATATTGACTCTAATATGCCGGACGGCCCGGCCCAATATACAACCTAGGAGGAGTTTTCTTCTTTTTTTTATACCGGTCGGTGCCTGCCTTTTATATCGGAGTCTTCTGTACTTAGGACGTCTTGGCCGCAACCATAATATTAAGGAGCAGTATCTAAAGCAATTTTCTAGCGGCGATTTGGAGTTTCTGCATAGGTGCGTTTCCGAATCAGTAAGATTTCATCTTAATCAGGGTTCTTCGTTAATTTGTTTCTCTATTCAGATCTGCAGTAAAAGATAATAGAACATGGATGAGGAGGAAAACCAATTAACACTTTCCAACAGTGTTGATCACAAATCGGTACAAGATATACTTGCCCACCTTCCTGTCAAGTCTCTTATGCGATTCAAATGTGCGTCCAAAAGTTGGCAGTCATTCATTCAGGGTTCATATTTCGTCGAGTTACATCTAAGTCGATCAAAAACACATCCTCAACTTCTCATCACAAATCAAAACCTCAATTCCTTGAGCATATTTTCACCCGAGGATGAGTTTATTGGTGGAGTGGCTCTTCAGAAACTGACAGTTGCATGGTCTGACCATGCTGCAATGTTAACGCCCATCGATGGGTTGTGCTGTTTTGTTGACAGTTTAAATGGTGTTACATGCATATGCAACCTCGGCACTCGACAATTTACTCCAGGTGCACAAACATCAGTCAACCGCTGCATTACGTGGGCACAATCTCAAGCATCACCCTACCGCGGCATTCGAGTAGGGGAACCGTTTGTGGAGCCTCCTCCTTTGGTTACTCAGAAGCCGACTTATGGATTTGGTTTTGATCCCATGACTAAGAAATACAAAATATTATGCGTGTGGGAGATATATTTAGAGGTTAAGTACGTTTTGAGGTCTAGAATGATGGACCGGCCGAAACTTGAGCAAATTTGTGAAGTTTTTACTGTGGGAGAGAATCAGTGGAGGAAAATAGATGAGGCACCGGTAATCAGATTATCTGGAGCTGTCGCTTATGCAAACGGTTCGATATATATGAGGAACCGTGGTGTGGATTTTTTCACACCTCCAGATAATGAAGTTGTTGTGGCATTTGATGTTGGAAGCGAAAAGTTCAGAGTAATTCAGATCCCGGACTTCATCGTTGGTTCTCCTGGGAATGTGAAACGGGAATCTGATCGGCGGGCAAAATATTTATTACAGATAGATGGATACATGGCTTTGGAGGATAGTGTGGATGAGTATGTCATAAAGTTATGGATATCTGATGATAGTTACAAGGAGAAGAGGACGACAACAAATTGGACCGAGGAAACTATATGGCTTCCTTCTCCGTTTCAACAAGGGCATTATCCTCCGCGTCTTATTCCAGTCCAAGGAACAGATGACATAATCATATCATCACAAGTCCCGGCACATATTGATCCAAGTCCGAGAAGATTTGTAAGTGTACATATTTATAATCGGACTATGAAGAGTTGTTCCCAAAAGATTGACATCAGTGGTGTATCTGCGTTATTGACATCTCCGTATCCTTACTGCACGTACGTTTATCACGAAAGTCTTGTACCTATTCAAGATGCAGAGAAGAAGCTCGATCGGCCAACATCACTGGTCTAGAGATGGGGATGACGCCTTTTAATTTGAATTATGCACAGAGTTTGCAATATGTTTTTTTTTTTTTTGGTGCTAAAAGTTCACTATATCATTTTTTTAATTTTTTTTTTCTTGCTTTTTGTGAATCACAACCAAGGTAGTTAATTTCGCGTCTCGGGGTGTCTCGGCCAGGTCCGAGATGCCGAGATACCGGTATCCCAACGAGATATCCGGCCAGGTTTCTGGAGTGTTTAGTTTTGAAAAGGCTATTAAATATACAGATTGCTTTAATGAGACATACAGTTATGTGTTAGAAGATAAAACCATCCCCACCTTCTTCTTTTATTTTTCCAATTTCTTCTTCTTTTCTTCTTCATTTTCTTTTCTTCCATTGTAGAAATTATTACATGCCGTACTCTGTCCTACACTGTTACGAAGAAGAAGAACACTATAAATCTATAATCAGTATTTTGGAGGTGAAATCAAATTCAAAGTCAGTTCAGCTTAATTAATTTGTTCTTTCATTTTGTGTTTCGAAGAAACCCTAATTTATTTATAGCTAGTTTCGTTTCTGTGAAGGTAATTGGGGTTGCTTTACGTATCGGGAAATAGGATTTCTCAGTTTCGAATGTATTTAGTTAAATTGTTTGGATTTGGCCGTAGGGTAATTATAATCGATAGGGAAGAAATTGTATCAGATTGAAATTTTAGGGTTGGACGACCTCTATGGAGTCGTTGGATATGTCATCTGATATTGTGTCAAATTAATTGCATTAGTTGATTTAAAACATCTTAGAGTTCGAATACCTTACTGTAAACCAAATTCAGGACCGAGACAACGAGATTCCCGGCTATTTTCGCCTAAATTTCGGCCGAGTCAATGGAGGTTTTTCGGCTGAATTCCGTCTTGGAGAAATATAAATTTCCGCTACCTTGAGAGCCGAGATGGCCGAGATCGACTATATTGATCACAACAACCGAATCCTGGCCCTAGTTAGCAATTCGGGATTCGGAAAACATGGTAAACGTACGAGTATTATACGGTTTTGTAAAACCCAAATTCAGTCCAAAATTCGGTCAATGGGATGTGATTCGTCAGTAATTCGGAATGACATACCTACGTGTATAATTCGATCATAAATGTGAGTTCGGCTCTGAAAATTCGGTATCTATATATACTAAATAATTAGTATTTATAAGGACATGGACTAATTTTTATGCATATTTGTGAGTTATTTAAAGAAAAAATAAACTTGATATGATATTAATAATATATACAACAGTAGTCATCCAAGAGGACGTGGTATAGGGGATTAGATGCTTGGTTAGTGAGTTTGAGATCTCTCTCACCTTCACCTTCAAATCTCTTCGGTCATTTTTGTTTCATAAAAATTACAACAATATCTAATATTGGGCTGTGTATGCTCGGGAGGCAGTAAATCCCAAAAAGTGGGGCCTTTGAAAACGTAAAAGCTAAAGAATTTCAGGCGAATTAAGCGGACGTATTATTCGTAAAGTTCGTGAAAGATTCACGAATAATCCGGGAATTCCATATAATACGCGTCTTGGGTTCGGAGTTGCAAACGTACGCGAATAAGACGGTAAAATTCGTGAATCATTCGTGAACTTACTAACTAGCTAAAGATCCTGCCAACACAGAGACACCACAATGAGACAGGCAAAACATTGTGCTCTGATTAGGATCAATATGATTTATGATCGGAGGTCTCTTTATCTGGGATCCTCTGGTCAGTCCAGATGCTAATTTTGCAGCCATAAAATTTTGTCGGGACCGGAAATCCACTATTGTGCCAAATACTCCAGAATTTGGATCATTACACCCAAAAAAATTGATACCAGCAGCCATATAAGAAGTCAAAGTTGAAAAAAATCCCAAAAAGAAAATCAAAGCAACTTGAACTTCTTTTTCTCCATTAATTCTATGAAAATGTTGTCTTGAAGAAGATTCAGAGGTACATCGATCCTACTAATATCTCTTTTAATTCAATTACCTAATTTATGCTTTAGTTTCAGTCTTTTCATCATAGATTTTTTGGGCTATAGTTAATGTAGGTGTAGATTATCCACAGGGCTAGGTGGCAACATCTTAAGCTATGATGTACCCGAAAATGAAGAGATGAGAATCATAGGATAGAGGCTGGCAGGCGCGAGATTTAAGGAGCCACGTGGATCGGGCATGATCACTCTACAGCTGTCGGACAAGACTCGACCCCAGGCCCCTGACAAAGCTGACAGACGAGACATATTGGGTCAAACGAGGAGCGGTAGTCAAAGGGATAAGAAGATACGTGTCATATCGGCCAACTGCAAGAGCGACAGACTGGAAGGGAAACATCGCACCAAGAGAACACCCGAATGGATCGGCTCGGACGAGAGACTACAAAGGAATCAAAGCACATCGGCCATAATTACAGAAGAAGGGACGACGCAAGCGGGCCCGATGACAGGACTTCAAGTTAGATATGTTGTGACCAACACCCTAGTTTAGTTGTATGTAGCCTCTCCTATAAATAGAAGAACTTGTATCCAAGAGTGTTAGGTGGTAATTTTGGAGAGAGAGACTTGAGATCGCACTAAGGAATGAGAGAATTTAGAACTAGTCCATCTTGTAAGAGAGTTCAACTTAGCGGAGAACACCATTGTAACACTTGGAAGTAATAAGATTCATCCTTTCACCCCCGTGGACGTAGGTAATCATACCGAACCACGTATATCCTTGTGTCTATTGTTGAGTTCTTACTTAATTTACTTACATAAGTAGAAGATTTCTATCCTTTGGATGTAGTTTGTAATAAAATGCATCTACAGTTAATAAAAGCGTGGGCTATATTTAAGAGAAGTCTAATTTAAACCTTGATAATATATGTTCTTCTTCATGTTATTTAAGTAAGTAGTTGATTTTCTATAAACCTTAATACTTTAGTTGATTTTATCCCAAATTAATTCAAATGAATGAGAATATCGTCATTTTAGTAGGATAGTAAGATTGAGATGATTAGTAACTAACTTAGGAATGGTTTATCTTTAATTTTGCAGAATTTAATGATTTTTAGGTTTTTTTTCCTCCTTATTGTGATTTCATTTTTTTATTGGACAGTTTCACCACCATACAAGTTGACTAACGGGTCAACGACCCAAATACTAAATTGGACAAACTTAGGACCCAAATCCTCCATCATACCAAAATTTACGACCCAAATAATAATTAACCCTTTAGATTTTTCTGGGTATCTGTGTGATGGATTTGATAAATATGAGGCTAATGAAAAAGGGACATAACATTAACAATGTAATTGGAGGAGAAAAAGATAAGATAAGTTCATTGCCTGACTCACTTATTTATCACATCCTTTCGTTTCTTCACAATTTCAAGTGGGTTTCTCGTACTAGCTTATTATCTAAACGTTGGAGTCACATTTGGACATCTATCCCTATCCTTGAATTTCGATTCCCCCTACAATCCCCCTGGTTCTTTAGAGCTCATTAATTTTATGGATTTTATAAATAGAACTTTGTTTCTTCACGATGATCTCTCGAATATAAAGAAATTCTCTCTACGATGGTTTTGGACCTCGAATCAGATGACTGCTCGTAAGTGACATGAGTAGTCATTGAATCAAGAGTTCTGTATATTGATTGTGTATCAATTACAATGAAGCACTGCTTATTATATATACAGATTATACAATACTAAAAAGGGAAAAGAATAAATTATAGAATATTATGAAGAAAACAAAGAAACTAATATATACTGAATATCTTTAGTATATCCTAGAGTAATAAAAATGACTGTGCAAAGATATATATGCACATTACTTTAGAATGATAACATGATTCTTAACACCCTCCCCCAAACTCAAGATGGTCTACAACACATATTGAGTTTGGAACTTAAACAGTGGCGGAGCCGGAAATTAAAATTAAGGGGGGCTAAAAATAAATTGGCAATATGTTGGACTTAGTGGATTAATTACCAAGCACAAGGTGGGATAAATGCAGAAAATAGTATGATATTTTGGAAGATTTCTGTATGATTATTGGAATTTAGGGGGGGGGGGCTAGAGCCAGGGTTAGTCAACCCTTGGCTCCGCCCCTGAACATAAAGCTTCTCCAATGGTTGTTGTATGTATTTCCTATGTGGCAACACAAATAAGACATTCTTATTCCAAATTTTCCTTAAGTTTATGTGAAAAAAGTTATTCATCTCCAATGATGTTGTATGTAATCATTTTCCTATTAAATGTAAATTTAATGTTTAGTAATTTTAAGATTGTATTAGATCTAAATATGATTATGTATTGTATTTTAGTAAATAAAATATATTTTTAATTAAAAAAAGCTGACTAGGATGGTAGGCAATGTCAAGGGGAATGTGGGAAACTAGACATTCCCCTTGACATTTTTTACCTAAAGTCATGCATACATTGATTTATGACATCCGAGTTGGAGAATGATTTTAGAGAAATTGGATGTACATCCTAGGTGGATTTGACATTTATCTCCATACACATGCCATTGGAGAAGCTCTTAGAAATTAGAGGGATGTGTTTTCGTGAACAAATTTGCAATATGTTATTCTGAAGCAGCATAATGCAGCCCAATAGTATGTTTTGAGTGTAGTACGGGTTTCAAGCTAGTTTTTCTAAAGATTATATAAATCTTTTCAGCATTCAACATATAAAATGGGTCATATACTGAGAAATGTTTTCTCGCGCGACAGTGTATGTAAGAATTATAAGCTAGCACACTTTCAACCGTTAGATTAGGAAAGTATGTCTTCCGAAACATATGTACGGTTGTTAAAAAGTAGAAGTAATTTTTAAAAAGTCCGTATCTTTTTATACACACCGATTGCTCTTCTGTTTTTCCTTTCTGCAAGTGCAAGTGTTAGTTTGTAAAATCAGGTGAACAGTTTTGGAATTTGGATCCTCTTATAAAATAGATTTTCCAAAATAGAAAAAACAAAGTGTTGCTAGGAGATGTGCAATTTTATGTGATTTTTTTTTCTTTTGATAAAAGGTAGATGATGTTGGTGGTTGTTAAGTGCATATTTTGCATATATTTAGTGTTGAATCCATGCTAGTAATTGCTTATATTCTTGCAAATTGTTGTATATTACGTTTTTTTTTCTCTATTTGTGTTTTGCTAGGTAAATCATCCAAAAAAAGCGAATTGGCACTTAATTGTGCAAAAAAAGAAGTTAGCTACAAGTGGAGAAGGACAAAGACCAAGTAGAACTCATCCAATATCTGGGAGTGCTTGCTATCATCTTGAGGAAGACGCGAATACGAAGCCAACGACAAGAGAATTGGGTCAATCTGATGTCATATGAAGAAGTTATGGGCGAAACGAGAAGCTAAACATGTCGGTTCCTTAGAACTGACAGTACAATGGGAGAGAGGCAGAAAACTGAACTGTCAGTCTCGCAAGACTGACAGTTGAAATGTATTTGTTAAAGGCACCTCTCCGTCAGATCATGGCACTATCATCTTCTCCATCGACTTTAACAGGGAAGAAATATCGGCCGGTGACTGCTTCGGTTGTTGGAATGATGGAAGGCTATGTTGTAAAAGGCGAGCGCCTAGGCGCCAAAGGCGCACTAAGCGTAGGTCTAGCGCCCGCCTAATTCTATTCATCACCACTTTCCATGTCAGCGCCTTAGGCGAGCAAGTTTGGCGCTGTTAACGCCTCGCGGAAGTGTTAGGCGCTATCTTAAGCGCTAAAGGCGCCATGTTCTTCTCTATGTCGCGAAACTCTGTATCCCTATCCTTCTCTGTTTCCTTTTTCTTTATTCCTCCATTCTTAGTTTTTATATCCATTGGAAGGTACTTTGGAAGTGGATTTTGGATGCTGCCATTGCCAGAGAATGATAGAGGAGCCTGTGGTGATTCTCGGTGACGGAAAAAGGTGAACTGAGATGTTGATGGTGATTGATACGAGGCCGAGAATGGAGTTGATAGTTAACGGCAGCAATGATGGAAGATTAATGTTGGTAAGGTTGAGACTCGATCCTGAGAAGATCAGAGAATTAGTTTGATGGTTTTGCCATGATTGAAATGGGCTAGATACTGCTCTTTATTAATGCTGGCAGTGATAGAGGTTTTGTGCTCGAGAAAATGAAGAATTGGCAGTGAATTAATGAATACCTGGCTGGGCAGAGGAGTGTCAATACCTCTCGATGTTGGTTAGAGGTGATCAGGGAGATGATGATTGTTAGAATATATCCTTCATATACAAGGCAACCATGAAGATATAGTCAAAGATATTCTAGATAATTGTTGGAATTACCTAATTTGTAATGTCTAATATGAACTAATGTAAACAAGGATTAAAGAAGTCTAGAGTTAGGTAGAATTCAAAGTATCTAGAATGATCAAGAGAGGTTGCTCAAATACCATAATGTAAAACATGTGATAAAAATGTTAGTCTAGTTTGTAGGCTAAGGAAGTAGAACTCAATTTGGAGTTGCTCACTTGGAGGCTTAGCTAACTAGTATAAATAGGCATTTGTAGTATCATTTGTAGACACCTAAAATGAGTGAGATTAGGTCCTTAGTAAGTGAGAGTTGAGAGCTCTCTTTTTATGTGAGTTTATTTGTGTGGGGTTTGTAAATCATCTCAGTGATTACTGATGATCAATATCATTCACTCCTATGGGGTTTCATCAGTGGACGTAGGCGTTAGTGCTGAACCACTTTAATCTCTTGTGTCTTCTTTATTTTCATTTGATCCTTACTCTTACCACAAATCTAAGATGCTATCAGAGCTCCGAAGTTTCATCTCAATTTTCTATCATGGTATTAGAGCCCCGAAACATTTCAATTTCTATCATGGTATCAGAGCCAATTTCGATCCAAATGGGCGTTTAAGTTTCCGCTACAAGATGAAGTTTAGGTTTCCACTCCTATCGTGAGCCGGACCCCACTCGAGCTATCCGTGTCCATCCATGTGTCGGTGGTTTCCGTACCACTCGGTGTCGGTGTATCCGTGGTTTCGTACCACTCGGTGTCGATATATTCGTGGTTTTCGTACCACTCAGTATCCGCCATCAGTGTATCCGTGGTTTCCGTACCACTCAGTATCCGCCATCAGTATGTCTGTGGTTTCCGTACCACTCAGATCCGCCAGTGTGCATCCGTGGCTTCTGTGCCACTTATTCAGTGTAACCCTTTCTGCATGGGCAGCAATCCATAGGCCACAATCCGCGTGCAGCCACAGTTGGCGGGCCGCAACCCGTGTGCTACAATCCGTCTGCCATGCTTCAAGTCCAGGGTGTATTCAAACTCGACCCTCTCGATTTTGATGGGGGGTGTTAGAAATAGTCCCACATAGCCAGAATGTCCCCAAGTTCTCCAATCACCATTCCAACAAATAAGTCAGCACAACCACCCCAAGTTGTTCATGGCATCGTACCATCTATATCTCCAAGTCGTTCAATTGTTGTGTCGTCACATAAAGTAGCACCTAAGCAGCAACTCCTGAAACGAATTGTACCATCCATGCCACCAAGTGTTCCTTCTCATGGAAAACCACCAGAGAGCGAGATACCTACCAAAATACCACTCGCTCCATCACCCGTTGGATCTCCACCGAACATAATTCCTAGAAAACCACCAGCTATGCACCCCACCATGCCAAGAGTAGCTCCGTCAGCGGCACCACCTATCGAATCGCCACCAAGAGAACATACACGAAATCCACCAGCTGCACACCCAACCTTGCCAAAAATAGCTCCGTCCAGCGTATCAGAACCTGCTTCATCACCATTATCAACTCCTCCGTCCAGCATCAACATTATTGCTTAGTTGTTATCACGCCGAGTCCTCTTTTAAAGATCGTTCAAGTTGTACACTACATTTCTCTCCGTGTTCAACTTGAGGGGGGGTGTTAGAATATATCCTTCATATACAAGGCAACCATGAAGATATAGTCAAAGATATTCTAGATAATTGTTGGAATTACCTAATTTGTAATGTCTAATATGAACTAATGTAAACAAGGATTAAAGAAGTCTAGAGTTAGGTAGAATTCAAAGTATCTAGAATGATCAAGAGAGGTTGCTCAAATACCATAATGTAAAACATGTGATAAAAATGTTAGTCTAGTTTGTAGGCTAAGGAAGTAGAACTCAATTTGGAGTTGCTCACTTGGAGGCTTAGCTAACTAGTATAAATAGGCATTTGTAGTATCATTTGTAGACACCTAAAATGAGTGAGATTAGGTCCTTAGTAAGTGAGAGTTGAGAGCTATCTTCTTATGTGAGTTTATTTGTGTGGGGTTTGTAAATCATCTCAGTGATTACTGATGATCAATATCATTCACTCCTATGGGGTTTCATCAGTGGACGTAGGCGTTAGTGCCGAACAACTTTAATCTCTTGTGTCTTCTTTATTTTCATTTGATCCTTACTCTTACCACAAATCTAAGATGCTATCAGAGCTCCGAAGTTTCATCTCAATTTTCTATCATGGTATTAGAGCCCCGAAACATTTCAATTTCTATCAATGATGATCACGATTTCTGCCGGTGATTGATGGTTTACGAGCAAGCAGGAGAGATATAATGATGCTATGGGATATACGGATGGTAACGAGTGGTGATGGAAGAGCTGTAGTACGTTGCTGCCATTGGCAGTTGACAATGGTAATGGAGCTCGACAGTCTTGATGGTTTCTGTTATTTTGAACAGAAATGATGAGGAGAAGCTGATGTCGACACTCGAGTTTGTTAGTAGCTGATGAAGACAATGATGTGTGATCGGAGCTGTAGATTTCAGGGAAGGAAAGATGGTGTCGATGAACATGAAGGAGATTGAGCTATGGTCATCGGTTTTTGCCAGCGATATAAAACGTGATAGAAAGACTGATATTTACTGGTGTTGTGAAAAGGAAACTGAGTTTTCCCGAGACTCAGAAGATAAAATGCACTCGATTAGTAACAGGGGAGGTGGTCGAGTTAGGGAGTTAACCGAGAAAATTAGAGAGGAATTCAGGAGAAGATACGGCTAGAATTCCTAGCCATGATTAGAGTGTAAGAAAAAGAAGAAAAAGATCAGGAGAAGTTTCGTATAGAAAACCCAGCCGTGATAAAAGAATAAGAAAATATAAGTGGATTGGACTTCTGCCAGTTTTGAACACGGCCCAATTAGCTGCTAGCAATTCCTTTACACGGCCAGACTTGGAAGTGTGTTGTTTTTGGAATTTTTGGCGACTTATGGCAACCATTTTGCACGTGATTTGGCACCGACGCAGCTACAACTTAGAGACTATTTAAAAGACTTCTTAACCTAAAAATATGATATAATCTACATCTCATAATACACTTTTGTTCTTCATTCATATTTTAGGGTTTATCCCTTTAGGGGGAAACCGGGAAACAGTGTAATCATGAGAAGCTAAACTTTTGTTGATTGGGGATGAATTCAATGTTCTAGCGTGAAGCTTTATTAGTTATATAAATCAAATCGGAGTTTTTATCATCATCGTGTGTTTTCACTATTTCTAGGGTTTATGATTGATTAATTAGATTGTTTGGAGTGCACGCTGGATTAATATTTTGATCATTCTATTGCTAGTAAAAGGTTAGGATATCCGTGTAATTGTTGAATAACCCCTTACACAAGTAGAGAACGCGAGACCTTGCAGAGGGATTCTGTGGAGCAATCACGTGTGAAGACAACACTAGTAAGTGGACCTTGCGCTAAGAGTCTAACTTCTAGGATCAACCTAAGTTCACATAACTTAAAGCTTCCGCTGGGTTACACCTTGAGTGCGCTACTACTTGGTGGTTCAGTTGGATATAATTTGATATGCGAGCGCTTCGGTATCAAGTTACATAAGGGACTTTGGAGATAGAACTGCGCCAACTGCTTTCCTACGGTTGGTGATGAATGATTTTAACGAAGATAGATAAGTATACTATTGAGTCAACGTTTGGTAACGGCGAAGGACTCCTTGATCATCCCTTTTATCTTATTCTTTTTTTTATTCTACTTTTATTTATCTTATAAACCAACCCCCTTTTTACTTTGTTTTGCTATCTAAATAACATATCAATTACACATCTCTCTGTGGGAACGATCCTTACTACCTCTATACTACTAGTTAATTAGTGGGAAATATCTTGATTAAGTTGTTGTGGTTACGACACGCATCATAGGTATGGTGTTGGTGTTTGGGAGGCGGCAGAGGCGGCGGATGCGGTGGTGCCATTGAAGGTGGTAGAGGCGCTGGTTTCATTCTTAATTCTTCTGACACTTCCCCTCAAGTCTATACAATTTGTAGAGTCAAAACTACCAAGCATGTATGTTATTTATGCTTCTTTCATAATCGATTAAAAATTAGTCATATTTGATCATTCTTTGATCGTTCTTTAATAATGACGGTCACATGTTATTCATCAGTATAATCCCCTCACCATCAAAAGAGCTTAGCATTTAGAAATTAGAAAAAGATGAAGGACTAGGTTGTAAATTGCACGTATAATTAATTTTTTATCTGAAAAAGGTGAAGTCTAAAACGGGTCCTTATCCGTTAAGAATCGGATCTAACAGTTCTCAACATGCTAGCTTAGGAAACAGTGGGGTAGCACGACCCTCATATACTTCAAGTACTTGCCGGATTGGACTGAGAAGCGGCTACTCTTATATTTAATATGCCGAATGACCCCCTAGACCGGTCTTATATACACTTTATCGATGCCTGCCTTTATTAGGAGTCTTGGACGACGACCAAAGGGAGGAGTCCCTATGTGATGAAAAAAAAAACCAAAAACGTCAGTTACAGATAATGTGTAAAAAACAAAATAAATAAATAAATTTCTGAAAATTCATAAACAGATCGACATAATTGATAGAATTGATCAAGGATCTAGATCAAACAAAGTTAAACGAACAACTTACATCTTCAAAGTAGAATCGATCGATTTCATTTATTTATTTTCATGAACATTCTCATCTAAAATACAAAAAAAAAAGGAATTCTAAGAAACTGATCAAATGAATGTTTTCATAAGTTGATGTGATAAAACCAAAACCTTAAAGGGTTCTCCAATTCAATGACTAAAAATTCATGTATGTTCAGATGAAAAATAAACTGACTTTTGATAGGTGTCTAAAACACCTTATTATTTATCTATTGTTTATGCTTTCTCTGCTAGTTTTATTGTAAATTATGTATCTTATGTTTTGTTTTTGAGTATTTAGGTACTTTGGAGTCATCTAGAACAAAATAATAGGAAACATGGCAAAAGCGTTGGAGGCGGAATGTGTCTCATTATTTGCTTTTATTTCTTCATCTCTGTCTGAAAAGTGTGTCTGCTTTAGTGATGCAAATTTCTGTCTGAAAAGCACGACAACTTTATTGGTGACTCTCATTGAAAAGTATAAGTGAATATGAGAAATAAGGGACGGTTGATGTTAGCGGAGGAAATCGAAAGAAGGAGAAAGTGTTCAATTGAAGCATAAAGGGGCAAAGCTGTCATTTCACAGGCAAACATCATTTGGAGCACAACTAATGATAAGGGGCTAGAAATTTGGTTAACCCTTATCGAGAATTGAACACCCATTATAAGAACCCCATTCTGGGGTGGTTTCTATTATTAGGGTGTACTAATCCATCCCAATCATATTTTACCCTAAAATTGAGAAAACTACTTCTCTCAATCATTGTCTGAAAGTGAGGCGCAGCCTTGGAAACCTTAAATTGAGAAAGGATGCGTAGTAGCTAGTTAAATTGAGAGCTTGAGACCTCAGAGATGAAGTTAGGGTTCGTGATGTTAATGAAGTCAAGCAGAAATTGAATTTGGGTTCTCTACAGTTGACACAAAGAATAACTGATGGAGATCGAGAAGCTGTTGCTGTTGGAAGATGGAAATGGTGGAAGAGATCGAAGAAATTGAGGAGTGGGTTTGAGTTCTTCATGGAAGAAAATGAGCTTTGTAGATTCATGAACCATAAATCAAGATGGAGGAGCAGCAGCTACTGCTGCTGTTGATTAAGGTACTGTTCTTCCCTAAAATTAAATTTAGGGGTTTGTGGTTGATTTATGCTGAGTAACAGTTAGAGGGTGAATTGGTCTTAGTGATGCCTGGAATACCTAGGACATGATCTGAGTAATAGAGTGGATGGAATTGAAATGGGTAATTGCTTGTTTGATAGCTGAAATGGTGTTATTGGTAATCATGAAGCTGTGAATTTGAGCCAAGTGTATGCTGAGATGGCCAAATGGCTGGGAGTATAGCTCAAGTGATATTGGAAAGTTGCATCTGAGACATTGAAGTTGGTTGCAACTGAAGATGAGAAATTACAGCTGGTACTGATGCAAGGGAGCTGTGATGGGGTGAATTTTGAGGATTAAGAATGGGTATGGCTTCTAATGATAAAATGGACTGAGCTGCTGTGGTACTGCACTAATTTGAGCTGTTAAAACTGGGGAAGATTAAATCTACATGATGAGCTTAGATGAAGCCTTGAGCTTTAGTGATGTTACAGGTGGCCTTACAGTGGTCTAGATATGTTGCAGTGCAGTCATACTGATGATTGTTTGCAGTTGCAGCTGGGAGAACAGTTGGATAGCTGCAATATGGTGATTCTCAAGTGGATGATGATGTGACTGAAATGATTTCAACTGGGACTGTGCTGCAGCTTAGAGATGGCACTGGTGTTTGGAGTGTTTGCAGCTGTGGCTTGGTTGCAGTGGAAGTGGAATGAGATGCAGTCAACAGTATGTATGAAGTTATAATTGCTGTTGTTCAGTGCATTACAAGGGATGCTAAGGTGCTGTGATACTTTCTGAAGCATTGGATTTGCAGTTCTGCTGCCAGAGTAGGTGATGGTGAAATGCATATGTCTATGAAGGAATGTGTTTGAGATGTTGCACCTGAGTTGCAGATGGGGGGCTGTGTTGGTTGAACCAATGGGTTTGTGGTGCTTTATCATGCCATGGAGATGATGTTGCTCAAGAAGGGTTGAGTTCTGGGTTATATTTCAGCAGGAATAGAAGGAGAACACTGCAGGTAGTTTGTGAGCAAGAATTGGTAGAGCTACAGTTCTGCATGATATGGAAGTGAAAGAAGCATTGGTGAGAATATAGCCATCTTGGCTGTAACTGATGAAAACTACACATGGTGCAGTAGGGCCATCATGGCTGTGCAATGACTGCAACAGCACTAGCCAAACCAACTTAGCCAGTTTGCTATGACTCGTTTTTGACTCGGCAGATGACTCAGTTGACTCCGAGTTGACTCAGTTGACCCGACTCGAGCCGTTGACCGTTTGACTTTTTAATTGGCCAGTAAAGACTTTCCGGCGCCGGATTCCAGCCGATTTCCGACCAAAAACCCAGTTTTCCGGCGAGCGTTTTTGGGACAGAATTTCTACATGGGTTTCTCTCTCTCGTGGGCTGGGTGAATTTCCAACTAATGGACTTTGAAGACTATACCTAATTTTGGACCTAAGAAGAGACATAAAAGGGAAGACTTCTACAACTTTTGGGATATCACGTATTATTCTTGGAGTTCTGGAGATAGCCGCTGAAACTTATGCTACTAGGGTTTGCTTTTGTTTCATCTTCTTTATTCAATTATTGATTATGATGAACTCCATAGCTATGAGTAGCTAAATTATTATTTATTGGTTAAGGATGTAGTCCTATATCTATAACTTGTGCTTGATTAATGCATTAGTTTTCTCTCTTGATTATCGTTCATATCTCTACTGTTTTTAATATCACATGATTGATGTATTGTGATAGGGTTTTGATGTTTGTTTAGTTAAGTGGCCAATTAATTGAACTTGCATCTTGTCCATAGCTATTTTAGGGTTTTTCATCGAGCGATAACCCCAAATACAAGTAGCATGATATGATTATAGTTTGTAGTGATACACTCTTATAATCATATGTAGAGTTTGACCATTGTCCGAATTGTTATGCGCAATGTATGACAATTGCATTGATTAGCCTATTTCCAAAACTTAATGCTCCTGGGAATTGAACTTGATTAGCGCAAGGCGTTAGGTTATTCTTTAGGTAGAATTCACATACGCAGCACTAATGTGTGTGTTGATTAACTTGGGAAATTTTTAGATTATCTTGCTCTCTTGATATTCTAGGCTTTTGATAATAAAAGAGATTGAATTATAATTCTAATCATATATGCAAGCACATGTTTAAGATTTAAGATGAATTCCTTGACCAATATCTTTCTCTCATTGATTACTTCCAACTATTTACTTTGCCTTTATTTTACTTTTAGTTTACAAAAATCAGAAATCCCCCATCTTGGTTACTAAGAAACTAGAAATTGATAACTACAATCGCCTCTCTGTGGATACGAACTCTTCCTTACTTTATACTTCATTTATAATTTATTAAGTAAGAAAGTGAAATTATTTTTGACGCTTACGACATCAATCAACTTTACAGAGAAGAATCGAATGAAATAAAAATAAATAAAACAGAATATCTAGATAAACCGAGAAGAAGAAGTTATTTCCACCCCCCCACCCCACCCCCCACCCCTTTACGTACGGCCACTGTTTCAGCTCATTTAATAACTCACTGACTCAACTGAGTCAGACCCACATTCTTAGTCTAAATCAAAGATATTTAATCTTCTTCTTTCATTCTCAGCGAGCCGAGAATCAACCATGATCACAAACCCATCTCTTCAAATCGAAAATGAAACAAACCCATACCACGATCTAATTAATCAACCAATAATCAAAATCACAAACTATATCTTCAAATCGAAAATCGAATAAACCAGTATCAGGATCTAATCACAAAATGGAGTAACAAACATCTAATTGAAGAGTCTATATCTAGCTAACAAGTTCCCTAAGGATATAAAATTTAATCAAGTACATTATTATACTAAGTACAACAATGTGTCTATTGTACTTAGATATGGGAATTTTATCTCCCAGTACATCTTCGTCATATTCCTTTGGACGAAATAGTTACTTACTTACATTTGAACCCTAACTAATCATGGGAGTGCTATCAGGATGCATGTCTTTGTTAAATTTCCTAACAATTTTAGACATACATATGCAAACTGGTGGAATAATATACTACAAGCTCAGTATTCGATCGATCTTTCCCTAGATTTTTCATCTCAAATTCGGATTTTAAATAGATTTTAAGGTCTCTTATTACATCAAGAGTACACATTATGTCTGTCCCATCAACATAAATAGCTACAATTCCAAATCAGGAAATTTCTTATAAATACACAAGAAAAAATAACTTACTTGTCTATCCCCTCCAAATCAAATAGCCACTTATACGGGTATACCACATCCGCCTGATTGCTTGAATCTATAAGTGAGCGTTGTACCTAACTGTAAACGCACTCTATGGTTTAGAGCCATTTAATTTGGGCAACAAAAATCTATCAAGTACTTTTGTAAATATATGTTATCTCTTGATTCTTTCAGAGATACGTAATAAAAACCACATACATATGCTGCATTTCAAGTCCTTTTGAAATTACCAAGCTAACTAAGTAGCAGAACGCTACAACGTTCATTACAAGAGAACAATTCCAAGGCTTTGTGAGAAACCTCGCGCCACAAGGCGAGTATTTATCCTTTAAGACTGCTTTATTCTCATTATGCTTTGTGACAAATTAATCATGTATATCCAATAGGCATTACACTTGGTTGGTTAGCATTACCACACCAAATACCTATATATTTTTCAAAGAACCAAGTTCTACCTGGATTATATAGGCCAAATATGCTCTTCGTTGACATTAAGCAACAAGGAGCTTGGTTCAATCTCATCTTGCTATATTTCCTTAAGCAAGTGTATATGAAATTAATTATCAATATGCTCGCATGATCTTTTCATTGACTCATGCATATTCTCATAATCCACTTGGGATGTGATTGTTCTCTAGAATCATTAAACTTTGGAGCGTCCTCCAATTTTATTCATGGACATATTTAGAGACAATATTATGAGATGATTTCTGATATAAATAAGTTGTGGCTTACTCACCTACTTCCTTTCTAGGTGAGGATTGATCGAACCAAGTGGTCTCTCCTACTTCCTTTATGGAGCCACGACCTCAATCACACTCCCACTAAGTGTAGTTGCAACACCTCAATCTATGGTGTATATCCCTTATTCGAGGATTCGTAACCTTGTAGGTAGTTTTGCAGCTGGTATGTGTGATCTCATCACTTTAGCGATATCAGTGTACATTCTGAAAATCGATTATTCTTTGTCACTTCACATTTACATTTGTGTAGTACAAGAATCAATATGAGACATAGTGGGAATACACCCCGACAATTCCTGTCATTCCCTTAGAAAATACTTTTTCTTATCTCCCCCTAACGATGGGAAGACTGTCTTATTAAAGTGATAACCTGCAAATCTAGCAGTAAGAGATCTCCTACCCAAAGTTTTTAAAATGCGGATAATTGTTGAGAGTAAATATCCAACAAAACTACTTAATCATTTTCATGACCCATCATAGTACGATGTGGAATCGTAATGGCACATATATAGTGTAACCAAAAACGCGTAAGAACACAAATGTCAGGCTTAAATTCAGTTACCAACTGGTATGCAGAAAATGTTGACTAATATTGGGTTCTAAAAATAATTAAGTAAAGATGAGCGTAATGTTGCATATCCATGATAATTGCATAATTCGTATGATTTTAGTGTCCATTCCATACTTGTTTTAGCTATTATTCTTGCATGTATTTGTATTATTACTATTCTTTTCTCTTATTAGCCTCTAATAGGTGAATACCCCAAAAAAGAGCTACAAAGTTTTGAAAAGATCTAGGAACATAAGTATTCCAAGAATCCAAGTGCCCAAGTCCAAGAGAAGTGGAAGAAGTGCGACGAAAAGGAGCGAAATACTCAAAATCAAGAGAAGGGACAAAGACCAATCTTAACTTACTCAAATTAAGGATTTCTCATCACCACCTTTAATAGAATTGAAATATAAAAATAATTCAAAAAGAATGAGGTCATTCCGAGTTCGGACGAAGAAGTTGTGGCCAAACCAAGATTTTATTGAATACGGAAGACAATAAGGTACGCATACGGGTACACATACCTTAGTTCCGAAAATTTCTGCTGGAATTTGAGGTACGCATACTGGTACACGCACTTAGCAAGTAGGAAAACGTGCATTTATACTTTGTAAGGCCTAAGGGAACGTTTGGAGTCGTTATTTCGTTATTTTGGGTTGGGTTCTTGAACCGAACTAAATACGTGAAGACCAAGCAATGTAAACCTATAAAAAGGTATTAGGTTATGTAAAGAGGGATAATCGAATAATCTCATAACACAAGTTCTACATCAAAAACCTAGGGTTCACCCCTTTAGGGGGAAACCACAATTATTCATCTTCTTTGTAATATGAGTAGTTAAATCCTTTGTTGATTAAGGATGAATTCAATGTTCTAAGCGTGAAGATTTATTAATAATACAAGTCTATTTGAGGTTTTAATCATCATCGTTTGTCTTTACCATATCTAGGGTTTATGAGTGATTCTTATATTGATTTGGGATGCATACTAGATTTGTCTATTAATTGTTCTATTGCTAGTAGAGGTTATGAGATAAGTAATCGTCGCTCTACACAAGTATAAATCGCGAGACCTTACATAGGGATTCTGTGGAGCGATTGCGAGTGAAGACAACACCAGCAAGTAAACCTTAATCTAAGAGTTTAAATACTGGGATCAACCTAAATTCACAAGGCTTAAGGCGTTCGATTGGATTACACCTTGAGTGATATACTACTTGATGGTTCGTTGGATAGAATCTGGTAGTCGAGAACTTCTGTATCCAGTGATTGAAGGAGTTATGGGGATAACACTAATCTAGATATTATTCTACGGTTGGCTATGAATGATTCTAACGAAAGATAAATAAGTATATTAATCCAGTTATCGCTTGGTAACGACGAAGGATTCCTTAATCATCTCTTTTATTTATTATTGTTTTTATATTTATCTTACAACTTTATCTTGCTGATCAAATAACCTATCAATTACACAGCTCTCTGTGGGAACGATCTCTTACTACCGCTATATTACCAGTTAATTAGTGGGAAATATATTTATTAATTTTTTGCATTAACGACACACATCAATCCCCAAAGAAATAAAAGGTAGGTTGGTACGCATAACCTATTCCTTAGACACCATATTAACCTTTGATGGTAGCCGTTGCGACCATTGGGTATAAGATGCTCTATACTGATCCTTTTAAACATGCAATATTCATCAAGTCCTTTTGATGTAAATTCTCTAGCATTAACAAGGGTGGTTAGCCTTTGCACTTTGTATTGTGTAATATGTACTAGGAGTTTTCAAACACAAATTTCTTGGGAACTATAACTAGTCCAAAATGTCAAAACATTCACCAGATCCATCAATCACTTTAATGGTCCGCATTCAGCATGAACATTTTTCTAAATTTCACCTTGTTTTCTTTGTAATATGGAATTTTTACCATTTGCATCTTAGGATGGTCTAGATCCTGTTTTACTGAAGACTTTAATGAGTGATATGCTTTCTTACCTAAAAAAATAATGGGATAGGGGGTTGTGCATCTAGTACTTTAGAGAACACTTATTGAGAGATATACCGTTACTTCGCATTATGTCATTCTTTTTCCCATTGTCTTGTCCACTCAAACACAATGATGTACGTATGATTCCTTTCAAAATGAGACATCATGTCATAACCAAAGTTCCTTTATGGTTATTTCAAAGCCTAAATGAGTCAATTCCCAACATTTCATCGCCGGAGTCAATATGGATTCAATAATCCAAATACTATAGTGATTTACATTTCACTAGATTGACTCATTAGTTTCTCTAAGAAATATTTCCTTCCAAATATAATAGAAACTATAATAGATGCAATCAATTACATTCTCATCATTGGGAGTTTCCATATGATATCCACTTGTATGGGTCTTTTTGGAATTTAACAAGGTGATTAGCTCTCGCTACATATAGAGATTTTGTGACGTCTTTGTTTTATCTTGAAAACAAATTTTGAGCAATGCTGCGCTCGATGATCCAATCCTCGTAGTCACATTTTAAATAAATATTTCAACAACTAGTTTAAATTCCTTAAGCTAGTGGAAGAAAAACAACTATGAGTTAGATTCTTGGGTTTTGAGAGTTTTAATAAATGGTGTGGCCTTATTACGTAATAAAAATGGGATTCAACTCAACTGCTTTAGAGTGAATATATATTACGTGTCACCAAATATATCTCATGTGCTTTAGAGAATTAATGTCTCGTGTTTTGATTCCATAAGTGCAGACATTGGATCTCGTTCAACTCAATAAGATAGTCGATTGGCCCGACAAAGTTCTTGTTGCCATTAAAGTTGATGTAAAAATTGGTTGCTACTATGATAGACACATTACATTGTATACAGGAGCGTATCCACAGGGGTGCATGTGGGGTCGCATGCCCCCATAATATTTTCCAAATGTATTTCTTCACATACCCTTTCTACTGACGTAAGTCAAAACCTAAGCCTTCTGCCCCCACAAATATATTTTCGAGAATTTTTACATACTACATGTAACTTCTTAGTTGTAAAACTAACTCAACTCTTTCTCCCACGAAGAAAAAATGATCCTAATATTAAGGATTCTAGATACATACAAATCCCTATTTTACCGAAAAAGAAAACAGTTTCCTTAAATTTTTATGTATTTTTCATTTGGAGGTTTTGGAAAAGAATAAACGTTTGTATACAGATTTTTCCTTTTAAGATTAGTAAAGTTTTATGTTTGGGGTTAATGCCAGTTCTTCATAGACATACTTGCAATCCTTCAGCAATATCTGATTGATATGTACTTATGATTTTCAAGAACAAAATATGCCCCCACTGGATTTTTGTTTTGGATTCGCCACTGATTGTATATACCAATATCTATGAACAGGTGCATTTCCAACTCTTTCATTTATGATGGAAGCTAGAATTACATGTTAGCTTCATCCCATGATATATATGTCCATTTTCTCATGCTTTATATGAGTCATTACATCTAACCCTTATATCTTCGGGGTTCTTTCCATTTTCAATTTTGCTACATTTAGCTTAATTTTGAGAAATTTCTTTATCTCAATAGGTCAAGAGATTCTCACTACACATGTCAACCACTTACTTTAGGTCGAGTAGAAAAGGTAGTTCTCTTGTTGTCATACTTCAATATATACAGTTTTGTTAATATCATCGATGAAGTAGAGAAGTGGAAATTTTCTGACTCATATCACCTTTTGTGAGTTCTTTCACAAATTGGAATATATGTGATTTTATTTGCAATGTATCTTTTTACACTATCGACTCTTTGATAGTCGAGCCAGTGGATTACATCCCACGGAACATTTCAAATTTATGGAGAAAAAAAAACAGCATTCAACCAATTGAATCGAGTTTGTATAGCCAATTAAACAAAAGACACCATTCAACTATAGCCAATATCATATTCAAGAGAACAAAATAGCATTAAGACCAAAATTCTTAATGATCGACATCAACAATGAGGTCATTCCGATTTCGGACGAAGAAGTTGTGGCCAAACCAAGCTTTTATTAAATACGGAAGACATTAAGGTATGCATACGGGTACACATACCTTAGTTCCAAAAATTTCTGCTGGAATTTGAGGTACGCATACTGGTACGCGCACTTAGCAAGTAGGAAAACGTGTATTTATACTTTGGAAGACCTACGAGCACGTTTGGAGTCGTTATTTCGTTATTTTGGGTCGGGTTCTTGAACCGAACTAAATACGTGAAGACCAAGCAATGTAAACCTATAAAAAGTTATTAGGTTATGTAAAGAGGGATAATTGAATAATCTCATAACACAAGTTCTACATAATAAAACCTAGGGTTTACCCCTTTAGGGGGAAACCACCATTATTCATCTTCTTTGTAATATGAGTAGTTAAATCCTTTGTTGATTAAGGATGAATTCAATGTTCTAAGCATGAAGCTTTATTAATAATACAAGTTTATTTGAGGTTTTAATCATCATCATTTGTATTTACCATATCTAGGGTTTATGAGTGATTCTTAGATTGATTTGGGATTCCTACTAGATTAGTCTATTGATTGTTCTATTGCTAGTAGAGGTTATGAGATAAGTAATCGTCGATTAACTCTTTACACAAGTAGAAATCGCGAGACCTTACAGAGGGAT
This sequence comes from Papaver bracteatum, assembly GCA_023529315.1. Taxonomy (NCBI): domain Eukaryota; kingdom Viridiplantae; phylum Streptophyta; class Magnoliopsida; order Ranunculales; family Papaveraceae; genus Papaver; species Papaver bracteatum. The sequence goes on from JAJJWX010000127.1 coordinate 198,510, forward strand.
TCTGTGGAGTGATTGCGAGTGAAGAAAACACCAGCAAGTGAACCTTGATCTAAGAGTTTAACTACTGGGATCAACCTAAATTCACAAAGCTTAAGGCGTTCGATTGGATTACACCTTGAGTGATCTACTACTTAGTTGTTCGTTGGATAGAATCTGGTAGTCGAGAACTTCCGTATCCAATAATTGAAATAGTTTTGGGGATAACACTGATCTAGCTATTATTCTACGATTGGTGATGAATGATTCTAACGAAAGATGGATAAGTATATTAATCCAGTTATTGCTTGGTAACGGCGAAGGATTCCTTAATCATCTATTTTCTTTATTATTGTCTTTATCTTTATATTTATCTTACAACCAAAACCCCTTTGTTATTTACTTTATCTTGCTGATCAAATAACCTATCAATTACATAGCTCTCTATGGGAACGATCTCTTACTAACGCTGTATTACCAGTTAATTAGTGTGAAATATATTTATTAATTTATTGCATTACCGAAGCCCCTACAAATTTTGGCGCCGCTGCCGGGGAGCATTCGCTAATTGATTTGTTACTCCCTCCATTCCTTTTTAATAGACTGGTTTCTATAAATAAATGTTTAAAAAAAATAGGATGGTTTCCTAATTGGGGAAGTCAAATGTTAGTTTAATTTTCTGTGACCACTTTTCTCTTAACTTCTTTTGATGACACATGTCATGTGGACCATTTCACTTTAATTATTTTGATGACAAGTGTTATGGGGACCATTTCACTTCACTTCTTTTATTGACAAGTGTCATGAGGACTACTTTCAATGATTAGTTCTCTTAATTTCCTTCAATTTCTCTAAAAACAAAACCAGCCTATTAAAAAGGAACAGAGGGAGTATTTGTTTAACTTGTTTTTATTTTTGTTTTTAGTTTTTTTTTTCATTTTCCCTTTTGCTCTTGTGATTCTTCATGTTTCCTTACGGAAATTACATGCACGGAGCACATGAATCAATATGGTTTTCAATCTCATCCATATGAAAACTACCAACCATCCTATGGGTATAATCAAAACCAATCTTTTTGCTATGATCAATATCCCACAGAGCCTTATGGATACTCTCATGCATATCGACAACCTTTTGATGGTTATGTAAGTGGATGGGGGGATAGTTGTTCTTCTAATGATAATTCTTCTAGTCTGGAAGATTTAATGTACCAACTTATGGATTAGTTAAACCAACAAAATCAACAGCTGGATGAGCACATCAAAAAGACTGAAGAATCACATCAAGAAATTCAAAGGAGCACGGAGAATTTTCAAATACATATGTCTCAATTTAGTGAGACAGGGAACGCGGAAGAAGTTTGGCCTCAAATCCAAACCAATTCCGAAATTCCTATGGATGACGAAGATTCCGATGAAGATGAGCAACCTTTCGAAAGTCCCTATAACAATGATACAATTATTCCAACTCTGGATCATAATAAATATCCTTCGCCTATTCAAAATGAGGAGTCTGGGTATGACATATCTATTGTTATAAATAGTGTATCATACTCAAACGAAGAAATTATGAGTTGCATCAATGAACTAGACTTTTTAGGAGAGGGTTCCGATTCCGATGATGAGATTGTTGAAGAGACGGAGATTGAGAATGAAACCAAATTGATTGAAGTCGTGGAAGACCCAATTGAGCTAGATAATAATAGTTCAAAAGAGGACCACAATATACTTGAGGTAAAAAATTCACTAGAGATTTTCACGAATGAGGATCCAAAACAAGGTTTGTCTAAACCTTTGCATAATTCTATATCTATTGAACATTTCCATCCAATTGAAGTAGCTTCTCAAAGAGTTGTTAACCCAACTTTTAAGAAAATACCTCACTTAGGATTGGAGTTGTGTGCTTCCAAAATTTTAACAGATTATTTTGCTTCTAAGTATCCACCACTTGATGTGTTTGATTCGAGTATTGTGCAGGTTTACCAAGCTGAGAAACCTTTTGAAGTTCCCAAATTCTATGTTCTCTATCCACTTTCGAGTGTATAAATGACTAAGTATGGGGGAAACTTCAATAAAGTGATATCTTCAATATTTATATTTTGTACTAATATTTTGGTAAAGCTGTTATTTGAACTGCAGATTGTTATTTGGAAGGATTACCAAATTTTCAGATTATTGGTGTACGGAGGATAACAATAACGTCGAGCTGATGACGTTAAACCAAGCGCTTCGTGGGAGGCAACTCATCAGTTTTGTATCTCTATCCCTTTTGTTTTTGATTTTATTAGTTTTGCATATCATATTTTGCATTCCCATCTTAGATTATACAAAGTCCTATATCTATAATGAAAGTTTTGACGAATTCTCGTCAGAAAATTTTGACTGCGCAGTTGTCACGAAAATAGCTCCCGAGACCTCATATGAAGTTAGATTTAAGTGGTTAACCCCAAATTTTAAAGAGGTCAAACATACCTTTCTTTTCCAAAAAGAAAATCTGAATTTAGAGTCTGTTAATTTGGACCGATTGGCCTGGACATTTGAGTTTCAGTATTTTTTCCAGAACTTTTTCAGATTGCATGTTAGTCAGTACGGAGGCCATCAAAGTCAGACTGTTTGTCGAAACATTGTGTCCTTTTGACATCTTATAGAAAAGACATAGGCGCACAACTTTTTTTTAGGATGTTTTCCCTAGTTTCCTACCCATTTGTACAGTTTTTGAGTTTTTCAGGACTGTTATGTCAGAAATCAGAATTTTCGGTTTTGAATGATTTCTTGCATTCTCGAGACTTCATATTTTGGATTTAATTATGATCTATTTAGGATGACACTCTAAATCTTCTCAGGTTGAAAAAGTTCTTACGACTGTAGAATGAGTTCCATTTTATCGTTCTAAAATCCTTAATTATATATGTTCATAATTGAATGTGAAACTCAGCTATATGGTAGTCGTTTAAAAGAGTCATCCTCGCAATTAATCATTACTGAATCACTTTCTTTTTATTTTTGTAGTTTTATGTTTCTCTAAAGTGATTTGGTGGGATCCTGATACTACCGTGGATGTTGTAGAAAGGTAATCATTGGTTGAGTATTTGACAGCCCCATAGATGGGGGCGAAATCCGAAGGGGGCATGGGGGACAAATGATATGTTGACACGTGTCTTTGATTCCCATGAATTTTGTTTTTATTCAAAAAGGGGTGGGAGCTCAGCTTGTTGCTCGGCTTCCAACCAAGGGTGGTGTGGTTTGAATTCCAAAAATATAAAAGAAATGTATTTTTAGAGAGAAAATTTGTTTTCTTAAATGTTGGTATTTTTGGAAACAGAATTCATGGTGTTAGAATACGAACATCCAACTCAATACCAATTGGAAATGAGTGGAGCATCCCTTCCATATTATATTTTAAGTTAATTAAGCGGATTATAGCGATGTGGGACTATTGTCCTTTCACACACCCCCTCACATGTAACTCCAGTCACTGGGACCTCACACGTGGACCTACGTACGATTTTACCAGTCCATAGGTAAACAGGCGCACACAGGTGAGTGACTAAATCAGGGGGTAACACCTCGGTCAGTATCGGCACTATCATACACCCTGGGTGTACATTAAACACTTTGTCCACTAACTCGGCCTACACCCGGAGTACGCAGGTATGGGTCTAGGGTTTATCTCTGATACCATGTTAGAATACAAACATCCAACTCAATACCAATTGGAAATGAGTGGAGAATCCCTTCTATATTACATTTTAAGTTAATTAAGCGGATTATAACGATGTGGGACTATTTTCATTTCACCCATGGGAATCAAAGACATGTGTAAACATATCATTTGTCCCCCATGCCCCCTTCAGATTTCACTCCCGTCAAAAATGTTCTCCTCATAAAGAGTGAGCCGGAAAAAAAAAATTAGCAGAAAGAAACATATATAAGGCTCCCTTCATTTATCGACACTAATAAATGATAGGTCCGGAATTGCGGAATAATCATGTAGTCGATGAAAATAAAGACCTATCATCATTTTATAGCATGTCAAAAAGACTATTGATAAGGTTATTGAAAGTTGGATAGCAATATGTGTGAAACGTTGTCCCTGTATTCGTCGCCTAAACAAGTGTGGAATGCAGGATCCAAGGCAACTATCATGTACTTGCTGAAAGGGAACATGCGCTTAGAGTATCTAATCATGTGGTCTAGTTAAATGGGTGGTTCTCTCAACTATTGCGCTATAAATACATATCCTTTGACAACATTCATACAAGTATTGTGGGTAACATCTTTTACTTTAGTCAACATTCGCACACTTCACTTTTCTATTTCCATTTCCTTATCTATCCATGTGATTTCAGTATGCGAGTGTTGTGACAAATGTTGCAACAAGTACGATGACTATCTTAGTACAGTTTTGCAATCATGTTGAATGTCACACATAAGTAATTTCTTATGTGTTCGGATTGGAATGTATGTGGGATGTTTGTAGCTCAAGAACCTATGCAAGCTAATTATTTGGTTGTGTACTTTGTGTCTATCCTTAGTGGTTCTTCCAATGCAAGAGATTGGAGTAGGTTTTGTGGGTATACCTCTTGTAAGCCCTCAAGAGACTATAGGGACACCTAGGGTTTTAAAGGCTTGTTATACATGTTAAGTGTAACCGTTTTCTCAACGACATGGAGTTGTTTGTATTTAGGATTAGTTTTATTTAGTTTGCTAGAGTTTTCTCGAGGACTAGCAAAAGCTAAGTGTGGGGGAATTTGATAAGTGCATAATTAATATGATATTGGTGTCCATTCCATACTTGTTTAAGCTATTATTCTTGCATATTTTTGTATTATTACTCCTGTTTTCTCTTATTTGCCTCTAATAGGTGAATCCTACAAAAATGTGCTACAAATTGCTGAAAAGAGATATGAAGAGAAGTATTTCAAGAATCCAAGCGCCCAAGTTCAAGAGAAGTGGAAGAAGTGCGACGAAAAGAAGCAAAACGCTCAAAATCAAGACTCAGGCCAAATACCGAGATTAACTCATTCAAATTAATGATTTATTATCACCATCTTGAATATAATTTAAAGATAAAAAGAATGCAAAAAGAATGAGGTCATTTCGAGTTCAGACGAAGAAGATGTGGCCAAAATAAGCTTTTATTGAATACAGAAAAAACCAGGGTATGCATACCTTAGTTCCGAAAATTTCAGCTGGAATTTGAGGTACGCGTACTTAGCAAGTAGTAAAACGTGTATTTACACTTTGGAAGGCCTAAGGGAACGTTTGGGGTCGTTATTTCGTATTTTGGGGTCGGGTTCTTGAACCGAACTAAATACTTGGAGACCAAGCAATGTAAACCTATAAAAAAGTATTAGGTCATGTAAAATCATATCATCGAATAATCTCATATCACAAGTTCTATATCATAACCTAAGGGGGAAACCACCATGATTCATCTTCTTTGTAATATGAGTAACTAAATCCTTTGTTGATTAAGGATGAATTCAATGTTCTAAGCGTGAAGCTTTATTAATAATACAAATCTATTGATGTTGTAAGGCCTATGGCCCATGGATGTGTGGCCCAACTAGTTATACCTAGGGTTTCCCTTACATGTATATATATGTTATTGTATCCATGTAACCTGGCTGCTGATCAATAAGAAACTCTCTCCTTATCTGCCTCTTTATCTTCTTCTTTATATGATTTACTGCAATACGTCATCAGCACGAGTTGTACCGTGAAGCTAAAGTTGGAATTGTTGATTTTTTTTTCTTTACTTTGCTATCTAAAGCATGAGCTCAGCACTGCAAAGATTTTCATTATCAACGAATATTATTGCGGATTTTGTTTAAATGGATGTGTACAAATCTCTGCCTCTGTTTGTGAGGTACTTCAATCAAATAATTATTAGAAAAGGGCATCAATGGATGATTTCGTGAAAGAAATTCTGCGGATTTTGTTTATTATCAATTAAATGGAAGTGTACAAATCTCATCATTTGTTTATGTTGTAATCATATAGGATTATCAAAAAAAGGGCACCCTTTTGTGTTGTACTTAAATCAAACAGGATTATCAAAAAGAAGGCATCTTTAGATCTGGATTTTGTGAAAGAAAATCTTCGTGAAAGAGATTTTTGCAAGCGGCGTCTGTTGGGGTTCCAAAGAGAAGGGAAAATGTTAACCGTTCTGTTCCACCTTCTACCCAGTCCAGTCCAGTCCCGTTCTGATCCGGCTCCAGTCCATTTCAGTCATGTCCCATACTGATCCGTCTTCAGTCCAGTCCTGTCGAGTCCCGTTCTGATCCGGCTCCAGTCCTATTTTGTTGGGTCTCTTTTTGACCCTAGGATGTCCTGTTCTGTTGGGTCTAGTTTCGGGTGTGCATGACCCAAGCCGTTCCGGTTTCTCTTATGTACATTGGGAGCCGAAGCTTATGGTTAAGGTATGTAACCAAAATTTAATACCCGTTGGGCTTATTTATTCTTATTCTTATTTTAATTTTAGAACATGCCTAGTTCTAATTTTTATCTTTTCTTAAGATAAGTCCATAAAAGGCCAAATTTAAATTATGAGTGTTGATCTCGATCATTAAGTATGTTGGTCTAAATATTATTTTGTTCTCTTGAATATGATATTTGTTATGGTTGAATGGTATTTATCTTTTGTTCAATTGGTTGTACCAACTTGATTCCAATGTATGTATTCATTTGGGGTTTATAAGTACTTGGACCATTATTACGTACTTGATGTTTTCTTCCCATAATTTGAATGTTCCATGGAATGTAATCCATTTGCTCGACTATTAATTTGTCAGTAGTTTCAAAAATGCATTCAAATAAAATCACATGTATTCAAATTTTGTGGAAGAACTCACAAAAGATGATATGAGTCAGAAAATTTCCATTTATCTACTTCATCCATGATACTAACGTACCAATATATGTTTAAGTATGAAAACAAGAGAAGAGAACTATCTTAAGTAATATATTCAACCTAACGTAAGTGGTTGACATGTGTAGTGAGATTCTCTTGGCCTATTGAGATAAAGAAATTTCTCAAATTAAGCTAAATGTAGCAAAATTAAAAATGGAAAGAACCCCAAAGTAATGAGGGTTAGACGTACCGACTATAAAGCATGTTAAAAGGGACATATATATCATGAGACAAAACATATTATTATTATTTTTTTCCCCAGCAGTTATGACACCAAAGTATAGGTATCAATTGAACATGGGATCATCTAAAATGTAATTCTAGCTCCCATCATAAATAAAAAAGTTGGAAATGCACCTGGTCATAAGTGTTAGTATATACAATATAATGTGTATGTGTATCATAGTAACAACCAATTTTCACATCAACTTTAATGGCAACAAGAACTTTGCCTAGCCAATTGACTATCTTATCGAGCGCAGCGCTGCTCATTTTTTTTCAAGATAGAACAAAGACGTCGCAAAATCTCTAGATGTACCAAGAGATAATCACACCTTGTTAAATTCCAAAAAAACCCATGCAAATGGATATCATGTGGAACCTGACTGTGGTGATAATGTAATTGATTGCATCTTTTATAATCACTAAATTATTTGGAAGGAAACATACTTTAGAGAGACTAATGAGTCAATTTAGTGAAATGTAAATCACTATAGTATTAATTTGGATTATTGAATCCATATTGATTCCAACGATGAAATGTTGGAAATTGACTCATACAGACTTTGACATAACCATAAAGGAACTTTGGTTGAGACATGATGTTTCGTTTTGAAAGGACTCATACGTACATCGTTGTGTTTGAGTGGACAATACAACGGGAAAGATTGACATAATGCAAAGTAACGTCATATCTCTCAATAAGTGTTTTCTAAAGTACCAGATGCACAAACCCCTCCTCCCTCCCATTATGATTTTAAGTAAGAGAGCATATCACTCATTTTACAAAGTCTTCAGTAAAACAGGATCGACACCATCCTAAGATGCAAATGGTAAAAATCCATATTACAAAGATAACAAGGCGAAATTTAGAAAAATATTCATGAAAAATGTGAACCATTAAAGTGACTGATGGATCTGATGATTTTTTTTTTTTTTGAGTTTTTGGACTAGTTATAGTTCCCAATAAATTTGCGTTTGAAAACTACTAGCACATACCACACAATGCAAAGTGCAAAGGCTAACCACCCTTGTTAATGCTAGAGAATTTACATCAGAAGGACTTGATGAATATTACATGTTTAATAAGATTAAATCTTATACCTAATGGTCTCGCAGAGGCTACCATCAAAGGTTACAGATGGTGTCTAAGGAATAGGTTATGGTACCTATCTTTTATTGCTTTGGGGATATGCAATATTACACGCATCTTACTTAATTTGATTTTAGAACCCAATATTAGTCAACCTTTTCTGCTTACCAGTTGGTAACTGGATTTAAGCCTAACATTCGTGTTTTTACGCATTTTTGGTTACACTATATATGTGCCATTACGACTCCACATCATACTATGATGGGTCTTCAAAACTGTTAAGTAGTTATGTTGGAAATGAGTTCCCAACAATTATCCGCATTTCAAAAATTTTGGCAGGAGATATCTTACCGCTAGATTTGCGGGTTGTCATTTTAATGAGACATTCTTCTCGTCGTTAGGGGGAGATAAGAAAAATTATGTTCTAAGGGAACGACAGGAATTGTCGTGGTGTGTTCCCATTATGTCTCATGTTGATTTCTTGTACTCCACAAATGTAAATGTGAAGTGAAAAAGAATAATCGATTTTCAGAATGTACACTGATGCCGCTAAAGTGACAAGATCACACATACCAGCTTCAAATATTCCTGCAAGGTTAGAAATCCTCAGTATGGGGTACACCATAGACTAAGTTGTTGCAACTACACTTGGTGGAAGTGTAGTTAAGGCCGTGGCTCCATAAAGGAAGATGGAGATGTCACTAGGTTCGATCAATGCTCACCTAGAAAGGAAGTAGATGAGTAAGGTACAACCTAATTTGTATCATTAATAAAATCATCTCATTTGATTATCTCCGACTGTGTCCATGATTCAATACTGGAGGACGCTCCGAAGTTTAACGATTCCAGAGAACAATGACATCCCAAGTGGATTATGAGAACACACATGAGTCAATGGAAAGATCATGTGAGCATATTAATGATTATTATTTTCATATACAGTTTCTAAAGGAAATCGAGCACGATGAGATCGAACCATGTTATTTATTGTTTGAATATCAACAATAAAGAGCATATTTGGCCTACACAATCCAGGTAGAATTTGATTCTTTGACAAATATACAAGTATTTGGTGTGGTAGTTCTAACCAACCAAGTGTAAATCCTATGGGACATACATAATTATTTGTCATCGAGCACAGTGGGAAGAATGAAGTCTCAAAGTATCAAGACTCGCCTTGTGGCGTGAGGTTTCTCACAAATCCCTGGAATTTTCCTATTGTAATGAACATTATAACGTTCCGCTACTTAGTTAGCATGGTAATTTCAAAAGGACTTGAAATGCAGCATATGTATGTGGTTATTATGTATATCTAAAAGAATCAAGAGGTAACAAATATTTACAAAAGTACTTGATAACCTTTTGTTTCCTAAATTAAGTGACTCTAAACTGCAGAGTGCGTTTACAGTTAGATATAACACTCACTTATAGATTGAAGCAATCAGGCGGATGTGGTATACCCGTCTAAGTGACTATTTGATTTGGAGGGGATAGACAAGCGTATTCACAAGAAATTTCATGATTTGGAATTGTAGATATTTATGTCAATGGTACAGACATGATGGCCGAATATCGAGCTTGTGGTATATTATCCCACCAGTTTGCATTTGTCTAAAGTTGTCAGGTAATTTAACAAAGACATGCATCCTGATAGCACTCCCATGATTAGTCTAGGTTCAAATGTAAGTAAGTGACCATTTCGTCTAAAGGAAGATGACGAAAATGTGTTGGGAGATGAAATTCCCATATCTAAGTACAATAGACACATTGTTGTACTTAGTATAATAATGTACTCGATAAAATTTTGCATCCTCAGGGAACTTATTAGCTAGATATAGCTCAACGCCAATGCAACGTCATTGGAATGGTATAGTGAATGTAATCATGTACTTCAAAGTAACCATTGACATAAATTTGTTTTATCCCTACAAAGACATTAAAAGGAATGGTAATGAAAGTGCAATCTAAAAATTGTTGATTATGAAGGAACAATAATCTCTTCTCAAACGAAAGTAATCATAGGGAGATATGGTAGATTATTTTCTAAGTCATTACCAATATTCAGTTTCGAAAAATACATGACTAAAGGAACTTTCTGTAATTACTCTGAAAGTAATCAGGGGGAGGATCTAAGGATATGATGTCGACATATTTTACTTCGAAATTGAAGTTATGTTGTACTCTTTTTCCCTTCGATCGAGAATAGTTTTTCCCAAATGGTTTTGTCTCTCGACAAGGTTTTTAGCGAGACAATACTATAAACATCAAGTATGTTGAATGTTGAAGACATAAAGATCGCGTTGATATTACTGAAAATATCTGAATCAAAGAAATGAAACGCGATAGTCTGTTAAGCAACGTAACTTCCAGGATCAACAACACGGTCTTATAAGTTTTCAAGTCACCAAGGTACAGTGTGATAAACTCCTTTTGACTGCATTAGACTAATGAAAATTGTCTGATATCAGGGGGAGCATCTAATGGTGTGTTGAACTCTTTTCCTTCATCGAGGTTACTTTTTCCCACAGGGTTTTGTTGCTCGGCAAGGTTTTTAATGAGACAACAACAAACATCGGGAATGTAATTTCCCAGCTAAGGCAATTGTCTTTCCCATGAGGATTTTCTTCCTTAAACGTTGTGAAGCAACTAGTCAACTTCAACAGAACAAAGTGATCATCTGCAACAGATCACCTTTACCTGCATCTTCCATGTTGTACTCTTTTCCCTTCGTCAAGGTTTTGTCCCAATGGGTTTTCCTTGTCAAGGTTTTAATGAGGCAACATATTCGAGTCTAACTATGTTCTACGTTTGTGTAATATTGTACTCTTTTTTATTTAGTTCAGGTTTTGTCCCTTTGGGTTTCCCTGACGAATTTTTTAATGAGGCAATTAACTTAGACTCATCGATATTTGAAGATCGTATTACATGTGATGAATTCCATGTAAAGTACGAGACAACATGTGAAGTACTACATGTGAAGAAGGTTTTATCCCACTGGGTTTTTCCTTATCAAAGTTTTAACGAGGAAATTTATTTCGGCACAAGTAATCAAGGAGAGAACAACATTTGAAGAACTATATTCGAAGCACTCTATGCGAAGCACTGCATATGGAATTATATTGGACCACACAAGGGGGAGTGTTGTAAGGCCTATGGCCCATGGATGTGCGGCCCAACTATCTATACCTAGGGTTTCCCTTACATGTATATATATGTTATTGTATCTATGTAACCTGGATGCTGATCAACAAGAAACTCTCTCCTTCTCTTCCTCTTTATCTTCTTCTCTATATGATTTACTGCAATAATTGAGAATTTTTATCATCATCGGTTGTCTTTACTATATTTAGGGTTTATGAGTGATTCTTAGATTGATTTGGGATTCATAATATATCATTGTTATAAAAAGACATGCACTTTGACTCTGAGATTTGAGAGTCATAGAACGGACAGGATTTATTAGAGAATGTCATCCTGCGGCCTATATCATCCGGATTGTTTCTTTGGCTTCGACGTCCGGGAATTTTCATTAATATTACGGGGGTGGGTAATGGGTCACTATAAATAGAACCTGGTGATCTTATGTCCGACTGGGAATCAGAGCCGTTGTTTTTTACATGAGTCTTATAAAGGCCGCTTTTCTTTCTCCGATGTCCGATCCTTTTCCTCTTCTTCTCTCCTTTCTGAAAGACTACAAATTAATTTTTTAGTTTTGCATGATTCGCAGATTGTTTTTCTTATATGATATCTAGGGTTTCAATCGTTTTTATTTCGAATTATTGATATGGATTCTAATAAGATTCGTTATATTTAGGATGTTAGGTCTGGGCAGAGTTAGAGTTTTTTGGGTTTATCAATTTCTAGGGTTTTTTACTCCTAATTCTCAGCCACCAACGGTTCTTATAAGATCAGATTGAATTAGATTTACTTATATTTTGATATTTTAATTAGATTTGGTTTTTTTTGGATTACGCTTAATTTGATTGTATGTATGGTTTATATTTTTTATATGAGTTTCAGAATGGTTTCATGTAATTGTAGGTTGGGAGAAAATAGTGCAAATAACCTTGATTCTGGCCCCTCTGCATATTCTTCCTTTAATCGATATTGATTTTAACCTAAAACATAGGCATATGCAGATGTACAAATGCAACAACTGACCTTGATTTGTCATTTGATGATGGTTTATTGTAGGAGGAAATCCAAGGGGATTTGATGCAATTGTGGTTGCTCTAAAAAGGGACAGCGGTTGCATTGCCTGATTAATTTCCTAGAGACGTTCTTGCATTTTTCCGAGGAAAGGTCCCAGTTCCCCGTGAAATGTCATCCCTCAATGGGAGAGCATTACCGAGTACTGGAGGTCCCAGTTCCCAGTGATAATTAATGCCCATCAATATATAATGTCGGTGCAATATTACCCTTTCATCATGAGTAACGAATCTGTGTATGCTTATATGTTGTTGTGCATGTATATGACTGTGTACACAATACGGGATCGTTAATATAGTTGCTCAATTTCAAGATTTCCAGAATTGCATAGAATCATTACCAGATGTAGTAGCTTTCTAGGAATTTTTTTGTTTGTTTCAGTTCTCCCTTATTTTGATTCTTATTGTTAATGAAAGTATATAAGGACAACTGCAGGTTCCGCAATGACTGAAATGGGACTAAAAAAGTCACTCAGTGAAAAAAACTCCATTTTGTACGTATACTCCGAGTTAGTTTAGCAAAATTTATCTCTAAACAGAATGTTTTATTTTTTGCTGATTCAGTTTGTCAAGTCACAAGTATGCACAACTTGGACGATCATTCCTCCGTACTGAAGTTATTCAGCGATCTTAAATTTTTAATTTTTTTAAAAATTTATCTTGGTTTAGTACTAAGAGAATGTTGTGGTAATTATTTGCAGGAAAAACTGTCAGTGGGGAAAATTACTGGACTAAATTTTCTGATAACAATGTAGCATATCTCCAACATTCCCCGAAAGTAAGCACATTTTCTCATGTATTTACCTAATCACGTGGTTAAGTCTCTGTCTTTGTTTCCCACTCGGACTTACACAAGATTGTGGATTTAGTTGAGGTGCAGATGTTTCATATGTTTAGCACTGACCAAAAACAACATACCCTCTCTCCTTTTAAGGAAAATATTTTCCCTTCTATTGAGATTTATGTACTCAGGAAACCCTTGATGTCACTAACAAGATGAGTAATGGTGATGTAAATGATCTACAAAATGATAATGTCACAGCCTTGCTATAGTCATTATAGGATTTCCCGACTATTGAATCAACAGTTGTGGGAATTGTAGATTTTATTCTATGAGTTGTTGCTCCTTGGATTATGATTTGGTGTTCCTGCTGATTTCGGTAATTCAGTTTTGCATATGTGAGGTGTAGACGACATCTCTAAGCTCATTTTTTTTTTTGAAATTTTCTATCAATTGTCATAGTACAGATTGAACACCCTCATCTATCTACCTATAGAAAGGAAACCATCCATTTATGTTTCTGTAGTTATATTAAATAGGTCAATGAATCCATGCTAAATGGTATTTTCTTCTCTGGGTGGTAGGACCACTGCATTAATTAAGGACCAGTGGTTGAAGAAGGGTCAAAAGGAATATCTATGCGAAATGATGAAGGGTGCGTTTTGCTAATCCTGATTTTTCACAGGTTTATGCCAGGCGGTTAATAATATTCATTGGTTTTTTTTTGCAGGAATGTTGTTGTTTAAGTATAATAATCCGTATTATATTTGCGTATTCATAGTTTAATCCCCTATGGATGCAGACAGTCTGGCCTGAGGTGGTGTTAGGTTTTCCGACAGGTCAATGTAAACATGGAAAATCAGTCAAGATTCTGAGCAGCAATTCCTTTGGACAACATCATAGAAACATAATAAAAGTGGTAGAAAAGGCAGATAAGTTGTTCTTTTCATATTGTGCCAATATGTTTCGACCTTGGATTTAGCATACACTTTCATTGTATGAGGCTTACATAAACTTAAAGAAACAAGAGAAATGACAAGAGACTATACTAGCAATTGAGTTCATAAGGAGAGATATACAGATTTCTTAGAAGTATTTACTCTTTATATTCATCAGTTTTTGGTTCTTAAGTCTCTCGATATTTTAATCATTTCTAGGTTGTAGGATCTGGGGTTGATAATGAATGTTTAATGCTTATATTATAGATGCTCATAAGCATCAGCAATAACAACAACACTGACATGATCAACCTAGTGCGGTTATTGCCCGTATCAGGTGCGCTACCTCACTTGCAAATACAGGTCAACTGAAAACATTAAAGCTTCGAAAATGGATCATTAAGGTATAGATGCATGTAGACATCACTGCACCTTTCTTTTCACATTGATATATTTTTTATGTTTGAACTTAAATCACAGGGTTGGAATCCAATAGGAGCATAAAAATACACTTCACTTTTACTAATTTCATTCATAGTTAATTATACATCTTTAAGTTTCAATTATCTTTGTTTTGGTCTAATTAGGATTATTTATAATTTTCTTTATTTTTTTATTTTTATTTTGTAGGGGTTCAGATGTATTCTGAAGGTACTTTAACACCACCATGCTAATTGCTAACTATTTTACGAAGTGGACTATTTCTTCATCCATATCAACACCACCACTATGCCTTGCAGACACACTATGAATCATGTTCCTGTTCTGGGAGGTACTTTACATGCCAATTATCTCTTTCTCTCTCCCACTATATTTGTGTAGTATCCTTTATGTAAAAATTCTGTTAATATTAGTTGCGTTAAGGTACTTATTTTGATAATATGATTGCACTCTTTGAATTGTTGGTAGAAAAGAAGATCAAGTTAAACAGCAACTAGATTTGTGAAGGAATGTTTTCCTTAATTGTATGTATTGAATGAAACCATCAGGGAGAAGTGCCAGAATCCTTAGCTTAACTGGTGTTTACATCTTACTTTTCGGATGCAAAACTTTAAAGGTTATTTACCAAAATGATCAATTCATTAAAAATGGTATCTGATGTCTTAGCTCAAACGGAAGAGCACATGGTTCTCAACCATATAGTTGTGGGTTCTACTCCTATAGATGGTATTATCATTTGAGTAGGCAACATTACATGCTTCCGTAGGCAAAAACAGTGATTCCATTATTTGATGCTCTTATAATGGGTCTCCAACAGAAGATATGGAGTTTGGACCAGGGTTTTGGAGAAACTTTTAAATCTGCTTGCTTAAGAGATTTTCCTTCAATCGAATTGGGACCAGAGTCTATCGTGATTTTCCGAAGGTATCTCTCTAATTCTCTCTTGATGGGTAAAATCTCAGGTGATTGTCAAAAACTGCAAAGATTGTTATCAAGGGATAACAGAGTATCTATTGGGAAATTTAAGCATGAAAAAATGGATAATTTGGATGCAGTTATGCTAGGTGGATTTGATACTGCAGATGCTTCAATTCAGGGAGATATATATTTGATTATTGGTAGCTGTCATGCTTTGTAGATTAGATTAGGGTGTCCAACAAAAAACATAAAAACATAAAAACAATTGCTGCGTCACCATTTTACCATCATCAGACCAAGGAGATTAGGTCCCTTTGAGAAGTTCGAACCAGGTATGGCTAAAAAACATGAAACTGTTGAAGATTGTAAAGTTAAAGAAGCTTCTGAGTTTTGATATACAAAAAGATATCCAAGTACAGGAAGTCGATGTCTGACATGTATATTGTTACTTCTTTTATAGTGACATATTTTATTGAACCTTGCTTTAGTTTAGAATTCATGGTTATAGAACATTTGAGATGTATGTTAATGACACCTATTAATCTTCCTTTTTATCTGCATGTTCTATCAAATATTGTTTTCTTTTGATATCTCTGACAGGTTGTTGGGAACTCCATCCGAGGAGAAGTGGCTTGGAGTTAGTGCCTGAGGAGTTGGAATTAATATATCCATAGTGGAAGCCGCAGAACTTAGCACATGATGTACCATCATTGGAAGATGAGTGTTGATATCCTGAATGATGGTATGAATTCATTACTGACGTATTTACTGAGTTTATTGATATCTAGTTTACCATGTCCAACCAGATTGTATGGCACATAACTTACATAACAACCAAATAAAGTACTTAAAATTATTAAAGATTGGTATGAGAGAATCTACCAAGGAAAATTATCATATGCTTCGATGCATTAGCCCTCATCCAGTCATCCTCATTTGCATTTTTATTTTAGTGCCGAGTTGTATTATGTTGGTTATTTTATATGGTTCTTATTGTTCAATTTTCTTATGTCTGATTACCTTTTGACTTTTGATGCCTTAATATTTGAGTGTTTCACGTTTATCTTCAGATCAGATCTGTTGAAAGATGATGTTTCACGTTTATCTTCTGATCATATTTGTTCACCTTGAACAATCACTGCACTTGGAAAATAATGTTTCTTGCGTATACTGTGTCTATGTATGTAATATCTGTTATTTCTTTTTACTTTTTAACGTGCTTGTCATTTGAAGATGGGAAACATTAGAATTATTAGTTCATCGTGTTTTCTAAGTTCTTCCCTCTTTTTGCAGCCAACTTGATAACAACCAATTTAAGGGAAGTCGATGAATAAAATCTTGGCTATACTGAAGTTTTCTTCTTGAAGAAGCACGATTCTACCGTCAGCACATCTTCAACCAGCTGAAATTTTGTTGCAGAGTTATTCATTTTATGATATTGTGCTTCTAAAACATGCACATTGTTTTCATTCAGTTTTTTAAGGCATAGCCATTAGAGTTGCAGGTATTCTACTAATCCATCAACTGTTAATTGGTAATTATCATATGTTAGGTAGAGACTTTACTGTACTGTATAACTAAGCTATATCTTAAGAGTTTGTTAGTTGCTTGATCTTATGCCTCTGGCAAACAACGAAGATAAGCCTTATATCAGCGAATATAGAACAAAAAATGAGAATTTATTTCATCAAGACGACACCATGATGTAACCAAATGGCAATCAGGTGGTTTTCCCATATGAAAGATATGGATATAAGATTTACCGGGGCTTAAGGATTTTCTGTTTTTTGGCCATTATCTTTCTGTGTTCATTGGCTAAGTAGGTATTGCCGTGTGCGCTGTGTCAGGTGGTGTTATAGAAGTAAATGCATCACTCTTACTCCTTGATATGTGAATTTAGGTAGTTGGAGCTTTGCGAGGTTTCAAACCCCTTTAATAATATGATAAGGCACAGTTGGTGGTTCCACATGGCATGCAAGAAATGCACTAAATTTTTTTTATTATGAAGATGATGAGTCTCACTGCAGCAACTGCAAAAAAGATTTTGAAGAATAGGTACCATGGCAATTATAACTGACATGATTGGTGCAGGAACAATCCACTGAGATGTATTAACATCATGGAGTATACACGGGTACAAATTAAACCTAGCCTCAAGAGATTACATATCAACTGCAGTATTTACTGTGACAGAAAATATGATTAGATGCACTGCTTATGAACATGTTAAGTATAGGAATGCTGCAGCGAGGTATGCACAATTTAGCAACGATAATTGGTATGATTGAATGGATGGTGTACGAGGAGCAGGAAGATTGGTTTAGCAAGATCAAAGATGAAACTTTATATTCAAATTGGTGATTAGGGAGTGCAGTACAACCAAACAATCTGACAACTTTACGGTTCTGAGTTTCAAGTCGGATTGTATTGTAAACCGAAAGATACCAACGCAGTTGTATATAACAAGGTAGCATTAATTACATATGGTATGACAATTCAGAAACATTTTCTTAACCTGCAGTTTAGATATGGACTTCTCTCTGTCCACAGGATCCAGTCGAAGAAGTTGTCTTGCCACCTATCAAGGAGAAATAGGAAAAGTTTAAGAGAGAAAGGAATAGAAAACCAACAAGCAAAGTGGGAGGAAAAGCACCAAGGCCATCAGACAAAATCAAGTAGTTGTCATGGGAAAGGTGCTGAGAATTACAATTACTTTTGAGAATTACAGTTTGCGGGGAGAAACCAAGGCCTTCGGCCTGCAAATTATGACAAGATAGCCTTTAATGGTAATTCTTAAAATCTTTATAATCCTGTTAGCCGTCTATACCAGTGATACATTCATGTTTATTTCATATGCTATCAGCTACCTCTATTCAAGTACGGTGGAAATATGATATGCTAAACACATCACACAAACATTCAAATACAGTGGAAAAGATGGTAACCAACAACTTTAGATCACTGTAACCATTCTAATTCCTTGAGGTTCTTTTACCTAACTTAGAAGAATTTAAGAAACATAACGTACACTTGATGGTAAATATCACAAGAGGTCCTCGCTAACTTATTTTCTGGGATGTGAAGTGATGTGTGAAACATTGCAAAGTATGCTCTATCCAGAAGCCTTTTTACCTGCAATGAAAACAGACTAATTTTCGTCTGATACAGTGAAGGCACTTTTTATGCTGTAAATGATCATCTTTTTGAAATCTCAATCAAAATCGTAATTATCTCTGGGAGTTGTCAATTGGAAATATTAGGACCAAGTGTTTTTGTTCTATGTATACTTTTATCTACAATGGTGTAGGTAGGACTGACTTGACTTGACTGGGGTGTAAATAGGCTAAATAAATTTGCTGAATAAAATATTGTAATTTTTTTTTTTAAGATGAGCGGTATTTATTTAAGTTGTAGTCAATATAGGACATCAGAAACCACGTATCACTGATACTTAATTCGGTTTATACTATAACGAAGTTGGATAAATTTATATTTTTCTTTCTACGGTTCTGCTACAAAATGAGACTAAGAAATGAATATACTTAATGTTACAAGAATCATGAGTGTAAATAGAGTGTTGAAAGAGATGAGATTTTCAGTGCACTACCTATGAAAGGGTCTGGACATGAAATCAAGGAACATAAATAATTGGTCATACTATAGTTGTATATTAAGACCAGCTTAATTGCAGATTTAAGCAGCAACTTAAAGGGTTGAGCCGGGGCCGTAAGGCCCCGGTGATACCTAGTTAGTCTATTAATTGTTTTATTACTAGTAGAGGTTATGAGATAAGTAATCTTCGCTCTACACAAGTAGAAAACGTGAGACCTTACAAAGGGATTATGTGGAGCGATTTCGAGCGAAGATAACACCAGCAAGTAAAACTTGATCTAAGAGTTTAACTACTGGGATCAAACTAAATTCACAAAGCTTAAGGCATTCGATTGGATTACACCTTAAGTGATATACTACTTGGTGGTTCGTTGGATATAATCTGGTAGTCGAGAACTTATGTATCCAATGATTGAAGGAGTTATGGGGATAACACTAATTTAGCAGTTATTCTACGGTTGGTTATGAATGATTCTAACGAAAGATAAATAAGTATATTAATCCAATTATCGCTTGGTAACGGCGAAGGATTCCTTAATAATCTTTTTTCTTTATTATTGTCTTTATTTATATTTATCTTACAACCAAAACCCCTTTTGTTATTTACTTTATCTTGCTGATCAAATAATCTATCAATTACACAGCTCTCTGTGGGAACGATCTCTTACTATCGTTATATTACCAGTTAATTAGTGGGAAATATATTTATTAACTTTTTACAATAACGACACATATCAATCCCCAAAGCAATAAAAGGTAGGTTGGTACGCATAACCTATTCCTTAGACACCATCTGTAACCTTTGATGGTAACCTCTGCGAGACCATTGGGTATAAGATGCTCTATATTGATCCTATTAAACATGCAATATTCATCAGATCCTTTTGATGTAAATTCTCTAGCATTAACAAGGGTGGTTAGCCTTTGCACTTTGGATTGTGTAATATGTGCTAGGAGTTTTCAAACGCAAATTTCTTGGGAACTATAACTAGTCCAAAATGTCAAAACATTCACCAGATCCATCAATCACTTTAATGGTCCGCATTCTGCAAGAACATTTTTCTAAATTTTACCTTGTTTCTTTGTAATAAGGAATTTTTACCATTTGCATCTTAGGATGGTCTAGATCGTGTTTTACTGAAGACTTTAATGAGTGATATGCTTTCTTACATAAAAACATAATGGGATCTTTGGTTGTGCATCTAGTACTTTAGAGAACACTTATTGAGAGATATACCGTTACTTCGCATTCTGTCAATCTTTTTCCCATTGTCTTGTCCACTCAAACACAATGGTGTACGTATGATTCCTTTCAAAATGAGACATCATGTCACAACCAAAGTGCCTTTATGGGTATTTCAAAGCCTAAATGAGTCAATTCCCAATATTTCATCGTTGGAGCCAATATGGATTCAATAATCCAAATACTATAGTGATTTACTTTTTACTAGATTGACTCATTAGTTTCTCTAAGAAATATTTTCTTCCAAATATATTAGAAACTATAAAAGATGCAATCAATTACATTTTCATCATTGTGAGTTTCCATATGATATCCACTTGTATGGGTCTTTTTGTAATTTAACAAGGTGATTAGCTCTCGGTACATATAGAGCTTTTGTGACGTCTTTGTTTTATCTTGAAAACAAATTTTGACCAATACTGCGCTCGATGATCCAATCCTCGTAGTCACATTATAAAGAAATAGTTCAACAACTAGTTTAAATTCAACTATGAGTTAGATACTTGGGCTTTGAGAGTTTTAATAAATGGTGTGGCCTTATTACGTAATAAAAATGGGATTCAACTCAAGTGCTTTAGAGTGAATATATATTACGTGTCACCAAATATATCTCAAGTGCTTTAGATAATTAATGTCTCGTGTTTTCATTCCATAAGTGCAAACATTGGATCTCGTTCAACTCAATAAGATAGTCGATTGGCCCGGCAAAGTTCTTATTGCCATTAAAGTTGATGTAAAAATTGGTTGCTACTATGATAGACACATTACATTGTATATACCAATATCTATGACCAGGTGCATTTCCAAATCTTTCATTTATGATGGAAGCTATAATTACATGTTAGCTTCATCCCATGATATATATGTCCCTTTTCTCATTCTTTATATGAGTCATTACGTATAACCCTTATATCTTCGGGGTTCTTTCCATTTTTAATTTTGCTACATTTATCTTAATTTTGAGAAGTTTATTTATCTCAATAGGTCAAGAGAATCTCACTACACATGTCAACCACTTACTTTAGGTCGAGTAGAAAAGGTAGTTCTCTTGTTGTCATACTTCAACATATACAGTTTTGTTAATATCATCGATGAAGTAGAGAAATGGAAATTTTCTGACTCATATCACCTTTTGTGAGTGCTTTCACAAGTTGGAATATATGTGATTTTATTTGCAATGTATCTTTTTACACTATCGACTCTTTAATAGTCGAGCCAGTGGATTACATCCCACGGAACATTTCAAATTTGGGGAGAAAAAAAAACAGCATTCAACCAATTGGTATAGCCAATTAAACAAAAGACACCATTCAACTATAGTCAATATCATATTCAAGAGAACAAAATAGCATTAAGACCAAAATTTAATGATCGACATCAACAATGATAATTTAAATTGACCTTTAATATGTTGTGGACTTATCTTAAGACAAAAATAAACCAAACCAGGCATGTTCTACAAACAAATAGATAAGCCTAGCGAGTATTAATATACAATCCCATGTTATATTTACATACCTCAGCCTTTGGTAACCATTGTATATGCACAAAACCAGAACGCCTTGAGTCGCGCAGGGCCCAGAGCCAGAACATAACATGATAACAGCTGGAACAAGCCGAGTCTGGACCGAACCGTGGTGGGGGTGGAGATTTTTCTTTCTCCTTCATTTACAGAAACTCTTCGCGGATATTTCCCAGTTCCCACCGACGGAATATGAAAATCCAGAGAACCATATAAAAAAAATAAAATCAAGAGAAGTAAGCATCGATTTTAGAAGAAAAAAACGTACAATGACATGGCATAATCTAGAGAATCATGAAGGTGAATCTGTCAAGTCAAAATCTAATTAATGGTTGAAAATTCTTGGTCAATCACCAATAGTAGCGTCATATTCATAAACCCACTATAATATCCAGACGTTATAAAAATTTGCAGAGAAAAAAATTATGAAAAAAATATAATGACACAAAACCGTACAAACAACATGTGATGTTTTAAAGAATTAGACGGTACAATTGATTGATTTAGTGGTAAAAGAAAATAAATAACCAAATAATAAAGATAAACAATCAAATGGCATAAAAAAATGACACGTCAAGCATAAAATCAAACGTCACATAAAAAAAAACATCATGGTTTAACATCTAATTCCCATTGAGTATTGTACATCATGATTTGACAAGATAATTTTGTTTTGTTTGTATTTTTTTTATTAATGAAACAAACACTAAATTATATGACAGAGTAATCAAACATGAGTCACATAATTATTCTTATAGAACTGATGAATCAGTGCAGCCAAATAATCAAACATGTTGCAGACAATGTAATAAATTAATTAAACAGTAATCAAATCAATGGAACACCAAAAGAACACAAAAGACGATAAGATGGGCATCGATTTGAAAAACAAGACAAGCTAGCATGTGTACTTATCAAGTAAGCATATAAATAGTACACCAATCAAGCAATGTAAATAGAGACGTCACAGACGTCAGAGACGAGCAGTGATACACAGACGCCAAAGCAACTAGCAAACGAGACAAAATTCCATAAATCCATAATATCCCCAAAATAAAAATAAATCGTTTAGGCATACCTATGGGGACACATCAGAGAATCATACCATGGGAAGCAAGAATCCATATAGGAGTAGTACAGTGGCCTTTCGCGATAATCCTATTTGATTGAGGTAAAGAACGAACAGAGGTCGAGATTGGGGAATCCGTTAGATGATAACAAAAAAAAATTGGTGACTGTAAGTTCATAGTAATCTTGTATTTTAATAATTCTAACTTTC
The DNA here is from genome assembly GCA_023529315.1 of Papaver bracteatum. Classification (NCBI taxonomy): domain Eukaryota; kingdom Viridiplantae; phylum Streptophyta; class Magnoliopsida; order Ranunculales; family Papaveraceae; genus Papaver; species Papaver bracteatum. Next base: position 221,655 of record JAJJWX010000127.1, read on the forward strand.
CGAGTACATATCTGGAGAACGGAGATTTCTGAAACTGTATTAGCTAGATCTGATGCAATCAAAGAAAAAAAATGTTCTTGCCGCAGGGAAAAGCTCGTGCATGATAACGTGTTTTAGGAGAATTTTGGATGAAAAGAGGGAAAGATAAGAGAAAGGCGAAGAACAATATTATTAGGAGAGTAGTCTAGAATCATTACATAGTTTCCCTTATATACAATCCTAGAAATCTAGTTGTACCGCACATCAATGGGCCGTAGGCCCTGCAACATAATCCATAATAAAATGAAAATAACATATATGTAATTTGATTTATTACCTTTGTGCCACAAACCCTAGCATCCCATGAAGACGGGTAACCAATCAAGACGGAACGATCTCTTGGCGCACCCCAAGGTATCCCATTCTTCTTGGGAGGTAAAGGCACCATAACATCAGTGATTTGTCTTGCCGTTTCTTTTGGTGGATACTTCTTCTTTCCCTCCTTCTTGTCCTCCTCAACTAAGGATTTACCTTTATCAATAGCAGCACCACTAGAAGTGCCAACTTCAGTTCCTTCAGTAACAACAAGTACACCTTCATTTCCTCCACCAACTCCAACTTCACTTCCTCCAGTAACAGCAACTCCAACTTCACTTCCTCCACCAACTCTAACTTCAGTTCCTCCAGTAACACCAACTTCAACCTCACCTCCAATAACATCAACTCCAACTTCATTTACTCCACCTGTGGAAACTACAACTTGACTACCTAAAGCAGTTCCAGCTCCAACTTCACTTTCTCTACCAGTCACAACTCAAATTTCATTCCTTTAGTTTGCACCCAATGTTTTTGGGTGTTACTTCATTTAATCCACCAAGTACACCTTCATTTGTGAAGTTGGAGTTGATGTTACGGGCCACTACGAGGTGTTACTTCTTGTGATCTTTTCTTCTTCTTTTCTTTTGCTCTATTCAAAGACAAACAACGCCAAAAACCAAAAGTAGATAAGCAAAAACGGCTGGGAAAGTTTGACATAACCAAGCCGTGACACAGAAAACGGCTAGAAAAAATGGATAGTCCCAGACGCAAACACAATTACGGATGAGAAATTAAGTAATCGACCTAGATGTTAAAAAAAAAGTGTCTAGGAAACATAATTAGCGGCTTGGTTACTCCTATTACGGATAGAAAAACCAAGCCGTAATATAATATCGGCTAGGAAGTTAAATATTACGGTTGGGAAACAATAATACGGTTAGAAAGACCGAGATGTAAACCCTACCGCTAAAAATGATTCGAATACATGACAATATACGGCTAGGAATAACCTAGCTGTATACAACTTGTTGCGGATAGGTTTTCTCAATCTCGTACACATCGACTCCGTTACGGCTTAGAGTTCTTATAAATCCCAACCATGAAGATTACAAACGGCTAGGAGTTCTTAGACATTCCAACCGTAAAACATATACACGGCTGGGAAAACAATAGATCCCAACCGTGAGACCTATTTATGGTTGGGAATACAAGAACTCCAAGCCGTAAGCATTTTCAGAAACTGTTTTTTCAGACCTAAAATTTTCAAAACCAACTGAATAATCAATAAAATACTTAAATAAAGAGTGGGTTTGTCTATTCATACCTTATTGTTGTCATAGCAGGAGTCTCGGCGGCTGGTGCATCTCCTTCATTCACTTCTTCTTGATCTTCAGTTTCATCTTCATTTGATGAAGTTGGTTTCTCTGCTTCAGAAGGAGGTGGATTCGACGAAGATTGACCTAGATTTTCCTAAGGTTTCATGGTTTTATACAATGAATTTAATTGACGATTTTTTTTTTGAATCGACGATTAATCGTTTCAAACGAAGAATGGAAGAAGAAAAAGAAAAAAAAGAAAAAAAAAATGATGATAAGAAGAAGAAATATAAGAGTGAGGGAGGGACATTTTTTTTTCTTCTTTTAATGATTTTCAGTTTTTTTGATTTAATGATTTTTCAGTTTTTTTTATTTTAAATTAATTAGTTAATGGAAGGGTAGAAGGGTAATAAGTGAAAATAATTGAGGGTATTTTTGAACTTTTACATATATATGGTCCCCACCTATAAAGTTTTGGTTCCAATTAGTAATTTAATCCCCCAAATTCCTAGCCCCCTACCGCCCCAATAATAAGATTCATTTTTAAAGTTTAAGCCAGCATGAATCCAGATTCATTCTTGCTAAAATTTTTTGGTGTCCATTTCACCCATACTAATTTTTACTCGTCCATTAAAAACATGTTTTAAAAATATTTAGGCAATTGACCCAATTTTTCAAAAGATAAAGCCAGACATCACGCAGAGTATTCTCGATGTGCACATCCTCCATAAAAATATTGCAAGATGAAAACTAAGCCAAAGGTGAGCAAACTCGGATAAATTGACCAGAGTATCTCTTGGAAATCTCCAGCTAACGGTGAAATCTTGCCATCAGATACCGCCCATAACTCTCCAACACTTCCAAATATCAAATGCTCGTCGTGACAAGATGAAAAAGGACAAGACCATGGATAAGCGCCTCCACAACATCCAAATCCTGCCACACACAAACACCACAATGAGATTAGGGTTAGTATGGTTTATGATCGGAGGTCTCTTATCTGGGATCCTCTGGTCAATCCAGATGCTAATTTTGCAGCCATAAAATTTCGCTGGGATCGGAAACCCCAAGTACACCCGGAATTTGGATTAGCACACCCAAACAAATTGATATCAGCATCCATAAGGCCGGTTCCTATGGGGGTGGCTAACCCACCCATTTGCCATGTCAGCTGGCCTGAAAAACTGGCCGTGCTACTATGGTAAAAATGTTAACCGGTCGAGTCTAGCGGTGTAGTCTCCACCGTTCGGTTGATTTTAAACCTCCAACGGCTCTTTCTCCACCGCTATAAAAATGTGTCACTTCCACTCAAAAATTACACCAATTTTTTTACAAAAAAAATAATTCTATCTTTTTTCAAAAAAAAAATTTTATCTAGTATGTAATTTTTAACTTTGTAATTTTAAAGTTAAAATTAATTTCCAAAGAGGTAAAACAAAATTTGGAACTATTTATCTTTATCTATCTTATTTTTCAAAACTTGACTTGGCTACCCAACTTGATTTTTCCGGAGTGGTGCTTGAAGACGCCGTTTGTAAGATATGTGAAGGTTATAAAGAAATATGTAAAAACCAAAGAAGTCTACAAGTTTTGGATATTAACCAAATCAAACCTCCAACAAAGTAAAGACAAAGAAAAGTTCAAGGGAAGGAAAATTTGAAGGAAAAGAAGAAGATAAACAAAGGAAACTCCGTTCCTGGGCGCATTGATTGGAAATTTGTTGAAATGAAGAAGATAAACAAGATGAAGAACATTGTCCCAAATTTTTACTTTTAAAGTATTTATTATAATAAGTTATGTCATTATCTAGATGAATGAAAGAGGCACTAATGTAAATTAAAATTCTAAACTTTTAATGAAAGATGCACTAGTTTTATATTAATAAATATCTTAAAATTAAAATTTGATACAAATGATAGATGCATCGTACAAATGAAAGATGCATCGTATTTGGGCAGCTAATCTAAACTAATCATATTTGGGCAACACCCTCAAGATAAGTTAACAACCATCAAATGGAAAATATTTTCCCACTCTGTTGCGCCATTCAATACGACACATTTGCTCCACATCAGGTGCGTTTTGGCCATTTTGTCGGTTTTGATAGCCTTGCATCAAACAACTTCACATCCTTGCTGATTATTCCGAAGCGTTGACACAATCCATTTGCATTTCCATTATTGAGGTTCAATGTTTCTTCCTGAAATCTATGAAATATGCGACTCCATACAAATGGATTGATGTTGATGTTATCCATCGTTATCCATCGTTACCCATATCTTGTATAACAAAAACATAATGCCTGCAAATGGATTCATCTTCATCTATGCTAAATCTACGAGCTCGACTCGAACTGACATGTTGGATTTGTGGAGTGAAAGAATGGAGATTAAAGAAATGGTGTGAGTTGAAATGAAAATTGATATTGTACTTGTAGGATGATGAAATTATGACCGTTAGATCAGATGATATGGACGGTCGAGTCTAGACCGTTGGCGGTGTAAACTACACCTACCGGTTTTCTTTACACCGAGCGGTCGGTAAAACCTAGACCTGGCCTGGCTAAGTAGCAAATTTGTTTGTTTGCCAGCTACATAGTGGGTGCAAAACTGGCAGATTTGCCGCACCCATAGTAACTGGCCTAAAGTGCAATAAAAAGAACTTGAAAAGGAGAAAAAAATCCCAAAAAGAAAATCAAAACAACTTATTTTGCCCTAGCTCCCGCCGCTTCTCCTTTTCTCTCTCTTTTTTTTTTCCTCCATTATTTCTCTGAAAATGCAAGTGATGTTATCTTAAAGAAGATTCAGAGGTACATCGATCCTACTACTCTCTCTTTTAATTCAATTAATTAATTGGACGACCGAAGGGAGTCCTTATGTGACGACTTAGTGTGATTTTGTCCGTCACGATTTTTGTACAAAAAAATAAAAATTAAATTAAATTTCTTGAATTTGAGAAACAGATGTTGATTATTCATAAAATTGGTCATGGATTTCGTTCAAAAAGAGACAAATGAACATATTTTCAGTTCATACTTCTCAATGAAAATCATTACATCAATAGGATGATTCGGACATTAACTAAAAGCTCTGTTTTACTGGAAAACTATGTTCTTGAACTTGGTCGGGTAGAGAAGATGAGTTTTCGGGTCGGGTAAAACCCATATATACCACCACTTTTTATTTTCACCCTCTTCTTCTCTTCCTATTTCTCCTATTTCCCGATTGTATCTTCTCTAGATCTGAAAATCAATTTCGTTCCATTTTTTTAAAGATAAATTGAGTTTCAATTTTGAACATCCCATCACATTGAACTGAATACTTCAATCACTGACTAATTCATTAGTCATTTTCTTCGGTAAAGTAACGTCCATTTCACTCAATCAATTTACATCAGCTACACAACTCTAAATTACGCCTACAAAGAGCTTCTACTAATTCTGTGATTATCTCCTTCTTCCTCCTGTATTAGTAGTGTATTACTATCTATTCATTCTTTTATTTTTTTCTACACAAATTCTCCTTAATCGAAGAAACTAGGTGAAAACAATAACACCCAGAAAACCAAAATCAACAAAACCCACCGCCAACCAGAAGTGTTTTCAATAAAAAAGATGAAGCAAAAAAATTAATCAAAAACGAAAACTTAAAATACCCATGAAGAGCTTTCCTTGTGTTTTAAAAAAATGGGTCTATTGTTCGTGAATTTAGGGAAGGAACCATATAAAAAAATGGGGTTAATTTGCGTTACCTCCCCTGGCGAAGATTATAATTTGAGTTACCTCCCCTACAAAAAATAAATTAGAGATGGAGTGGAGAAAAATATGGGTTTATATGTTAGGGTTGATGGGTATTTTGAAGAGGAAAACCACCGTCAGTTTGGGTTGGCGTAAATAGTATCCGCAGTTGGTGTACCCTCCCTTCTCCGATGTCAAACCCGTTCCAAAGTCCTAGTCGCCCATCTATGGCTACTACTGATGGTTTGGCGAAGAAAATGACTATTTTTTTTTCTTCTGCTGATGGTTAGGCTGATGGTTTGGGGAAGAACTTTTTTTTCTTTTGTTGCTGACACAAAAAAAAAAGACAGAGATCGAGAAGATGAGGGTATTTTTGTAAAGTAGGGGCCACGTGTTTGTTTTTGTCCACCTGTACACAACCGGTGACTCAACTAACTGACCTTTGGACGGAATTTCTAACAAGGGGAGGTTTTACTAAGGTAACTCAAATTATAATCTTCGCCAGGGGTAACGCAAATTAACCCAAAAAAATGACTTGTGTTTTATGCATCAGAGTTGAGCTCATAGGTTTCTTCTGATATTTTTATGACATTACTTTACATGCAATTGAAAAGCTTATTCACATCACACCTGTAAATCATGCATTGTTTTTGTGACACGTTGAACACACCACTCCAAACGGGCACGAATCCTCTGTCCCAAACCCCCTCCCTATCCCTCGGTCTCTGCCAAATGAGAGAGGTTTTGACTTTTTTTTTATATATATTTAATTAATGTTAACATGATCACGTGTCACTTGATCACTGGTTGGGACAGGAGACAGGGAGGGGGTTTGGGGACAGATGATTCCCTGCCACTCCAAACTACCTCAAATTTATTGATGTGGTGCATTTAGAAATTGATGTAGTGCGTTTAGAATAACCAAATTTCTTCCCACTAACTTACTGCCATTAAAAAGAGGATTGAAGTTTGGTTGATCGTCATTTTTTTTCTCCCTCTTCGGTCGGCCTCCCCACCGCGAGCGGTAATCTAGTGTATACTTTAGTTTCAGTCTTTTTTTTTTCCAACAAAAACCTTCATCTTAGATGTTGTTAAACCTTAATAATAGATGTTCTTCTTCATGTGATTTAAGATCGTAGTTGATTTTCTATAAACTGTTAGAAAAAACAATGTTTTGTTTTAATCAAAAAATGCATGGACCATGTTTTGATCCCAAGACCTATTGCTCCCTAGATGTTTTTTCAAGTGAATGAATAAAACATTAGTCCCATATAGACTAAAACACTTAGAGTTTTAGACTTAAATACCATGGGTTTAGCCTTAAGGGCATGGCCCTTTGGGTCTTTAGACCTTTGTGTATTGGGAAAGCCCTAGACTATGGAAAGGTTGCCTAAACCTTATTGCATTTCTTATTGCCTTTCCCGTTCGCGCGGTGCTTCGCACAAAAGCACGCACGCTCGCTCGGCTCGGGCGAGGGCGAGGGCGTGGGTGTGGGTGTGGGTGTGGGTTTATCCGACCCTTTATTTTTGATGAAATTTTCCACATGTTTCTCCCACACATGTAAAGAATTTTATTCTTTGCCTTCTCGGTTTTGGATATCCAACAGCCTCGAGAAGCATCTTCATTCACGCGTGTCACACGGTGCATTTGACACCTGTGCCTCGAAGAGAATCTCGATATTTTGAATGCGTGTACACTGTGCTTTTTACCTATGCTTTTACCTTAGCTTTTGTAACGTTCAAGACGCGTGTTTTTCGGATCTTGTCTTTGCATTGGATACTCTTGTAACGTTCGAACGAATTTTTGCTATAAATACGAGAGAAAAATTTCATTTTCAACCCATACCTTTCAAAACTCTTCTTCTCTGAAATTCTTCTTCTCTTATGCTTTCAGAAACAATTTTTAAGTTTACAGAAACATAAAACTGAGTTCTTATCTGAAACGAGTTGTAGTTTAAAGAAACATAATTTTGTATAACTACTTCTTTGTTTACAGAAACTCTTTTTATAGTATTTTAGTCCATAGAAACTTTGTTTTCAGAAACATTCATAGTTTACAGAAACATAAATTAGTTTTTACATTTCTCTGAAACTGGTTGTAGTTTCAATTAATGTTTTTGTTTTTCATTTCTGCTGCCAAGTTCTAAGGGTTCTCTCTATGTATGCTACACATAGAGGAGAACTAACAGCAGTTGTATCCTGGAGGTGATTTGCTAATTTCTATAGCATCTCAGAGGAGTAGCAGGCAATATTACCTTTAGCTCAGCGTATTTAATACGTGCCTCTACTAAGTTTTTTGGTTACTATCATCACTGCATCTCCCGGAACAACAATCACACAACAGTGCAAGCTAAGTATTTTTTCTCGGTTATATACGAACGTTGTCTTTTAATTCTAACAATCTAAAGGTAATATCCTTCGTTCGTTGCTATATAATTGTTGCTGTAACAATATGGGAAAAAATACCGTAGAAAGACCACCAAAGTTCAGTGGTAAGGACTTTAAGAGATGGAAGTCCAAAATGTTATTCTTCCTAAATGACTTAAGGTTAGATGGACTTGCTTTAAATAGACATTCGAGAAGACTTCATCACCGTGGTAATGAAGATAAATTGGAAAAATGGAATAGGAAGAATTACTTGTGTAAGAATCATATTCTTAATTGTCTGGATGACTCCTTGTATGACTTCTATAATGCAAAAGAAAATTTTAATGCTTTTGATTTATGGGAATCTCTTGAAGAAAAATATCATGTTGAAGCTGCTGGAAGTAAGAAGTTCTTGATGGCTAAGTTCCTGGAATACAATATGACTGACGAAAAGCCTGTGGTAGAACAGTTCGTCGAACTTCAACTCCTCATCAGCGAGATTCTTGCTGAAGGCCAGCACTTTAATGAAGCTTTACAAGTTTCTACTGTGATTGAAAACCTTCCACCCTCATGGAGCGAATACAAGAGGAGGCTGCGACACAAGACTCGTGAAATCACCATGGTGGAGCTTGGCAAAAAGATCCAGGTTGAGGAGCTTATGTGCAGCAAGGAAAAGAGCATGATGCTGAGCAAGAACATGTCCAACAAAGCTCATGTCCTGGAAGATAAAGCTGCTTCAAAGAAAAGTCCTGGAGAATCCAGTAAAATGGGTAATAGACGTAACAGACGTCGAAAACCCAGAGGTAACAATTTTAAGCCTAGGGGTGGTGTCACTAAGCACACCATCAAAGGCGACTGTTTTAATTGTGGTAAACCTGGACATATGGATAAAGACTGTAAGGCCCCTAAAAGGATCAAATATGATCCAAAACAGAAAAATAAGGCAAACCTATTAGATGATTCTGGATACTTTACTGGCATGGTGTCTGAAGTCGACCTTGTCTCTAGTGTGACTAATGTGAGAGACTGGTGGCTTGATTCTGGAGCCACCAAGCATGTCTGTAAGTTTAGAAATGTTATCTCCTCCTATGCCATAGTAGGAGACGATGAGAAACTGTATATGGGAAACTCTTCCACCGCGAAAGTGGTAGGGAAAGCCAAGGTCGAACTGAAGCTTACTTCAGGAAAAACCCTCGCATTGAATGACGTATTTTACGTCCCAGACATATGCAAAAATCTTATCTCAGAAACCATATTACTAGGAAAAGGCTTTAAACTTGTTGCTGAGTCTAATACTGTTGTAATATCTAAGCATGGTGAATTCGTAGGAAAAGGTTATGTCACCGATAACATGATTAAGCTTAGTTTATCTGATTTGAAATTGAATGTTAATGCATCTTCTTCTGCTTATGTTTGTGACTCTTCACATGTTTGGCATGATAGACTTGGGCATGTTAATTTTAAATCTTTAGAAAGACTTGCTAATTTAGGTTGCATACCTAAAATAAACTTTGATAAAAATCAAAGATGTGAAATCTGTGTTGAATCTAAATATGCAAGAAAACCGTTTAATAAAAATGTTGAACGTAAAACAGTTCCTTTAGAACTAATACACTCGGTTTTAGGAGACTTGAAATCAACACCTACAAGAGGTGGTAAAAAATGGTATATCACTTTTATAGATGATTACTCACGGTATTGTCAAGTTTATCTTCTTAGAAGTAAAGATGAGGCCTTAGAGGCGTTCAAATTCTATAAACTTGAAGTAGAAAACCAAAACGAAGTTAAGATTAAAACTCTTAGGTCAGACCGTGGCGGTGAGTATGTGATACCCATAGGTGAGTTTTGTAAAAATAATGGAATCATTCATGAAACCACTGCACCATATTCACCTGAATCGAATGGTGTAGCCGAAAGAAAAAATAGAACACTCATAGATATGGTTAATGCTATGTTGATCAGTTCAGGGTTACCTTCGAACTTGTGGGGGGAAGATATCCTCTCTGCATTCTATATCTTGAACCGAGTTCCATTTAAAAAACAAGATAAGACTCCTTATGAATTATGGAATGGTAAACAACCTTCCTATGCATACCTTAAAGTGTGGGGGTGTTTGGCCAAGGTGTCCATTCCTCTTCCCAAGAAAACTAAACTAGGTCCTAAAACATTCGACTGTGTTTTCTTAGGATATCCTTAGCATACAACTACATACAGGTTTATGGTCATCAGTTCTGACCACGATAACATTGGTCTAAACACCATAATGGAATCGAGAGATGCTGTGTTTTTTGAACACATATTTCCTTTAAGGTCTGGACCTCGTAAAAGGGTCCATGATGACCTCTCTGATGTTCCATCGACAAGTCAACCCCCATCTCTAGAACTAGAGACTGAACCAAGAAGAAGTAAGAGGGTTAGAACTGAAACAAGTTTTGGCCCTGATTTTTTGACTCTTACGGTAGAGTCTGAACCCCAAACTTATAAGGAAGCTATGACTTCTCCAGAAGCTCCTTTCTGGGAAGAAGCTTCATTAAATGAATGGGAGTCCATTCAGCAAAACGAAACTTGGGAGCTTGTAAACTTGCCTCCTGGAAGTAAATCCATAGGTTGCAAATGGGTGTTCAAAAGGAAACTTAGAACATATGGAACTATAGATAAACATAAAGATAGGTTGGTAGCTAAAGGCTATAGACAAAAGGAAGGATTAGATTTCTTTGATACCTATTCACCTGTCACTAGAATCACTTCTATTAGGATGTTGATTGCTATTGCTTCAATTTATGATTTGCATATACATCAGATGGATGTTAAAACTGCATTTTTATATGGTGAATTGAATGAAGAAATTTATATGGACCAACCTGAAGGCTTTATTGTAAAAGGTTGTGAAAACAAAGTATGCAAGTTGAACAAATCTCTGTACGGTTTAAAACAAGCACCTAAACAGTGGCATGAAAAATTTGATCATGTTATGATAACTAATGTCTTCAAGGTTAATGAATCTGATTAATGTGTTTACATTAAATCTGTGGATGATTCTCATGTTATTGTATGCCTATATGTTGATGATATGCTCATATTAGGCAGTAACTTTGATATTATTAATACCATTAAAAGCATGCTCAGCGATAATTTTGAAATGAAAGACTTAGGACCTACTGATGTAATCTTAGGGATGAAAATCAGAAAGACATCTGATGGATATAGTCTTAGTCAATCTCATTATGCTGAAACCGTACTTAAGAGATTTAATTATGAAAATGCTAAACCTGCATCTACTCCATTTGATCCCACTTGTAAGTTGAAACATAACAAGGGTAAGGGAATTGATCAACTTGAGTATTCTCGCATTATTGGTAGTCTTATGTATCTGATGAACTGTACAAGACCTGATATTTCTTACTCTGTGAGTAGATTGAGCAGGTATACTTGCAACCCAGGGCAGGATCACTGGAATGCTCTCTTCAGAGTTTTACGTTACCTGAGAGGGACCTCAAACTATTGTTTAAGTTTTGGGAAGTATCCTGCTGTACTGGAAGGGTATTGTGATGCCAACTGGATATCAGACTCAGAAGAGTGCAAATCTACTAGTGAGTACATCTTCTTTCTTGGAGGTGCGTCTGTCTCATGGAAGTCTACCAAACAGACATGTATAGCTAAATCCACTACGTAGTCTGAATTTATAGCCTTGGATAAAGCTGGAGAGGAAGCTGAATGGATACGATGTTTCCTGGGAGGAATTCCACTCTGGCCCAAGCATGTGTCTTCAATCGCAATCCACTATGACAGTAAAGCTGCTCTTGGTTGCGCAAAGAACAATGTATACAACGGAAAGTCTATACATATACGAAGAAGACACAAGACGGTGAAACAACTACTCTCTACTGGTATTATCTCGATAGACTTTGTAAAGTCCAAAGATAATCTTGCAGATCCTTTAACGAAAGGCTTAACCAGAGAGGAAGTTAAATTAACATCGAGGGGGATGGGACTTAAGCTCATAGAATAAATCACCATGAAGGATACTCAACCTTGTGATTGGATTTCCAAGATCAAGGTTCAATGAGACAACTAATTTATGGTGATATTGGGAAGCACTATCTTTGTCCCTCCCTATGGTGTAATCGTGCGATAGTGCTGCCTGCATAATTTTAGGATGATCTTTTGCGATCTTAATGAGTACCATGGCTTTGATTAAAGCGGGGTGTGGCAGGACACTCTTTATGGACTCACCTTTGTGGATGTTGGAAGTGGGGCCACTTCCTATGAGAATTTGAGCTGATTCTCTAGAGACATTCATTAAGTCCGGGATTTTAGCCCACGGCCAAAATGGGCACAACTGCAAGACCTTGGCAGCTGTTTTCTTCGGTTGAGGCATCAAGTGTGGCTGTTATTTCTGAATTGCACTCATTGTTGGTGGTTCAAGACATTGTGTTCACCGTATCAACAAGCAGTTCAGGTAACCTCTCACTAAGTTAAGGTTCAATCTTTGGGACACCTTAGCCTATATTGTTGCCTTATGTTTTCTCATTTTTTATCGACATGTTTTATTATTCATGTGGGGGAATGTTAGAAAAAACAATGTTTTGTTTTAATCAAAAAATGCATGGACCATGTTTTTATCCCAAGACCTATTGCTCCCTAGATGTTTTTTCATGTGAATGAATAAAACATTAGTCCCATATAGACTAAAACACTTAGAGTTTTAGACTTAAATACCATGGGTTTAGCCTTAAGGGCATGGTCCTTTGGGTCTTTAGACCTTTGTGTATGGGGAAAGCCCTAGACTATGGCAAGGTTGCCTAAACCTTATTGCATTTCTTATTGCCTTTTCCGTTCGCGCGGTGCTTCGCATAGAAGCACGCACGCTCGCTCGGCTCGGGCGCGGGCGAGGGCGTGGGAGTGGGAGTGGGTGTGGGTGTGGGTGTGGGTGTGGGTTTATCCGACCCTTTCTTTTTGCTGAAATTTTCCACACGTTTCTCCCACACATGTAAAGAATTTTATTCTTTGCCTTCTTGGTTTTGGATATCCGACAGCCTCGAGAATCATCTTCATTCGAGACGCGTGTTTTTCGGATCTTGTCTTTGCATTGGATACTCTTGTAACGTTCGAACGAATTTTTGCTATAAATACGAGAGAAGAATTTCATTTTCAACCCATACCTTTCAGAACTCTTCTTCTCTGAAATTCTTCTTCTCTTATGCTTTCAGAAACAATTTTTAAGTTTACAGAAACATAAAATTGAGTTCTTATCTGAAATGAGTTGTAGTTTACAGAAACATAATTTTGTATAACTACTTCTTTGTTTACAGAAACTCTGTTTATAGTATTTTAGTCCACAGAAACTTTGTTTTCAGAAACATTCATAGTTTACAGAAACATAAATTAGTTTTTACATTTCTCTGAAACTGGTTGTAGTTTCAATTTATGTTTTTGTTTTTCATTTCTGCTGCCAAGTTCTAAGGGTTCTCTCTGTGTATGCTACACATAGAGGAGAACTAACAGTAGTTGTATCCTGGAGGTGATTTGCTAATTGCTATAGCATCTCAGAGGAGTAGCAGGCAATATTACCTTTAGCTCAGCGTATTTAATACGTGCCTCTACTAAGTTTTTTGGTTACTATCATCACTGCATCTCCCGGAACAACAATCACACAACAGTGCAAGCTAAGTATTTTTTTCTCGGTTATATACGAACGTTGTCTTTTAATTCTAACATAAACCTCGGATATGTAGTTGATTTTATCCCAAATTAGTTCAAATGAATGAGAATATCGTCATTTTAGAAATAAATTATGAATACTGAATAGATTTAACATGGTTAACTCAAATAAATTTATTGTCGCGGTAGGATCGTAAGATTGAGATGATTAGTCACTAATTGAGGAAGGGTTTATCTTTGATTTTGCGGAATTGAATGATTATTTTTTTAATTCTTTTCCCCCTTATTGTGATTTCTGTCATTTTTCAGATTTTTCTTGGTATCTGTTTTGCTTTTAAGGTGATGGATTTGGTAAATAGGAAGCTAATGAAGAAGGGACATAGCAATGTAATTGCACCAGCAGAAGATAGGATAAGTTCATTGCCCGACTCGCTTATTCATCACATCCTTTCCTTTCTTGACAATTTCAAGTGGGTTGCTCGTACTAGCTTATTATCTAAACGATGGAGTCACATTTGGACATCTATCCCTATCCTTGACTTTCGTCTCTCCCCCTACAATTATCCTAGTTCTTCAGAGCTCATTAATTTTATGGATTTTTTAGATAGAACTTTGTTTCTTCACGATGATCTCTCAAATGTTAAGAAATTCTCTCTCCACTGGTATTGGACCTCGAATCAGATAACTTCTCGTAAGATGAATTCATGGATCTCTACCATCATAAAGCGCAACGTTGTTGAAGAGATGAATCTTTTGTTATTCCAAGAACTCCCGAGTTCTATTCCTGTGACTCTTTTTACTTGTAAATCTCTAGTTACTTTAAAGCTGAATGTACCGGGCATCTGTTTTCCCAAGTGCATCTCTTTTCCAAGGCTTAAACGTCTTAAGCTTAGTGATTTTGAATTCAGCGGTGAATGCTCGAATGAGCAGCTTTTTTCCAGTTGCCCGGTGCTGGAAGATTTGACTCTGAAATACTGCACTTTTCGTATGAAGATTTTTTGTATTTCGATTCCTACATTGAAAATCTTAAAATTAAGAAGCTCTTATGAAGTGGAAGATTGTTTACGAGATTGCTCTTTCAAGATTCATGTACCTGGTCTCGTATCTCTATCTTGCCAGAGTAGTGTTCCAAAGGAATTCATCTTGTCTACTCCAAGACTAGTTGAAGCAGATGTTGCAGTTTTTTTTTGGCGATTATGATGTTCCAACAAGGGAGCAAAAGATCGGTGATGCTGAAACTATCAGTAGATTTCTTCGAGCACTTACACATGTAAGACGTCTATCTGTTTCCGCCCGAACACTATGTTGGAATATTTTCAACCGCGCTACGAAGGGGGGTCCTGGGGGGCGTAGCCAGGTTGAGGAGCTTATGTGTAGCAAGGACAAGAGCATGATGCTAAGAAAAAACATGTCTAACAAAGCTCACGTCTTGGAAGATAAAGCTGCTTCAAAGAAAAGTCCTGGAGAATCCAGCAAAATGGGTAATAGACGTAACAGACGTCGAAAACCCAGAGGTAACAATTTTAAGCCTAGGGGTGGTGTCACTAAGCACACCATCAAAGGTATTTGTTTTAATTGTGGTATACCTGGACATATGGCTAAAGACGTAAGGCCCCTAAAAGGATCAAATATGATCCAAAGCAGAAAAATAAGGCAAATCTAGTAGATGATTGGATACTTTCTTGGCATGGTGTCTGAAGTCGACCTTGTCTCTAGTGTGACTAATGTGAGAGACTGGTGGCTTGATTCTGGAGCCACCAGGCATGTCTGTAAATTCAGAAATGATTTCTCCTCCTATGCCATAGTAGGAGACGATGAGAAATTGTATATGGGAAACTTTCCACCGCGAAAGTGGTGGGGAAAGGCAAGGTCGAACTGAAGCTTACTTCAGGAAAATCTCTCGCATTGAATGACGTATTTTACGTCCCAGACATATGCAAAAACCTGTTGGAATATTTTCAACCGCGCTACGAAGGGGGGTCCTGGGGGGCGTAGCCTTTATAGTGCTTGGCTAATACAAGGATATTTTCAACCGCGCTAATAAGGATATAAGCACAAGGCCTTTATAGTGCTTGGCTACAGAACACATGTCTTATGGAATCAATATGTGTGGAGATTCCGGCTTTGTCATAAGGGATTCTTGGTTCAAGACTAGTTTCACCATAGAATATCGATAAAGCTTTGAGTTTCTTACACTAAGTGAAGGTTCAAACCCAGAAGGTACCTATCATTTATGTATTGGTTTCAACGATGATGCTTAGTCTCAATTGTACTAGAACTACGTTGGCTTGATCCCACTCGGTACGTGGCGATCACTTCGGTGATGCGGGTAGCTCAGGTTTTAAAAGTTTTTAACTTTGTTTTATGGTTTTGAAAATAAGGGGAGAATGTTGGAATATTTTCAACCGCGCTACGAAGGGGGGTCCTGGGGGGCGTAGATTCTAAATTTTTTGGAAAGATTTTTTTGGATATGCAATTGTTTGGACAGTTGGAAAACGTTTCCAGAAAATTCTAAATTCAACAGACAGTGGCTGTTGATGAAGAGACGCATCTCTTTGTGAAGAGAAACCTGTTGGTGAAAAGACATGTCTTTTCCCAACAGATGCAAAAACTCCTATAAGTAGCATCTCCCAAACCCATTTCGAAATCATCTCTTGGAAAACCCTTTCTCTGTTTTCTCTCTTCTTCTAAAGCATCATCAGAAACTTATTTACATGTGTTCTTGATTGGGTCAAGGGGTGCAAACCTTGAATCCAATTTTCGGTTGTAGGGCTTTCACTGTATCTGAAGGCAAATATTTCACATACTGTTGCAATCGCCAATTCGTTGGGAGGGTAGAAATATTTGTCTAAAAGAAATCACCAGAGCCTTGAAAGTTTTGAGTACAACCACAAAAGATTTCTGTCATTCATCTCCATTGCAGCCCGGTAATTTTTTCCAACACACTACAGGTATTCTTGATTGTTGTGCTATCTCTGGAGAAGTTTCTGTTTCTTTTTCTTTGGTCTTAAGTCCGTGAAACTGATTCATTTGTTGCTAATGCCATGGGGAAGAATAGCTCCTGTTCTTTGCAGATGATAAGTTAAAAAACTTGCCAACATTCCATAATGTCAAACAGTTGACTATAACTGAGGAAGTAGACAGTCATGAACTATTAATTGCTGTACTCAAAGCAACACCAAATCTGGAGTCACTCATATTTCATAATGTAAGTGCACGTTACTGCTAACCAATAATATATTTGCAGTTATTGTTCTGATATCTGACGACCTTTTTTCTAATTCAAATTTAGTTGGTTACTACGTCTTACCCTGAAGACAATGGTAGGAAGGTCGATATGGTTAACACAGGATGTTTATTTAATCATCTTAAATTTATTTGCTTCCGGAAATTTATTGGTAAGCCGAGGGAGATGAGGTGGGTGAAACTTATTTTGAAGAATGCAAAGCATTTACAAACAATGATTATCTCATACGGAGCAGAAACTTCAATGTGCATGGATGACCGAAAAAGCAAAGAAGAGCTTATGGTAGAGGTACCAAATATTCCAAGAGCCTCTTCAAGTTGTTTGTTTAAATTCTCCTCTTTTCCTCATTCTTTTATATCATTGATACCGACTTGATTCGGCACCTATTCACGATGACCTGACGTTCTATCTTTAAGTTGTTTTGTCCGAGTTAGAATCTTTGAATTGGGGGATTGAGTTGAAACAGGCAATACTAGTAGTAGTTTTTATAAGAATAACTCAATGTCGTTGTTTTCTGATGTTATTTGGTGTATTCATAGGTTTTGATTGTTTTTTATTGCTCGAGTAAGGGCACCCGTTATGTGCTAGTAACTCAACTAGACGATATCAAAGCTCGCTGATCTCTCTATCTGCTTTTTCTAGCATCTTTTCGTGTTTCTTTTTTGTTGTTTGAAAGTTGTATAGAAAAATCAGAAATGGCCCCAGATTCTTGATATGGTTATTTTTTATCCTTGGCAATAGCATTACACTAAAATGCCGAGGAAATGGCCCAGATTCTTGCATATGGTTATTTTTTTAGACCTGGATACTGTAAATTAGATTACAATCAAGTCTGACTCATGAAACCAATAATAGGTATTTTACCCTGTACAAAAAGCTGGTTCAAAGAAAAGTAAAATTTGTCTTAAGCTCAAAGAATAGCTCTGCACATTCTGTGGCCACTTTTAGAGACCAAAGAAAGATATTGAGGCTGGCCAGATTTTGACACTTATTAAAGAGACAATATTGCAGTACTCCAGCTTAAAGTTAAAAACATGAGACCTGTATTCGAGTTAAGTCACAATGATTAGGGTTCAAGTAAAAAATGAAATAACTTTGATTACCTTCAAAGAACAGTGAAAAAACAAGAAGACCATCATAATCCATACAAAATTATGTTACTTAGTCTGCATCCAGAAAGGTTTAAAACCTTATAAATCATTACTTAAAACCGCATTTCTTGACACGAATCGAAATTCGACGTTTTGATTGTTGATTTGACTTGAATTCCTTTAGATTTACTCTATCAAGCAATTCCTCTCTAGGGAGGAGTTGAAATTAAGAAACCCAAAAAAATGAAAACCAAAAAAGAAAAAGATGCTGAAAAATGTTGGCTTTGCACTCAAGACAGATAATAAGCAAACTAAGAAGGCCCACAACAAAGTAGAGAGAGTAGGGGAAAAGAGATAACTGGCTTATAATTTAGTTCATGTAAATTAGCAAGAATTAGGTTGAGTTGCACAGTTTAACCAACTAAGCTAACAGCTCCCAATACCCACTTCCTAAACCCCTCTAATAATTGCTAGCTTCTCTCTGCCTAAATATGAACATACAAGCATACCAAACACAAGGTGTCTATTCTAACATTTTCTTATGAAAAAAATAAATAAGTCATTCTAACTTCATAACAAAGCCAAAGACTATTCCATAATAGATACAATACTATTTTCACTTCTCTATATTCTTTCATTCATCATAATAGCCTTCTTCATTATAACATTCATAACTACCACTATTACTACTGCCCTCTACTCCATTCCACTACTACTGTCTCTCTTCTCTTCTCTTGCATTTTCTTTTTCTTTTTCTTCATATGATGTTCTTTTGATATCATTACATAGAATTATAATTATTCACATATATGGAAAGGTTCACCGTTCTTCGGTTCTCTTTTAGTTCGTGTTCTTCCCAATCTAGCGTTGATGTCGTCGAAAATCCGTCAAAGAAACCCAAACTGGATCCTGGTTCATCTACAAGTAAGTACTACTACTCTCTATCTCACTATTGAACATGTTTTTGTGTATCTTATTCTGTGGTTTACTCAAGTTTCCTATTTTGTTTGTGTGGAGTAGTAATACAAGGAGGAGCAGAGAAAGAAGATAGATTAAAAGTAAAGAAGTACTCATCTAATAAGTTCCTTATGGCAATTCAGAAACCAAACAACATATCTTTGGGGATACAAAGAATTATCAAGAGTTTCAAATCCTTCTCTCAGATTTTTGGTAAGTCATTTGCTAATTCTGATCAATAGAAATTATTACTTGCACAAGTATACTTAAAACACTTGATCACACTAGAACATCATTCATGAGTTTACTTTTAAACCTTTTTTTTTTTTTTTTGCTTCATGCATTTGATGAATGTCATCATAATTAGCATGATTTTCCAGGCGACCGGATTAGTTCACCGGTTTATCGATTTCTCATTGTCCATGAAACAACATGAATCACGGGCTGGCCGGGGGGGACCATCGGAAGGTTGCACTTAAAGTACATTGCACTCAATGGAATATACATAAATTGTATCAGTTTCTATGTTAGTAACAAGTAACATGTATTAGTTGACCTAACAATGTTTAGCCTGCCAGCCTTGATGATTATTTTTTCTCAAATAAGTATTGCATTATCAAATATCTCACACTATCTGTTGAATTTTGTTTGTACATTTGTTTGTTTGTTTTGTTGTTGTTTCTAGCGTATAAGGATGAAGAAGAAGAGGATGATGATGAAGATATAGAAATGGAGATAGGGTTACCAACAGATGTGAAGCATGTGGCACATATTGGATGGGATGGATCTACTACTACCAAATCAAATACAACAACACTATCAAACAATGCTTTAAAAGATTGTTTCATATGGGAAAACTTAAACACTCATTCAAATGATGAGAAAGGGGGTCATCAAAATGAATCTCTTTCTAACACTTCAATCTCATTGAGGCAGTTTGAACTTGCCATGGCTGCACAAGCTAATAAGGGTCATCATGATGCAACAACACAACCCCTTGTTTTTGGTTCTGTAAAAAGGCCCATTACTACTAGTAGCTATTATTGATGAATTCTATCATTATAATTGTTTAATGATGATAGATTTGATTTTTCATCATTGTTATTGGGTGTGTTGTATATTCATGAATGAAAATATATTGGAATTTTCTTTTAGGTTGGCCAGAGTGCATTTGGAATTTTAAGTTTTTCAGTGATACATATCTCTGGAGGCCGTGGAGGAACTAGGATTGAATGTAAGAGAAGACGGAAAGAAAAAAAACCACTATGAGTAGACATATAATGAGTAAATAGAAAATAAAAAGGAGAGAAATTTTGAGAGCTAGTTGGCAAGTAAAAACAACAGCCTTCATTTTCTCGTACCCGACTCCACCCCACCAGGAAATATGCCTTCTTGAAACTTTTTTTTCATTGTAATTTAATGCGTAGACACTTTCTACCACCTTTAAGTCACGGAAAATAAATATCAACAATACTCATCAATATCTTCACCACTTTGCTAGCTACACGGCATTACTAAACTTAGGGTAGACAACCTACTAGGTAATCAATAGTTATTTCCCTAATATGGATGGGTTGGTGAGAGTTGGATTACCTACTTACTTAAATGATGATAGGAAACTTAAACAACTATGCATTCATTCCTTAATCAAATTGGGCTCACCGTAACACACAATGTATAATGATCATCACATGTTTTCTTCCTCTTGAGTCTTTATCATCGTTATTGTTTTGTTTTGTTTTCTTCCTCTTTATTTTTTATCATTACTATTGTTTTGTTAGAGTTTTATCACCCACCATTCTGACTACCGTTGACATCAACATGTTTGCACTTTATGTGAACATTACTTCTTTGCTCATTACAAGCAGTGCTGAATTGTGTCGTATGAGTTATGACTGATTGGAGGATTTTTTTTTTTTTTTGAAGCAAACTGATAGGAGGATATTAGTTAGCGTACACTATTGTTACACACAAACAGCATATGTGAACATTCATGTGAATATCATTAATTTATTCGGCAACACCTTCAATCAATGTGTCAACATTCATGTGACTCCAATACTTTACTTGATCATTTCGTTTCTCTTGTAAATTTGTTCATTAATTCACATTGTGCATTCTCATCTTTCTAATATATCTTCTTCATTTCGTTTCTCTTGTAAATTTGTTCATTAATTCACATTGTGCATTCTCATCTTTCTAATATATCTTCTCTTTTCGATCACAAAATCATTTCTTCTCACATGAAATGGTGGATGATATGGAATCTGCTTTTTTTACTAAATTAATGCTATAGCAGTGGGTCCGCCAAAGAAAATATGATATAACTAAATCAGACTCACTAGTGACGTCATATATGTTTGTTTCATAGGAAGGATGGGTATCAGGCCCCTCTAGCTAATAGCATAAATTCTAAGCTAATGTCCCTGAATACAGTTATATAAATTTTTAACGGACAACTTTAATCAGGGTCGGGATAGTGTAATAAAGGGTTTTGACAAATTTGTTAGACTATTAGATGAGAATTTTTTTAGATATTAATTTCCCTTTTCACCAAAAATTATATTTGGCTCGGCTAAAATGAAGCCAAATAGAAAAGAAAGGGAAGGCGGTTAATTGCCGCGTCATGACAAATCTGAACCATAATTATTATTTTTCTCATCCAGTTGTCTAACAAATTGATACCTAGAGGCGCAACAAAGTCTCTCTCCCCTTGCAACTCTATCTTAAATAAAAAGCAGTTATTTTCTTCAGTTACAAGTCACTTGACGGTTATTTTTATCTTCTCCATTGTTTTTCTTAGTATTTCCATCGATTTTCTGCAAATTCGGGTGGAATTGTAGATATTATTATATATCTAAATAAAATAAATTGTTGTTCCAACAATTTTCAGGATTTCATGGTTATTTTCTCATCAATCTAATGGTATTTTTATGCTATCTAGACTTGTTATCTCATAGGCATTATGGCATATTTTGGTGGTGTTGCACTCTTATCAAATATATTTTGGAAGGAGACGATCTATTTTGGAAAATCAAAGTAAGACCGATATTGATTGCGATGATATCAATAAGGGCATATTACTTCCTTATTATGGAAGCATTTTACATCAATGATGAAGATGATCAAGAAACAAACGATCAACAAGAAAAATGGTTTGAAACCATTAGAAGGATGTCAATTTATCCAACGAGTTGTAAAATCTCTGTACAATTTTCTATTTTCGTTCCTGAAATATGTAAATTTTGTACGGATTGTTTTTCTCCGTTTTCAAATGTAATTGATCAATGTAAGCAAAATTTCATATTAATGAAATTATGAGGTGATACCTCTTTCAAAAAAATAAAAAATAAAAATAAAAATAATTGTCTAACAAATTTGTAAACAAAGTTTGTCAAAACCCTTTTCCATGTTTGCTTGCTATGTGGTGAATCCGAGAAGGTCGAATGGCGTGGTATTGTTTTGGAAATGTTGACTTGAAAGGATAAATACGGGTAACGTGTTCGAACGCTCGATGCATGTGTTCCACCTATTTGTTTTGCTTAGGTAGCAGCAGGGTAGTATGGTCATTTAAATTTTAGATAGAAAAACCCTTAATTATTGTCTTGTACTCCTTTTCTCCATTTCCCACACAACTCCGAGTCTATGGCCTCCTCTTCTCTTCTTTTGCTTCCTAATCTTTTTTTTTTCACTTTGATCATCGATGAAACCTACAAGGTCTGCCACCAATTAATTAACGTGATTACGTCAAAAATCACTAAAGTTTTCTCTCTCTTTCCTCTATTGTAATTAATTGGTGAATTGTCATTTTAAATTTTCATCAACTGACCTGAAATTTGTTTCATCTGTAATAAATTGATGTATACATTGGTATGATTAGGTCAATTTGATGAATTTAAAAAAAAACTTAATTTGTTTGTTTTGATTAGGGGTTTTGAATGATGTTATTGAATTTGTTCATGTACTTGAAGATGATTTCCCAAAGAAGGGACCTGTAGAGATTCTATAGAAGCTGATCTGAACGAGAGAGTGAGAATAAGAAAGTGGGGCGAGATTTGGGTTTACGGGTGGATATTGTTTTACCCGACCCGAAACTTCATCTTCTCCACCCGACAGTTAAAGCTTTCTGGAAACAGAGTGAACGATTATGAAAGCTCTCTTAACCTTGTAGGGTTATGAGACACATATATTTATAGTGTAACATATGGATACAGGATGTTATGGACCCAAATACAAATGGACCGGACTTACATATAGACAAGCATAAGCATATACATTCTACACCCCCCTCAAGCTGTACCCGATGGTAAACAACGGGAAAGCTTGTTACAGAGTAAATGAAATCTAGACATAGACAAACCCTTCGTAAAAAGTCTGCAAGCTGATGTTCTGTGGAGATGTAGCGTAGCTGTAAAAGACCCGAGGCAATTCGTTCACGCACAAAGTGGTAATGAATTTGAATATGCTTGGAACGATAGTGCTGGATTGGATTAATAGCTAAATAAGTAGCACTGATATTGTCACAGTATAATATAGGAGGTTGCTTTAAATAAATACCAAGATCACGCAATAGGTATCCTATCCAAATCAGTTCAGTTGAAGTAGATGATAAAGCTCGATACTTAGCTTCAGTGATGCTTGTTGAAACTGTAGGTTGCTTTTTAGAACCCCATGAAACCAGATTTTTGCCCAAGAAAACACAATAACCAGTAGTTGATCGGGAAGTATCAGGATCACCACCCCAGTCAGCGTCAGAATAAGCGGTAAGATGCAAAGAGGAGTCACGCCAGAAGCAAATGCCGTGACCTAATATACCCTTAAGATAACCTAAGAATACGCTTAATAGCCATGAAATGTGTTTGAGTAGGCCGATGCATATATTGACTTACTTGATTGATAGAGTAGGTAATATCCGGTCATGTCATGGTAAGGTATTGTAAACCACCAACTAAACTTCGATAGAGAGTTGCATCAGAAAATAAAGGAGCATCACCAGACTGCAATTTAGAACGTGGAGCCACAGGAGTAGTGACTGGTTTGGAATTAGCTAAATCAACTTTCCTTAAGAGATCCAAAGTGTACCTGTTTTGTGTCAAAGTAAGGCCAGAAGAAGTTCTAGTAGCCTCCAAGCCTAGGAAATAATGCAAATCACCCCAGTCAGTCATAGCAAACTCAGAGTGTAGAGACGGAAGCAACGTTTGAATGCCCACGGTATCACTGCCAGTCACAATAATATCATCAACATATAACAAAAGAATAATAACACCAGCAGAAGATTGCTTGATAAACATCGAATGATCAGATTGAGACGACTTAAACCCCAGATGATGAAGAAACGACGCAAAGCGATGATACCAAGCACGGGGAGCCTGTTTTAAACCATATAGATCCTTGTGCAATAAACACACATGATCGGGAAAACGGGGATCAACAAATCCTTGAGGTTGAGCCATATAAATCTCTTGATCAAGAGTACCATGAAGAAACACATTTTTAACATCTAGTTGCTTAATAGGCCAAGAAGAAGAAACCGCCAAACTCAAAACCAAATGAATAGTCACCGGCTTAACGACAGGGCTAAATATTTCATCATAGTCTATCCCATACTGTTGAGAGTAACCCTTAGCAACTAAGCGAGCCTTCCGTCGATCAAGAGAACCATCAGGCTTTTGTTTAACACGATAAACCCATTTACTGCCAATTATATTCATACCAGGACAACGAGGTACAAGGGACCAAGTACGATTACGAAGTAGAGCATTAACTTCATCAAGCATAGTAGCCCACAATTCCGTAGATTTAGCAGCAGTTGTGAAACACGTCGGCTCCATAGGGAGAGAATTGTACTGAGTTATAAAACACTACAAAATAGGATACCGAGTGGAAAAACAACCCTTAAAGCTGCGTGGTTGAATAGTATGATCTTTGAGCCTGGTAAACATATGATGCTTATTAGTAGGCGACGCTGGAGGCTCGTGAACTCTGGGCAAGTCTGGCAAGACAGTAGAAGACGCAGATGCTGTAGAGTCAGGAGATTGTTGTGTAGAAGGAGACAAAGATTCTAAAGATGCGAAAGAATCTTGTATATGAGTAGACAGGGAGATAGAAGGAGACAAGGAAGATGGATGCACATGCGATAAAGGGGTTGGTGATGACGGTGGAGAATTAGACGAATTCAATGAAGTTGAAATAGGGAGAGAAGATTCAGAAGAAACAGATGTTGTATTGGAGGGATAAACATTAATAAAAAGTGGAGAAGAAGAAGTACGTAGCTGTGATGATGACAAGGGAAAGTGAGTGGCTGCAACCGAATTAGGCCAACTGAGAAGAGTTTGTGTAGATGGAGACGTGTATTTAATGTGAAGCTTAACACCAATATCAATGGGATATGGAAAAAGAGACTCATCAAAATTGACATGACGTGAAATATAAACACGATTACTGGTGACTTCTAAACACTTGTAGCCCTTATGACGATCACTGTAACCAATAAAGATACATGGAAGAGTCTTTGGTTGTAACTTGTTTTGGCGAAAGTGAGACAATAGAGGGTAACAACGACATCCAAAGGCTTTGAGAAACTCATAATCAGGAGAGCGATGATGCACAACAAAAAAAGGAGAAGTATTGGACAAGATAGGAGTAGGAAGTCGATTTATCAAATAAGTAGCTGTGGCATAGAATTCAGCCCAAAACTGCTCAGGGAGACCACTTTGCAACATCAAGGCACGACCAGTTTCTGTAATGTGACGTATTTTCCGTTCAGCAAGACCATTTTTTACGGTGTGTTAGGACAGGAAGAGTGACGTTGTATGCCATTGGTAATTAAATATGATTTTAACGGATCACTATACTCAGTTCCGCCATCAGTTTGCAAAACAAGAATGGAAGTAGAGAATTGCTTTTCAATCATGCCTTTGAAATCCAAAAAACAACGAAACACTTGAGTTTTATCATATAGGAAGTAAATCCGTGTGAAACGGGAGCATTCATCTACAAATAAGAGAAAATAACGAAAGCCACAATTAGACTAGAGAGGTGCAGGGCCCCATAAATCAGAGTGAATAATAAAACCAACTTTATTTGAATAAACTGTTCATGACTAAAAGGGAAGACGATGGTGTTTAGCACCAACAAAGCTAGGACAAATAGATGAAAAGGAAGTAGAACTAGAATTGAAAGACAAGAGTTTATTATTCTTAAGAGTATGAAAAGCATTACTATTTGGATGACCTAAGCGCATGTGCCATGTAGCTGGATTCGCACGAATGCCAATGGTAGTGGCAGAGAAGGCTGATGAAATAGAAGACTGGACTGGAGAGGAGACATGTCAGGAAATTGGATACATGCCATCTTCATTATTGCCCTTGTACAGAGGATCCCCCGTTCGTCGATCCTGAATAGAAAAACCATCATGATCAAAAAGAAAAACACAATCAGCATCACGTGTAAGTTTTCCAACAGAGACAATATTTTTGGCAATGGAAGGCACATGAAGAGTGTTCTTCAAAAACAACCGAGATGAAGGAGAAGTGAGAGTAATATCACCAATTCCTGAGATAGGTAAGAGTTTACGATTACCAACAAGGATTTTATCATTACCGTTGTAGTCGACTCGATTCACCATGTGAGATGCATCAGATGTCATATGAGCAGATGCAGCGGTGTCAGCAAACCAATGGTTTTCATAAGGCATGGATTGAACGTGCATAGCCGAGAAAGACTGAGGCAGATCGATGTTTGGAGATTGAGTTAAACGAATGCAGCTTTGAGCAGTGTGACCATTAGATCCACACCATTGACAGGTGACGGATGATTGCGGAGGAGGACCAAGGACTGAAGGTGCAGGTGAGCCACGGCCAGAATTTGAATATCCGCGACCATAGGGTCTAGGATTGTGCTGAAATCCACCATTGTAGCCTCTCCCATTACCAGTATTCCAGTTGCCATTGGAATAGTTGGTGTTCCAGCCACCATTGTTGGAGTGCCCGCGACCACCATTAGTCCAAGTATTACGATTTCCATGATTCCAGTTGCCACGACCAGAACCATTACCTCGTCCACGAAAAGAACCATTACCACGGACACGAGAAGAACCACTAGGATTTCCAGCATATGAAGATGGACCACGACCAGCAGACGAAGCACCAGCAAAGAAGGAGGTTTGATTTTGTAGATCAGAAACATTATGTTGGAGATTTTGAAGATACTGCAAGTGAGACTTATGGTGTAAAAGTAAATCATGCAGTTCAGTGAATGTTGGTAGGGTTGTTCTAGCAATAACAGCGGTGTATATACTAGTCCAATCAGCACCCAAGCCACGCAAGGTAGTAGATACGAGCTCAAGATCAGAGACGGGTTGGAGGACATCAGCCAATGAGTCAGAAATTTCTTTGATCTTTAGGATATATTCAGAGACAGTGGAGTTACCCTTTTGGATGGTCGAGAGGTTGGCTTTCAGCTGGAGTATACGAGCAGGGTTGATGGTTTTATAGGTATCACGAAGATATTTCCAAACTTCACGAGAGTTTCCACGACGAACGCATTCAGATTTGAGAGGTTCAATAAGGGAGCAGTTGATCCAAGAGATAATAGTTTGGTCAAGAACTTCCCATTCTTCATAGGAAGGATTGGGAGTTTTGTCTTCCGTAACTGCATCGACGAGCTCCTTGGCAGGTATAACAAACGAATCTTCAAGATACTTGTAGAGTCTTTGAGATTTGATAACTGGCACTATTTGAGATTCCCAGAGAAGATAATTAGTTCTTTCCAAGAGAACGATTTTGGTAGAAGAAGGAAGATGTGGTTCTTTGTCAGAGGATGACATAAGAGAACCAATAATAACAGACGCAGAAGCAACAATGGTTGGAGATCCGACTTCAGAGATAGCTGGACTCGTTTGCGATATAGTTGACATGGTGGGAGAACGAAGAAAAGGATTGTGTTCTTTGAGTAATTTTTTTTTTGAAACTAGGGTTTTCAGAAACACTGTTCACCGACGTTACTGTTCACTGATGTACTGTTCACGGAAACGGTTTTGTTCGCCGGAGGTTGCTGTTCGTCAGAGTAGAAAAACAAGAAGAGAAGATTAGAATAGGGTTATGTGAAGAAAAAGATTGAAGACTAGGGTTGGTAAAGAATAAGAAAAAGTTTTTGAGGCTAGGGTTTGTGAAGAAGAAAAGGTTTTGAGGCTAGGGTTTTAGATAGAGAGATCGTTCTGGATCTAGATACCATGAACGATTATGAAAGCTCTCTTAACCTTGTAGGGTTATGAGACACATATATTTATAGTGTAACATATGGATACAGGACGTTATGGACCCAAATACAAATGGACCGGACTTACATATAGACAAGCATAAGCATATACATTCTACACTGAAATGGGGACTATTTTTTTCTTTGCATTAAAATGAACTCCATTTATTTTTTGTTGATTCATTGCGTTGGAATTTAAGAATTGAAAATTATTTTTCTTAATGAAAAAGATACTGAAATTGATCGGTTGTAGTCGAATCAGTGGATATTTTAATGATCTTTGACCATGTAATTTGTTTCTTTAATTGTAGTTGATGGAAATTTCAAATCAATTTGGTTGATTATGTGATGATGAACTTGAATTTCATGATATTTGGAAAAAGGAAAAAATGATTTTGATTTTTTTGTACAGTTATTGTGACTGACAAATGATACTAAAGTGACCGTATATTCGTCGACCATTATTACTAGATGACCGCCGCCACGGTGGGGAAGGCCGACCAAAGAAAAAAAGAAACACTACTGCAATTGGACTGTAAAAGAAAATTTGTGCCTAAAGTGAAAGTATCACTTTTTTTGAAACGGGGAGAGTACATCGTTTTATTAGTTGCAAAGGAAAATTAGTTGATGAATAAACCAAAATATGGTTACATAAAGTATTATGTATCATTTGTGCATAATAGATATACATTTATTTTCAAAATTGTGCCTAAAATGATAAATACCTCCGATTTTTTTGTAAATACTCCAAATTTGGTATTGTTGTTTGTGCTCGTTGGATAGGTTTTTTTATTAGTTTTCCAACGAGATAAAATTTGTAAAATTCCAAGGCACGGATTTTTAGATATGTTATTTTAGAGTTTGCTTGTCAATTATACCCCTAAAAAATAGGATATATAAAATTTGGCTCTTATATCTAGTTTTCCTTCTTCTTTGGTTTATTTACGAAAATGTCTAATACCTTACTGCCCCTCCTCTTTGATTTATTTACAAAAATGTCTAATACCTTACTGCCCTTCCTCTTGGGTTTATTTACGAAAATATCTAAAGAAAAAAAAAGAAAATATTTATTTAGAGGGGCATTGAGGTCTTTTCATCGTTGAACCAAATCCAATCTTTTTTGTGAAATTGGAAAAAAAAGTCATGTCCCATTTGACACAAAGTCACCATATATAGAGTCCTCCCTCGCTTCGCTCGGTCGGCCCAAATAAAAAAAAAAACAGTACGGAGTTAGTTGGGTGTATTTCGGTTCATTAACCGAGCTGAAGCTATATTCCTTTACCCGTAACGGTACATACATTTAAACCGCTAGTTGGGGGTATTTCGGTTCATTAACCGAGATGAAGCTATATTCCTTTACCTGTAACGGTACATACATCTAAACCGCGCCTCTCATGTAAAACCTAGTGCCACGCCCCCTTTTTTTTTTTTTTTTTTTGAAGGTTACAAAAAGGGAAAAAACAAACCAGAAAACAAAGAAAGTTACAGATCTAAAGAATACTCATCTAGCAGACGAACAATACAAGAAGGATGAGAGGATAACCACTCGGTGGAAATGTGGTTATTAACAGAAAATGCAGCTAAGGAATGAGCGACTTCATTGGCTTCTTTTTTTATTAAACTAAATTCCACAGAACTAAACTGAGGAAGATAATCCCAGATTCCAGAGATATAGTTATTAATTCTCCAAGGAAATATAGTATGGTTATACCTTAGGATATTAATCACAGCAAGTGAGTCTCCTTCAAGAATACGCCCCCTTCAAGAATCCTCCCCTGGTATTTAGTAGGGGATTTTTGGGTCCTGTCATGTTAAGTTATGTGAGAGGGACTGGTTTTTCTTTGTTTTTCTCGCGGTATATTGAGAATTAATGATAATAATATGATTTCAGGTGATTTTCCACTTTTGTGGTTAAAAGCTGAACAAAACTCTCTTCGGAGTATATTTCATCCAATAGGATCTTCTAGCTTTTTCACACCACCAAGATTTTGTATTTTCCACACCGCAGAGACCTAAAAATTTAACAAAACTTGCGTCTAATATACCACCGTTCTACGTACCAAACCATAGATTGCAATGTCTATTACTCTCTGATAACGTATTACTCTCTATGATAACCTCTATTAGTTTTCGATTGCCGATGGTGAACCACAACGGTGATAGGAGACGTAGTCAAATGTCAATCCTGCGTCATCTATGTCAAGAGATCAAAGACGTTACAATCGATACCTTATGTATAAACATACTCAGCAAAATATCCATCGACCAAGGTATTGTTAGGGTTTTATTTTGTGGTTAATTAATGATGGAGATATATCAGGGTGATTTTGGTATTCATGAATGCAAATGTCTAAGTTAGAAAACCTTTTTGG
Source organism: Papaver bracteatum (assembly GCA_023529315.1). Taxonomy (NCBI): domain Eukaryota; kingdom Viridiplantae; phylum Streptophyta; class Magnoliopsida; order Ranunculales; family Papaveraceae; genus Papaver; species Papaver bracteatum. The sequence goes on from JAJJWX010000127.1 coordinate 251,956, forward strand.
GAACCCTAATTTCTATTCCTTTTTTTAAGTCTTCATATTCTCACTGTTTAGATTTCTCTCCCTTTTTTTAATCGTCGTAATAATCTCCTTGTATGTTCTGATTTGTAATTAATTTTATTTTTCTCCTTTTGTTTTATTGTATAGTGGTATTTCTCTAAAGTATTGTATAGACGATTCATGATGATATGGGTTATGAATTATCAGGTATAGATGCTTTTACTGGTTCTATGTTTCTTTCACACCAATTTTTTTTCTTGATTCAAGATATTTTTTTTACTGATGATTTCAGGTGATTTTCCTCTTTTGTGGTTAAAAGCTAAAAAAAACTCTCTTCTTATAGCTTCTGACCCCAACGGAGTATATTTCAGCCCATAGGATCTTCCCGTTTTTTCACACCACCATGATTTCGTATTTTCCACACCGCAGAGGCCAAATAATTTAACAAAACTTGCGTCTAATATACCACCGTTTTACGTACCCAACCCTAGATTGCAATGTCTATTACTTTCTGAAAACATATTACTCTCTCTGATAACCTCTATTAGTCTCTGATTGTCAATAAATCTCAATCCTGCGCCATCTATGTTAAGAGATCAAAGACGTAACAATCGATACCTTACGTATAAACATACTCAGCCAAATATCCATCGACCAAGGTATTGTAATGGTTTTATTTTGTGGTTAATTAATGATGGAGATATATCATGGTGATTTTGGTATTCATGAATGCAAATGGCTAAGTTAGAAAACCTTTTTGGGAACCCTAATTTCTATTCCTTTTTTGTTTAAGGATTCATATTCTCACTATTTAGATTTCTCTCCCTTTTTTTAATCGCCGAAATAATCTCCTTGTATGTTCTGATTTGTAATTAATTTTATTTTTCTCCTTTTGTTTTATTGTATAGTGGTATTTCTCTAAAGTATTGTATAGACGATTCATGATGATATGGGTTATGAATTATCACGTATAGATGCTTTTACTGATTCTATGTTTCTTTCACACCAATTTTTTTCTTGATTCAAGATATTTTTTACTGATGATTTCAGGTGATTTACCTCTTTTGTGGTTAAAAGCTAAACAAAACTCTCTTCTTATAGCTTCTGACCCCACCGGAGTATATTTCAGCCCATAGGATCTTCCCGTTTTTTCACACCACCATGATTTTGTATTTTCCACACCGCAGAGACCAAAAATTTAACAAAACTTGCATCTAATATACCACCGTTCTACGTACCCAACCCTAGATTGCAATGTCTATTACTTTCTGAAAATATATTACTCTCTCTGATAACCTCTATTAGTCTTTGATTGTCGATGGTGAACCACAACAGTGGTAGGAAATGTAGTCAAATGTCAATCTTGCGCCATCTATGTTAAGAGATCAAAGACGTTACAATCGATACCTTACGTATAAACATACTCAGCCAAATATCCATCGACCAAGGTATTGTTAGGGTTTTATTTTGTGGTTAATTAATGATGGAGATATATCAGGGTGATTTTGGTATTCATGAATGCAAATGGCTAAGTTATAAAACCTTTTTTGGAACCCTAATTTCTATTCCTTTTTTGTTTAAGGCTTCATATTCTCACTGTTTAGATTTATCGCCCTTTTTTTAATCGCCGAAATAATCTCCTTGTATGTTCTGATTTGTAATTAATTTTATTTTTCTCCTTTTGTTTTATTGTATAGTGGTATTTCTATAAAGTATTGTATAGACGATTCATGATGATATGGGTTATGAATTATCACATATAGATGCTTTTATTGGTTCTATGTTTCTTTCTCACCAATTTTTTTCTTGATTCAAGATATTTTTTACTGATGATTTCAGGTGATTTTCCTCTTTTGTGGTTAAAAGCTAAACAAAACTCTCTTCTTATAGCTTCTGACCCCATCGGAGTATATTTCAGCCCATAGGATCTTCCCGTTTTTTCACACCACCATGATTTCGTATTTTCCACACCGCAGAGACCAAAAAATTTAACAAAACTTGCGTCTAATATACCACCATTCTACGTACCCAACCCTAGATTACAATGTCTATTACTTTCTGAAAACATATTACTCTCTCTCTCTCTGATAACCTCTATTAGTCTTTAATTGTCGATGGTGAACGACAACGGTGGTAGGAAACGTAGTCAAATGTCAATCCTGCGCCATCTATGTTAAGAGATCAAATACGTTACAATCGATATCTTACGTATAAACATACTCAACCAAATATCCATCGACCAAGGTATTGTTAGGATTTTCTTTTGTGGTTAATTAGTGATGGAGATATATCAGGATGATTTTGGTATTCATGAATGCAAATGGCTAAGTTAGAAAACCTTTTTGGGAACCCTAATTTTTACTCCGTTTTGGTTTGCGGCTTCATATTCTCACTTTTTATATTTCTCTCTCTGTTTTTAATCGTCGTAACTACTCTAATTTCCCAATGTGTTCTGATTTGTAATTAATTTTATTTTTGTCCTTTTGTTTTATTGTATAGTGGTGTTTCTCTAAAGTATTATTAGCCGGTCATGATGATATGGGTTATGAATTATCAGATATGGATGCTTTTACTAGTTTTATGTTTCTTTCTCACCAATTTTTTCTTGATTCAAGATATTTTTCACTGATGATTTCAGGTGATTTTCCTCTTTTGTGGTTAAAAGCTGAACAAAGCTTTCTTCTTATAGCTTCTGACCCCACCAGAGTATATTTCAGCCAATAGGCTCTTCCCGTTTTTCACACCGCAGAGACCTAAAAATTTAACAAAACTTGCGTCTAATATACCACCGTTCTACGTAGCCAACCCTAGATTGCAATGTCTATTACTCTCAGATAACATATTACTCTCTTTGATAAGATATTACTCTCTCTGATAACCACTATTAGTATCTGATTGCCGATGGTGAACCACAACGGTGGTAGGAGACGTAGTCAAATGTCAATCCTGCGCCATCTATGTCAAGAGATCAAAGATGTTACAATCGATACCTTACGTATAAACATTCTTAGCCAAATATCCATCGACCAGGGTATTGTTAGGGTTTTCTTTTGTGGTTAATTACTGATGGAGATATATCAGGGTGATTCTGGATTTTGGTATTCATGAATACAAATGGCTAAGTTAGAAAACCTTTTTGGGAACCCTAATTTCTATTCCTTTTTTGTTTACGACTTCATATTCTCACTTTTTAGATTTCTCTCTCTTTTTTTAATCGCCATAATAATCTCCATGTATGTTCTGATTTGTAATTGATTTTATTTTTCTCCTTTTGTTTTATTGTATAGTGGTGTTTCTCTAAAGTATTGTATAGCCGATTCATGATATGGGTTATGAATTATCAGGTATAGATGCTTTTACTGGTTCTATGTTTCTTTCTCACCAATTTTTTCTTGATTCAAGATATATTTTTTTTACTGATGATTTTAGGTGATTTTCCTATTTTGTGGTTAAAAGCTGAACAAAACTCTCTTCTTATAGCTTCTGACCCCACTGGAGTATATTTCATCCAATAGGATCTTCTTGTTTATTCACACCACCAAGATTTCGTATTTTCCACACCGCAGAGACCTAAAAATGTAACAAAATTTGCGTCTAATATACCACCGTTCTACGTGTCTATTACTGTATGATAACATATTACTCTCCCTTATAACCTCCAATAGTCTCTGATTGCCGATGGTGAACCACAACGGTGGTAGGAGACGTAGCCAAATGTCAATCCTGTGCCATCTATGTCAAGAGATCAAAGACGTTACAATCGATACCTTACGTATAAACATACTCAGCCAAATGTCCATCGACCAAGGTATTGTTAGGGTTTTATTTTGTGGTTAATTCATGATGGAGATATATCAGGCTGATTTTGGTATTCATGAATGCCAATGGCTAAGTTAGAAAACCTTTTTGGGAACCCTAATATTTATTCCTTTTTTGTTTACGGCTTCATATTCTCACTGTTTAGATTTCTCTCTCTTTTTTTAATCGATATGTTCTGATTTGTAATTAATTTTATTTTTCTCCTTTTGTTTTATTGTATAGTGGCGTTTCTCTAAAGTATTGTATATCCCGATTCATGATATGGGTTATGAATTATCAGGTATGGATGCTTTTATTGGTTCTATGTTCTTTCTCACCAATCTTTTCTTGATTCAAGATATTTTTTACTGATTCACGATGTTTTTCACCAGAGGTTTTTGGTAGGATTTCACAGGCTCACAACCCTTAATTTTCTCTTTGATAAGAAAAGTGGAATCATTGAATCAACAAATAAATAAAAACAGTTTGATTATTTGAGTTGATGCTTATTTATGCTTTGAAACATGTTCTTTGTTAATATTTATTTCGGTTTGATGCAACTAATTTCAAGAATTAGAAGAAAAAAAATGGACGGCCATTATGGAGATGCAATTAAGCGAATGCAGAGTTTAAAAAAAAAGCTCAAAAAGTGGTGTCAGAATACAAAAGCTTGGGTGTTTTGTAATTTGTACTCGACTATGATTCTCCATATATATTTATTTTAGTGTTTATATTATTGATATTATTGTCTCCAATATGGAGAATTCGAGTATTAGCAAGGTATGGATAGGTTGTATCCGAAGAACTCAAGAGCGAAGTCCCATCACATTTTCCTGTTCGCTGCATGAGCTCATGCTTTTTTGTCCCTGATAATTAATGGGTTCCCAATATATGTCTTCCAAGCCTAGACATTCTTAATTTAGTCTTAGATTCTTAGTTTGTATGTCATGCACCTTTTTTTTTTACAGCATTCTCATGTCGATGTATATTCTTCCCGTTACATTCATAATTTAATCTTAGTACAGTGATTGAAATTTGAATGGATTTCTCGAATTTATAGTTGACCTATATCAATGCTCATGCAACATCGACACCTGCAGGAGACTTAGCAAAGGTTAATCCCATCAAGGAGATCTGTAATATCTTTTGAAATTATGGATGGACATAACTAAGGCAAACTCACTCCTTCGCTCGCACTCTTTAATTTTTAAAACTGATATTCTCTAGCCATATTTTTGCTGGTGTGGTGACTTTCTAGATACTAAAAAGAACAACGATAAGATAATTAGTATTGCAACTTTGTATCTTCAAACACTAATTAATTTTAAGTTCTCATTTCAGTCGATTATTGGACATTGTCTCCGGCAAGCTGGTGGATTACAACCCACAGATGTACTCATGTATCACAACTTGATGGTTATATCTAACCATTAAACAAATGGCATTTGAACATTTTTACTTTTTCAGTAATTTTATGTGATTCAGGACAAGCGAGTTGAATGGACAACAGGTAGATAGCAAGATCCTATATAAGATAGAGTTGTGTTACTTCTTGAAGATGGAGTACTTAATAGTCTATACTTTATGATGTTCTTATTATGGTGTTCAGTTGCATTTATTAAAAAATGATCTAGACATGGTTGAATAAAACTACCGAAATTATTATCCCTTGGTTTTCTTTGGCCACATGTATAAAGAATTGACTTCGAAAAATGTACGTCTCCACAAAATGATTGTATTTGGAGCATTCAGGAAATGGTGCAAATGTACCCAGGGCGAAAAAACTAATGATTGCATTTAGAGCATTCAAGAAATGGAGCAAAATGTACCTAGGGTAAAAAAAAAAAACTATTTCGTGAACAGCGAACTGGTACTAGAAGCTCCATGGATTCATCTAATTTTTTTAGGCAAACAAATAGTGATGTATTATTAACCAAATATACAATTAATTATTATTTTTTTATTTTGCATGGGTAAAATATCTTGGAGATTTATCGTGGTTCCTTTATCATGTAATTTGAATTCTCAAATTAAGAAGAATCTCACTAGATTAAACTCAATATTTTTTTGAGGGGTCTTGATTTAGCTTCATCAATCCGACGGAGGGGGCATAAAGAAAAGAAAAAACAAACAAACCAGGTTTAGTATTATCATTTCTAATTTTATTGACTACTTTTAATATTATCATTTTTAGTATTTTACTATTCTTTTTGTTGCCTATTTTTATTCTTTTCTGTTTCATGCTTCAAATTTTTAATCCCAAAAAATCACTTTACCGACAAAATATTTAGGTTCATGCAACGCACGTGCGTAAAATCTAGTTTTTGATAAATAAATGTGCTCAGGGAGACAGTTGGGCAGCGGGACAATCATGTTTAGGTGTGCATGTGTCAATAGTTTAGTTTTTTATTTTCAAGTGTCAAAATGCAGATAAATGTGCTCCGTGAGCCGATTGGGCAACGAGGCAACTACTCTCACTTATGCACGTTTATTTGTGCATTTGGCAATAGGTATAATGCAACTAATATGGTTATTCGAATGAGTGGTTTACTCTGTATCCTCATATTTTCAATTAGCATCAGAGCAGACAAACATGAAAACTCTAATAATATGTGTATAAAGGGATTCAACCTATAAGAGTCGAATCAAGGTTATCGGAAAACCAAAAAAAAAAAAAACTCAATTAACATATTACAAGGGGTCCAAGATCATAGATCAGTGGTATCCCATCAACTTCAGTAAGGGAAGTCAGGGATTCAATCCCCGCCGTAATGGTTTGTAATAGATTAGTTGTATAGTAGGTTTGGCGGTGTTGGGTCTGGCAGTGGGTTCACTCCAAGTGCCTGTGTTCGGGTATGGGGTTTGGGTCTGGCTTTCGCGTATCAAAAAAAAAAATCACAAAATTTTGATATCTTAAAGTCCGAAAATTTCCTATGTATATATCATCATCTTATGATATTACTCGCGATAAGATGGTTGAAAGCTCATACCACATGTCTGGCGTATCTGACTCAAAAGCAAGAAAACAAGCTAAAAAAGAAAGAGCAAATCTCTTAAATCCAACTAGTCGACTTCTGACCTTTGAACTTCAAAGATTAAACAAAAAATCAATGTTTTTCGATGAGAGATCGGACTAACAAACATGCAATTTGATACCTTGGCCGAAAAGAATATTTCTCTCTTAGAAAAAATGTTTATTCTTGATAAAGCTTTAATAAAAGAAGAAGGATTTCTGCGCAATACCATGACTAAGAAATCTGTGATAATTTCTTCAAGAGAACAGTTGTTTAAACAAGATGAGAAACCTAGATATCTCACTTCATATCTGAAACAGATCATGATTGTAATCTTGGTCTACCTACATGGCTCATTAAATCATAGGTAATAATACAAAAACCCCTCCTCCTGCTGTGAAAAATGATCATCCTACTGATTTAACTCACTCTGATCCGAAGAGAACTAAGAAACATTGAAGATCACATTCAAAGTAGAATGTAAAAGGCATTAATTCATAATACTCTTGTTAAAGTGTGAAAGGAAATATATTTTCTGAAAGACATGAAACATTACTCCACAGTACAAAAATATATCAGCATCCCTATGTAGATGGTGATTTTTTAACCAGGGATAAAATGGTCATTTTAGGTTTTGGTCAAAGATTTTACAACAAATTCAATCCCATGATTTCCTAAACCTCAACGCGTGAGAAAGACTTGGCCCAGATCTACATGGTTGGAGTTCAGACTTAGTCCATGTGTTTGAACCTTACCCTCGTGCCCGAAACTTTGATCACCTGCTCAAAGCTCAGTCTGCATGATCGAAGCTCTGTTTGCCTAGACATGCCTATGTGCTCATATATAAGATACCCTAGTAATTTTATGCAAAAAATTTCAAAAAAACATGGATTCATCTTAGTCATGTGTAAGTATTTTAAAATTTTATAGAAAACATAGAATTTTGTTACTAGAAAACTTTGATGTACTTGAATATGATTTATCTATAGAAACTTGGTTGTATCTCCCATTTGTAAAGTGGTTTTGAATTAATTCTTTTAACCTTGTAGATAAATAAAACAATCCTCCACATAGGAAAAAAAATCAGAATTTTTCAAATCATTTAAACATTGTAAAAGTATACAAAGTTGAAGTTCATTGCTGAAAAATTCTGACGAACATGAATATATTAATTTAAGATTTGGTGTATCTCCTAATTAAAGTTGATTTTGACATAGTTTTATTTACTGTGTTGACAAGATATATTAATAATCTTCCACCCAAAATTTCCAAATTTCCGAACTCCTTTGACTATTTTTTTTAATAAACAAAGTTGAATCATGATCATCAATATCATTATAATTAATCAACAAGCTTTTCCTAATCATTATAAACCTGACTTAAAATATGTGCGACCCTATAGTCGGGGTATGATAGAGATTATATCATTTTTTTTTTCCGGGACAAAGAAGTAACGGAAAAAATTGGATTGTATTATATGAAGTCCATGTATTAATTTTTATTTTTTGCAAACCTAATTTAAAGGGGTACTAATTGCAGTTAGCACTCAAGAAATTACTATTTTCAAATTGAGCATCTATAATTATCTTTTTAAATTCTTTTTTTTTTATCTTGTTACCAAACAAGCCTTGGTCTTGACATTAAAAATAATGGATACTTGTGTTCTTAAAAAACTCGTCAAGAATACACCAAGTTGTATGGAAGTTATTATCGAATCTAATCAAAATCAAGAAGATTCTTTCAAATGATACGATTATTGATCTGACCATTCAGTTCCCCACTAATGACTAAGTGTTTCAATTTGAAAAAAAAAATGAACATAAGGGATTCAAACCTCTGACATGTATATATATCCCACAGCTTACCACTGTGCCAGACGACTATCTTTTTTTAATAACCTTGGTTAAATCCTACTCTGCGATCAAGAATCCTAAAAATAATGTTGGTGGAAAACTAGATTGTTATTTAGTTTCTATTTGATTGTATTAGTGCTAATACGAAGCTATCTTCTAAAATGAGTTCTTCGTTATTCGATGATCATTCTCTTCTGCTATAAGGCCTATCAAGAACTTTTAAGATCATGTTATTCAAATTCAAGTGTTTCAGAATTGTTGATCGATCTATTAATTGTCAATGCAAACAAACTATGTTATGTGTGATAATCAAGAAAGGAATCAAGTTATTTTGCAGACATAAAATCAAAGATTCTGAATTGAAGTCTGTGATACAAGTATCTTGATTTGGTTATCTGTTTACCTTGATTTATTTGTATGAAATAAGAAGTTTACTTTTGTAAACAGAATAACCTTGTGATTTATATTTGATGAGCGTAAACTTTGTCGAACAAGTTGTTAACTTCTGTAAACATAATTCTTGGAATCAAGATCATTTACTTTGAAGACATTTTCTTGCTTGATCCTACTCAAGAGGTTTCAAATATGATTATTACTTGTGGATTCAGGTGTTTCAGATCTTACTCAACTGGAAGAACCTTGACTTGGGATTTATGTTACTTTTTTCTCTTTGTGATTTGACCAAGTTAAAATTATTCACTTTATCCCTTACTGACTGATTGGTATCCTAAAGGAAATCTTTGTCATCTAGTAGGAGGACGGGTAGTGATACTCTTCACGACTGATTGGGAAGCGACTTTTGGTAATAGCATACTTTTGTTAGCCGTGTTGACCAGGTTGGTTGTGGGCACATGGAAACTGGGGAAATCGAGTAACTAGGATTTAGATTATTCGGTCTCAACTACACGCGGTTACACTATAGGTAACAGTGTTTCGGTTTAGTTTTGAGAGTGAAAATTGGACTAGGTTTGGGGGGTTTTTTAGCCAAGCAGTTTTTCTCGTTAAAAAAATATTGTGTCTTGTGTCTTTTACTTTATTTCTGCATTATAATTATTATATACAATAAGATTAATTTTATTTGTACGTTAATCATACCTTAGTTGATACCATAATATATTCTTTGTTGAATACAAATTATAATCAAGGTTATTTTTTATTTTTAATCTTAATGATATAGATAGAAAAATATTATAAAAGGTATGTCTTAGTAGGTTAAACGAAAAATAATTGGTGATTTTTCAAAAAATTCCATAGTATTCATAAGATTTCAACATTTGTCATTCACAGGCAAATGGGAAAGCAGAGGTCTGTAATTGAGATGTAAAATTTATCCTTGAGAAAATAGTTCATCTAACAAGGAAGAATTGGAGTTTAAGACTCTATGATGTATAATGGGCATATGGAACCACTTACAAGAGGATTTCTCTTATTAAGCTTGTGTATGGTAAACCATGTCATTCCTTATGGAAATCGATCATGAGGATTTTAGGATTGTATAAAAATGCACCATAGAGATGAATGGTGCAGGAGAACAAATAAACTCCAATTTAATGAGATTGAAAAGATTTAAAATAATGCATTTTCAAGCTACAAATTATAAAGAAAAACCGAAAACTTTTCAAGATAAAATAAGAAACATCGATGTAATGGACATGAAGTTCTTTTATTTAATTCTCTTCTTACGTTATTTCCCAGTAATGTATATTCATTGGATAGGTCATTTTATTGTGGTTAATGTTTTCCCACGTGGCGTTGTCGAGATTCAAAATTTGGCCATAGAGAATGAGATCAAAGTGAATGGGCATTGTTTGAAGCCAAATTATGAGCTATCCAATTTTGGGATCGTGGAAGAGATTAATATAATTGGTGCATTTCATCCGGATGAATCTTTGAAATCTGTAATCATACTAAGTACATTAAACTAAGTGTTTATGAGAAGAAACCTATTATATCCCTACCCATCTCCTCTAGCGTTTGACGGACCTTTTTTTTTATTTGTTAACAAAAATTCTACGGACCGGGATTGTAAGCGACTTGATCTTGAGATTTTTTTTCCTTTAAATACTTAATGAGTTGTGCCCTTTGTTCATCGACACTTGGTTGACTCGTTGTTGTTGAAGTACTTTTGTAATTATTTTTTTCTTTCTTGATTCTCCCTGCCTCGAGATTCTTTAGACGTCTATTTTCCATTTTTTATTTTTGTTTTCTATGAGACTCATCATCTCTTAAACTTGCAAGGACTCGTTCGATAATATTATGTTTTCATCCACTTTTTTATCTTACGTAATCATTTTGGCCGATTGGACCATTTTGTTCGGCGATGATTTCATAATCGTATCTTGCAAAGCTCTCCCTCAAAAGGTTGTAACAAGTATTAAACATAAAAGATCGCGATATGTGTCAAAAATTGCTCTCAACTTGTACATGTTAAAAAAATAAGTTTGGTAAACAATAAGTTAATAACACTTACAAATCTTAGAAAGATAAATAACATAAGAATTCCCAGATACAACTTCACGTCATATTTGATGGTTTTATATCTATTTCCCGAGAAATCCATCATGAAGATTTCTATTAATATATATTTATCAGTGAAACATAAACACATTAAACTTGTCTGCAATGCAGTTTAGTGTTCTTGTTGAGACTGATCAGATGCTTGGTATGGGTTTTTGTAACGAAGTCAAAATGATACTACAGAAGCTACCAACAAAATGCCAGATATGATGTTCTCAGCAGGCACATTGTCCCCTGGGATAAGAAAGATTGCCAAGAGGTACCTTCAAGATCCTTTAAATATTGATCTGGTGAGTAAATTAACTCCCAAATTATATCCCATACCTATACTAAATATATCTACAATATTTAAGTTTAACCAAAAAATGTATTGTAGGTCGGATATTCTACTCAAAAAGTTGCTGATGGAATTACATTGTACAAGATAGAAGCAGGCATGCTCGGAAGGGCATCAATCTTGGGTTCTCTAATTATAGTAAGGACTAAGAACCTTTATATAATTTGGTGTATTATTTTCATATGTTTTTCTTATCATCATGGAATGGATTCACTTCTAGTCGTATTGAATTATCGCGTTCTTTGTTATTTGATCTTCCTTGTGATTGTTAGGATCATACAAAATGAGGGAAGATAATTGTTTTCACCGAAATGCAAAGTGAAGCTAATAAATTGGCTTTGTCTATGGTACAAAAGTTCAAGTGTGAGGCACTGCATGGTGATGATAAAGAGAAAGGACACTATCATGCTTCTGAGATGGGGCATTCGATTTGTAATTTTCCATAGATGCTTTTGCTCGTGGAGTTGACTTTCCTAATATTGAACTTGTAATTATTCGTTATCACCCAGTCTATGTCCTTTTTTGTAACTTTTTTGTCCATTGCTAGTTCGATGAACAATGTGCTTATGATGCCTTGTATCTATTGTTCTATCTTCAATCTGTTTGGGTGTTATGCTGAATTCATGTGTCTATTTTGGATTACCTCCCAAATGAATATTACCCGGAATTCCTTTATGAGTTTGGATTAGGTCCAGGATTATAGATTTGCGTCGATCTTGTTTTATTTCCAGAAACTTTACCGGTTGCTTAAATACACACCCGTACGTGTGTTTTTAATTAACTGGTCTCCATTCTCATTTTGTTAATTTTATATTTTGTTTCTTCTTTATTTAAATCATTTAATTCAAGGTCATACATACACTATGAGCCGCCAACAACTTAAAAGATATTTTTTATTAGATCTAGTCTTGTTGGAAAGAAAGGTACGGAAATTATACTCCATTTAAAACAACAGACTACGCAAATGCAGGATATTGAGAGAGATTTGTAGTGCAATTCCATTATCAAGGTGAGTAACTATCACTTTAACATGGACCATTCTAACAATTCTAGTCCATTCTATAGATTACCCACTTATATATATAAAATAATTTATCCCCCTTTGTGACACAATATCAATCCCCCATCCGCTTCGGCTCCCTTGGCTAGGTCACTCATGAGGCTCACTGGTAGGCTAGCACAACAACATGTTCAATTAATGTAGCAGTACGTTGTTGGAGCTAAGCTTGTTAAGCTTCCAAATAGTTAATATAATACTCTTTATCTAATAATAAAAAATAGTTTTATTCATTTTTTTTTAATAAATAAATAAATAAATATATATATATATATATATATTAATATTAATATTCTCAAAAGGATTCATATAATATTTTGGCTGGTAACCTAACAACAAGATGGACACCAACACCTTTCATTATTTTATATATATATATATACACATTTTATGATATACTTGTTGTTATCTAATATGACAAACAAACTAATGTCAAAAATATGGCGCATCACCTGTTCCGAATCATAAAAGCCAGCAAATATATAAGGAAAATAGATAAATATGGGATTGCAGATAAGATAAAGAAGGATTACACAGTGAATGTTGAAGACACATACCTGCTCATACCAATGTGTTTGGTTGACAAGAAAAATAGACCATTCCATTGGGTGTTGCTTGTGTTACTAGGGTAAAATGGCTAGTATTCAAAAACTTATATCATAATCCATTTGACTGTTAACGATCGTTAGTTGACTCAAATTGATTATGTTTTTGTGAAATTGGTTGTTTCTCTGGATGGGTTTTATGTTAATTAAATATTTGGGTTAAAATTATAAGTAGAATTAAGTTCAGGTGAAGATTTAAGAAAATTAGTTTTTCCTGTTCTTCCCCAAATTAGAAATAGGGTTCTTGTATTGAGAATTGCAGTGAAGTAAGTAGTGGTGATTGTTTCTAATAGAGGTTGTAGTGAACTACAAGGTAATAAGACTTAGACTCGGGTAAAGGGGGTTTATGCTTGTTGAATGTGTATCAACCTTTGTACTATTATAGTTGTTGTGTTATTGCATAAGGTAGTATTTATTGGGGGTTGATTGAACTGATCTAAGTCACTAGTTATGGTGGTGATGCTGAAGTTGTAGGGGATATGAGTGATTATTGAAGGATTTGACTTGGTAACTGATAGTGATGGTGATTTTGTGAAGTACATAAATTAAAGTTGGTTTGAGTGCAGACAGCTAGTAATGAACCTGAAATTGAAGAATTGTGTTAGAAGTTTGAAGTGGAGTTTACTTGAACCAATTTTATTTTTAGTTGAACTGTTTTGATGAGTTTGATATGAAGAACAAGAAGTTCATGGAAGATTATGTGATGTGGGTGTGTTATATTAGTTGAAGCTGAGGCTATTACTATTGATGTAAAAATTTGTTGAAATTAAGTTTCAGATGGAGCCTTGGTGTAATTGTGAAGTTCGGCTAGTGGGATAACCATGTTAGTGAAAGGTATAATAGCTTATGGAGTGTATGGATTCTGAAGTTGTAACTGAGTTACAGATACCAATTATAGGTAAAACAAATCTTGTAATTGTATTTGAGTTATAAATTTGATTAAAGTGATTATATAAAGGTTTGGTAGAATTGAAATGATAATGAAGTAGAGTTGAAATGAAGCTATGGAAGGGAGGAATGGTTGCTCAGTTTGAGCTTTGCTTAGTGTGTTGGTTCTTGTGATGCACCATTATGGTGCAGTTCAGTTTTTGGCATGTGCAGTGGCTCAGGTTTGAACCTTTGGCATGTCTGACTGAAATTATTTAGTCTGACTCGGATTTGTTCTTGTCTGACTCAATGACCTTGTGTTGACCCCGATTTGGCTCAGTTGACCAGAACTTAACTCAGTTAACTTGACCTGACTTTGACTTTGGAACTTGATTGCAGACTAGACGTAGACCATTACTTAGACCCATTTGATTGTTAAGGATCGTTAGTTGACTCATATGGACCATCCTTGTATTAACGGGTCAGTTTGGTGGACTTGGACTTAGGTCTGATTCTCATATTTTGATGATTTGGACCTCTTATGGTCCGAATTAGCTTTTAGTTCCTTCTACAAAGTAGTGAATCTTTTAAACACTTATCAACTGGATTATAGAATAACTAACCCAATTGGATTAATAAACTCTTAAATTTGATAGGGGTAGAAATTGTAAAACCATATATGAGCTACCAGTAGATAGTTTACCTAGCTATTAACTGGAACTTGTATGATTATTGTGTGAGAGCCTTTTGGATAAATTCTTAGAGTGGTAGTATGATTACAATTGATCTTTATTAACAACGATCGATTCAAAGGATGAATCAGTGGATTGAGGATTCCAAGGTAGGTGAGGCTTGTCATCAAAACAAGTAAGAACTCTTGTAGCTTTCTTGCAATTATTGAGTTTCTTTTCTTTGCGAGCATAAGTATTTGTATGAGTGTATTTTATATACAATGTTTTCTTTGAATGTAATTGTATGTATTTAATATACGTTGTGTGATTTTCAGCCAAGAGTGTCTGTGTTTCCCACGACTCTTAGCTAAGTTATAGTAGTGCGGTAATTCATCCGTCGACAATAGTATTAGTAGGGCGGAAAGTCATCTGTTTGAATATTATTATAACTATTTCATTTAGTAGGGCGGTAAGTCATCCATTTAAATATTATTGTTTATTAAGATAGTAGGGTGGTAAGTCATCCATCGGCAATAGTATTAGTAGGGCGGTAAGTCTTGATATTATATATATTATTTTATTTTGGGGAAATCACTCGTGTACATATTATACTTATTTGTCTAACTTTCGGATCTTGATGGTAATATTATGAATCATGGTTTGTATGGACACTTTGTGTGGACGATATTATTATTATAGATTAGGGTTGTTCTCGCATCGTCTTCTCCAATGAGTTTGACGAGGTTAGGATAACACTTGCTTCTTGTTACATGAATCGCTGAATGCTTAGATTCATTACTTTTTCTTTCAATTACTGTTATTCTAGAACAGTGAAGCATGTTAGTGATTACTTGAGAGTTATATGTTTCCACTGGGCACCCTTTCGGGATGATGTACTCACTCGTTCCCACTTCAATGTCTTTCAATTATCAGAAGAGATGGCGCGCTTGGAGATATTCGTTTCTGTAGTTTAAAGCTTTAGCAAATTAAGAACGTTATGTATCTTTTATACATGTGTATCTCTTGTTTATTTGTAAAACAATTGAGAGATTTCCATTTAAAATGTATCATAGGATTTTAGGGTTTTACTTTGATCTTATTTATGTAAGTATAATTCTTAAAATTGATAATTTATATTGATGCTTTAATTAGTTAAGCAGGCTTAGTAATTGGGGCGTCACAATTCAATCTGTCATAATTTTTATTTGCAGCGAGAATCTCGACAGGATCATACTCACTAATATCCTTCGCAATAGTTACACCTTCTACTGTAACTAATTGAGGATTATAGCCATTTACAACATGAACCCATGATTGAAAATCACGCGCTTGAAGAAAGACACGTATAACAATTTTCCACCATAAGTAATTTGATCCATTGAAGACTGACAGTACGTTTATAGAGATAACACTTCTAACCATAGAGTTAGCAGATTGGTAAAACACATACTTATGAGGTCTTAGGGTGTTTTCCTGCTCTGATACCAATTGAAAAAACGAGGGTATAACAACCACACCTAATAATTCGTTCGTCAATCTTTATTGACTAAACTCCAAGATAATTCTGAGAGCACCAGCTTAAAAGTGAGCTCAACGAAGAATAATATCAAAGAGCTTCATCTCAATTTCTCAATATAATCTGCAATCGAACATATAGAAATCTGTGAGCCTGATTGATATATGAGAAATGACTTGGACCGTACCAAATACCAATGCCTAACTGTCAATCAAGTTATATCCAACAAATAAGGTCATATCTATCAACTAATTCAACTACGCTCAACCTGTGATATTTCAATTATATAAAATATAATGTAGAAAAGAAATAACACAGACACCAGAAATTTTGTTAACGAGAAAACCGTAAATGCAGAAAAACCCCGGGACCTAGTCCATCTTTGAACACCACACTGTATTAAGCCTCTACTACAAGTTAACTTCAGACTAGAATGTAGTTGAGCCCTAACCAAGTCTCACACCGATTAATGTACAGTCGTGTTCCTTACGCCTCTACAAACAACGCCGGATTATGCGCCCTTGATTCCCTTAGCTGATCTCACCCACAACTAAGAGTTTTTATGACCCAAAGTCGAAGACTTGTAAACAAATCTGTTTCCCACAGATAAGTCTATTCTAATAGATAAATTTGTCTCCCACAGAAGTACCTATGAAGTTTTGTTCTGTTTAACAGGAACTAATTAATAATCCGATCTTATACTCCCGAAGAGCATCATAGAAACATCAATCACCTCACAATAACTTAACAATATGGTGGAAAACAAGTTACTTCAGAATCACAAAGTCTGAGATGAATAATTTTGTAACTACTTTTTATATCTTACCTATCGAAGATAAATCTCGAGAAAATCTTAGACAAGATAGTACTCAACACGACAGAACAAGTAAGATCAGAATACGCAACTACAGAGAAAATAGTTGGATCTGGCTTCACGAATTCCAATGAAGTCTTCAAGTCGTTAACCTATAATGGTTTTAGGAAAAACCTAGTTTAAAGGGGAATCGAATCTAGTACGCAACTAGGAACACTCATAAATATGTGGATTAGTTTTTCCCATTGCTAGAGTTCTCCCTTATATAGCTTTTCAAATCAGGGTTTGCTTTCAGTCAAAGCTAAGATAGCTTAGTAACAAAGCATTAAATATTCACCGTTAGATGAAATCATGATTTAAGATTCAAGCTAAGTCTGCTTAATAATAAAGCAATCAATCTCCACCGTTAGATGGTCTTAGCTTGTTACACACAAATGAAATATACCTTCATTTATATATGGATAACCGTACCTAAATGTGTATATTGAGTTGTCCCAATAATAGTTAACCGAAGTTAGCCATATAAACACTTTTTTCTTAACCATATTCATCTAACACTTCTAGATCAAATATGATGATCAATCAATTATGAAAAATAATAAAATAAATCTAAATGTGTTTTAAATAGAGTTTTTCAATTGTTCACCATTTCATAGAAATATTTACGAACCAATTGAATCGAAATAGGTTTGATTCGTAACCGTACAAAGTATTTATACAAGAATTAATTCATGAACATTAAACCACGGTTTGCAAAGATTACATTCCTTAATTCATAAATGTTTTAGTTCATGAGTATGAGAATCATACTTAACCAATTTTAGAACTTAACCACTGTGTTTGCCAACCAGGTACACAAACAACAGCTCCGGATCTTGGCTTGTCCAGCCGTTCGCAAACCAGGTACGCGAACAACCATTCCGGACCCAATTCAGGTAGAAATGTTCGCATACTAGGTACGCAAACAAGGTTCCCGAACATTCACACTTAAAACCGTTCGCATACTAGGTACGCAAACTAGGTTCCCTGACCTGAATCATACCAATATAGTTCGCATACTAGGTATGCATACCATTTTGTATCCAGACATGGTTAATTGTTCTCAATTCCCATTTCAATCATTGGAACATCCTTAGAAGACGACAATGACTATTTCACACCAACCATTAGCTTCAAGTAATTTTCAAATGAGAGAATGATCAATACGAAAATTTCTAAGTCGACATCAAATGATTGTCTCACATAAATCATGTAAGACGTTTCAAAACAATTTCTACATGATCATATTTTGACATAATATTTAGTTTCCAACAAATAAATTGTTTCCAACTAAACTCGTCGAGAATATAATGAACATAGTTAAAGCAAAAAGCTTCCAAAACATATTTTGAGAAATAGATAAGCGAGATAAACTTAGCTCGAAATATCAAATGTGTATAATATAAAAGTCTATATAGCTATACGACTTAGTCCGATTAGGAGATAGAATAGAATAGACTTCTGAGTGATAGATAAGTTTTAGTCTCCATATACCCTTTGTTGATGAAGTTCCTCCAAGCTCTCCTTAGTAGATCTTCGTCTTCAGCCGATGAACGCCATGAAGTCTAAAGCTTAACTACACATTCTATCCTAATCCGAGACATAGTTATAAGTATACTAGAAATCAAGAATATAATTTTGATCAACTAAACTTGACAAACAAGATTGAGATAGCAACGCTTGCGAGTTCAACCGAGCAATGCTCTAACAAATGTTCTCTTATTTAATATAAGATTTTTGTTAAAGGGAGAGCAAAGAAGTGATCCTAGTAGTGCGAAAATTGTAGTCGACTCGCTAATTATTACCCATTCAATATTTTCACACATCTCGGACCAAGATAACCTTGCTCAACATGCTCAATAAATACGTGATAAACTCATACACATTCTCTAAACAACTCCACCATCGTCCCGTCATTTAGGTGACCAATTCTCTTAAGTCAGATAGGTGACAAGACCGAAGAAGCTCTTGAATATTTTGGCATTTTTGCGTAATTTCTGGTGGGGCATGATTACAAATCTAGGAAGCTCCACTTTATTAACTGGGACATTTTTCTTGAAGATAAAGGAAATGGGGGGCACGGGATCAGAGATCTTGAAGACATCAACAGAGCCCAAATCGCAAAACTCATCTGGAAGTTTTTGGAGCAACCTGATTGTATTTGGGTCCAAATTATGACTGCGAAGTATTATAGAGGTGTCAGCCTATGGGAAGCCAAAGTTAATGGGAGAAGTATCTCCACATGGAAGGATATTCTGGACTGTAGAAAAGATATGGAGAACAAATGCCTTTGGGCTGTTGGAAATGGAGAGAAAATTCAAATCTTTAAAGACCCTTGGTGCCAGATTCCATTAATGTTGTCCCAGAAAAACAGACAAGTGGAACTAACTGTCTTATTGTGAAGGACTTATGGATGCCTAACTCCAATAGGTGGAATGATCCCTTGGTTAATGAACTTTTTCCTCCTACAGTGGCTAACAAGATTCTGAGTATCTACATCCAAGAGGACAATAACATCAAAGATAAACTCTTATGGCTACCTCATCCTCATGGAGAATTCAGCACCAAGTCCTTCATAAAAACTCCCAAAGACAACAAACCCTCCAGCTCTGACAAAAATCCTTCGCATTTCCCTTGGAAACTGTTTTGGAAAGTCAAGAACCTTATTCCTAAAGTCCACACATTCATCTGGAGAGTGATTCATGATGGAATTGTTGTTTTTAAAGCAATGGGAAAATTTATGTTGGGCCTTGAGCAAGAGTGTAGGCTATGTGGTATGAGTCAGGAAACCACATATCATCTATTTCTGAAATGGAAGGTGGCTAGAGCAGCTTTCTTTGGTTCCAACTTAGGGCTAAGAGTCACTGATGACACATCACTGCAAGACCTGCTAGCTAGCTGGCTTCAGTAAAAGGGGGACTTTTGCATCTTCAAAATGGCTAGTTGCCTGATGTGGGCTATCTGGAAGGCAAGAAATGATAAAATCTTCAATAACATCGACCATGTCATTTCCAGAATTATTCAGGAAGCTCAATACTGTTTCAACTACTACACTGACTGTCTTAATGAAGATGTTGAAAACCTTACCTCCCTGTCACCTAGGATTGGGACCAATGCTCCTCCGCATGATAAATGGGTGGCACCTGAAAGCCCGTGGATCAAACTGAACACTGATGCGGCTTGGTCTTCTACTGCTGGTGCTTGTGCTGTGGTAGCTAGGAACTCTGAGGCCAAATTTGAAGGTGGTGCTACTTGTGGTCATAACAACTCCTCTCCCTTGGAGGCCGAAACCAGAGCTATCATCCTCGCAATGGACCTGACAGAGACTAAGAACTGGAAAGACATTATCATTGAAAACGATGCTGAGAAGGTGATAAAGACCCTTAACAATGATCTGCAACATTTCCCTTGGAGAATCAGGCACATGATCCTTCAAATCAGAAGCAGAATCAAATCCTTCAATATGATTCATTTCAAGTTTACAAGGAAATGAGCTAATGAAGTTGCTCATGCCCTTGCAAGGTTTGCTTTTAAAAACCAGTCTTTCAGCTGGTGGCTATCCCCTCCCCTCCTTCGTGTATTTGCCTCTCTCTGCGTTAAAGAGAGTGTTATGTTTTAGTTTTTTCTTTTTTCCTTTTCTCTGAAAAAAAGAATATTTTGGCTTTTTTTTTTGTTTATCCCTTAAGCTACCTCTTAACTTCTCACATGGATACCGATAACAAATCCCCCTCAATCTATACCTGTCCCCGCTAAGCTAGGTTCTTATAATTTGTCTTCTTCTTCTTCGAATTTCACCTTTAACAAAACCCTACACTCTGCATCTTGAAGAAGAAGAAGACGCAAGAAGAAGAGGAGGTTACTTCCTCGACTAACGACTCGGTATGGATGCTCCTCTTTCTTGTTTGTATCAGAGATTTGTTAATTTGGCTATTTTTTTAACCTAAAATTAAAATTTATTTTGCAAAAAAAAAAAGAGGAAGTAATTTCTATAGGATTTGTTTGCCTGTGACTAGGTTTGATAAGAAAAACTTATTTTTGGATCAATTAGGTTTTGAATAGAGATTGAGAGCGGAAGAAGATATCCAATTAGGAAGATGAAGGATGTTAAAAATAATATCATCAACAACAACACCTCCAACAATTACAGCAATTTATGTATGCCAAAATCTAGGAAAAGGGAGGAGGAAGACACCAGGAAGATGAATAAGAAGAATAGGAGCAGCGATAGTGGTTATAATTATTATGATGATGCTGAAAAACTTAATCCAGACTTTGGTGGGGAAGGGATTCTAGTCTGCGAGATACTAAGCAGACTACCAGTCAAGTCTCTTTTGCAATGCAAGTGCGTCTGCAAACGCTGACGATTCATAATTGAAAAAGATCCAAATTTTATTGATCTGCAATTAGCTCGATCTGTAACACGGCCGTGTCTCTTAATCACAGTTCAAAAACCATTTGAGTATCCAGCAGGATGGCTTCCGGGGGTTTCTTATTTCTTGACCGATGGGAGGTTTCTTGTGACAGCTGACTTATCAGTGGATGACAAAGGTGGAGCGGTATCAGCAGCATCTGTTCACACCATAAGGGAGATGGATGCGCCAATAGGTGAAAATAGAATTATGGGACCTATGAACGGTTTGATGGGTTTGCATGACCCTGAATTCAACTGTGGCGTCCGTATTCTCAATGTTAGCACGCGAGAAGTAACGCCATGGATTCAGTCAACAGTTCTATGGAAACTAAAAGAAGAAGAAGAAGTGGAGCATAACTTCCGTTACTATAGAATATTTGCCCAGTGTAAATTAGGATTCAATCCTGCCACCAAGGAGCACAAAATAATTTGTATCTGGAGTCTACAATACCCTAACCCTTATCAACCTATGGATGTAGTTTGTGAGGTCTTGACTGTAGGTGATAATAAATGGAGAAGAATTGATGAGTTCCCTACAAGAACGCTTCGCTCAACCTGGGGAAACTCTGTTAGCGTGAATGGTTCTATATATTATACCACTTCGAAGCAAACGGCGGGCACAAATGGTATCACTGATTTCATAGTGGTATTTGATCTTGGCAGTGAGAAATTCAGAGAGATCAGGGTCCCGGATTTCATCCTTGATCAGCCTCAAGATAATGATACGTATGTTCATAAGTGTGTTAACATATTAGAACTGAGTGGTCGTGTAGCTCTATTGGGTAGAGTTAACGGTTACACGGTCAAGCTTTGGTTATTTGATGATGTTTATGTTAAGAAGGAGAATAATACCAGTACTGCACCTCTCGATGGGAAAGAAACTGATAACCAAAATTGGGAAGAAATTACTATTCGGTTACCTTATTTTTGTGGTGGAGATCGCTCTCTGGATTTTGTTTCTGTTGTAGGAACAGATCTGATAATCCTAAAATCCTGTCAGCTTAACTGTGGAGATATATATAACATATCCCATCATTCTTACAACTGGAAGAACAATAGTTTTGCGGAGATTGAAATTAGTGGGATCCCTTCCTCCGTTCGAGATGATACCTCAATTTACTCGCGTTCTGCTTTTACCACTTTCTTCGAGAGCCTTTTGCATGTCCAGTAATAACATAGAGTGTGAGAAATGCAACATGTAGCTGGAATGAATCAATAGTGGTCTTAGTGCTTGCTGCTTGTAATGGTGCTGAATTTGTTATGCTCTTAGTGCTTACTGGTGTTGGTAATCATCGCTGGTGTGTTAAGTTCTTGTCACTAGTGCTGGTGCAATTTCTTGTCTGAGAAGGTTCACGGTGTTACGAGTTTGATATGTTCTGCGACTAACAAGAACTTGCAAATTGACTTCAATTTGTAAGTCACCAAGTGTGTTTCAAGGTCATCAGTTGTTTGGAAGGCAACTGCTGGAGATACTCATCTTGGAGGAGAGGATTTTGATAATAGAATGGTGAATCACTTTGTGCAAGAGTTTAAGAGGAAGAACAAGAAGGATATCAGTGGAAATCCTAGAGCATTAAGAAGGTTGAGGAAAGCTTCTGAGAGAGCAAAGTGGACTCTTTCGTCCACTGCTCAGACCAATATCGAAATTGATTCTCTCTATGAGGGTGTTGATTTCTACACGTCCATTACTCGTGCTAGATTCAAAGAGATGAACATGGATTTGTTCAGGAAGTGTATGGAGCCTGTTGAGAAGTGTTTGAGGGATGCTAAGATGGACAAGAGCAGTGTTCATGATGTCGTTCCAGTTGGTGGATCAACTAGAACTCCTAAAGTGCAGCAGTTGTTGCAGTTCTTTAATGGGAAAGAACTCTGCAAGAGTATTAATCCCAATGAAGCTGTGGCTTATGGAGCTGCTGTCCAGGCAGCGATTTTGACTGGTGAAGGTAATGAGAACTTGTCTTCATTGCTGCTGTTGGATGTTGCTCCTCTCTCCCTTGGACTCGAGACAGCTGGAGGGGTTATGACTACTTTGATTCCAAGAAACACCACTATTCCCACCAAGGAGGAGCAGGTTTTCTCTACCTACTCAGACAACCAACCTGGAGTCTTAATTCAGGTGTTTGAAGGCGAGAGGGCAAGAACCAGGGATAACCACTTGCTTGGTAAATTCGAGTCGTCTGGAATTCCCCCTGCGCCTCGTGGTGTTCCTCAGATCACTGTTTGCTTCGACATTGATGCAAATGGTATTCTAAATGTATCTGCCGAGGATAAGACTACAGGGCAGAAGAACAAAATTACAATCACAAATGATAAAGGAAGGCTGTTTGGAATGCTTTTTGGTGTTTTGGTTGGTAATTCGAGCATAGTTCTCACTAGGTTTACTAGTACTGCCATGGAATGATTGGATATCAGTGGTTGTGAGGAAAATTGGTCACCCAAATAGGAACAATGTGAAGAAGCCTCTTAATCACTTTGGAGCTCCGGTAAACATCATAGTTGATGTGAAACCTCACGAGGTTGATTCGATTTTTAAGATCCGTGCGTTACTACTTGCTCTTATTGCCTAGAGATTTAGGTTCTACAGCTGCTTACTCATGGTCTGTGACAACAAACTCATGGTGCCGATTACTGTCATATTGTTTGTGCATGGTCATTGTTTAAATACGGCGTACTCAACTCTTGCAGTCATCTTCAGCTAGCTTAACTGTTACATGGGAGGTGGTTGTGTTTGAATGTCACAGATGATGCAGTTGTGGTGCTTGGCAGCTTTGTCTAGTACTAAGCTACAATGCAGATTTCGCATGTGCAAGCTACAGTGCTGGTACACAATTATTACTGGGATTTCGTCCTTGACCTACTGCTACACCAGCTACTTTTGCTGCTGCCTGACTGCTGCTGCTACAAGACCAATTGCTAGTTTGCTGCTGCTCCTTCTGGTGCAGGTACTTCATTCTACAGACATGTTTCTTTCTGCATCAATGTTGCCTACTCCAACTGAACATTCTAGACCAACTGTACATTGATACTTCTTCCTACTGTTAACCACTTTACCTGTCTATTATAGACAGAAAGTGTATGTTTTGGTTTGTGTGAGAGAGTGCGATGTGTTTAGTGCCACGTGTGAGTGTGACAGTTGAATTAGCCGTGTTATGTCTGATGTTGTAAGATTATCTTTTCTATTAATCAATCGATTACAAATCGTCTGCAATGTAGATTCTTGACGAATCTAGTATCCAGTAGCAGACACAACTCTATATTATTCCCTAGGATTCAGCTGTGTGTGCATGTGCCTATTTTAATCTTGATGAGGGTGGGGGCAAGCTTAGTCCCCACTGTACCTGTGGATGCACCTATGAGATGGTTATAATCAGACGATGTTATTTAATTTTCCTTACAGATTTATTTGAATTAGTTATTAACTGATCATACTTTTGGTTTGTTTTTTCTTTTCCTTCTCTGTTGATTACCCTATTCTGTAAGCCTGCAGTTCTTCCTTATTTATTTTTTTCTCTCCATATCCCGCTGTCACCCTTAATGTCTTTGAGTGGCAAGTATGATACCTCAACTTGGTGATACAGGTCAATTTAACGATGTAATTCTAGTACAGATGGCGTCTAGTGTTGATTAGCGAATTCATTTGTTGGACGTGGCATTACAAGGTTTCTCTGCATTTTCATTCCTCTATTGAGATGTCGTGTACTGCCTTGCTTCACCAAGAATCATCAGCCGAGGTAAGGTAGGTTTATAAGAAAGTTTTTGACTCTTTAATAAACAAAATCATTAGACATGGTCTCATGGAATTGCACTGATAACGGAACCAAAAAAAGCTTTACCTGGCTAATGCAGCAGCCAAGTCGTCACAAAAAATATATAAGCTTTTTGTGACATCACGACCCGACCAAGTGAGAATTCTTACCCTTTTGGGATTTGAGCGATAACGAGTTTGCTATAGTTTAAATCCTAACAGCGACCCAATTTGTTCTCATATGCAAAAAAATAAGCTCGCCGCAATCAATCCCCCGTTCATATGGTTAAGGCTGTATCACCAAGGCGAAATAAATGTGTCCTTCAATTTAAGAACAACTTGGGTCCTCCAGACAAGGGATTTACTTATGTAGCCTGATTTTGGGACCTCAAACATGGGTTTTTTCACCCAGGAACAACATGATAAAGAGGAACGAGTAGGGCTGGCAATGGATAACCGATATCCGGTATCCGTTTCCGATTATTCGAAATCCTATAGGATTTTATCCGTTATATCGGATACCGGATCCGATAACTTATCGGATATTTCCTCTTAACCTATCAGAATCGGATTGGGCTCTATCCGATTGGTTAATATCCGATATCCGATAAGGTAGGGGTTAACGGATAAAAATCCTATAGGATAAGGTCATACATTAACGGTTTACTAGTAGTGACAGTTGAAACAATGTTGCAATGGAAGGTTATCGGGAAATAAACAATGTTTAGTCGTCACATTGTCTTTAGCATTAGAGTAGTAGCAAGGTTCAAGTTAAAATGGTGTTACGTTTATGGTCAAAAAACTGAAGAAACGTCCATAATGATAAGGTCATATATTAACGGATATTAACGGATAAATATCCGATATCCGATAGCTTAACCTTAACCTTATCGGATTGGAATTTTTGGTATCCGCCGGATATTATCGGATACCGGATATCCGATAATCCTTAACCTTAACCTTATCGGATTTGCCAATATCCGCCGGATATATCTATCCGTTGCCACCCATAAACGACGGTGACACTGAGAATGAATAAAGTATGTGTGGCAAAGCCATAAAAGATAAACTTTCGGATAAAAAGAAAAGCTGACAGGACCATTACCACAGGCGGTTGACCGACACGGATATGGTGCTGATTCGGTGATTCCTGATTGTGATCGACATTTATTCTCGAGGCCCCAAAAATAATCAACCTACAGTATTTGGGGTGGCGTATACTAGATATTTTTTCTTCCTTATTGCACTCCCTTCTCGGACCTTAGCAAAATCCCCCCCCCCCGAGTCTGGCTTTCTTACCTTTATAACTTCGCGGCATTAATCCTTCCAAAAACACAATTTTGTCTAGGTTGGCAGCTAAATAACAATAGACTGTTTCTTTGAAAATCAAGAAAACAACTTAAAACCAAAGCTACAAAAGCAGGTAAGCTTTGGTTGCTTTGGGACATCCCTTTTGAGATACACTCAAAACATGCCGGAGATCTCATTAGAAAGAAGAACTTTACCTCTCTCTATATAAAATATTAATCCTATTATTGGGGCTCTCCACGAATGGTTTTTTGGAGACTATTTTACTAAGTGGAGACTTAATGTTATAGGGGGAAACCAAATCAATAGGAAAGGTCAAATATACCATTTCCTATAATTATACTATTATAAAACAAAACTAGTCATAAAAACTCAAGGTGACCAAACTTGTGGTATAAAAACCCCACTCAAATGTTGGGATCCATTAAAACTTCATCTTAAACAAAATTGATAAAAAAAACCCAAAATTTTAAAAATTGATACAAAAACTCCAAATTTCAAAATTGGTTGCATCAAATTTTATGATGAAACCAAATTTTGGTTTCATCAACCGTGAGTTACTTTTGTTTTGGTTGGGGTTTTTGTGTTACTTTTGTTTTGATGGGTTTTTTGTGGATGGATAGTGACATCTTTGAGGTTATAACTCGCGGACCTATTATAAAAAATAAAATAATTAATTTTCTCTTCTTCTTCTTCTTCTTCTCTTCTCCTTCATTTCATCATGATAAAATCACGATGAAAATGATGATCATAATTTTATCATGATAAAATCGTGATCATTAAAAACTTAAATTTTCTTCTTTCTCTCTTCTATTTCTTCTCCATCACATCATTTCTTCTCCATCACATCGTGATTCTTCATTGCATCGTGATGAAGATGATGATCCTAAAATAAAATAAAAATTTATTATTTTCCTTTCTCTCTTCTTCTTCATCTTCTCCATTGCGTATATAGAGATGATAGAAAAAAACAAAAACTAAGAAAACCCACCATTTATTTTTACTTTTGATCGACTTAAAAATTCAATTCGATTAAGTTGAGAAAAAAAAAAGTTTCTGAAATTGTATAACGGCTGGGAGTTCACGCTTTCCCAACCGTGAATCAGATACGGTTGGGAAAATACATGTTTCCCAACCGTGAACCCGAACCACATACGGTTGGGAAAGTAAGAGCTCCCAACCGTAAAAGAGTGTATGCGACTAGATTTTCCTAGCCGTAAGCTATTCTGATAATCACATAAAAAAATATATTAACATAGGGCTAATTTCGGTTAGGTTTTCCCGCCGAAAATGCATACTTTCGGCTAGGTTCCCCCGCCGTAACTTGAATTTTCGGCTTGGAAAACCTAGCCGTAACTGTTTCTGATACTTACAAAAAATAGTAGGAAAAAAATCGGTTAAGAGTTCTTGTCGGCCCAACCGCGAAAGTAATTTACGGCTGGGAAATCTTCAATTTTGAGCCGTAAATTACTAATTTCGTCAAGTTCGACAAATTTACTCAAAAACAAAGATAAAATTCTAGATTTTTTTTCTTCAGATTTTTGACGGATTTGAATTGATGAAATTGATGTTGGGAGTTGATTATAAGGTTATCTTAAGTTTTGTGATGAAGTGTTTCATCATTTTTTTTCAGAAAAAATCAAAAACATTTCACCAAAATCACCATTTTTCCTACTT
The DNA here is from genome assembly GCA_023529315.1 of Papaver bracteatum. Classification (NCBI taxonomy): domain Eukaryota; kingdom Viridiplantae; phylum Streptophyta; class Magnoliopsida; order Ranunculales; family Papaveraceae; genus Papaver; species Papaver bracteatum. The sequence goes on from JAJJWX010000127.1 coordinate 280,182, forward strand.
CAAAACTCAAAAAGATTATTTTTTGATTAATCTAATCATTCACTAAGACTGATTGGTTAGCTTAATCAATTTAATTAACACTAATCAAATTGAGGGTAAATTAGACATTTCAAAAAGTGATGGATAAGGAGGCTATGGGTTGTTATTTCATGACCCCAAATAGCCCCAAAAACCCCTCCGTGGAGAGCTTAAAAATAGGATTCTAAAATATCGTCTACTACCATGTGATAATGATACATTAAAACGGATGATCAAATGATCCACACAATAAAAAATTCCAGAAAAAAAACAACTGAGGACTCATGGCGCTTCCAGATGTCTTGGAAACATTATTTAGAGCCCTTGGACCAGAACATGGTGTACCAACCTTTTAAGGACATGGTACCCCTAGGCCCTAGGACATGAGCTTTAGGCTTAACCAGGTCCATACTTTTATTAGTCGTGGTGTGAATCTTCTCGCATGTACATTTTAGCATTCAATGGAAAATACTATTCAAATCACTAATCAAATAACGCCTTAACACGATAACTACTGGTCTAGTAATGTACTACTAACTCTAACTGAGCAGTGTACACTATTATACTGTAAAAACTTAAATTTGAAAGATAAGACGGTAGGGATCCGTACCCATTTTCCCCATTTCCCGTAAGATGTACCATTGTAATTACACTGACCAGACACATCCAACGAAGAAGAACATCCATTTTCGTATATAAAGCGAACAATTCTTCGTATCTAAGGCAACAGAAGACCTAGGTCCTAGACTTCTTTTCATATTCATCCTGCAAAAAAAGAACAAATAACAAACAAAAAAAAGAATTTTTTTTTTTTTTTTAATATTGACAAAAGACACGATAAAACTTCTTATTCCTACTTGTATATAAAAGAATATATTTTTGTAACACAGTTTACCCTGATCAATATAAACTTTCCTCTACGTTTTTATCTTCCTTATATTTCCACTGCAAAACGAACGTTATCAGTACGAGCTCATCCCTGCGCTAAATAAAGATTTTTTTTTTTTCGGATTCTTATCGATCGGTATCTCTGAAGCGAACTGATTTTGGTCGTGTGTAATTTGTGGATCTAGATTTGATCCTAGTAAATCTCCTATTCGTGAAGGCATTTTGATCCCGTCTGTCTGGGTTCTATTGTTGGTGGTGAAACCAAATTTATGTGTTTCTCGTGTTGAAATTCTGATCCCGACCGCTTGCGTTTCTCTTGCTCATGTTTAACCTCAACAATGAACTGATTGGGATTGATTCATAAAGACTTTGACATAACCATATATAAGGCACATTGGTTGTAACACGATGTTCCATTTTGAAAGTACTAACACGGGCATCACTTTATTTGGGTGTACAAGACAATGAACTAATAGAATGCGAAGTTCCGGCATCTATCACAAACAATGATTTCTAAAGTTACCTGATTTGCACTACTTCTCCCCATTATGCTTTGGAGTAATAAAGCACGTCACTCATCTTACAAAGTCTTTCTTCAGTAAAACATGATTGGGACCATCCTTTTTTACTCAGATGCAAATGGTGAATAACTCATTCTTTAAAGAAATAAAGTGTTGTTAGTGAACATATATCCATACAGAATGCGGACCATTCAAGTGATTTATGGCTCTGGTGGATGATTCGACGCATTGAATCAGTTATTGCTCACAACAAACGATGCGTTTAAGTTTTGTAGAACTCCTATGACTTAATGAATATTGCGTGTTTAATAGGATTAATATAGAGCATCTTATACCCAATGGTCTCGCAGAGGCCACCATCAAAGGTAACATATGGTGTCTAAGGAATAGGTTATGCGTACCAACCTACCTTTTATTGCTTTGGAAATATGCAATATTACACGCATATTTACTCAATTCGTTTTTGAACCCAATATTAATCAACCTTTTATGCGTTCCAGTTGGTAACTAGATTTAAGCCTGACATTCGTGTTCTTACGCTTTTTTGGTTGCACTATGTGTGTGCCATTACGACTCCACATCGTACTATAACGGGTCTTCAAAACTTTTAAGTAGTTATGTTGGAAACAAGTTCCCAACAATTATCCGCATTTTAAACCTTTGGTAGGAGATCTCTTACCGCTAGATTTGCGGGTTGTCATTTTAATGAGACAATCTTCCCGTCATTAGGGGGTGATAAGAAAAAGTATTTTCTAAGGGAACGACAGGAATTGTCGTGGTGTGTTCCCATTGTGTCTCATATTGATTCTTGTACTCCACAAATGTAAATGTGAAGTGACAAAGAATAATCAATTTTCATAATGTATACTAATGTCGCTAAAGTGATGAGATTACACATACCAGCTGCAAACCAACCTGCAAGGTTACGAATCCTCAATAAGGGATATACACCATAGACTAAGGTATTTCAACTACACTTAGTGGATGTGTGGTTGAGGTCGTGGCTCCATAAAGGAAGATAGAGAGACCACTAGGTTTGATCAATGCTCACCTAGAAAGGAAGTAGATGAGCAAGGCACAACCTAATTTGTATCATTAATGAAATCATCTCATTAATTGTCTCTGACTATGTCCATGAATCAATACTGTAGGATGCTCCGAAGTTTAATGATTCCAGAGAACAATGAAATCCTAAAGGATTATGAGAACATACACGAGTCAATGGAAAGATCGTGCAAGCATATTAATGACCATTTTTATATGTAGTTGCTCAAGAAAATAGAGCACGACGAGATCGAACCATGCTTCTTATTGTTTGAATATCAACAAAGAGCATATTTGGCCTATACAATCCAGGTAAAACTTGGTTCTTTGACAAATATACATGTATTTTGTGTGGTAGTGCTAACCAACCAAGTGTAAATCCTATTGGACATACATAATTAATTTGTCACAAAGCATAATAAGAAGAAATCAGTTTTAAGTATAAAGACTCGCCTTGTGGCGCGAGGTTCCTCATAAATCCCTGGAATTGTTCTCTTCTAACGAACGTTATAGTGTTCCGCTACTTAGTTAGCTTGGTAATTTCAAAAGGATATCTCTAAAAGAATCAAGAGATAGCAGATATTTATAAAAGTACTTGATAGCCTTTTGTTTACCAAATCAAATGACTCTAAACCACAGAATGTGTTTTACAGTTAGATAGAACACAAGCTTATAGATTGAAGAAATCATGCAGAAGTGGTATACCCGTCTTAGTGGCTATTTGATTTGGAGGGGATCGACAAGTAAGTTATTTTTCCTTGCATATTCAAAAAAAAGTTCTTGATTTGGAATTATAGCTATCTATGTCGATGGTACAAACATGATGGGTACTCTTGATGTAATAAGAGACCTTAAAAGCTATTTGAAATACGAATTTGAGATGAAAATCTAGGGAAAGCATGACCGCATACCGAGCTTGTGGTATATTATTCCACCAGTTTGCATATGTCTAAAGTTGTCAGGAAATTTAACAAAGACATGCATCCTGATAGCACTCCCATGATAAGTCGAGGTTCAAATGTAAGTAAGTGACCATTTCGTCTAAAGGAAGATGACGAAGATGTGTTGGGAGATGAAATTCTCATATCTAAGTACAATAGATGCATTGTTGTACTTAGTATAATAATGTACTCGATTAAATTTTACATCCTCAGGGAACTTGTTAGCTAGATATAGCTCAGCGCCAACGCAACGTCATTAGAATGGTACAGTGAATGTAATCATGTACTTAAAAATAACCATTGACATGAGTTTGTTTTATCCCTCCAAAGACATAAAAAGGAATGTCAAAGGAACTGCAATCCAAAGGTTGTTGATAATGAAGGAACAATAATCTCTTCTCCAACAAAAGTAATCACAGGGAGATATGGTAGATTATTTTCTAAGTCATTGTCGATATTCGGTTTCGAAAAGTACATGACTAAAGGAACTGTCTGGAACAACTCTGAAAGTAATCATGGGGAGATACCGACATCAGGGGGAGGATCCAAGGATATGATGTCGACATATTTTACTTCGAAATTAAAGATGTGTTGTACTCTTTTTCCCTTCGATCGAAAATAGTTTTTCCCTAAGGGTTTTGTTACTCGACAAGCTTTTTAGCGAGACAACACTAAAAACATCAAGTATGTTGAACGTTGAAGACATAATGACCGCGTTGATATTACTGAAAATATCTAAATCAAAGAAATGAAATGCGATAGTCTGTTAAGCAACGTAACTTCCAGAATCAACAACAGAGTCTTATAAACATTAAAGTCACTAAAATAAACTGTGATAAACTCCTTTTGGCTGCATTAAACTGAAAAAAATTATCTGACATCAGGGGGAGCATCTAATGGTGTGTTGAACTATTTTCCTTCACCGAGGTTGATTTTTCCCATAGGGTTTTGTTACTCGGCAAGGTTTTTAATGAGACAACAACAAACACCGGGAATATAATTTCTCAGCTAAGGTTATTGTCCTTGCAACGAGGATTTTCTTCCTTAGAAGTTGTGAAGCAACCAGTCAACCAACGGAGTAAAGTGATCATCTGTAACGGATTACATTTACTTTCATCTGTCATGTTGTACTCTTTTCCCTTCTTCAAGGTTTTATCCCACTAGGTTTTCCTTGTCAAGGTTTTAATGAGGCAACCAGTACACATCCGACTATATTCTAAGTTTTCTTAATATTGTACTCTTTTTCTTTAGTTCAGGTTTTGTCCCTCTTGGTTAGCTTGACGAAGTTTTTAACGAGACAATTAACTTAGACTCGACGATCCTTGAAGATCGTATTGCATGTGATGAACTACATGTAAAGTACGATATAACATGTGAAGAGTTGTACCAAGGTTTTGTCCCACTGGGTTTTTACTTATTAAAGTTTTAATGAGGAAATTAATTTCGGCACAAGTCATCAAGGAGAGGACGACATTTGAAGAACTATATTTGAAGCACTAAATGTGAAGTACTTCATATGAAGTTCCACTGGACCGCACAAGGGGGAGCGTTGTAGGGCTTGTAGCCCATGGATGCGCGGCCCAATATAGTGTCTAGGGTCTTCTTCCTACTTGTATATAATGGAAACTTTCGTCTGCATCTTTATCTTCCCTATATTTATTATTATTATTTACTATTACAAAGGGAACACCCTTTAGGCACCGTAGATGAACAGTGTTTGAAACTGTAAATTTTATTTGGACCATTTTATCCTTATTCCATGCCCATATAAATGATAAGAAATAAATAATGTGAGGGTATATTAGTAATTTAGTTTGTTTGAATATTAACTTCCCGAGCTTCTGTGAATAGTCTTTTAGTATAGGTTTCTATAAGGTACTAACAGGAAAAAGTGGCGGACCTGATCCAGCTTGCACGTGTAAAATACTAGTATATATACAATGAAAACTCTATATATTGATACTCCATATATTAATAAACTCTATATATTAATAAAAAACCATAGTCCCAACCTGGGCCAGTTATAAATAGTAATAACCTCCATATTTTAATATTAATAGATTTTTTTAGTCCCGCTATAAGGAATTTATCTCTATATATTAATATAATTGACATTATATTAGAAACTTATAGATCTTGTTACATCAAAATATATGGTAAAATAAAATACTTATCTATATTTGTTTTAGACAAGGATGTGACTTGTTGAATTGTCATCGCATCTTTTAATTTGAGGATGTGTAAGATCTCATTAATATTGACACCATCTTCTTGAAGACAAAACATTTCCAACTATTTGAGCATGTTTAAAGCTTTTAGGGTTGAAGCTTTTAGTATCTCCATCATCATCAGGATTATCTCCCTACACTTCTTACTAATTCCATCAATGAGTTATTCTTCGGTTAAGACAACTTCATTTACAATTCCATTAAGAACGAATATCTTTGATGTTCCCAAAACATGCTCTTCAATTTGTTTCAAAATATCTTTTACATACACTGAATTGGCTAGAAAAGTATCGAAAAATCCTTAAAGGTCTTATAAGTTCATACATAGATATATGTATTTGTGCATTCAGGTTGCATATATGTATACAAATTATATCCAATGTCTTTTACATACTTTGAATTAGCGACACAAAGTTTGTTTTTTTTTTTGTATACTTCCCTATATTAATAAACTCCATATATTAATAATTTGGTGAAGTCCCAAGGCTATTAATATATGGAGTTTTTACTATATATATATAATTTTCTCCTCTAGCTTTGTTGTAGTAGGATCTCGGATCTCAGTTTGTCTCGGTTGGGACCGCTACGTTGGAACAACTCTGTCTCAGAAGATTCTTAGTGAAATCTCGGTTCCAATTTTTATATCCTTATAAAGATAATCACTTAAAAAGGGAATAATAATGTATGTTATTTAATTTGAAATTTATGCTATTATGTATATTTACTACTTAATTTGAACACCTAATTAGGGGACATGCAAAATAATTGTGGGATATGAATTAATATTCTTATCCAATAGTTCTTGTTAAGGGGTGTTTTTTAGGTGCGGAAATACTAAAATACTCTTTAAAACAAATAAAAACTAGATCTAAAAGCTTAAATATATTCTTCTCATACTCGATTCCTTTTCAACTTCTCTTCTCTGCCGGCTTCTCTCTTTGAATTTTTTTTTCTCTTTGAATAAAAACTAAAAATTTTCAGTTTCAGTTAATACCGGCATAGTTTTAGTATGAACACCATGTCGTTTTACTATGCCGACACTATTTTTATAGTATGAATACCAAGCCGAAATTAATTTCGGTATGATCGATAGAAATCTATCAATGCCGATATCCAAGTGAAATAAACACAATATTTTAAGAAATTTGCATCATGTGCCGGCATATGAAGTTAAGCAATGCAACATGCCATCACCACTACTGGCATGCTCGATAATGAACTGTGCCGGCAGTGTACTTAAGGAGCACTCTTCATATAAAAATACCGACTACAATTTCATATTTGTTGGATATTTGTGTCGGCAAGGTGAAAGTATGAATACCATGACGGTTTATACTTTTACCATGCCAGCATAGAGTTTTCCAAGCGTAACAATGGCATATCACTTGTATTTATACAAGAGTATTCGAAGCACTTGTATATTCAACTTGTTTACATTTCTGGGTTAGCTCTTCATCTAAACCTTCATGATCATAAATATCTTGATTTAATGTTGTTGCATCAACAAATTTAATGATAATGATTTATACTAATCATTATCAAACTAATTTATTAACTTAAGTAAACATGATTAACTACTAAATATGACCAGTGAGGGGTAAATTATGAATTACATAACATATATATGGATATGGAGTACCTGCGAATTACAATTTAAATCCCTATTTTGTCTTAACATATTCCACGATTACTTTACATATCCTCCAATTGCGCTTTCCTTAATTTTCACATTGTATACCTATTAAGCTACATTAAAAAAAACACGTTATTACTGATTGATTAGTATCAATATTTCTTTTTGATTTAGGATAAATTTTATTGATTAACGAAGTGAGTTTGGGCCGAGGAGTCCCTCATGACTACAAATAAAATCAGGTGCTATGACCTCCCATGAGTCTTTCACCATATATTTCATAGAGTGTTTAGCAGCTTTACTTTCCATAACCTAATGTTATTAAGAAAAAAAAATCACAGCATTGATAATTGGTAAATTCTCCTAACAGGTTCTTGTATCAGCTCCATTTATTGCAGCAACGACATTAGATGAATCCCTTTGCATAATAACACACTTTAGTTGTTGAATCACATCCCATCGTACCGCCTCCAAAGCAGTCGTACGTCTGCCTCTTCCGTAGTTAAATATCCATTTATGTAGATACACTGTGACCTTTGATTAGTCCCTATAAAATTCCTCATAATTAGTCTTATGCCACACTATTTAGATAATAATAACTTAAAAGAAGGTGAAATTTAATAGTAAAAAAAAGGCGCAATAGGGGGTAGGTATCTACTATATGTAGATAAATGGTTAATAAATTTGACCAATCTAGAGATAGAGTTATTAGTCCTTGTAGATTTTCCTAAACTCTGAGCTCTTTTAATGCAAAAAATTGGGTTTGATTTTGTCATTTCAAAAACTGTTTTACACCTCCCCTTCCAAACTTCACATAAGATGCACAATATTTGTATAATCCAGTCGTGATTCGAGTATTGAATCAGCTGATGAGCCAGTCTTGAACCTCATTAAATTGAGTCATCATAGAGCTCAAACCACCTAGAATAGAAGTAAAGACTTCTCTTGAAAAAGAATAATTCATTAGTAAATGTTCAGTAGTCTCCCATTCATGTTGACAAAAATGAAAGTAAAAGACACCTCTCCTCCAATAATCCTCTTAAGTCTTTCACTGGTGTACACAGAATCAGTAAGGCACTTCTACATAAATAACTTAATTCTTGCTGAAGTTTTTAGTTTCCATATTCTTTGCATAATCTTGATGTGAATTGAACTTCAACTCCACAATCTTTTTGTATGCATATTTGGCGTTGAACAAATTATTCTTTGTTAGAGTCCAGATCAAGTTGTCAATTGACTGCTGGTGGATTCTCATTTACATAATCCTATCGGCTACTTCTTTTTTAAATAAAATAAAATTATCTCCACTTTCTAAGTCTTTGTGACTGAGTTTATAAGGTCAGATACCAAATTATAGTCTTGAAAGTTCGGAGTTGTATCTTCAGCAAGTGTGAGCAAATCTTCAACACCAATAACCCATTTATCCATCCAGATAAAAATGCTCTTACCATTCCCGACTTACCAGAAGTTGATTCTCTTTAGGAAAGCAACAATGTTGTACATACTTTTCCAGGCCCATGTTGTATTTTTCTTTTCTGGTGCATTAACAAGTGAAGCATTTGGAAAGTGCTTTGCTTTTATATCTTTTGTTCTCAATTGACTAGAATGATTACATAGTTTCCAAGATGATCTTGCAAGTTAGTGCTAGATTAAAGCATTTCAGATCTCTAAAACCCAAATCACCAGAATACTTGTCCTTATAAAATCTTCTCCAAGTTGTAATGATGATACTATTTCTAGACTTTTTATTCAACCAGAACTGCCTTTGAAGATTTTCTAATTCCTCGATACTCTTGTATGGCAACTTAAATATGCTCATTTGCTGCATTGGTATTACATAAAGAACATGCTTTACTAAAGTTGCCCTTCTATACTGATTGAAAAACTTATTGTTTCATCTTGATAATCTGCTTCTCATGTTCCTAAAAATTGTAGAAAAACAACATGATTTTCTCCTATTTGAGAAAAGAAGAATACCCAAATACACCTCTTCCATGCTCATGCTTTGCACTTTTAACCTTCTTGACAATATTCTGCAATGTCTTGGATGCAATTTTTTGGAGTAATACACTGCAAATTTCCGGAGATTGCATCTATTTTATTATATGAATTATCACCAAATATAATGGACAATTGATTAATATCAATTTGATTATATGTATTATCACCAAATATAATTGACTAATAGTAGTATATAGAACCGCTAAGAACATCTCAATTAAACATTCGGCACTTGACACATACAATCCTTGTTTACATACTAGGTGTATTTATTTTGTCCATGATCTAAAACAGATTAATATCCTAATAAAATTATACATCAATTCTACGACATGTTTAAACAAAAAAAAAAGATCTCATTATTAGTAGTCAATAAAACATATAATTAGGTTTTTCATTGGATAGGTCATTTTATTGTGGTTAGTGTTTTCCCACGTGGCGTTGTCGAGATTCAAATTCTGGCCATCGAGAATGAGCTTAAAGTGAATGGGCATTGTTTGAAGCCATATTATGAGCTATTCAATTCTAAGATCGCGGAAGAGATTAATATAATTGGCGCATTCTATCCGGGTGAGTCTTTGAAATTTGTAATCAAGCTAAGTACGTTAAAATAAGTGTCGATGAGAGGAAACCTATTATAGCCCTACCCTTATCCTCTTGCGTTTGACAAACCTTTTTTTTATTTGTTAACAAGATTTCTATGGACTAGGATTGTAAGCGAATTGATCTTGAGATTTTTGTTCCTTTATATACTTAATGATTTTTGCCCATTCTTCATCGACACTTGGTTGATTCGTCGTTGTTGAAGTACTTTCGCAATTATTTTTTTATTTCCTGATTCTACTCTCCTCGAGATTCTTTAGACGTCTATGTTCCATTTTTTATTTTTTTTTTCCTATGAGCCTCGTCATCTCTTGAACTTGCAAGGATTCATTCGATAGTATTGTAGTTGCAGAATATCCTACAACTACACCCTCAGTAGAATTAGTAAACTTAAGAAGTTCATGATGATGATTAACAATTTTCTTATTAATGCTCTCAATTGATCACAAAAAATATCTAAATGGAACTAGAATAGTTACAACTTTCTCTATTCTCTTTCCTTTAATATTTTTTCACACTCACCAAAAGAACCTCTCAAATTTAATATTTGAACTACTATTTATAGTGAAATCTTTACAACTGTAATATCCTGCGAGGCATCATAACTTATGATCGCAAGTTTATTTTATACTCGCAAACTTTTCATTCTTCTCCCACGTTTCTTCTATCATCGTGTTATTTCTTGACACTTCCTCTTATAGTCGTTGCTATATTCGCAACCCAAACTCTTGCGATATTCGGTACCTACATCTTGCCTCTTCTCATGTCATTTCTGCGAAGAAGTTATGATCGTGAGAATATAACCGTTACTTATTCTTTTTATTTGGACATGTCTTTTGTAACCGTTCTTTTCTAACTATTTCCTTATATATAAACTCCTTTTATTCCCTTCTTTATCTTTCTCTCACTTTCCCTTCTGTAACTCCATCTTCTTATTACACTTTCAGTTATCATTCTATCTTCTTGTTTTACCTCATCATGAGTTCTCCAAGGTAATTTTCTTCTATTTCTCGCGTCTTTCACTTGTTTATCTCTTTGATTTCCGTCTAATTTATTGTTTGATTTTGATTTATTTCAGCAAAATTATTCCTCAAGAGAAACCTTCAACCAAAAACTCAAGTCCTAATCTCCGAAGAATAAAATCCGAGAATCAAAAGGTAGTTAAAATACTCTGTTTTCCTTTTTAATCAATATATTGTTGCCTCAGTTTTTAATCCACCTTTTGATTCGTAGGTGATGGTATTTATCAATGATGTTGTAGTAGAAAGGTTCTTTGAAACTTGTGAAGGAAGATTTTTAGATTTAATAAACTAAAATAATAGAAAACTATATATACACAATTGTCACAGGATGAATAATTAACTGGGACTCTGGATTTCACTGTATTTCATATTCAAGTGGTTCAAAAATTAATCCTAGGCAATTATAGCTCAAAACAAAAGAAATATTAACTCTATTCTTTGCAAAAATAGATTTCGTAAAACATCAATTGTAAATTACAAGCATAGTGCATCAAAAGTATCTAAGACTAAGCATACACTATCAAACAAGATGACAATTGATTAATAGAAATCATAAATCATTTAAAATCGATGCAAAAAGTAAATAAAAGAATTAATCAAATTACCACATTGATGAAATCCAGCTTCCTCTGTTGTCCCAATGTTGGGTTTAGCTTCTCATATTGTAGACACTCCCAAAAAAAAAATTTATTGCTCAAAAGGTGCTTACAATGGTGAAAATGGGAAAAATAAAAAAAGCAGCGAATTAGCAACGCTGTTTAGGCGTTACAAACTTCACTGTTAACAAAGAAGGTGTTGCGAAAGGAAGATATACGATACTAATGAAAATCACGAGAATCTCAAATATACGACACTAAAATACGACTGTTCTGGACAGCATAATGTTCTTCATATTCGTCTTTTCTGCAGCAGCAGAAACTTATCCCTGCAACTCGTGATTACTCACTCTGTTGCTTTATGTTCTAACCCCTATCTCTCCATACCCCTTCTCCTCAACCCCATAAGCCTATTTATACTCAACATCCTCAAAATCTCACGCAATAACTTCATGAAATTCTCCATTATTCTTCACAGCCTGTTTTAGGAAACAATTAGATTTTTGATCTCTCCACGCGTTCTGAAGATGTAAAATTGACATAATAAGATCCTTCACACTCTGAGTAGTTTATACATCCCCTCAAACACGTGAAAAATCCTATACTGCTCGTGAAATCCCGTGAATATCTTTTCCGACCATGTTCCGGCCACAAATCCCTGTTTTCTTCACACACAGTTATCTAGCCAAATTGGGTCGAATCCAACACCTGAATCAGTCCTATCTAGTCCATAGGAACGTCTCCAAAGAATTTCATCCCTTTAGTCTCCCTAAAACATGCCCAAATTGCTAACCCTAAATCTGTCGGCGGCACTCCATTTTTCCCGCCTATTTTATGTTCAAATGAAGAAGATGAAGGAGGTGCCCTTATCCGAAACGTTGGCGCCTTTAAAAGCTGGGATGCCCTGGGGTTCCCTTATCCAAAGTGAGGGTGACTTTATCACTTTTCTCCGGGGGTCCAAAAAAACACTTTTCGAGCAACTTTTTCCGCACAAGTGTAATTCTCCAGAAACACCTAAACAAACATAAAAACACCAAAATTAGTACAAAAATCGAGACTAACAATAGAGACACTGAGGACAATTTAGACACAAAAATGTGTCTATCAGTAGGTTGGTGAAAAATCAAAACCCAATAAGAGATCTCAAGTAACTAAACCCACACCATTAATTTCAATCGATGACTTCCTTCCTGAGGTTGATGAAGAATTTCCCTCTCCCCCTCGTGGAAATACTTCTTCGTAAACTCATGCCTCTACTCCATTACCCAGTTTTCAATCTCCCACCAATGTCAATTTATCAACACTTCTTCGAGATCAACCTTCGCAAGATACTTCTTCAACTTCGTCTCCCAAAAAACCTATTTTTACCCCTAATCCCTTGAATGTTGTTGCTCCAAGCGATTTACAACTTGCTCTAATTCCTTCAAATTCTTCTCCTCTTTCTCAAGAAGCTCGAGATGGAATTTATTCAACTTTCCAAATGTTATCCGAAGTCTTAAGTAGTACTGCGAAGTCTTCAAACGTTTGTTCGCAATCTGAATTTTGTGAAGTGCTTAATAATTTTATCAATCCTGATATTTCTATTTCACGCCAATCTTTGGAAAAAGAAGTTAAATTGCTTCGCCAATCTCAGGAATCCTTAAAAGCGGAATGTGAGAGTCTTCGTAAAGTGAATCATCAGCTTCAGAATGATTCTCTAGATTGTGCGATCCTTCGCAAGAGGAATGATGCATTAAAAGGTATTACTATTATCTCTATACTTTCTTTTCCTTTGTTTACTTCTATTCCTCACATGCTTGAAACATCCATTTAAACCCATTCCCCTTTATAGAATCTATCTAGAAATGTAGAATGTTGGTACTTCATCATGAATCAGACACACAAGAATCTCAAGCCAAACATGCAAGTATTTTGAATCAATTCTCCCACTTGTCTAATATTCATTCATGTGCTCTTGATAATTTTGATGCCATTTTCCAAGAGAATACTCAATTAATTTACGATCAGAAATTTTTGAATGATGAAATATCTCAGCTCAATTCTTCTTTAACTAAATCCGATCTAAGGATAGAATCCCTAGTAGAAGAGAATGAAACCTTATCAAAAGAACGATGTATGTACTTGAATACAATGAACGCTTCTTCGCAACAATTAAATATTCTTCAGAGTAAATGTTTCGATCAAGAAAATCTCCTTTATTTGTTAAAAGGTGAACTTGAGGAATTGAAAAGCTCTTCATATGCCGAAAGAAGTTCATTTGTTGCCGAGAAGAAATCCCTTCTTAATAAGAATATGATATTAAGCACTAAGAGAAATAAACTTAAAGAAGATTACTCTCAACTAGAAAGTCTTAATGCCAAACTTGCGAAGGATAAAAATTATCTTCTTTCCAAAGATCAAAAGCTTCAATCTAGACTTAAAGGATTAGTTGGCGATGGTTTTGACAATGCGATGGATCAAATGAAGAGTTGTTGTCTATCTTTAGCTCAATTTCTTTCTTCACAAAGAGAAGGTAGTCATTAAAATTTGACTGCCTTTGGTATACCTTTCAATTTTGTTATACTCTAAAGCTGATTCTTTAAATTTTGTTTCACTCATGAGAATCCGAGAACAACCTCGCAGTGCTAAAGTTGGACTAGAAGCCTCTTGTTCTGAGCTTCGCAAGAAAAAACGCTCTGCTTTCTACTTGTTTGATCAACTCTCGTGATCGTGCCACTCGAAGATTCAATTATCTTGCTTACGCCAAAGATATCGAAGATACCAACCATCAGAAGGCTATACTTCGTGAAAGTCATCTGAAAGCTCAAGTCTTTGCGAATAACATTCTCTTATCAAGGTCCTTGCCTCCCGTGAGAATTACACCTCTAAAAATATCTGATGATGAGGTTTCTCGTGATCCTGATAGTGATTTTGATTACGAGAGTGACGATGAAGGACTTGATTTGGAAAAAGAATCTATCCCTCAAGGAGATGTTCCTGTTGATGGTCCTACCCCTCCTAAAGATCCAGTACAAAACGTTGATGAGGAGCTTTAAGCATGATGGATTATTCTATTGTTATTCTTCTTTTTAAAAACTTTGTTTTCCTTTCTTTTGAATTCTTTCTCTTGGTTACTGTTGATTCTCTTTTCTATGAACGATCCTGCTTACTGCTTGTTTTCCTTAAGAAGCATACTTTGTACTTTGCGATACTACTTTGATCTTTCTCTAGATTTGCATGACTTGATCATATGAAGAGAAATACTATGTCTTGAAGACTTAACTTAGTATTCCCTTTCCCCTTATTATTGCACTTCAGATGATCAATTATTGTTGTAGATATTAAAATACCTGCCTCAGTCTAAGTTGTGAAGTTTCAATTTATTGCGAATTAAATAATAAATTTCCCCTTTGAAGTATAAGAAGTATGAAATCTCCGTGAAGAATTACGAAACATCCTTGAAAAAGTATAAGAAGTATGAAATATTCTTAAAGAAGCATAAGAAGTATGAAACATCCTTAAAGAAGTATACGAAGTATGAGGCACCCTTGAAGAAGTATAAAATTTTTCAATTCATGAAGAAACATTCACTGTTTGAAGAAATATAAGAAGTATTGAATCTCTTAATAAGTAAAAGAAGTATTGAATCTTTGAAGAAGTATAAGAAGTATTCAACCCTTATGAATATGATTGCGAACAAAATTGCTTCTATGCTTATGAATTCTTCATATATATTCTCGTAAAAAAATTCCAATAATATTGATGGAATTGATTTCAGTAATTGATGTGGTCTTATCATGCCTTCCTAAGTAAATGTCTTATTTTGCCACCTCTTTTTGTGATGATATTTTTGCGATAATATGACAATTCTGAACATTCTTGCGAATATACAACCCCGTGACATTATCGTCTTGCGATGAAATCGCAGGACGTTATCACACTTTCATGTAATAACCCATTGATCTCATCTTAACTTCATTGTATGTGACTCTGCGAATATGTATATATGTATATATATATATATATTATTATTATTATTATTATTTATTTTATATTCGCAGAAATATGATTGTCGCACAAATATGACAAGTCTTTATGTTCTTGCGAATAAGAAGCCTCATGACATTTGCGTCTTATAGCACGTATCAGCTCCCTAATGGAGGGTGCTGCCCTTTATCTTCCCCTTGGTTGCCCCTTCAAGGAAGCGTACATCGACCATACAAGGTTAGCTCTTCCCATCCGGTTTTGCAAACAACCAGCTTTTGATCGCAACCTCTTATCCTTTTTGCCTATAGGGCTTATAGTTACGAGGTTGCACCCTATGGGGTATCTTTGGTACAAGTGTATCATTTGCCAAGACTTGCCAAGAATGGCAGATGTGCTTCAAACCCATCGGGCACTCTTGACTCAACCATGTACCTCGGCGCCTTGATCGCTTTCTACACTTCTTGAGAAAGACAGTATGCCTTAGTTTCCCAACCTATATCCTGGTACATCGCAAGATTAGATTGAGAATCCAAGGTGTCTAACCCGGATAGGTACCCCGCTTTTGGGTTGTACCTCGTAATGTCCATGTACTCAGGTTCCTTGGTAGTGTTCCGGTTTCCCTGAGCCATGCTTATAGGTACCCCCTTAAATGACGTACTTTAGGACTTTGCCTCTTACGAAATGTTGCTTCGCGAACTAGGGTGTACGCCACAAAGGTTTGCCTGTGTAAAATTTCTGCGGCTCTCTTTCTTTTTTGAAAGTTAATCACAATTTGCGGTCTTTTATTCGCAAGTAATTTTTGCGTCTCTCTTTAATGAAAGCTAATCGCAATAAGAGTTAAAAATTCGTAATTTAAGCTTCGCGCGAGCAAACCATATTCGCAAAATGTTTCATGAGGTTTATGGATAATACCTTTTTAAATACAATCTATTCCAGGGTCGTCCAAGTCTTAAACCCATGTCTCTCCCTTATGGATCCATCAGCCGATAAGCTCCACTTCCCACAACCTCTTTGATGACATATGGTCCATCCCATTTTGGTGCTAATTTTCCTCCATTTTCTTTTTGGTATGGAGGTGTTTCTCGCATAACCAAATCCCATGGCTTGAAATCACGTTCGATAACTCTCTTGTTATATTCTCGAGCTAATCTTTCTTGATAAACTTTCATATATCGCAACACCTTTTCTCTTTTTTCTTCTAAATCATCCAATTCACTTAATATCACCCCTGCGCTTAAATTTCTTTCCCAGGATTCTTTCTTTGTAGTCGGAATTATAACCTCTGTTGGCAATACAACTTCTACTCCATATGTTAAGCAATACGGAGATATTCCAGTTGCCTCTCTTCTAGTTGTATTGTATGCCCAAACTACGCTAGGTACTTGTTCGCACCACCCTTTGATATGTCCTTATAATTTCTTTTTGATCATGTCTGCGATTGTTTTATTTGTTGCCTCTGCCTGTCCATTAGCTTGTGGATATAATGGAGTTGATTTCCCACATTTTATCCTAAAAGCACTGAGTAACATCTCCATATTCTGCCCTTCAAATTGTTTCCCATTGTCAGATACTAATTGTGCTGGAACTCCATACCTACAAATGATATTCTCGAATATGAATGTAAAAACATCTTATCACAAATATGAATGCTTTTACTTCTGCGAGCTTCGTGAAATAATATGTTGCGACTATTAAAAATATTCTCGCCCTCGATCCGGTAAGAATGGGCCAACAATGTCCAATCCCCATTTCCCAAAAGGCCAAATGATCTTGTTGAAGAAGTTAATGTTGCTCCTGGTGCGTGAGTTCTTTTCCCATGTCGTTGGAATTTTTTACATCGTCTTACCAACAATTTTGCGTCTGTGTGCATATAAGGCCAGTAATATCCTTGTATTTTTGCCATGTACGCCAGAGATCGTCCCCCACTATGATTTCAGATTCTCCTCCGTGTAACATCTTCAATATTTTTTCTCCTTCTTCACGAGTTAAACATCTTAGAGGTGGTCCACTGAAAGATTTTCTGTATAAAATCCCTTCTCGTAGTTCATAATTTGTTGCAGGACTCTTTAATTTTTGTGCTTCTAGTCTGTTCCTGGGTACTTCTCCTATTGCGAGATATGCATGAATTTCCTTTCTCCAATCTGCGATGTTTTCTGCGATGTTATCTAGTAGTTCTCTTTCTACATCCATCGCAATTGCTTCTTCAAATTCTTCTTCCTCTTTATTTACTGATGGGTGTTGAATTGTTTGGATTTTGATATTTCTTGCATTAGGATTTGTCATCATACTTGGAATGAATGGAAAATCATCTGCGAGTCGATTGTATTTCCTTGTGATATGCCTCCATTTTAGCTTTGGTATCTTCGCAGATAATTCATCAACGAGTTTCTTGTATTTCTTCAAGGAAAACTCATTTGTGGTATATTCCCCTTTAATTTGACAAATTACCAACTGAGAATCACTTGTTATTCTTATACTTTCAAGCTTCTTTTCTATTGCGATCCTCAATGCATGCACTACAGCTTCGTACTCTGTTTCATTATTCGTAGATGCAAATTCCAGTCTGAATGAAAATGTTGTTCTTTCTCCATCTGGTGAAATGAACACAAATCCTACTCCATTCCCCTCACTGTTGGATGATCCATCTACTAGAATTTCCCATCTATTTGGTTCTGTTAACAAATCTTTTGGATTCCCATATTCTTCTTCAACATCCATCATCTCTTCTACTGCCTCGTCTTCTTCCAAAGGAAATTCTGCCAAAAAATCTGCGAAAACTTGTGATTTTTGCGATGATAATACTTCGTAATTTATATTGTAATGGTTTATTTGTGCATTCCACCTTTCTATTCTTCCTGATCTTCTTGTGTTCTTCATGACTGACTCAATTGGAACTTTGGTAACCACTTTTATCACATGTGCTTGAAAGTATATTCGCAATTTGAATGATGCATAAACTAGAGCTAAAATTAACTTCTCCATTTTAGAATAATTCCTCTCTGCTGTATTAAAAGTTTTTCTGATGTAGTAAATGGGCCTTTCTACTCCTGCGTCCGTTCGCAAAAAGCGCACTTAAAGCGTATTGAGTTGTTGCGAGGTATACCAATAATTCTTCATCTTTCTATGGTTTTTCGTAATATGGATGTATTCGTGAGATACTCCTTGATCCCTTGAAAAGCTTTTTCACATTCATCAGTCCACCCGAATTTTGCTCCCTTCTTAAGTATGTTGAAGAAATGTTTGCACTTATCTGACATTCGCGAAATAAACCTTCCAAGTGAAGCTAAGAGTCCATTCAGCTTTTGCACTTCTTTTTGTTGCGGTGTTGGCATGTCACGAACTGCTTGTACTTTTTCCGGATCAACTTGTATTCCCTCCTTTGATACTATGTATCCCAAGAATTTTCCGACGCGACTCCAATTATACATTTTTCAGGATTTAATTTGATGTTGAATTTTCTCATTTGTTCAAATATTTCCTTCAAGTCCCGCACATGGTCTTTGGCTTCTTTACTTTTTATCAACATATCGTCTACATATACCTCTAAGGTTTAATGTATCCACTTTGCGAACACCTTTTCAACCATTCGTTGATAAGTAGAACCCGCATTTCGTAAACCAAATGGCATCTTCACATAGCAATATAAACCTCTTGGAGCAAAAAATGCAGTATGTTCTTGGTCTTCTTTTGCGAGTGATATTTGATTGTACCCTTTATACCCATAAAGTGAAGTGACTCTGTCATGTCCTGCAGCTGATTCCACCATTTGTGGTATATCTGGCAATGGAAAACTATCTTTTGGACAGGCTTTGTTTAGATCAGTGAAATCTATGCAAATCCTTATCCCTTTATTTTTCTTTGGAACAATGACCATATTCGCAATCCATTATGGATATTTTGCTTCTCTTATGATTCCCGCATCCAACATCTTTTGCAATTCTTCTTCTATTTGTGTATGGTAATTTTGCGAAATCTTTCTTATTCTTTGCTTAAATGGTCTCACACTTTTATCTATGTTCAATCTATGACACGCCACTGATGGATCAATTCATGGTATTTCATTTATACCTCCTGCGAATATATCTTTGTATTCTCGTAAAAGATCAATAGTTCTTTTTTCTTCTTCTTCGTCCATCTTAGTTCCAATTCGCAAGATTAAAGGCTCCTCTTTACTTCCAATATTTATTTCTTTGGTTGGTTCTGCTGCGACATAACTAGGACTTTGCTCTCCCATAGGTGTTGGCTCTTTGATTACTTTCATTGGCTCTCCTTCTTTTTCTGGGATCTCACTTGGTATTCCTCTTCCTTCTTTTGCTCTTATTGTGTACACCCTGAACTCTTCTTCCTTTTTTGCTTCTCTCGCAAGTTTTCTGCGGAACTGTTTCTTTTTTGCTCTTCCTCCACACTATTTTACTTCAGTCTGATAACAAAATTTTGCACTATCAAGATCTCCTTTTATCTCTTGTATTCCGCTTGGTGTTGGAAACTTAATTGATTGATGTAATGTCGAAACAACAACTTTAATCGCATGAATCCATGGTCTTCCTATCAGCATATTATATGGAGATTCCATATCTATTACACATAAAACTATGTGTGTTTCAATTTCTCCCAGCGATATTCGTAACATTATTTCCCCTTTGGATTTTGTAGCTGATTTTCCCAATCCATGGATAAGATATTCTGAATTTGTAATTTCTTCATCTTTGATCCCCATCCCCTTAAGTGCATGATAGAATATAATATCAACAGAACTCCCTGTATCAATCAAAACTCGGTTTAATTTCCATTTTCCTATAGATTTTGTAGTTTTCCTCTCTTCTCGCATGATCGGGATTGTGACTACTAATGGTGAAGTATGGTTCAAGTCTTCATTTGGAATTTATGCTAATGAAAACGTGATTTTCTGCTTTTCCCATTCTTTCAAAGTTGTTATCTTCTCCATCTCCATGATCTTTCTTCCTCTACAATCTCGTTTGTGTATTTTTTTCCCTTTATGTTGTTATGAAATTCATCAATCATTGTCTTTGTGATCATATTACATTCTTCTCTTTTACAACCTTCATCTGCTGATTCAATTTGATCTTCAAATTTCCAAAATTCCTTCAAATTTCTGCTATGATGATCAACAGTATCCTTGTTTCTAGCGCCAATTATGTAGTTGCAGAATATCCTACAACTACACCCTCAGTAGAATTAGTAAACTTAAGAAGTTCATGATGATGATTAACAATTTTCTTATTAATGCTCTCAATTGATCACAAGAAATATCTAAATGGAACTAGAATAGTTACAACTTTCTCTATTCTCTTTCCTTTAATATTTTTTCACACTCACCAAAAGAACCTCTCAAATTTAACATTTGAACTACTATTTATAGTGAAATCTTTACAACTGTAATATCCTGCGAGGCATCATAACTTATGATCGCAAGTTTATTTTATACTCGCAAACTTTTCATTCTTCTCCCACATTTCTTCTATCATCGTGTTATTTCTTGACACTTCCTCTTATAGTCGTTGCTATATTCGCAACCCAAACTCTTGCGATATTCGGTACCTACATCTTTCCTCTTCTCATGTCATTTCTGCGAAGAAGTAATAATCGTGAGAATATAACCGTTACTTATTCTTTTTATTTGGACATGTCTTTTGTAACCGTTCTTTTCTAACTATTTCCTTATATATAAACTCCTTTTATTCCCTTCTTTATCTTTCTCTCACTTTCCCTTCTGTAACTCCATCTTCTTATTACACTTTCAGTTATCATTCTATCTTCTTGTTTTACCTCATCATGAGTTATCCAAGGTAATTTTCTTCTATTTCTCGCGTCTTTCACTTGTTTATCTCTTTGATTTCCTTATAATTTATTGTTTGATTTTGATTTATTTCAGCAAAATTATTCCTCAGGAGAAACCTTCAACCAAAAACTCAAGTCCTAATCTCCGAAGAAGAAAATCCGAGAATCAAAAGGTAGTTAAAATACTCTGTTTTCCTTTTTAATCAATATATTGTTTGATTTTCCTTGTTTCTAGCGCCAATTATGTAGTTGCAGAGTATCCTACAACTACACCCTCAGTAGAATTAGTAAACTTAAGAAGTTCATGATGATGATTAACAATTTTCTTATTAATGCTCTCAATTGATCACAAGAAATATCTAAATGGAACTAGAATAGTTACAACTTTCTATATTCTCTTTCCTTTAATATTTTTTCACACTCACCAAAAGAACCTCTCAAATTTAACATTTGAACTACTATTTATAGTGAAATCTTTACAACTGTAATATCCTGCGAGGCATCATAACTTATGATCGCAAGTTTATTTTATACTCGCAAACTTTTCATTCTTTTCCCACGTTTCTTCTATCATCGTGTTATTTCTTGACACTTCCTCTTATAGTCGTTGCTATATTCGCAACCCAAACTCTTGCGATATTCGGTACCTACAAGTATTTCGTTTTCCTTTACTTTTTTTTTATCTTGCGTAATCATTTTGGCCGATTGGACCATTTTTTTCGGCGATAATTTCATAATCGTATCTTGCGAAACTCTCCCTCAAAAGGTTGTAACAAGTATTAAACATAAAAAATTGTGGTATGTGACAAAAATTGCTTTCAACCTTTATACTTTAAAAATAAGTTTGGTCAACAATAAGTTAATAACACTTACAACTTTTAGAAAGATAAATAACATAAGAATTCCAAGATACAACTTCATGTGATATTTGATGGTTTTATATTTATTTTCAGAGAAATCCATCATGAAGATTTCCATTAATATATATGTATATATTTAAAATAATTTTATTCATTATTTTTTTATAAAAAAATATATATTAATATTCTCATAAGGATTCATATAGTCTTTTGGTTGGTAACCTAACAACAAGCTGGGCACCAACATCTTTATGAATAGCAACACCTTTCATTATTTATATACATACATTTATGATATACTTGTTGTTATCTAATATGACAAACAAAGTAATGTCCAAAATATGACACAACAACTGTTGAGGAGCGCAATAGCCAGCAAAAATGTAAGGAAAAAGTAGATAAATGTGGGATTGAAGATAAGATAAAGAAGGATTGCAAGGGAATGTTGAAGACATATACCTGCTCATACCAATGTGTCTGATTGACAAGAAAAATAGACTATTCCATTAGGTGCTACTAGCGCTACTAGGGGGAAGATGGATAGTATTCAAAACCTTATATCACAACACAGTATATTGTCATGATAAAACCATTTATTGATGTGCTGAACAAAATGGGAAAAACAGATGTCGTAACAGGTGAACCAATAAGTTTGAAATTTGGGCACTACCATATACCAACACAAGAGGGGATGGATTGTGCAATGCACTTTTGCTTGTTCTTGAAGTGTTTAGTGAAACGTGGACACTACCAAGATTTAGATGGGGAAAAAGAGATAATACCATGACAAGCTGAACATGAAGAGAGTGAAGATGTCAGTGATAGACACATTTTTGTGTCTGAATTATCCTCAGTGTCTCTATTGTTAGTGCTTGATTTTGTACTTATTGTGGTGTTTTACGTATGTGTAGGTATTTTCGAAGAAATAAACTCTTATGGAAAAAGTTGCTCGAAAAGTGGTATTGGAACCCCGTTGAAAAGTACTATAGGCACCTCGAAGGAGTGTTAGAGGCGCCCCATAAATGTGTTGGAAACACCCCAGGAAAAGTATTCGGGGCACTCCCAAAAGTGTTAAAGGCATACACTGAATTACTAAGGGCACCCCAGTTCAGCTGCTAAAGGGACCCCTTCCGTGGATAAGGGGAACCCCTTCTTCTTCACGAGAAACAGAAAATTGGCGGGAATTTTTCAGTTCAAATATTTTCTCACAGCGTAACTTCCAGGCTTGATAATTGACGTGATTTTATGTAAGTTTTTCACGGGATTAGTTTTCTTATGACTTAATGAGTCAAAACAGGGATGGTAACACGTTTGAATTCGTACAAAAAGGAAGTTATGTGGTCTTCTCACGATGAACAAAGTTAGAGAAGATAACGGGTTTTGTGTTGATTATTTTTGGGAAGATTTCGTGTGGTCTGCTTCAACAGAGGAGAGTAGTAACGTGTTCAACTGTGCTAGTTGGAAGGAAACTGTGTGAGAAGATAAAAACAGAATAATATCCTCGGAATTAACAGCTGCAGAGCACATAAAATCTTTCGAGATATTTTTGAAATTATGAGAATATTTGGGCATTCAATAAAGAGATGCTCGCCTGTGCTGTATAAATTGGGTTTCATGGAGTTATGGAAGGGGACGGAGAGTTGGGAAGAGAATAGAGTGCTGCAGAGAGGAGATTGATCGAGTGCATAGAATATTTTTCTGCTCCTTTGGAAGACGAAGAACACGAAGAACATATAGCCAAAAACCATCGTTCTTAAACAGTGTCAACGACAGAACACTGAGGGTCGTACAACTACAGAGCCAGTGACGTATGTTTGTTATCGTTCTTTGTAACAGTGATTTGCAACAATTATAAACGTTGCAAACACCTGATTTTCATCATCTTCTCTCCATTTCATTTTTGTAAACAACTTTTGAGCATGAATCAATATTTTGAGAAAGTTTACACAATGATGGGCTAAATCCAATCCTTGGGGCGACGGAGGAAGCTATCTTTCCAATGAAAAAGTGGTAATTCTTAATTATTTAATTTGTGTAATTTTTAATTATGATTATTTGCCTAGATTGAAAATAGATTTTATGATTTTTGTTGAACAATTGTATTTTCTATTGATGGAATATGCTTAGCCTAGGATTTTGATATCCCATCCTTTGGATTAACATTTGTTGTTTCCAAAAATCTATTTTTGCAATAGTTGAGAATCAAATTGAACGTGTGAAATTGCATGATTGTAATTACTATCACTTTGGAATTGATAAATAGCGGAATCCTAGCCCTAGTCTCTCCATAATTCTCACGACACTTTTAATTTTGAGTTTGTTATTTTTTTTTTTGCTTTAATATTAAGTCTAAAATATGCTTTCACAAGTCTTGAACGAATCATCTTACTACAACATCATTGAAAATATCCATCAATTTTTGGCGCCGCCGACGCGGACTTGTCTTTAGGCTAGAGTTTTTAGATTTTTTTTTATTTTTTTTTAGGTTTATTTATTTATTTATTATTTTTTATTTATTTATTTTACGTTTTTGGGTATTTGTCTTTTTTGTTACAGATTCTTGGACTTCGGAGCGAAAGAAAAAGGATTTGCCAAAGCTTTTGGTGACCACTTAAAGATTTGAAGAAAAAAGACAAAGCGAAAAGAACAAAGAAAAAAATCAAAAAAAAAAAGAGAGAGAATTTTATTAGATTTTGTTTTTATCCTTTAGATTTTTTCCCAGCTTTTAGAAATTGTATTAGGATATTCTCTATTTTTGTAATTTTCTTTTTATTTTGGACTTTACTTTTTGGACTTTTGGACTTGGACATTTTTTTATTTTTAAACCCTACGGAAGGGTAGTATATTAAATATTAAAATGTTTGCAGAGAAGGACGACAATTACGATATTTCCTCGGCCCCTCGGGTTCGTACATGACATAGGAGTCGTGGCCCGAGTCGACTACAACGGTTCATCCCCTGTCTGGTACGGGAGGTAAGTTTGTCGAAACACTCGCGAATCCCCTGTCAGCGAGTTACTGTATTCCTTCGTTTGCATATATGCTGAGGAATTAAAAACGGCTGCTTTAATTTCCTAGTAAAGGGAAAGGACTGGCCATACAAGATAAGGGTTCGTATTTCATCATCGTTCTCTTCTTGCCCGCCTTAGGAAAATGATACTTAACGCGAACCTAAGCCTTAAAATTTGGAATAGAACGATACCGATAGGGTAACGAGCTTACTAGGAAAGTCATTCGAAAAATATTGGTTACTCTTTAAGCATACTTCGAAGTTCATGATGGTTTCTGTAAGTTGAATTCGTGACTGCGCCGCCTTGTAATGCGGTGAGGCCTTGGGTATCAAAGCTCCACGCAGCTTCCCTCACCTCTATTCAACTTACTTAATCTCTGATTGATTTTAGAGGGGTATGCTCAGATTGTAACGAATTCCATTTCGAAAGATTGGAAGATGGTCTAGAAACAATCTAAGTGGAGCCATCATGCTTTTTGTTTTCTATAAATTTTTAGGTTTGCTTTGGTGGAGTCAGCCTGATGTGTGTTTTCTTAGAACCTCCCTTCCTTAGGATTTTTTAAATTTTAATTTTTGTTAGTGTATGCTAAAATTACTCGAGTCCATTAGAGAGCGTGCTTGGAAAAGAGATACTTTTGGCCGTTTGATTAGTGACGAGCCTAGAAGTTCTTATTTTGTAAACAGGGAGCTCGAAGACTCTTCTTTTGAGAACCCTGTTTTTGGAAACTTCAGTTTTGAGAATTTAAGTTTTAGTGAGGAATTCACCCCTAGGATTGTTACTGTGCCAAAAATGACAACTTTGAAGGAGTACATGTACCCAACTAGGACCAACCGTGTATCGTGCATTAAATTGCCAGCCTTCACGGCTACTTATGAGTTGAATCCTGATATTCTTCAGATGATCCCTATATTCTTAGGAAAATATGATGAAAACCCTTACTTTCACATTAGGGACTTTGAAGAAATATGTGGAACAATTAAGATTAAGGACCTTACTGATGAAGTCTTGAAACTTAGGATGTTCCCTTTTTCCTTAAGAGATAACGCCAAGACCTAGCTTAACAACCTACCATCTAAATCCATAGAAACATGGCAGGAACTTATTGCTGCTTTCTATTTGAAATTCTACCCTAAGCATAAAACTGCAGCTGTTAGGCAGAAAATTAGCTCTAGTATGCAACAAGAGGGAGAATATATGTATAGGTTTTTAGAGAGATTCAATGATCTCCATCTGAATGTCCTCACCATGGGTTTGAGAAAATTAAACTAGTAGAGATTCTTTATGATGGTTTAGACTATTCGACTAAAGCCATGGTCGAATCTATGTGCGCTGGTGAGTTCACTAGTAAAAATGCCGATGATGCTTTTACCTTCTTAGGAGTTTTTGCTGAAAAATCCCAACAGTGGGATCCTTGTGTTTAAACCCCTAAGAGACTCTTGGTCAATAAAAATAGCACCAATATGGTAGATACAAGCTTTGGGTCAGATGCTAAGTTTGTTGCTTTGTCTAGAAGGTTAGAAGCTTTGGAATTGAATCAGTCTAAACATAGGTCTCTTGTTGAACCTGATGATAGGATTAAAGCCACTCAAGTCTCTAGTTATGGAATAGAACCCAATAGCTCATTTTGGGAAGGTTACGTTAGTGAAGAGAAAGCCCATGCTGTTTATAACAATGCTAGGTTTGAAAACCATCAGAAGTTTGATCCATACTCAGAGACCTACAACCCTGGTTGGAGAAACCATCCTAATTTTTCTTGGTATAAGGGCCAGAATTCAGGTCAGTCTAGTAATTCTCAGCCTCCCCCAGGTTTTGATTATAATAACAACTCTTCAGGTCAAACCCAGTTTCAGAACACTTCCGAGAAAAAGATCTTTACCTTAGAAGAAACTCTTACTATGCTAGCAAAGAACCATGATATGTTATCAAATAACCACCTTAGCTTTCAATAAGAAACCAGGCAGAATTTGAAGAATAATTCCCAGACTCTTGCTAAATTAGAACTGCAAGTCGGCCAGATAGCTAAGTATATAAGTGATAGAGAATATGGAAGGTTCCCTAGTCACACTGATCCTAACCCCAAAGGAGAGAAATCGTACAATCATGTGAATTCTATTACAACCCTTAGGAGTGGATAGAAAGTTGACAACAAGGTCGCCATGCATGAAAGTTAACATGTTGTAGTTCTACCTTCTACTTCCCAAGAGGAACCCGTAGCTAAGAAAACTGAAACAATTTATAAGGAGTCCCAAGAAATTCCTGATAGGACTACCTTTGTGCCTAGAGCCCCATATCCACAATTGTTAGCCCCGACAAAGAAGGAGTCGACTTTCAACGAGATAATGGAGACATTTAAGCAGGTGAGCATTAACATTCCATTGTTAGAAGCAATTAGGAAGATGCCTGCTTATGCCAAGTTCCTTAAAGATCTTTGTACACGAAAGCGTAACCTTAATGTCCAAAAGAAAGCCTTTTTAGCTGGACAAGTAAGTTCCATTCTTCTGAACCAAACACCCCCTAAGTATAAGGACCCTGGATGCCCCACCATATCTTGTGCAATTGGTAATCACATGGTCGATAAAGCTTTACTTGACTTAGGAGCTAGTGTTAACTTATTCAGGTATCATGTATACACCCAGCTAGGTCTTGGTAAGTTGAAACCGACCAAACTGACACTTCAGTTAGCTGATAGGTATGTCAAAGTCCCTCGTGGTGTCATAAAGGATGTTCTTATTGAGGTTGATAAGTTCATATACCCAGTGGATTTCTTTGTTCTGGATACCCAGCCTGTTCAAGACCCTAGTGCTCAAATACCGGTGATTTTAGGCTGCCCATTCTTAGCCACATCTAATGCCGTCATTAATTGTAGAACCGGACTTATGAACATATCTTTTGGTAATATGACTACTGAGCTAAATGTATTTAATGTCATTAAGTCTTTTGATATAGATGATTTAGAAGTGGTGAACATGATTAGCACTCTAGTTCCTGATCCTTTAGCATGCACTATGTTTGATAATCCATTATTTAATGATCCTTTTAGTGATTTAAAGGAGGTAACCATGACGAACACCTTAGTTTATGAGCCTACATTAGAGATTTTCTTTGATAATCCCTTATATGATAATGTTGTTCGTTAAGATGACCAGTCTCCTAAAGAAGCTAGTTTTTGTGCTGACTTTATGGACCCTAGAATCCATCCCATAGATTTTGGTCCATTTGAGGATATTGTTCACCCCAAGTTTGGGGGTAATGATGACTCTAGTAATCGTCATGTATCCCTAATTGAAGTCCCTAACTTGGGACTCGAGCTTTGTGTGTCTAAGATACTACTTGAGTTTCTTCAAACTCTGCTACCCGATCCTCCAGAAACTGTCCATGAAGAAACCCAGATTTTAGATACATGTCATTCGGTTGAACCTGTTTCCTAGACACTTATATAGAGCCCAAAGAGACACCCCAGATAAATCTCTTTACCTTGATAAAAGCCCTAGATCAAGTTATGCTCCGTCTGCTCATTTTTTATAATCCAAGATGGTAGTCTTTCATTTGTATCTGCTCTATTTGGTTCTGAGGACCCACAACTATTTTGGCTATTGGTATATGACTTTGGAAGGTGACAATACTTTTTAAGGTATTTGATGTCGAGCTAAAGACTTTAAATTTAGCAATTTTTTAGGTGGCACCCACGCTCATGCTTATGGTAATATCCTTTTTTTCTTTTCCCTCAAGTGGTAACAGTTCTCCTTGTTCATGTTTTTAATTTTATCTTTTGAACATTGAGGACAATGTTAGATTTAAGTTTGGGGGTGGGGAAGAAACTTTTTGCTAGATTTTAGTTGCAATAATTAAACTCTAGAGCCTAGAAATTTATGCTTATTAAGGTCGGCACTAACCAATCTAAGTGAATGGAAACATTTTGGTTATAGGAGTTGAGGAACCAATCTGATTAGATGGAAACATCTAGAAGAGTCTATTCATAAAAGCACAGAGCTCGGGTGTTAGAAAAGAAAAAAAAAAAAAAAAACATGGTAGTTTCGCCATATCCTCGTGATGGAAACATCGAAAGATTCCTGATCACTTTTTTTTTTTCCTTTTACCATTGCTAGGGTGAAATAGAGTGACTGAGATACAAAAAAATATATATTAGACCAGACCACTAGACCAACCGGAATAAATACAATAAAGTCGACCACTGGTACCCTTGTATATGCCAGCTGAGTTGACCTAGAGTTAGGATTAGCGACCACTGGTTCCCTTGTATATGCCAGTGTGTTGATATTAGTCCAGACCAGTATCTCAGTCCATTAGGATAGGTTCACCTTAGTCAACACCATCCACGTTTTTCTCTACATCCATCTTCTTAATCTATCCATGTGATTGGTTGTCTCCGGTTTATGATGTCCAGAAACTATCTGAGTAGAGCTATGTCACTTTATATGAATTTTAGTATGCTTGAGTGCAAACTCGTGTACAACAATTGGAATTTCGCATCAGGGTACTTCCTCCTGTAGTCAATAAGTATGCTAACCAATGATATTCTTTAGTGCCTTCCAAGGTTCTGCGTAGATATCTAGGGTCTGGAGTAAAGGTTTTGTGGGTACACCTCTGGTAAACCTTCTGGAGACAACACTCCGCCACTAGGGCCACCTAGCGGTTTAACGGCTTGCTGAACGTGCTAAGTGTAGTCATTTTATTTTCTAGATTAGATTTGCTCGGGACTAGAAAATAATAAGTTTGGGGGTATTTGATAGACACATTTTTGTGTCTAAATTGTCCTCAGTGTCTCTATTATTAGTGCTTGATTTTGTACTTATTGTGGTGTTTTATGTATGTGTAGTTTTCGAAGAAATAAACTCTTATGGAAAAATTTGCTCGAAAAGTGGTATTGGAACCCCGTTGAAAAGTACTATAGGCGCACCTCGAAGGAGTGTTATAGGCGCCCCAAAAATGTGTTGGAAACACCCCAGAAAAAGTGTTCGGGGCTCTCCCAAAAGTGTTAAAGTCACACACTGAATTACTAATGGCACCCCAATTCAGCTGCTAAAGGGACCCCTGCCGTTGATAAGGGGCACCCCTTCTTCTTCACGAGAAGCAGAAAATGGGCGGGAATTTTTCAGTTCAAATATTTTCTCACAGCGTAACTTCCATGCTTGATAATTGACGTGATTTTATGTAAGTTTTTCACAGGATTAGTTTTCTTATGACTTAATGAGTCAAAACAGGGATGGTAACACATTTGAATTCGTACAAAAAGGAAGGTATATGGTCTTATCACGATGAACAGAGTTAGAGAAGATAACGGGTTGTGTGTTGATTATTTTTGGGAAGATTTCGTGTGGTCGGCTTCAACAGAGGAGAGTAATAACATGTTCAACTGTGCTAGCTAGAAGGAAACTGTGTGAGAAGATAAAAACAGAATAATATCCTCGGAATTAACAACTGCAAAGCACGTAAAATCTTCCCGAGATATTTTTGAAATTATGAGAATATTTGGGCATTCAATGAAGAGATGCTCGCCTGTGCTGTATAAATTGAGTTTCATGGAGTTATGGAAGGGGATGGAGAGTTGGGAAGAGAATAGAGAGCTGCAGAGAGGAGATTGATCGAGTGCAAAGAATATTTTTCTACTCTTGTGGAAGACGAAGAACACGAAGAACAGACAGCCAAAAACCGGCGTTCTTAAACAGTGTCAATGACAGAACACTGAGGGTCGTACAACTATAGAGACAATGACGCATATTTGTTATCGTTCTTTGTAATAGTGATTTGCAACAATTATAAACGTTGCAAACACCTGATTTTCATTATCTTCTCTCCATTTCATCTTTGTAAACAACTTTTGAGCATGAATCAATATTTTGATACAGTTTACACAATGATGGGCTAAAACCAATCCTTGGGGCGACGGAGGAAGCTATCTTTCCAATGAAAAAGTGGTCATTCTTAATTATTTAATTTGTGCAATTTTTAATTATGATTATTTTCCTAGATTGAAAATAGATTTTATGATTTTTGTTAAACAATTGTATTTTCTATTGATGGAATATGTTTAGCCTAGGGTTTTGATATCCCATGCTTTGGATTAACATTTGTTGTTTCTAAAAATCTACTTTTGCAATAGTTGAGAATCAAATTGAACGTGTGAAATTACATGATTGTAATTAGTATCACTTTGGAATTGATAAATAGCGGAATTCTAGCCCCAGTCTCTCCATCATTCTCACAACACTTTTAATTTTAATTTTGAGTTTTTTTAAAAAAAAAAAAAAAAATTAAGTCTAAAAATCTGCTTTCACAAGTCTTGAACGAATCATCTTACTACAACATCATTGAAAATATCCATCAGTCAGCAAGATTGTTGGGAGAATTTGGTGCATGGATACCGGTTTTAGAAATTGCTGACTCACCTGCAGAACTTAAAGAAGATCAACAACTTACCGACTCCGTTGAAGAAATAAAGGAAGGCCAACAACTAACTGACTCAGTTGAAGAAGTAATTAATTTACAAGACTCTGTTGAAACATTTTCCATATATATATATATATATATATACATATTGAAAGATAAAAAGATAAAAAGAAAAACACATAAAACTAAGGAGGAGAAAAATCCTCACTCATAATGAGATTGGAAATACACGAAAAAGGAAGATCTAACCACATTCCTCAAGAATGGTCAGTAACAACATGGGTTGCTAAATTCTGAGCCACTGAGTTGGCCACTTTCCTGACATATTGAAATGTAATAGAATTAAGCGTCTGGAAAAGAGAGAAAGTATCTATATATAAACTCATGTTATGGTTGTTGCTTGAGAGTCTTCTTCGTCTCATATGGTCGATCATATCGTCTGTCTCGCTCTCTAAAAAGAATTTTGTTTATTCTTCTCTATTTCTAGGGTTAGTAAGTGGTAATTTTTCCAATCTCTGGTTTTAGTAGTCAAATTTATAGATGTTCTTGACTATCTTGGTTTAATTTTTCTTTCTTTAGTGCAGATATTCAAGAAACCAACACCAGAATCATCATCATCAATCTTAATTACTTGAATCAATGTAAGTATCACTTTTTTTATTTTCTCCGTTATGGATGAATTATGATGCTTCATTTGGTTCCTCTTATGATATTACGATGTGATGCTTCAGAAAGTGTTTTTAGGTCATCTTATATCATGAGCATGAGTTACCAATTTCAGACCTAATCGCTACTATTTTTTATTATTCTTATGTATTACTTAAATTTGAGTCAATCACTCCTTTTATTTCCTCTGTTATGGATGAATGATTATGCTTCATTTTGGTTCATGTTATGCGATTATGATGCAACAAATTATGTTTGATGATTCAAAAAGTGTGTTTTTAGTTCATCTTATATTATGAGCATGAGATTTTACCAATTTCAGATCTAATTGCCATCGATATTTGATTTTTGGTATGCATTACTTGATTGTGTTACTTTATTTCAAGATAATCAAGGTTCATTTGTTTCATTATTGAAATTGTGGTAGTATTTGTTATTCTTTGTTTTTGAAGTCGACGGAAACATCGATTGTTGTCGAAAATGAGGTTTGATTATTTAATATAATTAGTTTTTTCATGTGAATAATAATGCCTTTAGCTCATTGCTCTTAAAAATAACATCTGAATATCATTTGATTACTAAATCATCTTCTATTTGTTGGTTTATTTTAGCAACAGTCTTTTGCTGATTATTATAATCAGCTCCCATTTTTTCTGATCCACGGTTGGTGAAAGTCTTATATTTGAGGAAGTTTATGATGATTAGGAGTCACCTTCAATAATAATCTTTTTATCTCCTCTTCCGTCTGCTAACTCCATATCTAAAAGAGCTTCATTTGCCTCAGCTTCGACTGTAGTCGTATAATTTAGATTCTTATTCTGGCATCCTTGAAAAACAACCTCACAATTCCTTGCGATAACACTACAACCAAAACCTCTGTCACCAGTTGCACCATCAAAATTCAATTTGATGTTGTATCTTTGAGGTGGTTTACATCTCTCATTTTGAGTGTCTAAGATATTTGTTCAGTAGGGAGACCGCCATTTTCCTTAACACAATTCTCAATGTTGTACCAATACATAGCTATCTAAATAATTGTATGAATGTTAAACTTGCCTCGATTGAAGAATATATTATTTATGGTCATCTGGATAGCCTAAAATATACAAGTCGATATCTTCAACTTTAAAAAAAATCCATTAATATTCACAATTTTTCTGAAAGTAAAAGATTCCTTGCCTTAGTGTCTAGTATCAATAGCTTTATCAACGACTATGTAAATGAACGCTTTTGTAAGTGTAATATATTTGTTGTTAGTGAAATTCGTCACAATATAGTATTGATATAGACAATTTGAGTGGTAGACGAAGAAAAAGTCAATGTACATATAGTCAATTAATTAGGATAAATTGTGTATTAGAAGGAGTGATGCCATATCGTGAAACCCCTAAGGACTAGTTTTCTTAGAAAGGACCATCAATATCGAACGACTTAGAAAATAAAGTTGTTATACAAAAATAGGAAACTTAGATCGACCAATTACGAACAAATATAAGTACCTTTTGGGTTGCTTTATGTGTACTAAATATTTGGCACAATATTCCAGAGAATTGTGGAACCTCGTAGAAAAAAATGATACAATTATATTAATTTCTTTAACAAACTCCTAGCGCATCCCTATCACACTCCTTATGTGAAAGTAATAGAGAGCGAATTCGGTACCATATTGGTTGCTCTCATAACAAGGGCTATAGAATTGGAGTTTTTAGCACTCATTCACTTTCAAATCGAGTGAAAAACTAAGTAAATGAGCATTTTTTTCACCGTGGGAGAGAAATTATAACATACTGAGAAGATTATGTTCAGCCGATTGATCCAAAGATTCACACATGAAGCTGACCATGTGCCGTTTAGAAGAAACAAATTACCCAAAAAGTTGATCATATGCCGCTTGGGATGAAAAAATCCCATAATTGGTCGTGTTTTTTGGTCTTGGGCGTCATATCTTCAGCTATTTCACTTAAGTGACATATGTACTATAGGACCAGAATATCGCTACAACATTATTCCTGCGATATTAACAACATTTCTGCGAGCATCACTGCCAATTCTTTAACAACGTTTCACGAGCGTCACAGAATATTCAAAAGAAACTGACGATGGAAGAAATAAAAGAAGAATATGTTGATCCTACGATGATTATCATTCTTGCGATAGAGAATATTGTAGCGATCGTGATGAGATCGCAGAATAGATCCGAAATAGGAGGAAAACTTAGCTGTCATCCATTATGTAAATCCCTATATAAAGGGCTCGATAAATCCAGAAAAGGATGATGTATTTTTTGAGAGTTGAAAGAGCCTTGAGGAGAGAGAAACTTCAAGAGAATATTTGTAATCTTGATTTCTTCCAACTCTGTAAATATTTCTGAGATTTGAATAGTAAAGTGTCATTTAAATCTTTGAAGTTTAATTGATTTCCAATAGATTTCTATAGAATCTTAACAAGGGTGTAGTGTGGGAATTCCTGCAACTACATGTACGACCTCGGGGTCTCCGGTGTGACACACTCCTCCGTATAAAGGAGTGTACCAAAGAATTTGATGCATGGTAGCACCTTTTTTTTTGGTTTTCCCTATTTCCTACCCCTACTTTTCCTATTTCCCATCCTCCTTAATTCATATCCCCGATAATCCTAAGTACCTGAAAATGCGGGAGCCTAACAACCAAACCCAGCAATTCGTTTGGAAATATGAGAGGACTTACTCCAATACACTTTCTAGAGAATCAACTAGACAATCATAAATGACGAGACGAAGATGTTTGTGATTACTTTTATCTTTCCTATCGGAGATATAAATCTCGAGTCAATTATTTCAATTGTACTCAACATGATAGAAACAGCAAGATCAGAATACGCAACTACAAAGAGAATAAATGGGTCTGGCTTCACAATCCCAATGAAGTCTTCAAATCGTTAACCTACAGGGTCTCGAGAAGAAACCTAAGGTTAAAGGAGAATCGACTCTAGTTATGCAACTAGTAACACACAGGAGGTGTGGAGAGTTCTCCCTTATATAGTTTTTCAAATCAGGTTTGCAATCCAAGTTACCTTGGTAACAAAGCATTCAATGATCACCATTAGATGAAAAACCTGATTCAACCAATCTAATATCTTTCAACCGTTAGATCAAACTTAGCTTGTTACATACAAATGAAATGTACCCTCATTTAGGTTTATGTAGTCGTACCTAAACGTGTACACCATGTTGGTTCACAAATAGATAATCGAGGTTAGCCATATGATTACTATCATATCAAATTTATTCATCTTAACCATAACTAGTTCAAATGACTCAAATGAAACAAGTTAAAAAGTTGTTCAATTGCTATATTCTCATGAATTATACAAGAACACAATTGAAGCAAAATCGGTTTGATTCACTTGAATCAATCATGAACATTATAGCCATGGTTTGCAAAGATTGCATTCCTTAAGATTTAAATGTTTTAGTTCATGAACAGACCGATTTGATAAAATAACCAGCTTAAGTATGCATACGGGTATGTGTACTTAAGTAACCATATTTTGAGTTTGTTAAGTTTCCAAACTCAGCAGAAATTCTCGGTTCTAAAACTTCCGCCAGTATGCATACGGGTACGCATACTTAAGGTGACTAGTTTAGGAGTTTATAATTTCCAAAACCATCAGATATTTTCGGTTCGAAAACTTCCACCAGTATGCGTACGGGTACGCGTACTTATCTTGTCTCCTTCACCATTTTCGTATACACACATATGCATACACTTGGCTCTCGGTTCATGGATTTATACACTAATGTGCGAACATACTATATATGCTTATATCCAAATATGGTTACATTATCAACTCTACATTCCAATCATTGAAACATTTTCTTCCATAATGATAATAGCCATTTTCACACACTATTAGCATCAAATCGATTTTCAAGATATTGAAATGTTAACATGACTTTCGTCATGAGTAAAGATGAACATGGCTAAAGTGAAAGCTTGCCAACACATATTTCAAGAAATATGTAAGCGAGAAATACTCAGCTCGAAATCTCAAATGTGTATAGTAGAAAACTATATCGTAAGACGACTTATGTCTCAATATAGGAGATAGAGTAGAAATAGACTTTCCAAGTGATAGATGAGTTCAAGTCTCCATATACCTTTTGTCGAAGAAGTTCCACAAGCTCCCCTTAGTAGTTTTTCGTCTTCAAATGATGAACGCCGAGAAATCTAAGCTCACTACACTATCTATGTCCTAGTCCGAGACATCTATAATCGGATAGAAATCAAGACTTATAGTTTTGATCACTAACATTAACAAACATGCTTGAGATAGCAACGCATGCGAGTTCGACCGAGCAATGCTCTAACAGTACCACCCATATAAAATTCTATATGTCCGAAATCCTATCTATTGACTTTTTATTTACATAACATATCTAAAATTCCATGCCTTCGAATTTTACAAATTTTATCTCGTTAGAATGGTTTTAGAAAACTCTACGCAACGAGTACAAACAACAATATCAAATTTAGAGTTTTTACCAAAAAAATGGAGGTGTTTATCATTTTAGGCACAATTTTCAAAAATTAAATATATATCCATTATGCAAACCACCACAAAGGATACATTATGTAGCCAAATTTTGGTTTATGCATCAACTTATTTTCTGTTGCAACTAATAAAATGATGTACTCCCTCCGTTTTGGGAAAAGTGATACTTTTAGTTTAGCATAATTTTCGAAATGGAATGCATAATCATTATGCAAACCACCACAAAAGATGCATAAAACATTATGCAGCCATATTTTGGTTTATGCATCGGCTAATTTTCTGTTACAGGAAAAGTGATACTTTCACTCCGTGTCAGAAAAAAATGATATTTTCACGCCGTGTCAGGAAAAATGATATTTTCGCGTCATGTCACGATAAATGACACTTTCTCGACGATTTCTTCGGTCGGCCATCCCTGCGTGGCAGCGGTCATCTAGTATATTAAACCTGGCTTGATTGGGATATACCCAGATTAATTGGGGTGTACCCGAATTTATATGGACATGGTGCCCTTACTAAGGGGAGGCCAAATATGGGTGAAGTTACAATACTACCATTACCCTTTATAATTCTAATTACCCTAAATAAGTTTTATTCTTTTCATTTCATCTTCCTTCTTGTGTTGATTCTTCTCCTCCACAACCATACCGGATCTCTATCACACCACCATCAAAACTCGTCGATTAATTTTTCGTAATCGTCGATTCGAAAATTCCGATTGATCTTCAACCATGGAGAAACTACAGCCGAGAGCTAGTCGTATGAAAGGAGCAAATCGAAAACCCAATGAATATAACCCTAGAATTGCAAATTTAGTTCAAAGAAAAGTGAAGAAAAAAACCATATATTGAAGAAGAAGAAGAAGAAATCAACGACGTTGAAACAGAAGAAATGACGCGATTAAGAAAGTAAGGGCCTACTTAAACTCACTCTAGTACTTGAATTTCATGTTTGCATGTCAAATTAGGTCAGAAAAATCAAAATTTTGAATTTTCAGTTATTTGGTCGGCAAGGTGTTTGTTCCACGACCTTGCCGACATTTCATAGCTAGGTTTAGTCGAAAATCTCTTAGGTTTAATATCTTTACGGTTGTTTAGTATCTATAACTGCTTTTACAGGGTCAGCAAGCTATTCAACTTAGGTGTTAGAGCATTGCTCGGTCGAACTCGCATGCGTTGCTATCTCAAGCATGTTTGTCAATATTAGTGATCAAAACTATAAAGTCTTTGATTTCTAGTCTACTATAGATAAGGTCTCGGACTAGGATATAAAGTATAGTTGAGCTCAAGAACTCCATGGCGATCATCATACAAGATGAAGGACTAATCAAGGAACCAGTGGATCTTCATCTACTAAAAGGTATGTGGAGACTTGAACTTATCTATCACTCAAAGTCTATCTACTCTATCTCCTATCTTGAGACAAAATTTATTTTGCTATATAGACTTAGATTATATACATGTGGATATTTCGAGCTGAGTATATCTCGCTTATCTATTTC
Source organism: Papaver bracteatum (assembly GCA_023529315.1). NCBI lineage: Eukaryota > Viridiplantae > Streptophyta > Magnoliopsida > Ranunculales > Papaveraceae > Papaver > Papaver bracteatum. The sequence continues at coordinate 318,420 of JAJJWX010000127.1, forward strand.
TAAAAATATGTGTTGGTAAATCTTTCGCTTTAACCAAGCTCATCTTTACCTAGTGACGAAAGTAGTGTTGTGTTTCAATCATTTTGGAAATTTCTCTGACGAAAAATAGTTTGTGAATAACAACTATATAACGCCCTCTGAGAATGTTTCAATGATTGAAATGAGAGTTTAGACAATATAACCATTGGAGGATATAAGCATTGTTGTGGAAACACATATATGTATAAGTCCTTATTGCTTGAACCGAAGTTTGTGAACTTTTTTAATCAAGTGAAACCGGAGTAGTGCGTGAGCTCAGTTCGCGAACTCAGTATACAAACTCAGTACGCGAACCCAGTCAGCGAACTGACGAATTTCTCGAACCCGAGAATTTATGCTGGAGTTTGTGAACTCCGTCCGAGAACTTAAGTCCGCGAACTTGAGTAGGTTATGTCTAAAAACGATATTTGTGAACTTATCTTAATAAACTAAGGAATGCTATTGCATACCATGGCTTTATAGTTCATGAATCGATTCCAGTGAATCACATCGTTTTTGCTTCAATTTTTCCTTGTGTAGTACATGAGATTTCCTTGCAACTAAACAACTCTCTAACTAGTTGTTTGTGGGTGAAAACCGTTTCAGCTGATTTTGGTAATTTCGGGTGTGTGGGTAAGAAATAAATATAAACCCTAAACAATGTACTGTACGGGAGTACTTGTGATTCGAGAGATAAATCTGTACAATCCTGGCCTAAACCAAGAAATGGCCATTCCATGCTTACTTTGGTCACAAAGTGAAGGAGAAGGGTTGGTCTTAGGGAAGGAAGCGAAGAAAGTGTTGAGACCAGAATAGTTGATTCTATAAGTGTGGACGTTTTATGACTTGTATCCGAGGCAGAGCTGCCTGTCGTTCTGGCGCTGGGCGCTTGGATTGTTGTTCTACTGCTGGAGCTTTCCGTTTTCCTCCTTCATCTACCACGCTCACATAGGAGGTACTGGCGTTGTATTGCTTATTAATGAGGCGTTTGTTTCCTCGAGTTTCGCGTGCGTCCTCGCCTTTGGTTGGCCTGGTTCTTTCTAACAAAGTTGGTGCTGTTGTGGCCGACCGTTTTTCAACTTCGTGAAGTTCAGAGAATATCTGGAATCACAAATTCTCTAGTAAGGCCTAGTAGATGGGAATTATGCCATTGATGCAAAAATCCACTAATTGTTGTTCGGTCACGTTTGGATCGTGACAATCCAGTGCTTGAATCCTGAATCTTTTGACGAAGTCATTCGGATGTTCGTTATTTTGTTGGAACATCCTTCCTAGATCTGAGAAGGTAATTTGCTCAGACACAAAGAAGTATTTCATGTAAAAAGCCACCACCATGTCAGACCAGTTGGGGATGCTTCCCGGCGTAATGTTGTTATACCATGTGTATGCTTTCTCAGTAAGTGATTTCAAAAATTCCCTCAAACGGAGAACATGATTGTATTCGTGCTCTCCCAGGGATTCCAAGAATCGAGAAACATGTTCACGTGCATTACCGGTGCCATCGTACAAAGAGAATTGAGGGGAAGAGTACCCCCTTGGAATATGAATTCTTTATACTTCTGGAGGATAAGGGGGTTTATGCTTATATATGTCCAGGGAATCGCTTTTGTCTCGGTTCCGGAGGAGTTGCTCCAAATATTCTCGTGTGACAAAATTGGGCGGTTGACTTCTCTTCGCTGGAGCTCCTGGGCGAGTCACTTTATCTACAAAGGTGTGCCATGTTTAGGTGATGGCGACGGGGGTATTGGAGGCATTCCTCATGGGATCTGGCTGGCGTGATTCTTGTGGTAGCCGCTTCGTTAGTGTCTTTAGAAAAACAAGTACCTCCTTCTGATTCGAGGCCATGTCTGTTTGAGATCTAACGAGAACCTCTTGTCTTTCCATCAAATTGGCAATAGTAATATAGGACCGGCTCCCTCTGGGTCCTCCAGTTTCTCGCCCTGACGGCGGAATAGCTGCGGCTCTGGTGACGGTTGGAAGTGTAATTATTGACGAAATATTGGGAGCGGCGGCTCTGGATCTGGTGATTGGAGGTATAACACCTGATGGAGCATTTTTCGCGGTAAAAGCTCTGGTTCTAGTAACCAAAGGTGTAACGCCTGATGGAACATTCTCCATGTTGCTTTTGTTTACAGGTGGTGTATCAACACCACTGGAAGGAACATTAACACCGTGAATAATTTCAGTGCCAATGTTCTCAGGGTTTGTTGCTGATCCGGACCTGAGTTCTACCATCTTGCGATCGGGGTTAAAAGATAAAATCGGGAATTGAGAAATTGATATTGTAACCGAGAGACTAATCTCCCATTGTGGTCTCCAATTGTTTGAGGGTGAAAACCTTTTCTGCCGATTTTGGTAATTTCGGGTGTGTGTGGGTGAGAAACAAATCTAAACCCTAAATAATTTATTGCACGGGAGTACTTTTGATTTGAGAGATCAATTTGTACAATCCTGGCCTAAACCATGAAATGGCCGTTCCAGGCTTGCTTCGGTCACAAAGTGAAGGAGATGGGTTGGTCTTAGGGAGGGAAGTGAAGAAAGTGTTGAGACCAGAATAGTTGATTCTGGAAGTGTGGGAATTTTATGACTTGTATCAGAAAGTAGAACTGGTAGGCTGGATGGAAAGCTACCAGGTGAGTTCTAGATATTGTGTGTTGCCGACCAAAAACTTGTTTTTGGTGGAAATAGGTGAGACCTATTTATACAAGTCGTAATGAAACGTACCATGGTCTCGTAAAAGTGGGAACGGCTTGAGTAATGGAGGAGAATGGTAACGGGTAACGTCTGGAATTGATGTTTCCATAATGAAAGATATGTTTCACCATTATTTCTTGCCATTACTAACTGCCTCACTTTTATGATACTTTCTTGTAACAGGCGTATTGCAACCCGCAAGCTGTAAACCGTCAGACCAATACCCTGATGAGCATCCACCAGTTTGTGACATGTTTTGATGTCTCGAGTGTTTCTGGGTAGCGTGTTGATATTGCTTGGAAAGTTAAGCTTGGGAAGCTTGCCGGCTCAGTAGTGACTTTCGACGGTCGAGATTTTACATCCTGAGAGGAAAAGTTATCGTTGATTGTTGCAAACTTCCGCTTGGCAGCCAGTGGCATGTAGACGTGGTCGGCATGGCCTTGGCATGCTTTTAGGTACGTCCAAGTTAGGATTTTGGCATAGTTTGGGCACGACCAAAATTAGGGTTTGGCGTCTTGGCCAAAAAATTGGCACCGTAGCCAAGTTGGTGTCGTGACCAAAAGTTGCCTCAAGTTTGGTGGCGAATTTGTACGGCTGAGATATGCATCTCATGAAGAAGGATGGGCATTGATTATGGCCACATCTTGTTTTATAGTGAAGTGGCATCGGCCACATACTAATAGCATGCCGGTGGCGTAACCATGGCATGGCGGCATGCAAGTAGCCGCGGCATAGTGGTATGCCGGAGATGTTGCGGCATGGCCAAAGCTAAAAATTGGCTCCGCAACCAAAATTATGGCTTGGAGTCATTTGGAAAGATTTTGGCGTGGCCAAATCTTGGCGCCTTGGAAGAATTTTGCTGGCCAAGTCTTGGCGCCGTTGGAAGAATTCTCCTTGGAAGAATTGGGGTTTGGCGTGGCCAAGGCGTCTTGGAAGAATTAGGGCTTGACGAGGCCAAGGCGTCGTGGAAGAATTCTCCTTGGAAGAATTGGGGCTTGGCGTGGCCAAGGCGTCTTGGAAGAATTCCCCTTTGAAGAATTCTCTTTGGAAGAATTGGGGCTTGGCGTGGCCAAGGCGCCTTGGAATAATTGGGGGCCGACAAACAACATGGGGCCGGCCTTATTTGGAATGAGTGTGGCGTATATATCTAGGGCGACCTGATTAGTCAATGGGAAGTGGGGCCGGCAAGCTAGGGCATGGCCACACTTCCAGTGCGCTGCGGCGGATTTAAAGCGACCTGATTGGTCGAGGGAAATAGGGCCGGTTTAGGTTGGGGATGGCAAATGGAAAGTGGCGCCAGCTGGCCTAAAGGCATGGCCGCACCTCCCTTTGTTGTTGCGGCTCCCTATTTTTTCTGATTCTGGGCGAGGTTTTGCACCTGCTAATCCATGGAGGATTAATTACCTAGTTTTCCTAGGCTTAATTTTTGACAAGCAAGGTCTAGTATGCTGCGCGAGGCGCGAAACGCTAACTTCTTCAAGTTAGTAAGGTTGATTGAATTCTATGTGTTGACGCAGAGTTCTTTTAAGTCCATTGCCAGAGATCAGCATGCTTTTCTAATTGAATACCTTATGCAAAAGATCTTAATCTTTATACTTGGAGATTCGTGATACTCTGCTGTGAGTGAACCCGAATCGTCATGCCATATCAATATTAAGAGTTCAGTCGGAGAATATAACATAGAAGGCATTTAGAGGAACTTATATTAAGTGAATATGCGTGAGGCGCAGAAATTTACAGGACATCTGGGATTCACCAGTCTGGTAAAGTTTCATGTAAGTATATTGAGCGACTCAATAAATTTTCCAGTGGAGAGGTTAGCACACGTGGCTCTGTTTCCTTGCATAGTGACCCTAAGATAAAAATCACCATCAACACTAGTTCATTTGAGTCATTTGGACTAGTTATGGTGGAGAAGAATATGGTTGATATGAAAGTTATCATATAGCTAACTATTTGGTTAACTATTGTTGAACCAACTAATGTACAAGTTTGGGTACGGTTACACAAACCTAAAAACGTCAAGTACATGTGTGTGTAACAAGCTATGTTTTCGATCTAACAGTTGATAAATATTAGCTTGAATCTAATCAGGTTTTTATCTAACGGTGAATATTGAATGCTTTGTTACTAAGCTAACTTTGATTGCAAACCCTGATTTGAAGAATATATAAAGGAGAACTCTGGAAAATGAGAAACCAAATCCCCACACATTCTGTATGATACTAGTTGTTCTAAGCTAGGGTCGATTCTCCTTTAACATTCGGTTTTCTTCTTCTAAAACCAGGTTAACGACTTAAAGACTTCATTGGGATTGTGAATCCAGACCGGTACTACTTTTCTTGTAGTTGTGTGATATGATCTTTCTTCTTATATCATACGAGTACAATTGGAATAATGGCTTGAGATTTCTATCTCCGATAGGCAAGTGTAGATGGTGGATTTTCGACAAAGGCTAAAATTGTAAACCCATAATTATACGAACTTCTGATCCAGCAATTAGATGTGAGTATTGAGACACGGGTCTCTCATCAAATCTCTGACTGAGAATACTATCTCTCAGAGTACATGAAGATATGTAGTCTCTCGGATGGACAACGACATATCTCATGAATACTGAATACTTCAGTAATTATTTATATATAGAATCACGACATTGACGGCTCCTAGATAGCTTACTCTGCTAGTATAGAGCGATAACGTCTTCATGATACAAACAACAGTTTCCCCTGACTATATAAAGGACATGAAGCTCCAGCAAGCTCATATCAGAATAATTAATGTTCATAGATAGCTTGCTCTACTAGTATAAGGCCATCATTAATTATTCTTAAATACTTGGATTCATCCATTGAATTTCTGAAAATATTCAAATATTTTCAGAAAGTATTCAAATACTTTCATAATATTTCGTTACTTCAATCCATGGTTCTTCCCAGCAGAATTCCATGGGTTAGTAATAAATATTCAACAACACGGGCATCTGAGCTACCTCCGAGTAAGCCCCGACTCAAATGGTGCAAGTGTATTCGACATGATGCACTAACAATCATCATACGAACAAGTATTTCAAAATACGACGAGACAATGAACCTATGCAAAATAGGAAGGAATATAATAAATAATTAAAAATTGACCAAGGCGCTGGGAGCATGGGCCCACTGAGCGGCCGGACGTGCCGTGGTCAATCTCACGCCAATTTCTTATTTTTATCATATTTTTTTATTATTTTCCTTGAGTTCATGAAAATCCTTTCACTTGAACAAATATCTTTTGTTTTGAGGAAACTCCTCAGTTTCATGGTGTTTCCCTCACACCAAAGAAATAATATAAAATTAAGGAAATATGGTAGAGCCGTGATCATTGGCCAACCGGCCATGCCTTGATCCCAGCTGGCCCCACACCTCATGGTTCCTCATTATTTCCCTAATTTCATGAAAACTCCTTAATCTCATGATATTTCCTTGATCCCATGAAAAATAATATAAAATTAGGGAAAACGCACGGGACCGGGCCCTAGCCGGCCAACCATGCTCAAGCCAGTCCCATACGCCCCTTATTTTATTATTATTATTTTTTCATGTTTTCCTCATCTCATGGAAACTCCTTGCTTTCAACAAAACTCTTTGATTTTAACAAAACTCCTTAGTTTTAACAAATTCCTTGGTTTTATCATATTTCCCTAAAATCATGAAAATATTATAAAAATTGGGAAAACATGTGGGATTGGGACCTTTGGCCGGACGGCCATGCCTTGGACATGACCGGTACCACACTTTATGATTCCCTCATTTTTTTTAATTATTTTTCTTCATCTCATGAAGTTTTGACGGTTTTATCAAAAAACCCTGATTTCTTCATATTTTCTCAAATGGATGCTCAACTGCACGCCAGAAAATATCAAAATTCTCAGAACTAAGATACGAACACTTTGACGACGTGAGCATGTTACCTTAACCGACCAGGGTTGGCTCCTTGGCTCGCAATGATCCGGTCCCGTGTATTTTCACGGTTTGACTTAATTTGCGCAATTACACGTATTAGGTCAAAAACTCTTCCAAATAATTTTGGGATTTTCATGGAACAATCAATATTGCATCCCGTGACCATCCAGGGCCGGTTTCATGACCCCTTGGTCGGTACTTCACCTCTTCATAATTAATTAGGTTTTATCACCTAAGGTTCAGACGGGCATTTTTGAATAGATGATTAAACCAACATTTGATCATTCTTTCATCAACAAATCACCAACTCTTCAAGAAGCCTTGGAGTTTGCTCACACGAGCACGTAGGAGCTAAATGGTCGACCCATGGTCTCGTGAAGTCGGTTCTCCTTCATTCCATAGTTAATTATCAGTTAACCATGAATTGGTCATCAATTGATCAAATTAGGGCTTCTGAGTCCTAGGATCATAATTTCAGATTCGAACACTAATAATTTTTCGACGAACTCATGATCAGAATTTTTATTAATTATGCTCGGTTCAACTACTAGTATTTTAATTAATGTTTTATTTTGGTCCCGGCACCAATGATTCATTAGATGAGCAATACTTGCTCAAATCCAGGAATATTGGTCTAGCTATCAATATCCAACAAATCAGAGTAATACTTGCTCGCCTCAACTATCAACGTGAGAATCATGTCCACGTTAAATTCATGATTTTCAGAACATTTTACAAAATCATGTTCAACTCAGTAAATACATGGACTCATTGTCTCATTAAATCATGAAGTCAACAACTGACTAAACTAACCACGAGACGTCAATCGTGTTATTTGGGGGGATATCAACTAGGGTTTTGGTCTGGCGGTCTACGGCACGTGTGTTCAAACACACGATGGAATGTGAGAAAGTCATGCAATCAGTTGAAGGAGTTAACAAATTAGTGGATGGAAAATCAACCAAGTCTCCACACGATGAGCAACTGGTTTCAAACACGATTTCCACTTCCCCACTCTTTGATTCCATAAACTGTCACACTTCATGGGATCATGGTGTCTACAATTCCAGCAATATAAATAAGTCTCTGAGTCATGATTGAAACAACAACGACAAGAATAACAAGAATCTCACGTCTCACTGACAATACGAGATCAACAACTCATCAATTGAGCAATTACTCTCAACTGAGAAATTTCAATCATTCAGAACTTATCTTATTCAGAATTCACAACACACCTACAATATTTGATTACCATTGATTCCCCACATTTCTTAGCTTCGCTCCTACAGATCAACCCATCCTCTTTTGTGACTGAATTTACTTTGGAATGGCCATTGTCTTGGTTTAGACCAGAGTACTACAGATTGATCTCTCGAATTCAAAGCACCCTCTTTACAGTGGTGCATCTGTATGAGTTTGAACATTTCGCTTGGTTCAAGGAGTCCCCTCCATACAGTCGTCTCCTCAATTCCTTAAAAAGCAGCAAATCGTTTCTCCACATCTACAGATTGGCGTCCACAGTGGGAGATCATTCTCTCGGTTACAATCTCAATTCTCACAAAGATGGTCGGTCTTAGGTCTGCCAATCCGGGTTCAAAACCCGATCCTAATATCATAAGCTCTAGTAGTACCGCTAACGTCACTCCTCCAAGCACTGATGCTCTAGTGATCACCCTTTCAAGTGACGGCACTGGTGCCATCAACAATCCACTCTTCGGTTTATCTCCTGAAGAAACCATAGGAAATCAATATACCATAGTTGATCTCATGAAGGTTCAGACTGACGTAGCTGCAGCACAGAAAGAGTTGTGTGCTTATCTCAAAACTTTCACAGACAAGCTTGCGTCTGAATGAACTCAACCTCAATGCGAGAAAGGAAAAGCTAAAGAAACATCTTCAACTGCTGATCCTAAAATCTCTCCAATCCATGTTGTACATGATGAAAAATTCCACAAAGCTGCAGATGACTCTCCCGCAATGGAACCCGCAAGTTTCATCACTCGTGAAGACCTGGAGCACTTTTTGAGGATCGAGAAAAAGACAAGGCATCATCTGTCCATCTTCACCAACCTTCATATCCTGCTTCCATACATAGAATTCCTCTTCCAAAGGTTATACCGCTCCAACATTCATTCTTTATGATGGAACATGCAATACTCAAAAACATATTTCTCGGTTTATGGAATTATTGGGCGAACACGAGCACAACATGTCGTCCGTCTGAAGGAATTTTCAAAGTCTCTGATAGGCATAGCATACACCTGGTATAACAACATCGCACCGGGAAGTATCACCGATTGGAGAGAGATGATTAATGCTTTCTACATAAAATACTTCTTCGTGTAAGAGAAAATCACTTTCTCTGATCTAGGAAGGATGTTTCAAAGGAGCAGCGAACATCCTGATGATTATGTGAAATGGTTCACAGTTCAAGCCTTGGACTGCCATGACCCAAATGTCACATAACAACAATTTGTAGACTGGTGCATTAACAAAATGATCCCGGTCTACAGAGCCTCGCTGGAAAACCTCCGGTTCCACACTTTCTCAGAACTTCATGAAGCAGCCAAACGATCAGTGACTACTACACCTGCTTTACTGAGCAAAGTCTACAAGGTCGAGGAACCTCGGAGAAGCCGATGCCTGATCAACAAACAGTACAATGTCCAACCTTCCATGAACGTTGTTGATCAAGGAGGAAAAAGGAAAGCTTCTGCTCAAACATGCGACATCCAACATTTCATCTTATAAAAGCGTCACTGAAGGATAACTAATTCTGCAGAAACCTCGACCCAGTATCGAACGGGAAATGATCGGACAGACTTAAACTTCTCTCGTCTCATGAAGGAGTGATCGAGTTACTAGAAGTTTGGGTTCAAGATGGTGCGATCAAATTGTCGTTCATCAGGAGAGAGCCAACATAAGAAGAAATGAAGAATCCTAGGAGTACACAAGAATCCTCTCCAGTTAGAACCTTGCGCTCTCTGAATTCAAAGAAGCAGTTCAATTGTTTCTCGAGAAAATATGTAGAATTGTTCTATCTGCCGAAGGCACAAAGGAAAGAAATGTTCACAGCACTGAACCACATCGTGTCAAGAAATCCATTCCGGGAATACTTCTTGAGCCTCTAGCCCAATATATGTACATCTGGGGACTGCCTACCATATACAATCTCAGAATAAACGAATTTGGAAGAACGTTGATCGATGCTGGCTCCGCCATCAACATCATTCCACTGAAAACCCTCAGAGCCGCTGGAATCACTCGACAAGAAGCTACTCATGCTCCCATCTCAATCAGAGACCTTGAAGGAGCGCTCGGAAATACTCATGGATACATCACTCTCAAAGTGAACATAAGTCCAACCTAGACAGAAACCAAGTTTCGCATAATCAGGAAGATCCAGGATATTTGGTTACACATCTCTCCAATGAAGAAAGTTCTGATCCAGAAGGTTTGATGGGAATTCCGTCATCAGATTACTTTGAGGAATTTCAAACTTTGACGAGGTTAAAGCAAGAACCTGCAAAAAGATACATATACATTCATCAAGATGTTCCGCATTCAGGCAAGTCTCATTCCATGTCTATGTCATTTATTTCCTCATATGTTATCCTAACACGGGGACTTAATTATGCTAGCAACTCTACAAGATGTTATGAATGGTAGCTTCACCGCATTAGTATTTTACCAAGTGGTTGAATCTGACGTTTCTTTGAATCAAGCACTAAAACATTTATTACTGAGATGATGTTCAAACATGGCGAAAAATACTTTGGGAGTTTCTCCGGCAAGTCCATGTGTTCCACAAAATCAGAAGGCTCTGATGTCTGCACAAGTGTCGAATCCCACTACCACAACGAAAGGGATGCTGAATCAACAGAAGAAACTCCAAGGCCGAGATAATCAAACCCCTAAGGCATTTGATGCTTAAGGAGTATACGCTTCAACGCTCAAGCATCTGAGAAGCCGTCAAATTGTACTCCCAATCAAAGAGTACAGCTTCAGCACAAATATATAGATGATGACACATTAATTCAACACCAGCACGATCAAAGTGTTACTAAACTACAATCGATAAGTCTTCATTATCCCATGATAAGACATCTGAAGCAGATGCAACATCATTCATACATGGATGACACTAACTCCTTCAATGTACACTGGGCAACCTAAGGCGATTCCGTGAAACTTCATCAACAGGATTTCTCTACATCACAAGCCCCTGCATGATTGAGGAACTTTCTCTCTTCACCAATCACATCCAGTACAAAAATTGTTGATGCTATCTACCGCAACAATGATGACTCACTGACAAAGCCAGTTCGTGGTAAAGTTATGCTTTCAGGAGAATTCAGGTTTAACTCTCAGTACATCTTCATCTTACGGACGCTCAACTCATCAACTAGTTTGTGAATGTAAAAGGCTCACTGGAAGAAGGAGCAAAGATTATATCTATAATCATGGTTCTATCCTTTTCGGTCTTTGGAGAAACTTCAACCATGGTATCAGCATCAATAATAATCTATAGGGGAACACCGTCCATGATCTCAGCATCGACAAGTATCTCTGGAGCATGATCATTCATAGTCTCAGCACCAACGATGGTCTCAGGAGCAACATCCTCAGGGCTTCATCAACTAATCATTCTCTGAAGTGTTACACATGAAGAGGATTTCTCTAAGAACCAATGATTCATATCAAGATGTGTATACCTAATAACATGCTCACATGAAAGTCTTCCCAAATCTGGCACGACTGGGGGACATAATCCAAATTCTTCTACAAGATGTTCTCATCACCTGTACAAATGAGATACAACACACTTCAGGTCATGGGTTTGCAAAAAACGTACCAATGGGTGAGGAATGGGACAATGCTTCCTCAACTAAAGATGTTCGTCTATGTCTCTTCTACAACATACCAAAATGGCGCATTAATCGGACATAGGAGCTGAATGATATGGCCTTTACCGTCAGGTCTACGAAACCTAAAAAAATTGTACGGGATTACAAATTGAAAATGTGCACGCTTCGTTGGCGGACATCTACAACTCCAAATTGAATGATGCTTCTATTATGTTATAACTCAGTCTCTTAGCTTCAAAGGTTGGGGTCAAGCATCGAATTTTTACGTCTTGTGAGGTTCCTACAGCTTCCAGAGCATACTAAATGCAAGAAGAAATTCGTGGACGGGATTCATAACCTCTACAGTCGATCGATGTCCACCAGGTATTTTCGCTAAGTCCTTTATCAAGGTACCTCAAACTTCTACTACCTAGGTCTTTACATCAATTTTCCACCCGGGTCCTCTATCCAAGTCTTGCCAGAAGAATGGAAAACGAAAAGGAGAGATTTGACAAAATACTGGGGACTGACGGTCCACTAATCATGGAGATTAGTTTCAACAGTCTAAGACCCATGGCACCAGGCTCTCATGTGCTGATCATTCATCATAAAAGGAATGATACTACCAAGACATGAAACCATGGTCATTACATCACCCTCTCGAGAGCAACCTCAATTACGGTCCCGTGACCAGGGTTTCAGAAGTGATGTTTTCTGCGGCTAACGGAAACAATACGACACTGCAAGCACCACACTCATGTATCAATCAAGGGGTCATGGTTTCAAATGAATCAATGACATTAAAATCCTTCACCAACAGTTCAAGACACAAGCGAATGGTCTAAAGACACAACATGAGTGTTTTTGAGAAGCTAAATGTTCGAGATGATTTTATTTTTCGTCCCAGTACAAACCGATGAGATAGGAGCAATTGGTGAAGAATATAAGGATGGATCATATACCATTATCTTAATATGGATGTCCTATACAATATATCCAAAATTCACAGCAATTAGAGAAACTAGCAAAGAGTTGTGGCCAAAAAATTGGACCGCATGCTAGCTGAAAATTTTCTGAAGGTCTCCTGGAAGTTTACTGTTTCGTCGATTTCAGATCCTAAACATGCTCGGAACCCAAAAAGATTCTTTGTTAAAGTTTGGAAATTTCCTGGGCATGAGTATACATGGGTAGACCATGAAAATCAGACATGAGACGAAGATTCTACAAAAATTTCAATGAAGACCTAACTTCTGAATTTTCTGATGACGAATTATGACGAAATTCTTCGTTCATTCACATCTGAATCAGGATCAACACCATCAACACAAATCATGCCTTCATCGTCATCCGATAGTCTCATTTGCTGAAGTCGGCAGTGCTTCTGTTGACAAGGGATGACTCACAGATGATCGAGAGACACACAAAGTACCCGCTTTCCAGCGTCTCTGAAAGGTTGATTCATCCTAGGATGAACATTTGCAAAAGTCTTCATGTTTGACTTGATATTTCTGGAGCGTTCTCCGGAAGATCCGGAAGGGTGGTTGTAACTAGAAGTCATCACTATCTGAGGCGAAATACAAGGAGTCATGGATATATCAATAACAAGCACGCGCTGAAACGGTAACAATCCAACTCTTGCCTATTTACAATTTCACTAGCTATAGTGATTATAACGTCAAAATTTTGAAAAACTTGCTCGTCCCTTCAAATCTGCAAAGACGAGCAAAATTTATTATTCAAAATCATGACTTGATTTTCATCAAACCGTGAACAACACACGTGAATTATAACATCCACTGGTTTTTCAAAAATTGAACAGACGTTCATCTTGCAATTGTGAAAACTCACATACAGACATTATTTCACCATGTATAATTGTCTGCTTTCAACAGTTGTTCAAAATCAAATCATTGATTTTACAAAATACATATATTTAACGTGAAACTCATGTAAATTTAAAAATATATCTATATATTTTGCTCCCTCGCACAAGCATCTGTCTTTGAAGCGAGAGTATATTTTCAAAATTTTGTGAACGCTCACATATCGAAAATAAAAAAATTCATGAAATCTCATAGAAAATTTTTTTATCAACAAACGCATGTCTTTTCAAAAAAAAAAAAAAAAAAAAAACTTTTCTCTCGTACGAGCATTCACCTTTGGAATGAGAGTTTATTCCATTTTGTGAAATCTCACAAAGATAAAATTTTGGTTTTCGTGAAAGCTCATAGACAAAATTTTATATCATTAGACTAAGGTCTATTTTGTTTGTTCCTTAAACTAACGAACAAACGAGCGTCTATTCCTAAAATAAGGATTTCTTTTTTGGGCCCGGCCCGCGAATCCTAAACGACCAAGGTCCCTTCATCAAGATCAGCGGTTCAACACCAATCTATGCTCATTAGACGATGCTCCATCATGCCACTGGGATCTTCATTCAAGTCATGGTTTGCTCGTACTATCAAAATCCGGTAATATCTTAACTTACGACTAAGTTCAATTACTTATATTATTTATGACCGGAAAATCACCATTCAATGCTGACTGAGGAATATGGCTTTCCTCACTAAGCAGGGGACTTAATGTAGATGGTGTATTTTCAACAAAGGCTAAAATCGTAAACCCATAATTATACGAACTTCTGATCCAACAATCAGATGTGAGTATTGAGACACCGGTCTCTCATCAAATCTCTGACTGAGAATACTGTCTCTCAGAGTACATGCAGATATGTAGTCTCTCGGCTGGACAACGACATATCTCATGAATACTGAACACTTCAGTAATTATTTATACATATAATCACGAGATTGATGGCTCCTAGATAGCTTGCTATGCTAGTATAGAGCGATAACGTCTTCATGATACAAACAACAGTTTTCCCTGACTATATAAAGGACATGAAGCTCCAGCAAGCTCATATCAGAATAATTAATGTTCATAGATAGCTTGCTCTACTAGTATAAGGCCATCATTAATTATTCTTAAATACTTGGATTCATCCACTGAATTTCTGAAAATATTCAAATATTTTCTGAAAGTATTCAAATACTTTCATAATATTTCTTTACTTCAATCCATGGTTCTTCCCAGCAGAATTCCATGGGTTAGTAATAAATATTCAACAACACGGGCATCTGAGCTACCTCCGAGTAAGCCCCGACTCAAATGGTGCAAGTGTATTCGACATGATGCACTAACAATCACCATACAAACAAGTATTTCAAAATACGACGAGACGATGAACCTATGAAAATTAGGAAGGAATATAATAAATAATTAAAAATTGACCAAGGCACTGGGAGCATGGGCCCACTGACCGGCCGGACGTGCCGTGGTCAATCTCACGCCAATTTCTTATGTTTATCATATTTTTTATTATTTTCCTTGAGTTCATGAAAATCCTTTCACTTGAACAAATATATTTCGTTTTGAGGAAACTCCTCAGTTTCATGGTGTTTCCCTCACACCAAAGAAATAATATAAAATTAAGGAAATATGGTAGAGCCGTGATCATTGGCCAACCGGCCATGCCTTGATCCCATCCGGCCCCACACCTCATGGTTCCTCATTATTTCCCTAATTTTATGAAAACTCCTTAATCTCATGATATTTCCTTGATCCCATGAAAAATAATATAAAATTAGGGAAAACGCACGGGACCGGGCCCTAGCCGGCCAACCATGCTCAAGCCAGTCCCACACGCCCCTTATTTTATTATTATTATTTTTTCATGTTTTCCTCATCTCATGGAAACTCCTTGCTTTCAACAAAACTCTTTGATTTTAACAAAACTCCTTAGTTTTAACAAATTCCTTGGTTTTATCATATTTCCCTAAAATCGTGAAAATATTATAAAAATTGGGAAAACATGTGGGATTGGGACCTTTGGCCGAACGGCCATGACCGGTACCACACTTTATGATTCCCTCTTTTTTTTTATTATTTTTCTTCATCTCATGAAGTTTTGACGGTTTTATCAAAAACCCCTGATCTCTTCATATTTTCTCAAATGGATGCTCAACTGCACGCCAGAAAATATCAAAATGCTCAGAACTAAGATACGAACACTTTGACGACGTGAGCATGTTACCTTAACCGACTAGGGTTGGATCCTTGGCTCGCAATGAGCCGGTCCCGTGTATTTTCACGGTTTGACTTAATTTGCGCAATTGCTAGTATTAGGTCAAAAACTCTTCCAAATAATTTTGGGATTTTCATGGAACAATCAATATTGGATCCCGTGACAATCCAAGGCCGGTTTCATGACCCATTGGTCGGTACTTCACCTCTTCATAATTAATTAGGTTTTATCACCTAAGGTTCAGACGGGCATTTTCGAATAGATGATTATAAACCAACATTTGATCATTATTTCATCAACAAATCACCAACTCTTCAAGAAGCCATGGTGTTTGCTTACATGAGCATGTGGGAGATAAATGGTCGACCCACGGTTTTGTGAAGCCGGTTCTCCTTCATTCCATAGTTAATTCTCAGTTAACCATGAATTGGTCATCAATTGATCAAATTAGGATTTCTGAGTCCAAGGATCATAATTTCATATTCGAACACTAATAATTTTACGACGATCTCATGATCAATTTTTTTATTAATTATGCTTGGTTCAACTACCAGTATTTTAATTAATGCTTTATTTTGGTCACGACACCAATGATTCATTAGATGAGCAATACTTGCTCAAATCTAGGAATATTGGTCTAGCTATCAATATCCAACAAATCAGAGTAATACTTCCTCGCCTCAACTATCAACGTGAGAATCATGTCCAAGTTCAATTCATGAGTTTTAGAACATTTTACAAAATCATGTTCAACTCAGTAAATACATGGAATCATTGTCCCATTAAATCATGAAGTCAACAACTGACTAAACTAACCACGAGACGTTAATCGTGTCACTTGGGGGGATATCAACTAGGGTTTTGGTCTTGCGGTCTACGGCACGTGTGTTCAAACACACGATAGAATGTGAGCAAGTCGTGCAATCAGTTGAAGGTGTTAACAAAGTAGTGGATGAAAAATCAACCAAGTCTCTGCACGATGAGAAACTGGCTTCAAACAAGATTTCCACTTCCCCACTCTTTGATTCCATAAACTTTCACACTTCATGGGATCATGGTGTCTACAATTCCAGTAATATAAATAAGTATCTGAGTCATGATTGAAACAACAACGATAAGAACAACAAGAATCTCACGTCTCACTGACAATACGAGATCAACAACTCATCGATTGAGCAATTACTCTCAACTGAGCAATTTCAATCATTCAAAACTTATCTTATTCAGAATTCACAACATACCTATAATCTTTGATTACCATTAATTCCACACATTTCTTAGCTTCCCTCCTACAGATCAACCCATCCTCTCTTGTGACCGAATTTACTCTGGAACGACCATTGTCTTGGTTTAGGCCGGAGTACTACAGATTGATCTCTCTAATTCAAAGCACCCCCTTTACAGTGGTGCATCTGTGTGAGGTTGAACATTTCGCTCGGTTCAAGGATTCCCCTCCGTATGGTCGTCTCCCCAATTCCTTAAAAACCATCAAATCGTTTTTCCCTATCTACAGCAAGATATAAAAGTAGTCACAAACACTTCGTCTCATCGTTTGTGATTCCTCAATAATATTCTTCGCTGCGTCGGTTAAGTTTATTGTGAGGTGATTAATAAAGATGAGTTGTTCTTCGGGAATATAAGTCTGGTTTTATCAATTGGTTCATGTTCACCTTGATTTATCAAAAGACGGAACAAAACTCATAGGTTTATTCGTGGGAGGCGAATTTATCTATCCTTGCAGACTTTTCTGTGTGATTAAAATTTGTTTATTAAAGTCTTCGACTTTGGGTCGTAGCAACTCTTGGTTGTGGGTGAGATCAACTAAGGAAATCAAGTACGTAGCATCCTGCTGGGATCAGAGACGTAGGAGCATAACTGAACCTTGGATCAGTGTGAGATTTGTTGGGGTTCAAATACAGTCCAAACCGAAGTTAGCTTGGAGTAGGCTAGTGTCTGTAGCGGCTTAATACAGTGTATATTTAATCTGGACTAGGTCCCGGGGTTTTTTTACATTTGCGGTTTCCTCATTAACAAAATTCTGGTGTCTGTGTTATTTCTTTTTCGCATTATATTTTGTTATATAATAGAAATAATACATGTTGTGCGTTGTTCAATCAATTAGATTATCCAACCTTATTGGTTGTTGATTTAAATTGATTGACACTTGGATATTGGTCTTTGGTACCATCCAAGTTATCTCTCTTTGATAACGACTCACAGATTCTGTTTGCTTGAGTAAATATTAAATCGAGAGATTGAGATAATAACTCCTTGAGATATTTTTATCTAAATTGAGTATGACTGTCTAGGTGATTCTCTAGAAAATTAACTCGGAGTTTGTCCATACAGATTGCTAATCGAAATATTGAGTGTGGTGGTTAGACCCCTGCTTTTTCAATTGGTATCAGAGAAGGAAAACAAGATAAAGACCTTATAAGTCTGTGTTTGTAGCGATTTGATTATGGACGTGTCTATCTCTAATAACGTACAAGTTCAAAAATTACCAGATTATTCTGAAAGCTTGGATTCACCTGAGAAAACTAGCACATCTAAGTTAATATCTAAACATTCTCTTGATGTAAAAATTGTTGATTGGTAAACTCTCCTAGAAGAACAGTTGGATGAACTTTATGATGAAGGTGATTCATATATTGATAGAGATGTTGATAAGGAAGTCTCAGAGTATGATAAGTTTTTGGATTCGTTGAAAATGAAGGTGATTCATGTCACATATCTTATGACTCCTATATGTCGATAAAACAAGAAATTGAAAAGGATCTACGGCGGTCTTTATGGTCAGAATCGCTCTTGCGAAGCGGTCCTCAAAGATACCGAGGAAAACCTGAGTAGAAAATCACTTGAATGTGATTGTGTATATCAAAAATACTTCTTGTTGGAAGAGAAACTTGCAGAAGCTGAAGGAAGGATTACCTCTCAGCAAGAAAGTTTTGATGACAGCGAATGCGCTTTTCTCGCTCGAGAAAAATGCCTTGAGGCTGATTTAGCTACTTCTCTTGATAAAATCAAGATGTTGGAAGATGACTTGAAAAAGTTCAATACTAGTTCAAGCAAATTAACCACTATGCTAGGAGCAAGTAAAAATCATCGTGATACACGAGGATTGGGCTATAAGGGAATATATGCTCTAAGTATTAGCAAAGAGGTAAAATTTGTCAAGGCTAGTGATTCTTCTCCACAAAAGGTTTCCACTGATGGAAAAATTGAAATACCTTCACTGGCAGTTAAAGTCCGAAAGATCAAAGTATATCAACCTCCAAAGTTAGCACACACGGATCGAGGTAAGAACATTCCTTATGTTTGCCACTATTGCGAAATCAAAGGTCACCTGGAAAGGAAATGTCATTTCCGTATAAGGAATGAGAAACTTCATGATGTTCTGGTTTAGGCATCACAAGAAGTTGTGAAACCAAGATCATATGTTAAGACTGATCCCCTTAACGTTACGGGTTATAACAGTCCAACCTTTAGGCAAAGGAATCAGTGCTGTGGTAATCCTAGATTTTCCTATAAACGTCATACGAAGTCTTTTCACAATTGTAATGGTTATCAAAAGGATAACTTCGTAAAGACTAAGACAAGATCCGATGCTCCCAATTGGAGAAATACTAACTTGCAAAAGAATAGTCAATCCAATTCTCTTCCGAAAAATCTTGAAAAGAGTAATGGGAAGAAGGTTACGGTTGTTCCTAAACGCACTCAGAAGTGGATACCAAAGAAATCCAATGATGCCTTGAGTGTGAAGAGGAATGATCTTCCAGAAAATTTCATGACTGCGGAGAAGGCAGTATCCATGATGTTGGAACTTAACAAGTTTTTTGGAAAAATGGAATTGGATGTGAAAGGTTCTAAAAGAAATCTCTTTCATGATAATCCAAAAGTCACTTGTGGTGAGGAAGACATTGTTCACCCCAACACAACTTGATTGTGTTGTAAGTGCATCCTCACCAAGGAATGCCCTGCTATGTATACGGTGAGGGAAGCACTAGAATTGGGGCGCACAGATTATGTTCGGTAAGGCTGTAGAATTCAATTGGACTTTTATAAAAAGGTATGTCTATAAAATTGAGCAAGTTTATGTTTTTATTACTTGTTTAAATACTTATAATGATCCATGTATCTTTATTATCGTTCATTTCTACCTAACTTGATATGTGTTTAAGGTTCTTATATGTATAGGTTTGAAAATAATAGTTCGGGATGTTTGGACTTCATGGTAGACATACCAAGTATGCATAACATCTTTTAAAATCAAAATCCATGAGTTTAAGTTTGCAAACCCAGTTTGCAAACTGCTCAAAGTTATGAAAATACGTTTGCAAACCTGTATGCATACTTGCCTGTAAACGTCGATATTCGGTAAACTTGTCATGGCCGTAATTTCTTCGTTCGAACTCGGAATGACCTCATTATTTTTGCACTCTCTTCCTATTTGAATTATCTTCAAAATAAAGATAATAAACCTTGAATTTGGGTGAGTTAATATTTGTATTTGTCATGTCTCTTGTTTTTGAGAATTTTGCTCCGTTTCGTTGCACTTGTTCCACTTCTCTTGAACTTGGGCACTTGGATTCTTGGAGTAATACTCTTCTAATCTAACTTGTATATTTTACAAGAATGTTGCTGGAAAATCTTTTTATACGCCTTTGGTATCTATTATTGGTGTAAATCCGGGCGAAAAAGATTGATTCTACCCTCTAAGGACAAATCATCTTATATGTGCATTACGAGTTTGTCTTGATGCCTAGGAAACTTCTTATGAGAATTTATTCTTGTTTTTGAGAAGGATTACTAGAATTTGGAATAGCAATTATTGTGATTACACATGGCTATGTCCAAAGTTTTCATCTTCTTGTTTTTAAATTTATTGGTTTAAATTCTATACTTGTTTGGAAGATGATTTTTGCAGTATTAATCTTTATGGTTTTTTATATTGCAATATTGTTATTGGATATGTGTGTTTACGTCCTTGAACTTTATTGTCCCATAATTTGTCAAAAGTAAAGTCGTTTATGAATTGATATGCAAGTATTGATAAAAGAATGAATAGACTTTTGACAAACACAAAAGTTAATCCTATTTTGTCAAGTTTTGATGGAAGATAGGTTAAAATCTTTTGTTATTTAAGGATTATGTCTATTGTATTTCATTGTGCAAATGGTGATGGAAAATAGAATGAATCCTTGCTTATTCCACGGTATAAGGTCGATCTCAGATCCACAATTTTTGTGTAAATACTGTGTTGTTCCATGAAGTGTCTTATGTTGAGCACTAAAACAACAAAAGTTGATTAATTTTGTGATTAACTTAGTTTTTGTTCCGTAAGGTACTTTATGTTGAACATGTTAACTAAATTAATCATCTTGTGTGGTTGTTTAGTTAGCACTCCATAAGTTTTCTTATGTTTGACCATTTCTTTGACTGGGTTGGTTATTCATGATTAACTTAGTCATTGCTCCATAGATTTTTCTTATGTCGAGTATGACCAATTAAATTGATTACTTTTGTAATTAGTTTGGTTGAGTATGACAATTAGATTATATGCGAGTTTTCTTGTGATTAATCTAATTGATTTCTTAAGTCTCCATAAGCTTACTTGTGTTGAGCATATTTAGTCAAATTAATCATGGTTCGCTTACAGTTAATTTGATTGAATATTTATTTTTGGATTGCAAATTCATAATTGTATGATATTTGTTGAGTCCAAAGAAATCCTTCTTTTCTTTTGAAATTAAGGCCGCTCTTGTTGTTCTTTCGGGGATGACATTTTATGGGGGAGAGTTCTTTTGAACTTGTGCTTAATTGCCAAATCTTTGTGGGGAGTGCGGATGTGGAATATTATAGGGGTTATCTTTTATCTTTATGAACTCCTTGATGAATGCATTTAGCTTCGGCTTTATGATTGCATCTAAACAAGATGATATACATTTACCTTTAGTCATGAAATGTCTCTTACGCAAATTTCATTAGGATCCCGTTCTTGTACCTTTGCCAATTTTATTGACAAAAGGGGGGAGAAGTAATATGTAGTTCACACTACAAATACATATGGTTTTCAGATCATTATGTAAGGGGGAGTGGTTTCCATGTGAGATGGAGTATTGACTAAGGGGGAGTGAAGTATCACCATAGTATTGTTGTTAAAGTTGTGATGCAATTGTACTTTGACGATGTGTAATGATACTATGACACTATATAACAATGATTGATAACTCTTGTTTTCTCGTTGTTATAGCTATGGATTTTCAACAACGATGATGCTAAACTTACAACCTTTGGGATCATTGGATTACTTGGAAGTGACGAAGATTTCGAGTATTGTTGAAAATTAGACGACATGGAGAATAGGAACTACAAAGTTTATTTATATATTTTTGTATTTCATATGTATTAATAGTTTTTCCACTAAAATTGACAAAGGGGGAGATTGTTAGAGCATTGCTCGGTCGAACTCGCATGCGTTGATATCTCAAACATGTTTGTCAATATTAGTGATCAAAACTATAAAGTCTTTGATTTCTAGTCTACTATACCTAAGGTCTCGGACTAGGATAGAAAGTGTAGTTGGGCTCAAGAACTCCATGGCGATTATCATACAAGACGAAGGACTACTCAAGCAACCATTGGATCTTCATCGACTAAAAGGTATGTGGAGACTTGAACTTATCTATCACTCAAAAGTCTATCTATTATATCTCCTATCTTAAGACAAAAGTCGTTTTGCTATATAGACTTAGATTATACACATGTGGATATTTTGAGCTGAGTATATATCGCTTATCTATTTCTCGAAATATGTGTTGGTAAATCTTTCGCTTTAACCAAGTTCATCTTTACCTAGTGACGAAAGTCATGTTATGTTTCAATCATTTTGGAAATTTCTCTGACGAAAAATAGTTTTTGAATAATAACTATATAACGCCCTCTGAGAATGTTTCAATGATTAAAATGAGAGTTTAGAGAATATAACCATTGGAGGATATAAGCATTATTGTGGCAACACATATATGTATAAGTCCTTATTGCTTGAACCGAAGTTTGCGAACTTTGTTTATCAAGTGAAACCGGAGTAGTGCATGAGCTTAGTTCGCGAATTCAGCATACAAACCCAGTCCACGAACTGACGAAGTTCTTGAACCCGAGAATTTCTGTTGGAGTTTGTGAACTCCGTCCGGGAACTTAAGTCCGCGAACCCAGTCCGCGAACTTGAGTAGGTTATGTCTAAAAACGATATTTGTGAACTTATCTTAATAAACTAAGGAATGTTATTGCAGACCGTGGATTTATGTTCATGAATCGATTCGAGTGAATCACATCGTTTTTGCTTCAATTGTGTCTTTTGTAGTACATGAGATTTCCTTGCAATTGAACAACTCTCTAACTAGTTGTTTGAGGGTGAAAACCGTATCTGCTGATTTTGGTAATTTGGGTGTGTGTGGGTGAGAAACAAATCTAAACCCTAAATAATGTACTGCACGGGAGTACTTTTGATTCGATAAATCAATCTGTACAATCCTGGCCTAAACCAGGAAATGTCCATTCCATGCTTGCTTCGGTCACAAAGTGAAGGAGAAGGGTTGGTCTTAGGAAGGGAAGCGAAGAAAGTGTTGAGACCATAATAATTGATTCTGGAAGTGTGGACGTTTTATGACTTGTATCAGAAAGTAGAACTAGTAAGCATGATGGAAAGCTACCAGGTGATTTCTAGATATTGTGTGTTGCCGACCAAAAACTTGTTTTTGGTGGAAATAGGTGAGACCTATTTATACAAGTCGTAATGAAACGTACCCTGGTCTCGTAAAAGTGGGAACGAATTGAGTAATGGAGGAGAATGGTAACGGGTAATGCCTGGAATTGATGTTTCCATAATGAAAGATGCGTTTCACCATTATTTATTGCCATTACTAACCGCCTCACTTTTATGATACTTTCTTGTAACGGGCGTATTACACGCCGCAAGCTGTAAACCGCCAGACCAATACCCTGATGTTCATCCCCCAGTTTGTGACATGTTTTGATGTCTCGAGTGTTTCTGTGTAGCGTGTTGCTATTGCTTAGAAAGTTAATCTTGGGAAGCTTGCTAGATCGGTGTCTTGTGTAGTACATGAGATTTCCTTGCAATTGAACAACTCTCTAACTAGTTCATTTGAGTCATTTGGACTAGTTATGGTGAAGAATAATATGGTTGATATGAAAGTTATCATATGGCTAACCATTTGGTTAACTATTGTTGAACCAACTAATGTACAAGTTTGGGTACAGTTACACAAGCCTACAAACGTGCATTTCTTGTATGTATAACAAGTTATGTTTTCGATCTAATGGTTGATAAATATTAGCTTGAATCTAATCAGGTTTTTATCTAACGGTGAATATTGAATGCTTTGTTACTAAGCCAACATTGATTGCAAACCCTGATTTGAAGACTATATAAGGGAGAACTCTGGCAACTGGGAAACCGAGTCCCCACACATTCTGTGTGATACTAGTTGTTTTAAGCTAGAGTCGATTCTCCTTTAACCTTTGGTTTTCTTTTTCTAAAACCAAGTTAACGACTTAAAGACTTCATTAGGATTATGAAGCTAGACCGATATTACTTTTCTTGTAGTTGTGTGATCTGATCTTGCTTCTTCTATCATACGAGTATAATTGGAATAATTAGCTTGAGATTTTTATCTCCGATAGACAATATATAAAAGTAGTCACAAACACTTCATCTCATCGTTTGTGATTCCTCAATAATCTCCTTCGCTCCGTCGATTAAGTTTATTGAGAGGTGATTGATAAATCTGAGCTGTTCTTCTGGAATATAAGTCTGGTTTTATCAATTGGTTCATGTTCACCTTGATTTATCAAAAGATGGAACAAAACTCATAGGTTTATTCGTGGGAAACGAATTTATCTATCCTTGTAGACTTTTATGTGTGACACAGATTTGTTTATTAAAGTCTTCGACTTTGGGTCGTAGCAACTCTTGGTTGTGGGTGAGATTAACTAAGGGAATCAAGTACGTAGCATCCTGCTGGGATCAGAGACGTATGAGCATAACTGTACCTTAGATTAGTGTGAGATTGGTTGGGCTTCAACTACAGTCCAGACCGAAGTTAGATCGGAGTAGGCTAGTGTCTGTAGCGGCTTAATACAGCGTATATTTTATCTGGACTAGGTCCCGGGGTTTTTATGAATTTGTGGTTTCCTCGTTAACAAAATTATGGTGTCTGTGTTATTTCTTTTCCGCATTATATTTTGTTATGTAATAGAAATAATACAGGTTGTGCGTTGTTCAATCAATTAGAATATCCGATATTATTGGTTGTTGATTTAAATTGATTGAAACTTGGATATTGGTCTTTGGTACCCTCCAAGTTATCTCTCTTTGATAAAGACTCGCAGAATCTGTTTGCTTGAGTAAAGATCAAATCGAGAGATTGAGATAATAACTCCTTGAGATATTTTTATCTAAATTGAGTCTGACTGTCTAGTTGATTCTCTAGAGAAGTAACTCGGAGTTTGTCCATACAGATTGCTAATCGAAATATTGGGTGTGGTTTTCAGACCCCCGCTTTTTCACTCGGAGCCTGCCGGCGTTAGTTTTTTTTTTTTAAGTCGGTGGGTTATAATTTTTTACCCTGACGGCGGTATTTTAATTTTTTGTGTGTCTCTTGATGCCTTTTAGTTATTTGAGCTTTTATTATGCCGGCAGGTTATTTGAGTAATACCATGCCGACTAAACCATATCCGGCAAGGATTATAGTTATAGACCCTTCCGACTATTGTGTCGCCGACAAGGTTATATTTGTCAACCCCGCCGGCTGTTGATTTTTTTTTTTAATTTCTTGTTTAGGTCGCAAAAGGGAAAGAAGAAAACTGTTACTCTTCCTTCAAGACCTCCTCGTGTTAGTGAAAAACTCTTGACTGCAACTCATCGAAGGGAATTCATTGAGCCGGGAACGCTCAAGATCCGTGTACGGGATGATTCTCAACCACTACCGGAACCAAATGATTCAGATGAAACTCCATATAAAGACCAATCAATTCCATCTGGTAGAAAAGGTAATGATGATGATGATGATGTTGAAAGAACTCTGGTTGCTGGTAGAAGAGGTAATGGTGATGATGATGATAGTGATCAAGACATCCCACCTATTGGAGGAGGTAATGATGATGATGATGGTAATGGAAATAAAGATAAGGATATCGAACATGAAATTGTTGAAGAAGAAGAAGAAGAAGAAGAAACTCAAGCTAATGATCAACAAACCCAAGTTGCAAGTACTAGTGAAACCGGAATGAAGAAGATGGTTATCACTAAACCTGCTAATTGCCACATGCCTCCCTTTCAATTGAAGGTTACACTGAAACCAGGTAAGGATCTAAAGGGGACCCCAGAAGATGGTGGAAATGTTATTTTTGGATACAAAGACTCATGAGCATGTAAAATCCAAAATATTATCGTAAGTATTCTCAATACATATTTGTTTTTTTATTTAAGTATATCTTATCTATCTTAAATTTGCGTCAAGTGTTTGTATTTTTTTTCATTTTGTGTTTTTGGTATTTAGGATCACAAGCATGCCATCCGTCTCTTGAGGCGCCAAGCTTCATATTCAGAGACTAAGAATTGGGACCTTGACGAGGAATGTGACGAGGTGCAAGTGATTGTCAAGAACTCCGGGTTGTGGCATGCGGTGGATAGTTCGAATATTGAGTATGATAGAGTTACCGTATCTGCATTCTGTGAGAGGTTCTACGAAGAGACTAATACAATGTTATTCCCATTTGGTAAGATGGCGATAACTCCCGATGATGCTCATCAAATTCTAGGCCTCGAGGTTGAGGGAAAAGCAATCAGTGAGGGCTTCGATAATAGCATTTCTTAGGAGGATTTTTTCAAATTGACCAAAAATTTGTTCGGTTAGAATCAGGTTGAGACGGAGTCTATGCTTGTGATGAAGGATGGTTATCTAAGCAAGAAGTTTAATGTGAATAAGTTGAGGGATACATTATCTGGGACCAAGAAAATATATGATAAGGAAGGAAGGGTGTATTTGGTGCGAATAAATGATACCACGTCAGATTATCTGCTATACGTCCCGGGCAAATGCATCTTCCCCGACAGTTCCGGAAGCTTGGTCGACACCATGTATATGAGACTATTGGATCCATTAGATCAGATGCATGCAGTATTCTTGGGGTACTGTGGTGGTCGCCTTCTTGAACAATGAGTTGACAAAGGCTTCAAGGGCACTCACTGCGCAAGTTAATGGAAATATATGTCTCTTCCAGGTAATTTTATTGTGTAAATCATTTATATTTGCAAAAAATTTGTAAGATTCTTATTAAACTTTGTGTTTGCATAGGTTTAGATATATGAGAACTTCCCTACTTTGGTGAAAGCCAACTCCTACGTCAAAGTGAATGACAAGCTTGCGATTGATAAGACAAGAGGACATAAATACAGTTTTAAGGGTGCTCAGGATAAGGATATGCTGCATCAACTTATCAACGTGCGAATTGCCTTGGACAAATTGACTGCGGATGAGGTAATATTTGATCCCTATCGAGATGCTAGAAATCAAGTTTTAATCCAAATGAGAGATGATGTTGCATTATACTACGGTCCCTTGTTGTTCTCCCATGGATTTTCAATGTACGGTCCATATCGAGTAATGCGACAATTGGGTTACGTCCAAGAAGAACCCCATTTCGATGATGAGTCATTATTTAAAGTGATAAGGGAGGAGTGCAGCACGTCCCAAAAAGGTATTGACGTCCATTACGCTCCAGCGCCAGTTAACGATCATTGGAACGAATAACGTGATTGTAAAGTCGGTACGAGTCTTTTGGACGAGGTGACCGAACGTCATGAATCTCATGAGAAATACATGACGTGGTACTTGGGATGGGCTCGTCCTACTGTGATTAGGGAACAAACTGCTGAACAATTGGCTCGTAAGAGTAAGATGGCAGCGAACTACCCATCCACAACTTCTAATTTCTTTGTAAGTATTTTAGAGTTGCTCTTACTGTTTTAAGATTACATTATCGAATCATTATATTAATTGTTTGTTGTTTAATTGAAAATAGAAGGAGCATTTGAAGACCTTTTTGAAGGTGTTATGTTGCGCGAGAGATAGAGGAGAGCCTTTGTCGATTGAAGAGCAAACCAAGCACATTCACTATGCTAGCAATGTTGACAATGAGGATGCCTATGAATTGTTCAAGAAAGCTGCTGATGAATCAAAGAGGGAAGAAAAATCCAGGAGGGAAGCACAAGCCAAGATGAATGCTGACAAAAAGAGGGCTCGTTCCCGTGGTGATGGTAGTGGTAGTGGTAGTGGTGGTGGTGGTGGTCGTGATAATGCTAAACAGGGCCGTGGTCGTGGTGGTGAATGAATGCATTTTTAGTTTATTTCTTTATGTTGTGGTAGATAAATATTAAGGTTAATGGTTGGACATATGTTTTTTTAAGGTTTATATGACATGTTATCGTATTTTGGACAGAAAATATTGGATTTGTAGTTGTTGAATGAATGGTTTGTTTAGCTATGTAAAGTTTCAATCATTCCGCCGGAATGGTTTTGTTAAGTTACATTGCCGACTAAACCAGGGACGGCAAGGTTTTGAACTGCCAGACTGCCGGCCCTGACAGCTTCAATGGTGTAGTTACCAGGGTCGGCAAGGTAAGCAATTTAATACCCTCCCGTCTGTTGTACATCCGACAAGGTATTAAATTATAGACCCTATCGTCTATGTGTTGCAGAAAACACCTTCTCCTGATGCCTAAAATCATACTAAGGTGGGCATGGTTATAAATCACGATCTTGCCGACTATACAACAGCCGGCACGCTAATGAACAAATACATTCCCGACTGTTATACAGAAGAAAATGAACTCTTGATGCCTAAAATCATAATAAGGTCGGCAGGGTAAGAAAATTACGACCCTGCCGGCCAAACTTAGTCGGCATGTTTGGGAAACAAAATCCTAGACGGCTATTTCAAAATTCAAATTTTTGCAAGTACAAGTGCATTGATTGACTACCATAACTGCCAAATTTGGGCACCATCCTATAAATACACTACTTCTCTCTACAAAACAACACACAACTATTTTCATATACTCTCCAAAGCTCATATCATCATACACTCCATCTAACTCACCCAATATCTCTCTACATACAACAATGGCATCATTTGATTCAAATGAAGATTTGGCAATCACCAAAGCTTGGTACGCGAAAACTCGAGTTAGAAGGCAGTCCTCCGTAAGGGTGGATGCGGTAACCTTTTGGGCTAGGGTACATAACAAATATAGGCAAGAGTTTGGGAATCCAAATGGAAGAAGTGTTCAATAAATCCATGCTAGGCACCTAGTCATCGAAAATGCGATACTTGCTTTTTTAGCTATCCAAAAACCGATTTTGAACGCTAGCCACTTTGGATTCTCCATTGAACAATTTGTAAGTATTTTTGTGGTTTATTTTACGTGATTCATGTTGTTTGATCTTCCTACTAAACACCACTAACAAAGTAAGTTTGTGTTTTGTTTTTGTAGCATGAAGTCGTCAAAGCGCGCTAATTGGAGGAAAAGGGGGAAGCATTCGCATTCGATGCAAGCTATCGTATCAATGGAATCCAAAATTTCCGAGTATGCTCCGGACCTCATGTCGGCTGAATGGGACTCGAATTCCTCCGGCGAAGATTGATGGTTTTAGTGTAGGTTTTGTGGGTAGATCTGTATGTAAACCTTCATGAGACTATAACTCATCCACTAGGGTCGCCTAGGGGTTCAAAGGCTTGATGCACATGCTAAGTGCATTCGTTATTCCGTCGACAAGGATTTAGATTTTATGTTTCAATCAATGTAGTAACCAAAATTGCATGAATAAAGTGAATTACATCTTCCCATATTCTGTTTTATGTTTAAAGGTCAGCAAGGTCACAATGCCGACTATTATTCCGTCGGCAATGTTAGGAATTTTTTCCCTACCGACTTTCCTATAGCCGGCTAAGTAAGAAATACGTATGTGCCGACTATAACATAGCCGGCAAGGTTAGAAATCAACAAAATGCCGACAAGTGATGCATAGAGTCGGAATGTTCTTCATCCGTATATCTTGTCGGGCCATATGTAGTCGGAATGTTCTTCATCCGTAGACTGTGCCAGCCTTACGTAGTCGGCATGTTCTTCATCCTATACCTTGTCGATTTTGCACAAAATTGAAAACTGGTTTTGATTGAATTCATGAGACAAAAGTTTTAATCTACTCCATTCATAATTTCAGAAGTTTTAATCTACTCAATTAATTAACCTAATTAGAATTTTAGTGTTAATTAAATAAGGATATATTAGCCATTTAGAAAATATATGGTTAAGGGGTGGCTTGTTTTACTTCAATATGATCCATGTTTTGTCTCATTAGGTATATGACAATTAATCTGTGTATACCCAATCAAACCAGGATATTAAAGGTATCCCTCGAAAACGTGCAACATATTTTAAAGAAAAAACCATTTGATGTAAAATATGTGGAACATCTTTGATCCATGTGATTCTAGGCAAAATAAGCTCATCGGATAAAACAAATTAACAAGTAAACCGAAGTCTCGTAGATTGAAAAGTTTCTGATTGAACATCAGTGATTAAACATATTTGAGATCCAATTAAACTAGGGTTGAGATGTTTTTACTTGATTTTCAATGATGGACAATAATTAAGAACAGCTTGGGACCTCCAAACGATGCATTTACAATGTTAACATAGTAGTACAAACTATGAAGTTACGTAGCCTAGTTTTGGGACCTCAAACATGGGTTTTTCCGCCGAGGAAGAACATGATAAGGAATTAATGACGATGACAAGTGAGAATGACAAAAGTATGTCCAACGGACTAGATTTGGATTTTGGAACCATAAGAAATAAACTTTCAGATAAAAAGTAAAGCTGACGGGACCATTAAAGGATCAACTCCACATGCCGGTTGAGCGGCACAACTATATTATATGGTCATGGTCCTAGTTAGTAATTCGGGGTACGGGAAACGTTCGGAACGGGATACGTACGAGTATTATACGGATTCGCAAAAATTAAATTCGGTCAAAAATCCGGTCAACGGTTCGTCATTCGACAGTAAGTCGGAACGGCATACGTACGTGTATAATTCGGTTTATTAATATGAGTTCGGGACTGAAAATTCAGCTTACTTAAATAAATACAAATACCATTCTAGCGTTATATGCTACTGTTTTTTTAGTAATATCTAATATATGTATAAATATATGAAATATAATCACCAAAAGTTGTAGGGTGTAGTGGTTAGGCGAACTGTTAGTGGGTTGGAGATGCTAGGTTCGAATCTCTCCTGTAGTTCGTCTAAGATCCGCGAATACGTATGTTACGGAAAAGTTCGCGAATGATTTGCAAATCATTCGCGAACTTACTAACTAGGGTCATGGTGCTTGATTCTTGATTGTGATCGACATCTATTCTCGAGGTCCCAAATAAAATATCTTCAAACACAGTTCCCTTCTTCCTCTCTTTCCTCCTCTTTCTTCTCTCCTTCCCCAAGTTAGCAATTCGGTATTCGGCAAACATACAGTACGTGATATGTACGTGTATTATTCGGATTCGTGAAAGTTTAATTCGGTCAAAATTCTGGTCAACGGTTCATGATACGGCAATAATTCGGAACGGCATACGTACGTGTATAATTCGATTTAAAGATACTGATTCAGTAATGAAAATTCGGCATAGATTAAATTAATAGAAAATACATTTTTAATGTTATGTTACGTTAAAAACATGGTTTAAAGAAAGTATTTGCTAATATATGCATAATACACTCATTTTTATCACCAACCAACTGGTAGCCTGGTGGTTGCTTTGTAGTTCTTTAAACTAAATGGCATGTGTTCGATCCCCACGCCAACAACTTTTTTAAAACCGTGCAGAACTGAAGGAAATGGGCCCGATGAGTTAAAATCGGGTGACTGGAGTGGACTCAGTAGTACGAATCGAGTCAATGAATCAAACCAGCTGTCCGAATTAGATTTCCGAATAAAATGCGGTTCCGAATAATTCGGAATTCCCATATAACACGCGAACCTAGTTCGGTGTTGGTTAATACGCCCGAATTATTCGGGAACGGCTTAATTCGCGAATCATTCGCCGAATTGCTAACTAGGCTCCTTCCTTCTAAAAAAAACTCTAGAGTCTTTTCATCTTTCTTGCTCAGATTTAGTCCTTTTAGACCAGATCTGAGCAAGGATTTCTTTTTCTTTTCTAGTTTTGGTAATAGTTTATTGAATAAGATGTTTCTACATCACTTTCTGTGTCTTTTGACATGTTTCTTCGTCGTTTCGGGGCGATTTTTCTTCGTCGTTGTGGGGCGAGTTCTTCTATCTTTGATGGCTGGTTCGTGGCTTGCTAATCTTGATTCAAAAACATCAGCAAATCGATCTAAAAGTTTATGGGCATCGCTTTTCAATGATGAATATAATCAAATCAAATGGTCGGAATTATTTCCGGAATATACCATCATCTCTCCCTTATACATAATCAAAAATTGGGTATCTCTGCGGTTTATTGCTCTTTCTCTTCGCGATCTACTTGTAGTTGATATTCTTATTTGTCTTAGGGTTTTGATTATTTTGATATTTTTTTATGTATTTTGATATTTTTGTTATTCTTGTAAGCGAACATGTAATCACTATTTTGATTTGAATGAATTGAAATTTGTTAATTGACAAAAAAAAAAAATCTTCAACCTATTTGGGTTGCATATAATAGATTTTTTATTCCATATTGCACTACCCTCACCGACCTAATCCAAGTATTCCAAGTGTGGAAAAACTATGGAATGTCAAGTCTACTAGCTTCCAAGTTGGGGTCTTCTACAGAAAATCCAAGCAGTGTTCCATGATTTCGTGGGATTATCCGTGGAATCCATGGTAGCGTAAAACGCTATTCAAAATAGCGCACTAGAAGTCGGAAAATGCTATTCAGAATAGCGCTCAACGTTAATCAGAATAGCGTTTTTTGTATCCGTAGATTTAAAACGAGCCGTTGAAAATCTAATGACTGAGAGAAAAAAAAAGCGCTAATCTTAATAGCGTTGAGCGCTATTCTAAATAGCATTTTTTTAGCGATATTCTAATTAGCGTTCAATGCTATTTTAAATAGCGTTTTTGTTATTCCACCACTACACTTACGCTTCCATCCATAATTCCAAATGCTAAGGTGGCGTGGAAGATGGTAGATGAAATTCTTCCATCGTAGAACTTGTTCTACTTGGCGGCATTGATCCTTTCAAAAACGCAACTTTGTTAAGTTGGGAGCTAACGGTTGGTTTTTTTTTTTTTTTTTTTTTTGTTGAATCTTATGTGCCTGGAAGATTTCCATGCACCCCCTTAACTTGATCTGGGTGGAAGAAAATGTCGGATAGCAAGTGGATCCGACTCCCCGTAAAACATTGAACCTGGCCAGGGCTGCTAATACTATTACCCTTTTTTTTCTTTTTTTTTTGGAGCTAAACTCACTGGCAGAATTTTGTCCAACTCTTCGTGTCAGTGTCTCTCTCTGAAATATCGTTACCACCGTGTGACAATGAAACATTGAAGCCGATGATCAACACAGCAAACATTAAAGTTCCAGCAAAGAAAAGAAAAAAAAAGTGGCAAGTCCCATGGCTCTTCCAGGTGTCTTGGAAACATTGTTTAGAGCTCTTGGACCCGAACATATGGTGTACCAACCTTTTAAGGACATGGTGGTACTGATACCCCTAGGCCATAGGACATGAGCTTTAGGCTTAACCACACATTTATTAGGCCTGGTGAAGTCTTTATCTTCTCGCATGTACGTTTTAGCATTCAACTAGCTGAGATTTAACCGATGAAAAACACTATTTGTGCAAATCACTAATCAAATAACGCCTTGCCACGATAACTAGTAGTCTAGTAATCAATGTACGAAGGTACTAACTAACTTAGTTACTATAGGATAGGAAAGATAAGACGGTCAGGATCCGTACCCAATTGCCCCATTTCCCGTAAGATGGTACCGTTGTAATTACTCACCATCCGGTACATAAAGCAAACAATTTTTCATATGTAGGGCAATAGAAGACCTCGGTCCTCGACTTGTGAAGTCCATTAGATTCGGATTAAAAAAAATCGGTTTCTAAAACTTTTTACGTCCGAGAATTTTTATTTTTACAACCGTAAATTTCATATTACGGGTAGAAAATGGAATTCCTAGCCGTCAAATAGGTATCCGGTGGGGAAGATTTTATTTCCCAGTCGTAATTCATGGTTAGGATTTCCTAACCGTCATAAGTAATTCTGATAATCACAAGGGGAAAAACTGAGGTCTTCTTTCGACTAGATTTTTCCAGCCGTGGTAGTATAATTGTTCGGGTTTCCCGACCGAAATTATTAGTTATAGCTAGGAAAAACTAGCCGTAACTTGTTCAGATAATAAGAAAAAAAATAACATGTTGAGGACGGTCAGATATTCCAAGCCGTAACATACTAACATGAGCTTCGGCTGGGAAATATGTTTGGAAAACCTAGCTGTAATGCAAACACATGTGATCCTGGAAGAGCTTACGGCCATAAGTTCTTCATTTCCCAGCCGTAAACACTATTCATGGTTAGGTCGAGTATTATATCTCAGCCGTCATTGTTGAAAAACCCAGATTTTGATCCTGATTTTGTAGGATTTGAATCAACAAAATTGAGATTACGAGAGGTTTACAAGGCTTTTCTGACTATTTTCATGATGTTTTTCATCAGTTTCTTCCAAAGTTTTCAAAAAATGTTCATCAAAATCATCCTTCTAAAAAAAAAGATTTTCAAAAAATTTAGTCGGGTGATTAGTTTAGTTAATCATTCACTAATCATAATTAGTTTAGTTAATCATAATTAACACTAATTAAATCGAGGAAAAATTAGGTATCATATAAAATAATATGATAAGGGGTCATAAGAATTACTACTTCATGACCCTATACAGCCCCAAAATTCCCACCCGTTTTAAAGCCCCAATAATATCATTCTTTCTTTACGCATTCACCTGTAAAAGCGGAAAAAAATTGCAAAATTTTACTAGGAGAAAATCACTAAAGCATATGAGAGAAGAGAGATATGTACCGAAAATGCTAGTGTTATCAATCATTTCTTTTTGCCATGAGTTCCATCACATAGCAAAAGGGAAGCATGCTCAAAATACGCTTGCCTCTTTGTACCCAATCTCAAAGAGAAGATTTTACTTTCTCAACAAAAATCCATCTAAGGACAAAGTTACATAAAGTAAGATCACGCCTTAGTAGCAAAGATACATGATCAGTTTAATGGGTGAATCTCTGATTCAACCGGATGAGCATCATCCTCTTAATGTGTTACAATTTCTCTCTCATGGCGCAAAAAACGCTCATTCACTCAGTTTCTCACTCAATTTGAAAGTGAATGAGTGCTCACACCTTACACACCCACCTTATAATTTCACTTCATTATTTGTAAAACAAATTCTCAGAGAAAATGGCAAGTCAACCAGATACACAAAATGCTGAAGACAAAAGAGTTTGCGGTCTGAAGTTTAGTTTGGAAGAAGATAAAGTTATCTGCAGAGCTTATGTAGCATTTACGCTCGATCCAATCAGTGGTGTTCAACAACCACATCATACACTTTGGGGAAATATTTTATACAATTCTGTCATGAAACCGAAATCCAAAAGACCGCGATGCTTTCGGGTTGTCACATCGTTTTAATGCAATCAACAAAGACATGAACAGTTGGGTTGCTTTGATGATGCATATGAAACGAAAAACAGCAAGTGGTGATACTGATGTCGATGCGGTAAGTTGCACTTACATACTGTTTAATTGATTTTAAATCTTTTATCAATTTGTTGCAATAGTAAATTTATATATTGTTGAATCTGCAGCAATGAAAAACAAGAGAGGAAAAAAAACCAGAACTTCAAGTTTTAAGCATGTGCTTCCACATCCTCAAAAAGCTCAATCAATACAACCCTCATATGTTGTACCAAAGGAATCCCATTACGAGACTGGTGGATCCCAATATGGTAGTTAATCTCAGCATGGTGGATCCCAACAAGGTTCTCCTTATTCTTCACTAGAAACAAACTCATACCCTCAACTCAACACTGGTGCATCAGTACATGGTAATTATAATTTGAATGTTAATGGAAATGATAATGTATGGATGGAGCGGGTGTGAAAAAAGCAAAAAAGCTCAAAAAGACAGCTCAAGATGCTGCACAATCATCAACTTCTGCTGATTTCAACCTTCAAGTTATTTTGAAAAGCAAGAAAAAAATGATATGGTTAAGTTAGTTCAACATAAGAAAATGACTTCGGAAATGAAGAAAGGTCATAAGGAAGTTGAAAAGAATATCTTTAATGCACATATGCGAGGAATATTTGGAATGGACACTTCCAAGATGAATTCGGCACAACGCGGTGATCGCAAAACGAATCTGATGCAATTCAAGCACATATATAAGGCCCAATAACGGCCACCAGTTAACGGTGATTCTTCTTAGGAAGAAGCCATCTTAGAAGAGGATATCAATAATTCCATTACTTTGGCTTAGTTTAAGTTATCGACTTAGTTGTTAGTTTAAATTATCGATGTAATCTTTTGTATTATTAATATAATTCTACTAGTTTTAAATTAAATATAGTCCTAAGTTGCAGCTTAGGATCAAAGTACATGAATCAAATTACCAAAATCAAAGTACACGAATCAAACTACTGAATACAAAGTACACGAATCAAATTACACTATAAAAACAAACTAAATCATGTGAGGCTAAATCCTATCAGGATTTCTTCTTCCAAAATCATCCCGCAAGTGCGCAGTGAGATCCTCCCTCGGTCTTAAATATAAACCTCTGTTTTGAAATCACTCTTCTACCGTTCTATATTCTCTTGCAGGCACACCCCAGGCGAATTGTACTTCCTTCCTTAAATATTTATCTGGATATAGAACCCAATTTTTATTCGTCGAGTTTCCTCGATTACCATATTGTGCAAAATGATGTAGGTGAGCATAATTCTATTCATTTATATTGGTTTAAACGAACGATATGGTCCAAAAATTATATGAAACTTTCTTTTCAAAATTCCAAATGCTCGTTCCACATCCTTCGTACACGCCATTTGTTTTCTGTTAAACAACCTTGTAGCACGGACAAAATCCATGTTTATAGGTATTTCATCATAAGCTTAAACTAAAGTTGACCACGCTGGATAAATTTCGTCCGCTAGAAAATATCCCATGTTGTAGTTATTGCCTCTGATGGTGAAATTAGCAGTTGGAGCATTTCCATACTTTAATTCAAACAGTGGTGATTTGTGCAAGATATTGATGTCGTTGTTGCAACCCGGAAGGCCGAAAAAAACATGTCATATCCAAAAATCATAAGAAGTTGATGACCTTGCCAAGCATAGAGACATCCATGACACACCCAATGTATGCAATTAAGGCTATTAGCATCCCGGGAAATCCCCTCTCTCTATTCTCAGCTAGTAGTCGATTGACATCATCTTGTGTGGGTTGTTATAAAAAAACGTAAACAAAAATGGTTTACTACAGGTTCGCAAAACATTTTCAGATTATCTTATGGCGTTGTTTTGGTCGTACGAATGTACTCATCACATGCATCCACAGGAAAACCATAACCTTGAATGCTAAGGGATACAATTACCTTTTGTTCAGGATTATTCCTTCGTATGTTTCGTGCATCAAATTGATAATTGAATTTACGGTTTACCCAACAAAGCTCTCTAATAATCCGCATGATCAAGTGTTGTGGCATCCTGTAGCGGTGTTAAAAATCTTGATCAGAGTAGACACTTCTATTAAGAAAATAATCATGTATCATTTGTTCGTAACCTTCCTCTCGATATCTCCACGTATATCTTCTGAATAATACAGCTTCTGGTTATGGATCTCGTGGAACTTGCCCGGTGTATAATTGTAGCATGACGTTAGTTATGGATCTCTCATCATCTGAATCTGTATCCATTTGATCCAGTTGCTGCATAAACGCTTCTTGTTGTTGTAAAAATGTCTCTGCTAACAATTGCATTTCTTCATTTTCCCAATCAAGATCCACAGTGAATGGAACGAATGAAAAGAAGATAGATTCCTTTGTGAAGAGAATGAAATATGATAGAATGCATTCAAAATCGGTGGATTGAGTGTGTTTATATAGGCCCATCAATGAAGTATAGTCGTTGAGGGTTGGTGAAATTGTAGCCTTTGGTCCCAGGCTCGTAATAACATCGATAAACCTTCGTCCCACTGCACAAGACTCAGTTTGCCCATCCATCTGGCACCATAAATAACTTTATTTATTGAGTGATAGAGTTAACCAAAAAAACTGATCCCTAAAAGCCTAACAATTTCCAGAGCATTATCAACACACAATTGAAAACTTATCTATAGGAATCCAATGTTTCGTATCTTTTCCTTTAGAAATGTGATTAACATGTTCACAGTAGTTTATAAAAACTGTTCAGTCTCATTTAAATTTTTGACGAACGTTAAATCCCAAACACCATCCCGAAACCATACATTTGATTACACTATATTTTTAATCCAAATTTTTTGTAAAGACTTATTTTGTGATTGGCTTGCAAGTTTTAATACGTTTTAATGTTCAGGGGAATATGAAGTTCCTAGTGATGCTGGGGCAAAGTAAATCAGATAGGAAAAGTTAGACTCGATCAGTGGCAAGCCTCATGCTTTCAACGCTATGTGTTACTTCGGCTGGACCAGTTACTGCGTCTAAAACTCTACGACTTGGGTTAGCTGCTGATAGAGAGAAGTGTGTAGAAGCAGTTCCTTCAGATGAATCTAGTCGGTTAGATGGATCCGTAGATGTGGGATTCGTTAGCAAATAGCCGTCTTTCGTATCCAAGTCAGTAGCCAACCTGAGAGATGGAACACTGTCCTTGGGTGCGCGGCCGAAAGGGGTAATTACTCAACTTCATCACCTTCTGCTCCTGGTTAGCTAAGCAAAATAAATAAAGTGCATTGTTTTTTTATTGGCCAACAGAAGAACCTTAGTAAGACTATTACACTGATCTTATGAACTGCATATATTTCTCATTAGACTTCATTCTCTGATCTTATTTGTTGCTTTTCTTCTTTGCAAACATTTTGGGGAAGGATGAAGATTAAGGGGATGATTGGATTGAGAGATGGATGGACTGCAGTCTTTTACTGGTCTGCTACTTGCCTACTTGGGAAATGAAGATCAAATGGATGACTACAGTCTTTTTCTTTTATTGGCAACTCTTGATGCTACTTGCTTTTTAACTTTGGTTTCATTAGACTTTGGTTAATCTTTAGACTTAAGACTATGTTTGTGAATTTCAACTATGTTTTTAAAGTTTAATTAGACCAAGTATGGAATGTAGACTATGTAGTATCAGTTTATTAATAAATTCAAAATGTACAGGTGCAGGAAATATAGGTGAAAAACAGAACCGCACCGAATATTAAACAATTCGGCTACGGTTTAAATTGTGATAACCGCACCGAACACGGTTAGGTGAACGGTTTCACCTATAACCGCACCGAACCGTGTGCAACCCTACATTTGATTACACTATATTTTTAATCCAAATTTTTTGTAAAGAGTTATTTTGTGATTGGCTTGCAAGTTTTAATACGTTTTAATGTTCAGGTCAAAGCAAAATAAATAATAATTAACCTCGCCATTTATTGGGTTAATCTGTCCCTATAAATAGTATAATAATTACAGTTAAAGATATAAAATTAGCGACAACAAAATCAAGAAAACCACCTTAAATGAAGGAACTAATCTTTGTTGTTGAAGTTTAACGATGAAAGTTAGCTAGAAAAAGTAGTGTTATGACTCTTCCGGGAGCCTTGGAGACACTATTTCATGGACCCAAACCTGGAAAAAGTCACAGCTGGTAAGACCAGGGGCAAGGGAATCAAGGGATTAATACCACCCTTTTTAAGACATGATACGAACCCCAAGGACACCATCACCTTTAGCTAGTGACCATACATTTGTACCTTGTCTAGTCTTTATCTTCCCACTCCGGGGTTTTAGTCAATGGAAAAACACTTCATAAATGTATCCACCACCTAGTAAACACTTGCCACGATAACTAGTACTCTACCATCAGAGGTACACTGTGATTAGGGGTATATTTGTAAAATTACATAGTAGAGATAAGGCGGTCAGGGTCCGTACCCAACAACCGTAAATAGTACCGTTTTAATTACCCGACCACATACATTAAACAACGTGAAAGGATAACCGTCGTCGGATTTCACACGTGGCGGATGTACTCACCATCTGTGCGGTACAATTGTTGTATATTACCAAGAAAAAACAGTACTTTTTTGCAAGATAATATCATCTCCATCCATTTTGTAATCACCACTTCCGTCTTTTCAAAATATCTTACATTGATGGGTCCGAATGTATTATTAACCGTTGATAAAACATTGTTACTGCTGGTTTTAAAACGTGTCGGTGTATCGATGGTGGATATCATTTTGGTGTGGATTAGTAATAGTTTTTTTTCTTTCTCATTTCTTATCCTTATTAACCTCAGCTGTAAAAATGAAGAAGAGGAAAGATCTCCAGAATTTAAGGACTTGAAGAGCACACATGGTCTCACACTCCCTCTCACTTCTAAACTCATCTTCTTCATTTGGATCTCTTAGTTTTTGAGAGAGATCTCTATGGTATTATTATTTTTTATGATTATTCCTTTTTTCTTCATCATGATTTGGTGTTTTCTCTTTTCTGTTTTGATGTGCTTTCATTTTTGTTGACTTTGATTTAGCTTATTGGCTGTTTGTTTTAGGGTTTTTTGGTGTTATCACATCACATGAGCATGCATGTAGATGGATTCTTTGGGTAAGTCTTTTTTGAGATTTTTTGTGTGTGTTTCAACTTCTTGTAAGATCTTAATTTGATTGAATTTTATGTGTTGGAATTTTTTCTCTTCTAGTTATCATCTGGATTAGGGTTTCCTTTATCTTTTAGAGATGAAAATTTTAGAGAGGTGATATGATAAATGTGTGTTGGTTTAGTTAGATTTTATGTAATTTGCCTTGTTTGTTCAAAGTACAAAAAGTAAATAAGGTACAGAACATTTGGAACAATAGAAGTAAACCCTAAACACAAGGGTTAAATGATGAACAATTGAAAGTAATCACCAAAAAAGTGTAGATGAAGATGTTAATAATAGTTTTGAACAAGAAGTTTCTTGTGTTTAGTGTTGATTTTGATGTGGATCTGGTTACTTAATGCTTTGTGTGACATTTTCATGAAGCATTTTCTTGGGTTTTTTGCAGAGATTTGATGTGATTCGGATGAGATAGTTCTGTGGAATGAAGCTTTGCATGACAACGAGAGAGAGCACGCCTGTCTGCACTCATGAAATGTACATGATTGTGTACAAGAGTGCTTTCTCTCGGTGTCATATGATCTTGTAATTTGCAAAGCATGCAAGTCTTCCTGATGTTGGTGATGAGCATGAAATAATGGACAGTTAATGGAGGGAAGTTCTAAGTTTGTTACTCAACTTATGACTTGTTATTTAGTGCACCGCATGTGTTTCAAGTGTACTGCATGTGTTTGATGGTTTGCGTATGCAACTCGTATATATTGTGTTCATCATTTGGTTACCACCTACTATAAATTATTGTTATTAACTGCCCATTTTTTGTCAATGTCATTTGTTATTACTTGGTTCAAACTTCATGCACAGTTAATTGCTATGGGAGTGATTAGAGGGAGCTTCGCCCTTATCTTTGCTATATATCCTCTAAGCATTGATGTGATAAGAGTTTCTCCCAAGAAAAATTAAGTGTTCCTTTTACCTATCTAAGCTTGCCATGAGCGTTGAAAAATGTCAGCCTTACTGACTTACTACTTGCTGTAATTTTGGAACCCTCGTCGATGTTAACATACCTAACGAGCAGCGCCAATGACCTATCATCCTGATGAAAAGTAAAAAATATATTCCTTAACCGTCGTATTACTAATTGATTACTGTCTCTGTGTTTCTGACATGATAAAGAGGCTATACTAATAACCTTGTAGTATTTGGTGCTGGCATACAAGGTTTAACTAGATCTGCATATCCAGAGATAGAGTGTCAGGAAAAAGAAGTCAGTGTGTTGAATATTTTGCTCCTTCTGATGTTAGATAGTCATATTAGACACTATGATTTGTGTGTTTTAATAACTTCATCCTCCAGGCTAAAGCATAGATCGCGAAACTGTCTTGTAATGGAGGCCTGGCGTCATGTTTAATTAATTTCTTTTCACCAAAAGTACTGAAAGAATAACTTGAGCATTGACGGAGTCTTGGAAAGTCTCAATTGCTCGATTATGATGTGGTCATGTCTTGCTTGTGTGTAAACCCTGGTGATTGAGTGGAGAAAAAATAAATAAATAGAGTGCTTTTATTTCTAGTAATTGCACGAGACAAACTTGCATAGGTATTGACTTGAAACTGGAGCTAGGTATCATAGAACAAGATTTAATTGCCCACCCAAAAGAGGATAAAGTTTTCTTCTGATTTCTTTCAATTTTGATGTGAATTTGGTCAGTTGTGGAGCACTCATATGATTTTAAAATTCGATTTGGTTTCTTTTTTGTTTCTTTTTGCAGGCTGATGAGCTAGCTTTGTTGACTAAAGCTATGCCTGACAATGAGAGAGAGCACTTTTGTCTGCACTCATACAAAGGACATGGTTGCATACAGGAGTGCTCTCTCTTAGTGTCATTCGATCTCGATACAAGTGAAGCATGGAATGCTTAATACATATCTTCTCTTATTGATCATGAAATGCTGGCAAGAAGGAAATTTTGGTTCTCAGTTCCAATTCAGATTAGTTCTGATGAGATAATTCTATGCACTGCA
Organism: Papaver bracteatum; assembly: GCA_023529315.1. Lineage (NCBI taxonomy): Eukaryota > Viridiplantae > Streptophyta > Magnoliopsida > Ranunculales > Papaveraceae > Papaver > Papaver bracteatum. The sequence continues at coordinate 360,981 of JAJJWX010000127.1, forward strand.
GCTTTGCATGACAACAAGAGCGAGCACGCTTGTCGGCGTGCATGAAAGGGACATGATTGTATACAAGAGTGTTCTCTCCCGGTGTCATATGATCTTGTAATCTGCAAAGCATGCAATTGTTATGCAAGTTTGCCTGCCCTCAACGACGAGCATGAAATATTGGACAATGGTGTGGAGATCTAAGTTTATCCTCAACTTATGACCTGTTATTTAGTGTAGGCCATGTATTTGATGCTTATGGTTCATATATATTATGTTCATCGCTTGGTTACCACTTACTGCTCAGTTTTTGTCAATCATGTCATCTGTTTTGACTTTGTTCAAACTTCATGCATAATTAGTTACATGTATGGTAGTGATCAGAGGGAGTTATGCCCATGGCTTTTCAGTTTTTCGCCTAAGCATTGAAGTGAACGAGTTTTTCCCTAGAAAATTTAATGTTTAGTTTACCTACCTAAAGTCCTAAACTTGTCCTGAGCTTTGAAAAAACGTTTGGAAAATATTTACTGTTGCCTTGCATGTGTAGTTCTGAATACCTCTTCAATATTAACATATCTAACGGTTAACTAGCAACGACCTATCTGGCTGATGAAAAGTAGAAAGTATATTCCTTGACCGTGCATCGTAGTACTAATTAAATAATAAGATCAGTTTGATTATTGTCCTTGTGTTTCTGACCTTGCAGTATCTGGTGTTGGTACAAAAGGTTTTACTAGATCTGCATGCCCAGACACGAAGTACCAAAAAAAAATCAATGATTCATTGAATATTGTGCACCTTCTTATGTCAGATAGTCACACTATGCAGCATGCACTTAGTATTTGGTTTTTCATATCACCGTCCTAGCTAAATCACAGCTTGGAGGGCTATCTTTGAATTGATTCAGAGACTTCATGAAATTGTTTTGTATGGAGCCTCTGCCTTATAATTAATCTTTATTTTTTACCAGATAAATCTAGAAAAAGTAACTTGAGTATTGACTGAGTCTTAGAAATTGTTGATTGCTTGATTGCGATATGTGGTGTCACTGATGCTGATGTGTAAACCCCAGTGATTGAGTGAGGAAAAAATAGAGGTTAAAGAGATTTTATCTCTAGTAATTGCATGAGACAAACTTGCGTAGTCGACATTAACTTGGAATTGAAGCTAGGTATCACAGAACCGGATTAAATGGCTACTCAAAAGAGGATAAAGTTTTCTTCTGATTTCCTTCGATTTGGATGTGAATCTAGTCGGTTATATACCGCTCATATCATTTTAAACTTATTTTGGTTCCATTTTTTGTTTCTTTTTGCAGGTTGATGAGTTATCTAGCTTTGTTGATTAACGCTCTGCCTGACAACGAGAGAGAGCACTTTTGTCCACACTCATACAAAGGCCATGGTTGTGTACAAGAGTGCTCTCTCTTGGTGTCATGCGATCACGATACCAGTGAAGTCTTCTCTCATTGATCATGAAGTGTTGGCAAAAAGGGCAATTTAGGTTAGTTCTCAGTTCAGATGCTGGTTCACTTTTAAGTGTATTAATTTGAGTTTCATGCTGATACTTTGCTTACTTCTTATAATCGTTTTGGTTGTTTTACATTTGGGGATTTTTTATTTTCTTTTGGTATCTAATTATAGATTGGAAGAATAATGGGATCCACCGTGAGCCAAATGTCAAATGACAATAACTTTCATATATAGTTGTATTCATTAGCAATGTTGGTGTCAGTCATCATCATTAGTCACTCCCATCCGGAGATAGTCATTAGGGGAATATTTATCCACTTTCTTAATTATAGGCAAAAGGGTGGAGTCGGTCCGCCTCTGTGATAGCTCCACTTCCTGGTCTTTATTTGGGAAAAACTTCTACTTCACTTGTTTTTCTTGTGCTTGCTTGCTTGGAGGGTTAAAGTACCTTTTTCCTAGTCCAAAAGCTTTTTGTCAGTTCGGAAGATCTGATCCAACAGATTTTCCATATCGTCAGGCGTCAGCTGCCTCAACAAGAGTTATTATTATCATGGTTTTGAGTTGAGGGATTGTTGATCAATTCCTGTCCTAATTTTCAACTTTTTTCTCTAATTTGTAGTTGGCGATATATAGTTAGTGACAACATCGTGTTCAATTGTGAGATAAAGGATGCGTCAGTCAGGGAATCTGCCGCCTTTATTTGTAACATGGAATCATCTATTCACAAGTTTTAATTAGTTTGTAACATACCTATCAGCTGATGCAGAAAAGACAAGAGTAGGGCACTAGGTTTCAGCAACTCCCTAAGTGATGGGGAAATGTTTGTTAAACTTAAAGATAGTACTCACACCAGTATCTACCAATTGAATCCCAGAGAATTTGGTTGGAAGTTAATGGCAAAAAATACTTGCTTATGATGGGATCCAAGGGTAAATAGGGAATCATGGATCGATTGTAAATAGGGAGTCAGTATGGTCACAAACCTATTTTTTTCTATTCCTACATCATTATTTTTCCAAGGATTCAAGTATTACTTCCCCCTTTTTTAATCATATATTTATGCACTATTTATGGTTTTTATGCCAGTTTCATCATTTTTTGTTGGTACACGATATTCTTATGAATAGAATCCTGATCTATATCTGCATGGCAGACGTTAGAAACTAACTAGCCCAACCACCTTTCTCTTATGAAATTCTTTCATCTTTGTTATTCCAACATGTAAAGTCTTCCCTTTTCCTTATTTGCAATTAGTTTGGTGCAACATATATCACATTTAGGTATCCACCTACCAATCCTGGTACAGCTCGATTAGTTGTATCTTCTGTGCTGTGAATCAAAACTGAACTTGATGCTACTGATTCAGTGATAAAGTATATTTGCACTCTTGCGCGGCTGTTGTGTAGTAGTAGATTGTAATTGTCCTTAAGAAATTTCCTTGAAAATCATTTAGTGCGAAGTGGTAGTTTTACAACATGATCTGAAGTCGAGAACATCTTATTCATTAGTTTTTCCTATAGAAACTGCTACTTGACTACCACTCGGGACTACCAAAGAAAACTATCAAAATGTTGGCTGATATGGTAGATTGTAGTCTTGGATGCTACATATGGGACTCTTTGGCCCTACATCTACAAGTGCTCAGATCCTAGCCCATACTTCGGTAGTTGAGATTTGTAGTTGTAAGTGGTGGTAGTCTTGTAGCTAGATTATATTCCCATAAGTTTTAGACTTTGTTGTTGCTTCCGGCGGTGGTGTTAATTAGATTCTATGACATCAGATTGTTGCATAACATCTCAGGATCTCTATGTTATGACTTTTTCCGTTTTGATTGACAGGTTGTATACTTGTACCTTTACGTATCCAGTCCTCCCTACTTTTTGTGGTCTATTAGTGGAGTTTCAAGCCTTGTGTATTGACATGAGGCTTTTGAGTCATGAAGCTGTTGACGAAAACAGGTAGCTCTCAATACGTTCATAAAACTGTTACCTAAGAAATGAGTAGAAATTCATTGCAAATGATAATTTGAGACCAAAATCCCATTGTCTATGGTTAGTTTAGTAGCTAGCTTGTGTCGATCATCAACTGGTTTGTTTACAACTTCAACGAGAATCTTTGAGTGAAACGAGCATCATGATGACAAGTTCTTTTATATGTCTTCTTACTGTAATTCAATATTAAATCTAATGAACCTCTTTCTCACCAGTATCTTAAAAGTATAAAGTGTGTATCCAAAATAGGATGGGGATTAGTATCTTCAAACGAAGGTTGCATATTATCAGAACATTTTAGTGCTGTTATTCATCACCTCATTCTACCTTCTTCTCTATTTTCCACTTCTGTGTTGTTTTGGTGATCTTTTAGGCAGAATGCTGTTTGTAGTTTTGGGTCCTAACAGGTAAACATTTGCTGCAGCTTTATATATTGCACAGAGGCACAGTTGGGCTGCTACTTGAGTATTCTGGAGCTGTGAACAATGGAAGCTGGAATTCCAAGAACCTTCACATGTTGGCATCTGCAACTAATATTCGTACTATTTGAATATGGTTTAAATTATAGTAAATTGATGCGTGAAGTAAAACACAGAGAATGGTCGTCCACCATTGCAGTGGCCGAGTGGCGAACTGAGAGTTTTTTTTTTTTTTAATTTTGATAAGGAGTTCAAATTTTTTTTATAAAGAATGTTAATTTGGACTCTATTGGAACTATGAAATGACACGGCCAATATTTGCCAATAAACTAGTCTACTGTGTGATACAACATTTCTTCCGAAATGCTTCTTCGGAAAATAAAAATAAAAATATATATATATGTGTGTGTGGGTATATTATTTTGGCCATTATCTTATTGGGCGAAGCGAGGGAGGACCTTTATATGGCCACTTTTTTGTAAATCATAAGTCATCAATTGACACAAAAAGATTGAAAATGATTAGGGCCGAAAATCCAAAAATATCCCTCCCTTTTAGTCCAATTACTATAACTCCTTGTGTATCATATTTTTTCAGGGGTATAATTGGACAACAAACTTTAATATAACATATCTAAAAATCCGCATCTTGGAATTTTACAAATTTTATCTCGTTGGAAAGCTAATAAAAAAAACTTATCCAACGAGCACAAACAACAATATCAAATTTTGAGTTTTTACGAAAAATTTAGAGGTATTTATCATTTTAGGCACAATTTTAAAAAATTAAGTATATATCCATTATGCAAACCACCATAAGAGATACATAATAGTTTATGTAGCAAAATTTTGGTTTATTCATCAACTAATTTTCCGTTGCAACTAATAAAACGATGTACTCCCTCCGTTTCAAGAAAAATAATACTTTCATTTTATGCACAATTCTCGAAAATTGAATGCATAACACATCATGCAACCATGTTTTGGTTTATGGATCGACTAATTTTCCGTTTAAGAAAAGGTGGTACTTTCACATCCCGTTTCAGGAAAAGTGATACTTTCACTCTGTTTCGGGAAAAGTGATACTTTCGCTCGGTTTCGGAAAAAATGATACTTTCGCTCTGTTTCAGGAAAAGTATCACTTTTTCTGAAACAGAGCGAATGTATCATTTTTCCCGAAACGAGGAGAAAGTATCACTTTTTTCCGAAACGGGGCGAAAGTATCACTTTTTCGGAAACGGGGTAAAAGTATCACATTTTCTTAAACGGGACGAAAATAGTCGCAGACAAACCCCATTTTCAGATTCTTCTTCGGTCGGCCCTCCCAAGTCCCACCGTGGAAACAGTCGTACTAGTTTATATTTCCCTACTTTTGACTCCCAATAAATATATTTTTATACAAAAATAAATATGTCCATATTTTTTAATAACCTTATCCATTTAAAATTAGATTACCTTAATACCTTCATCCATATAATTTTTTTTTTTTTTTTAAAAAAATGGAACAATTTTTTTCTTCTACCACCACCACTAGTACCACCACCACCAACATTCAACTACCATTCCACCACCACCGTTCAACAACCACCACCTACCAACCGCCTACACTCCTTCACCATCACCATTACACCACCAATAGTCTGCCGCCGCCAGTGGTGGCGGCGCCACCACTGGTTCAGATATTTTTGTATCAATAACAGTAGTTGATCCAAATAAAAATAGAACCAATAGTAGAAGTTGATCCAATTTAGGGGATCAACAACGGTAGTTGATCCAAAAAAAAAGGACCAACAGTAGAAGTTGATCCAATTTAGGGGATCAACAACTGTAGTTGATCCAAAAAAAAAGGATCAACAGTAGAAGTTGATCCAATTTAGGGGATCAACAATGATAGTTGATCCACTAAATTGGATCAACAATGAAAGTTGATCCATGTAAATGGAGTGAACTTGGCGTGAGTCGAACACAAGTTCAACATTGGAAGAAAATTACATAATTTAAACTACAAGCATGATTATACTTATCCAAAGGAAATATTATCAATAATAGGAGTTGAAAGGATCAACAACAATAGTTGATTCCATCAGAAATTGGGTCAGCAACAAGCAGGGCCGTCTTACAGAATCGGGGTATCCTAGGCGACCAAAAAAATAGGGCATTTTTTTGTATTACCGAATCACCAATAAGTATTAACAGCAAATCATCATTTTTCTCAAGAAGATACAATGCTATTAATGGATGTAAAGATCGACCTCTTAGCATTTACTGATGCGAACTCATTCATAAAACTGTCGTAGTCAATACTACGTAGTATATCTGCTTCAATAGATAACATTGCTAGTCCGTTTAATCTATCTTGAGACATCGTTGATCGAAGGTAGGATTTGATCAACTTTAACTTCGAATAACTTCACTCTGTAGATGCAACTGCAACCAGGATTGTCAATAAAATTTTATATGCAATAGACGCATTTGAATAGCAGCCACCCATATCTATTAAGAAATTCAATACTTCGATATCCTTTTTAGTTTTCTAAGGAAAAAAGCTTCCTAAAACCTTCAACTTCGTATATAACTCATCCCCATTAACATCTAATTTCATTTCATAGCTTAGGTATTTTTCAAGTTTAATACCTTGAATATCAAATCATTAATCATTCAACAACATATCAATCTGCAAGAGCAAGTAAATAATACCTTATGAGACTCACAAACCCTACAAATAGATGTTGATTGTGAATTTTTGATTGAGATGATAAGATTCAACGATGCAATCTCGTTTAAGTGTTTTGAAAGAGGAAAGGAAGTTGTGGGAGAGAAAGAGACACGGAGGGCAAGAGCAAGACTTAATAATTTTGGGCCCCCAGCAAAATGGGGTTGCAGATGCCTATAATGCGTTGTGTATAAGCCGGCCCGGACAACAAGAGTTGATCCAATAAATGGGATCAACAACATTAGTTGATCCCATAAAAAATTGGGTCAACAATAGGAGTTGATCCCATAAATGGATCAACAACCGTAGTTGATCCCATAAAAATTGGGTCAGCAACAACAATTGATCCCATAAAAAACATATAAATAATAACAATTTCTCCACATATAACAACACCCATCCTTGTTGTTATGTCAATAACTCAACACCATCATCTACAACTCATTTGCAGCCTCAATACCATCATTATTAGAACCACCAGCAACAACCTCATCAACAAGATGTGAAACAAATCCTCCTCCTCCATCATCTCCTCATCTGCTTAATCCTCCTCCTGCTACTGTTAACCTCATAGATACAGTCACAATCATACCACCAGATTCGCTACGTTGCTGAAGAAACAGTGGTTATTCTGGTTGCAGATGCAAGAATTTAAGCGCTGATAATAATCTACAGTACTGTCAACAACATTATGATTCGAGAAAAAATAATTCGCCTAAGAAGAAGAAGAAATTGATTGAATCTGATTATTCTCCATCTCCAATTTCAAACTCAATTTCACCAATTAAACTCAAGATTGGGAGGAGGAGAGATGTTGTGGATCTAGATTTTGGAAGCAACGACGGCGGAGGTAGCGGTGGGGTTGTAGTCGTGGTGGTGTTGGTGGTGGATCTGAATCTGCTGATTGTTGTTCAGAAAAGAGGAGAAGGAAGACGAAAAAAGTCGATTGTCCTTGTTGTGTTGAACCTAGGGTTTCATTTTCTTTAAATTGTTTCCATAAAGAGCATCTGAGGGTTGAATTGGGGGATTGTGTTAACATGAATATCAATCCTCCTGCACCAGCAACAATTACTCATGAACCTCTTACTGCTGCTGTTGTGACTCCTATTGCTCATGATCTAGGGTTTGGCTGTACATGGAGGAACATGGAGAAGGTGGATGTTCCGCCAGATGAATTGCGGTTTCGAAGAAATGATGGAGTGAATTGGAGATGTAAGAATTTCTGGAGCAGCTGAAGAAGATGACGAGAGGCTAAATAGGGAACTATAAAAAAATTGTTTTTAAAGAAATTTTCAATTATGCCATTAGGTACATTTATAAAGTTTCTAAAGGATAATTGTGTAGACCCATGAAAAGGAGGGACAATAATTCAATTTCCACTATATATATTCATTTTCTTGATTAACTGTTTTAGCTTTCCGAGTACTTTTTTTTCTTTTTGTTCCTTGTAACGTTGTGAGCAAGAGCAACTTACGCTATATTTTTTCCCAGTTTTTCTTCCTTGAGAGAGAAAGCAAAATGATAAAAGAAGATAGTCGATTCATATGATTTTGCGAATGAAATGCCATGATCATAGTTTAGAGATTTCTTAATCATTGTTTTTTTTTCCAATACAATGCCATTGTAATATATGGTTTGTTTTGTGAATATGAATGTTAGATTTTTGTATGTGTGTACAGGATTGTATATCATTATGCTCTCTCAAAAATATAAAAAAACTAAAACTAATTCTTGATAGAACTCTAAGTTGTTATTTTTCGATATCATGAGATGATTTTACAAATATGCAATCAGCTGGGTTAAGAACACCAAAAAGCAAAAACAAGGCCCAAGGCCCACTACCTCAAATGCACCTTCCTACGATCCTACTACTATCCTTCTGAAAAATAACATGCAAATCAAGATTAAACTGTCAAGGACTTAACCAAATAAAGTTATTGCTAGGGTGTAAACTAGCAAGGGTATTAGCAACACAATTTGTTTCACTATACACTCTCAAATCCTCCCAATAAGGCACAAAGTCTTCTTCAAATATGAGTTACATTCAGGTAGCTTTGGCTTAATCTTGTTAAACAAAAGGAAAATAACCAAAGAGTCTGTAGGATCAGAATATCGCAAGAAGGATACATTTGCGAAGCTTGATCAATAACACTTTGCGAGCGTCGCAGAATGATTTGAAGAATGACGTAACAGATGACGATTGTAGAAACATGAGAAAAGTGTGATGACTTTAAGATGTTTAGAGTGTTTGCGAAAATTAACAATATAACTCTTGCGAGAATATCGCAAGTTAGATCCTAAAATAAAGGACAAAATAGCTGTCATCCACTATGTAATTTCCTATTTAAAGAGTTGAACAAGCGTAAGGAAAGAGAGATCTTTTTCGAGTGTTGAGCAAGTCATTATGAGAGAGAAAGTAAAAGGAGCGATTGTATTCTTGTTTTCCTCCATTTCTTGTAACATTTCTGTGAATCAATTGATAAAAGTATTGTTCTTAATCCTTAAAAAATGTGTTGATTATTATGAATTCTTGTGAGGGGTGTTGTAGTTGCAAGAAATCTTACAACTATACCCTCAGTAGAATTCTATTAATTTGATTTGATGATCTAATTTATTTGATATGAAGATGAAGATTAAAGTACTAAAATTGTAAAGGAGACACAAGAATTTTTACATGGTTCGATCATTGTGATCTACATCCATGGTTCTTCACTAGTGATTATATGTAATTACATAATTTTACAATTGAGACTCCATTAATGAATATTTGGAGCTCTAGTTTTTTGGGGAAGGAGATGATAAAGAAAATACATCTCTCATAAAAATATCTTTTTCTTACTAAAATTATCCTCTCCTATTAAAACGACCTCCCCAAAATCTATTCTCAAAAAGAACTCTCCCTTTCTCTCATGCCTAAATGGCTATTTATAGGATTTTACATAAAAGATGACAGTTGTGTTGTCCCGCAATTTCAGATCTAAAACATGTCATGCGAGTGTTCGCGGACTTGCTCGCAAGATATCTTTTCTCTCCACAGTTTCGCAAGTTATCATTTGTTGCTTCGTTAATTATTCGCAAGAATAATAATGCTGCGAGATTCTGCTCCTACATCTTGCCTCTTTTTTCTTGAATATTGCTTGAAGAGTGATCTTCAGGAAAAAATCCATTGTTGTAGTAGTCTTTGATCTTTGTTGATGAAGGAACGAGTGAAAGAATACTAGACTTGAAAAGTATATACTTTCCTCTATTCTTTCGTGAAGTTCTTGAATGTTGCGAAGTAAAAAATATCAATCCTTGAAGAAGTATAAGAAGTACTTAATCCTCGAAATATATAAGAAGTATGAAGTATTCGTCCTTGATTGCGAATAAGATGTATTGCGAAATTATTATTCCACATTCTCTGCCTCATGTTGTGCTGTAATGCAAATAAGAATTTAGATTAGTATTCAACATTTCTCTTATCAAAATTTCTTATTTTTTATTTATATGCTACTTCAAAATCTTTTTGTTTGTTTTGATTTCCTTTGTATGATTTATTTCATCTCATTTGACAAATATCTTTCATGGAAATGATCCTAATAGGTACCCCCTCATATGACGCACTGAGGTTCTTTGCCTCTTGCGAATGTAGCTTCGCGAGTGTACTCCATAAAGGTTTGGCATCTACTACTCCCCATGTTGAATATCATATCATTTGAAACAAAGTAAATTCTTCAAGAGAAATATATAAATTGATTTGTGAGAGATTTTTCTCATTGATATTCGTTTGTGTAATTGTATCACCTGGTATCAATAATTTTAGAAATAATTTCATCTGATTGAAAATGTTGGTGAAAATCATTTTTGCGAAAATGTTGTGCGATTGAAAATATTTGTAAGGAAAATGGTACTTATCTTTAATATGATTCGCTGCCTCATGCTTCTTTGGTGCCTCATGCTTCTAGACGTTGCTTACTGGTTTATGTGGACTTGGTTTATCTTCCCATTTAAACTTCACGAAGTACTTTGTTGTTGACGTCAATTTTAATACATACTTCGCATAGAAAATACTTGAAGAAAAATATTCACGAATTAGTTTAGTGATTTACGAGGTAGGTTCTGTTGATGTAACTCTCAGGAAAATATTTACGAAGGAAATGTTTGCGAAGAAAATTCTGTGAAGAAAATATTTGCGAAGAAAATTCCTGCGGAGAGAAATGTTCCACGAAGTTAAATATTACGAACTTTCCTCTTCACGAAGCGAAGTAAATTATCTTCACAGAATTTGATTCCGGTTACTGCCTTAGGCAAAGTAATATACTGTGAACCATTGGCTGTCAGTTTTTGCACCAAATCCGGTGAGTTGACCTGGACTGTCTGGTGACGAAGTAAGTTTCCTCTTTTACGAAGTATTCATTCCTCAGTGAACTTCACAGGACTTATTATTCCTTTGCCCTTGACAGCTCATACAAAGAGAACCAAACGATCTATCCTACTTCTTTGCTCCTACTTCGCCAATCACTATCATCGTGATTCAAAGAAGTATTATCTTCGCTGTAACATCTGATGAAGTAGACTTCGTCTATATCTCATCTTCCCTAACTGATCTTCGCCTAACATTTCCTTCTTACTTCAACTTTATCTAATTACATTTTCGCATTTGTACTTCTCTTCATCACCAGATGTATTCTGCTGTTCTTTCTTCCCATCATTCCTTATTCGCATAAACTATTAAATTCGCAGGAACTATCATTTTCGCAAGTATTGATTGATTCGAACCAAGCTATTGCGAACTAGATTGATCTTTGCGAACATGATTGATTTACTTCTCTCCTACCGTGAATGTTCTTCACAAATTATGAGTAGGGATTCTTTCGCAAAACTTTTTCCAGTATGTTCTTCTTTCAAGCTATATTCTTCTTCACTGTCAATGATTTCCCCTTTCGTTCTTTTACAGAACTTCGCTACTTGAATTTTTTTGACATGGTATGCTTCGCAGAACTCCTCCCCTGTCATGAAGTAATGGGTATTCATCTTCGCCAAATCTGTTGACAAGCAGAAGCTTGGTTGGAACTTGTTTTCGCTGTTTGGTTAATGGTTGTGTTGAACTTATAGTTATGAGGTTTTGCTCCACTTTCTGAACTCTTCTTCGGATCATATAGTTCACATTTGATCATATAGTTCACAGGTTCAATCCCTGTTTCTAGCGCCAATTATGTAGTTGCAAGAAATCTTATAACTACACCCTCAGTAAAATTCATAAAACTCTAAGATGTTCTTGATGAAAAATGATAATTTTTATTAATGCTCTCAAGTAGTTACAAGGAAATATATCAATGGATTGGAACAGTTACAACTTTCTCTATTCTCTCTCCTAAGATTTTTCCTTACACTTACTAAAAAGAACCCCCCCCCCCCCATTTAACATTTGAACTACTATTTATAGTGAAATTTGTACAACTGTATTTAGCTTGCGAAGTTTCGCAGCTTATATTCGTAAATCTATTTTATATTCGCAAACCTTTCCTACTTCTCTGTGCTTCTTCTATTATCGCACTATCTTGTAACACTTTTCTCTTGTATTTTTTGCTATGTTCGTAACCCAATAATCTTTCGATATTCGGTACCTACATCTTGCCTCTTCTCATGTCATTTCTGCGAAGGAGTAATGATCGTGAGAATATAACCGTTACAGAATTCGAACACGCCTTTTATAACCGTTTTTTCCTAATTATTTCCTTTTATATACCCCTTTTATTCCTTTCCTTATCTTTTCTACTTTCTTCTTTTTACTTATGCAACTTTATTTTCTTCTCTCTTCATCTCTTCAATTATCGCCTTCTCTTCCTGCTAATCTCATCATGAGTTATCCAAGGTAATTTTCTTTTAATCCTCGTATCTTTCACTTGTTTATTTCTTTTATTTCTGTCTAATTCATTGTTTGATTTTGATTTCTTTCAGTAAAACTGTTTCTCCGGTGAAACCTTCAACTAAAAACTCACGTCCTAACCCTCGAAGAAGAAAACCTGAGAATCAAAAGGTAGTTAAAATACTCTGTCTTCCTTCTTTAACAATATATTGTTGCCTCAGTTTTTAATCTTCGTTTTGATTCGTAGGTCAATGAAAAATCCACCCTTGCCAAAAGATCTCGTATTACCAAATCCAAACCATCAGTTTCAATCAGTGATTTCCTTCCTGTAATTGATAAAGAATTTTCCTCTCCTTCTCGTGAAATCATTTCTTCGCAAACTCATGCCTCTACTCCATTACCCAGTTTTCAATCTCCTACCCCTTTCAATTTATCAACACTTCTTCAAGATCAACCTTCGCAAGCTACCTCCTCAACTCCTTCTCTTGAAAAACCCATTCTAACTCCTAATCCTTTTAATGTTGTTGCTCCAAACAATTTACAACTTGCTCTTATTCCTTCAAATTCTTCCCCACTTCCTCAAGAAGTTCGAGATGGAATATACTTAACTTTTCAGATGTTGTCTGATGTTTTGAGTAATACTGCGAAGTCTTCAAATGTTCACTCGCAGTCTGAATTTTGCGAAACACTCAATAGATTTATCAGTCCTGATATTTCTATTTCTCGTCAAACCTTGGAAAGAGAAGTTGAATTGCTTTTCCAAACTCAGGAGTCTTTGAAAGTGGAGTGTGAGAATCTTCGTAGAGAGAATCATCAGCTTCAAAATGATTCTTTAGATTGTGCGATCCTTCGTAAGAGGAATGACGCATTAAAAGGTATTGCTATTATCTTTATATTTTCTCCTTTTGTTTGCTTCTATTTCTTGTATGCCTAAAAACGCCCATTAAAACCCATTCCCCTTTATAGAATCAATCCAGAAATGTAGAATGTTGGAACTTCACCATGAATCAGACGCAAAAGAATCTCAATCCAAGCATGAAAGTCTTTTGAATCAGTATTCCCACTTATTTAGTCTTCATTCATGTGCACTTGATAATTTTGATACCCTTTTCCAAGAGAATACCCAACTGATTTACGATCAAAAATTCTTGAATTATGAAATATCTCAGCTTACTTCTTCTTTGACTAAAGCCGATTTAAGAATAGAATCCTTATTAGAAGAGAATAAAACCTTATCAGAAGAAAGATGTTCGTACTTGAATACAATGGTCATTTCTTCACAACAATTGAAAATTCTTCAGAGTAAATGTTACGATCAAGAAAATCTCTTCTATTTGTTAAAAGGTGAACTTAAGGAATTAAAGAAGTCTTCAGATGCAGAGAGAAATTCATTTGATGCCGAGAAGAAATCCCTTCTTAACAAGAATATAATCTTAAACACCAAGAAGAATAAACTTAAAGAAGATTATTCTCATCTAGAAAACCTTAATGCAAAACTTGCGAAGGATAAAAATTTTCTTCTTTCTAAAGATCAAAAGCTTCAATCCAGGCTTAAAGGATTAGCAGGTGATGGTTTCGATAAAGCTATGGATCAGATGAAGAATTGTTGTCTATCTTTAACTCAATTTCTTACTTCGCAAAGAGAAGGTAGTCATCATAATTTGACTGCCTTGGATATACCTTTTAATTTTGTTATATTAGTAAAATTGACTCTTTGAATTTTTTCTCACTCACAGAATCTGAAGAAAACTCTTCGCAATGCTAAAGCTGAATTGGAGTCCACTTGTTCTGAGCTTCGCAAGAAGAATGCTTTACTTTATACCCGTTTGATCAATTCTCGTGATCGTGCCAATCGAAGATTTAACTATCTTGCTTATGTTAAAGATATTGAAGATAATAACCACCAGAAAGCTTTACTTCGTGAGAGTCATCTGAAATCTCAAGTCTATGTAAACAACATTCTCTTATCAAAATCCTTGCCTCCAGATCAAATTAAACCTCTGGAAATATCTGATGATGAAGTTGCTCGTGATCCTGATAATGACTTTGATTACAATAGTGATGATGAAGAACTTGATGGTGAGAAATAATATATCCCTCAAGGAGAAACTCATGTTGAAGGCTCTACAAAGGATAATGTTTCGCAAGAATTGAACACTGCTGATGATCCTTCTCATCTTAAAGAAACCACTGCATAGAATGTTGATAAAGAGTTCTGAGCATGACAAACTTCTTTCTCAAGTTATCGTTAATCCTCTTGTTTTTCTTTCTTTTGAACTCTTTCTATTGGCTACTGTTGGTCTTCCTTTTCTGAACAATTCCGCTTACTATTTGTGTTCCTTAAGAAGTATACTTTTAAATTTTTCAATGATGATTCGTCCTTTCTCTCGTTGAATACTTTCTTGATTCGCATAAATTGGATAAATTGATCACATGAAGAGAAATAAACCACTTTAAAGACTTATCTTAGTATTGAAAACTTAGCTTAGTATCCCCCCTTTTCCCTGATTATTTATCTTCGGGTGATCAATTATTGTTGTAAGTATTAGAATATCTGCCTCACTTTAAGTTGCGAAGTTTCTGATTGTTAAGAAGTAAATATGTCCTTGAACGTCTTCAAGAAATCTTCCCCTTGAAGTATAAGAAGTATGAAACATCTTTGAAGAATTATGAAACATCCTTGAAGAATTAAAAGTAGTATGACATATCCTTGAAGAAGTATTTTAAGTATGAGATATCTTTGAAGAAGTACAAGAAGTATGAAATATCCTTGAAGAAGTATAAGAAGTATTCAATCTTCGTAAAATTTCATTGGTATGAAATATCCGTCCTTGCTTACGAATAAAATTTACTTCTTAGGTAGGAATTCTTGATGTACATTGTTATTGAAAATATATAAAGATTCTCCAATGGTAATAATGGAATTGACTTTATTAGTTTCTTTGGTCTTATTATGCCTTCCTAAGTAAAGGTCTTATTTAGCCACGTTTCTTTGTTTCTGCGACAAAATCGCAGGAATCCTTACATTCACATGTAGAGACGCATTGATCTTGCCTTATCATTTCTCTTAGTATTATAACCTCTTCATGATATTTTTCATGCGATAATATGACAGGCCTAAATATTCTTGCGAACATAAACCCCCATGACATTATCGTCGTGCGATGAAATCGCAGGACGTTTTTACACTTTCATGCAAAAACCCATTGATCTCATCTTAACTTCTTTGTTATGTTCTGCGAATTTTTTTTTTTTTTACAAGGCTCGCAGAAATTAGATTGTTGCAAAAATATGACAAGCCTTTATGTTCTTGCGAACAAAAAGCCTCATGACATTTGCGTCTTATAGCACGTATCAGCTCCCTAATGGAGGGTGCATCCCTTTATCTTCCCCTTGGTTGCCCCTTCAAGGAAGTGTACATCGACCATACAAGGTTAGCTCTTCCCATCCGGTTCTGCCGACAACCAACTTTTGATCGCAACCTCTTATCCTTTTTTCCTATAGGGCTTATAGTTACGAGGTTGCACCCTATGGGGTATCTTTGGGCCAAGTGCATCATTTGCCAAGACTTGTCAAGAATGGCAGATGTGCTTCAAACCCATCCGGCACTCTTGACTCAACCGTGTACCTCGGCGCCTTGATCGTTTTCTGCACTTCTTGGGAAAGACAGTATGCCTTAGTCGCCCAACCTAAATCATGTTACATCGCAAGATTAGGTTGAGAATCCAAGGTGTCTAACCCGTATAGGTACCCCGATTTTTGGTTATGTACCCCGTAATGTCCATGTACTCAGGTTCCTTGGTGGTGTTCCAGTTTCCCTGAGCCATGCTTATAGGTACCCCCTTAAATGACGTACTTTAGGACTTTGCCTCTTGCGAAATGTTGCTTCGCGAACTAGGGTGTACGCCACAAAGGTTTGCCTGTGTAAAACTTCTGCGGCTTCCTTTCTTTTTTAAAAGCTGATCATAGTTTGCGTCTTTCTTTTATGAAAGCTGATCGCAAGTAAATTTTTGCGTCTTTCTTTAATGAAAGATGATCGCAAGTAAATTTTATGGATAATACCTTTTCAAATACAATCTATTCCAGGGTCGACCAAGTATTAAACCCATGTCTTTCCCTTCTGGATCCATCAACCGATAAGCTCCACTTCCCACAACTTATTTAATGACATATGGTCCATCCCATGTCTTTCCCTTTTGGTGCTAATTTTCCTCCATTTTCTTTCTGGTACGAAGGTGTTTCTCTCATGACAAAATCACCCGGTTGATATTCACGTTCAATAACTCTCTTATTATACTCTCGAGCCAATCTTTCCTGATAAATTTTCATGTGTCGCAACACCTTTTCCCTTTTTTCTTCCAAATCATCCAGCTCGCTTAATATCACCCATGCACTTAAATTTCTTTCCCAAGCTTCTTTCTTTGTTGTCGGAATTACAACCTCTGTTGGAAATACTGCTTCTACTCCATATGTTAAACAATAAGGGGACATTCCAGTTGCTTCCCTTCTAGTTGTATTGTATGCCCAGACTGCACTAGGTACTTGTTCGCACCACCCTTTGAGATGTCCTTCTAATTTCTTTTTGATTGTATCTGCGATTGTTTTATTTGTTTCCTCTACCTGTCCATTAGCTTGTGGATATAGTGGAGTTGACTTCCCACATTTTATCCTAAAAGAACTGAGTAACATCTCTATATTCTGCCCTTCAAATTGTTTCCCATTGTCGGATACTAATTGTGCTGGAACTCCATACCTACAAATGATATTCTCGAATATGAATGTAAAAACATCCTTATCACGAATATGTTGCACTGCTTTTACTTCTGCGAGCTTCGTGAAATAATCTGTTGCGACTATTAAAAATCTTATCTGCCCAGATCCAGGTAAGAATGGGCCAACAATGTCCAATCCCCATTTCCCAAAAGGCCAGCAGATTGTTGAAGAGGTTAATGGTGCCCCTGGTGTGTGAGTTCTTTTCCCATGTCGTTGACATTCTTTACATCGTCTTACCAACAATTTTGCGTCTGTGTGCATATAAGGCCAGTAATATCCTTGTATTTTTGCTCTGTACGCCAGATATCTTCCCCCACTATGATTTCCAGCTTCTCCTCCATGTAACATCTTCAATATCTTTTCTCCTTCTTCATGAGTTAAACATATGAGAGGTGGTCCACTGAAATATTTTTTGTATAAAACTCCTTCTCGTAACTCATAATTTGTTGCACGACTCTTTAATTTATGCGCTTCTAGTCTGTTCCTGGGTACTTCTCCTTTTGCGAGATATGCATGAATGTCCTTTCTCCAATCTGCGATATCTTCTGTGATGTTATCTGGTAGTTCCCTTTCTACTTCCATCGCAACTGCTTCTTCAATTTCTTCTTCTTCTTTATTTACTGATGGGTGTTGAATTGTCTAGATTTTGATATTTCTTACATTAGGGTTTGTCATCATACTTGGAATGAATGCAAAAGCATCTGCGAGTCGATTGTATTTCCTTGTGATATGCCTCCATTTTAGCTTTGGTATCTTCGCAGATAATTCATCGACGAGTTTCTTGTATCTCTTCAAAGAAAACTCATTCGTGGTATATTCCCCTTTAATTTGACAAATTACCAGCTGAGAATCACTTGTTATTCTTATACTTTCGAGCTTCTTTTCTATTGCGATCTTCAATGCATGCACTACAGCTTCGTACTCTGTTTCATTGTTCGTGGATGCAAATTTCAGTCTGAATGAAAATGTTGTTCTTTCTCCTTCTGGTGAAATCAACATAACTCTCACTCCATTCCCCTCACTGTTGGATGATCCATCTACTAAAATTTCCCATCTATTTGGTTCTGTTAACAAGTCTTTTGGATTCCCAAATTCTTCTTCAACATCCATCATCTCTTCTACTGCCTCATCTTCTTCCAAAGGAAATTCTGCTAAAAAATCTGCGACAACTTGTGATTTTTGCGATGATAATACTTCGTATTTTATCTTGTAATGGTTTATTTGTGCATTCCACCTTTCTATTCTTCCTGATCTTTTTGTGTTCTTCATGACTGACTCAATTGGAACTTTGGTAACCACTTTTATCACATGTGCTTGAAAGTATATTCGCAATTTGAATGATGCATAAACCAGAGCTAAGATTAACTTCTCCATTTTAGAATAATTTCTCTCTGCTGTGTTAAAAGTTTTACTGATGTAGTAAATAGGCCTTTCTATTCCTGCATCTGTTCGCAATAGAACTGCACTTAAAGCATACTGAGTTGTTGCGAGGTACACCAATAATTCTTAATTTTTCTCTGGTTTCTGTAATATGGATGTATTTGTGAGATATTCTTTGATTCCTTGAAAAGCTTTTTCACATTCATCAGTCCACTTGAATTTTGCTCCCTTCTTAAGTATGTTGAAGAAGTGTTTGCACTTATCTGACATTCGTGAAATAAATCTTCCAAGTGAAGCCAAGAGTCCATTTAGCTTCTACACTTGTTTTACTGCTGCAGGTGTTGGCATGTCACGAACTGCTTGTACCTTTTCTGGATCGACTTGTATTCCCTCCTTTGATACTATGTATCCCAAGAATTTTCCTGACGCAACTCCAATTATACATTTTTCAGGATTCAATTTGATGTGGAATTTTCTCATTTGTTCAAATATCTCCTTCAAATCTTGCACATGATCTTTGGCCTCTTTACTTTTTATCAACATATCATCTACGTACACTTCCAAAGTTTTATGTATCCACTTTGCGAACACCTTTTCAACCATTCGTTGATATGTAGCACCCGCATTTCGCAGACCAAATGGCATCTTCACATAACAATATAAACCTCTTGGAGAAAAAAATATAGTATGTTCTTGGTCTTCTTCTGCGAGTGATATTTGATTGTACCCTTTATACCCATCAAGTGAAGTGACTCTATCATGCCCTGTAGCTGATTCCACCATTTGTGGTATATCTGGCAATGGAAAACTATCCTTAGGACAGGCTTTATTTAGATCAGTGAAATATATACAAATCCTTATACCTTTATTCTTGTTTGGAACAATGACCATATTCGCAATCCATTCTGGGTATTTTGCTTCTCTTATGATTCCTGCATCCAGCATCTTTTGTAGTTCTTCTTCTATTTGTGCATGATAATTCTGCGAAATCTTTCTTATTCTTTGTTTGAATGGTCTTACGCTTTTATCTATGTTCAACCTATGACACGCCACCAATGGATCAATCCCTGGTATTTCATCTACACTTCCTGCGAATATATCTTTGTATTCTCGTAAAAGATCAATAGTTCTCTTTTCTTCTTCTTCATCCATCTTAGTCCCAATTCGCAAGATTAAAGGCTCTTCTTCACTTCCAATATTTATTTCTTTGGTTGGTTCTCCTGCGACGTAACTAGGACTTTGCTCTCCCATAGGTGTTGGTTCTTTGATTACTTTCTTTGGTTCTCCTTATTTTTCTGGGATCTCACTTGGTATTCCTTTTCCTTTTCTTGCTCTTATTGCATGCACTCTGAACTCCTCTTCCTTTTTCCCTTCTTTCGCAAATTTTCTACGAAGTTGTTTTTTTCTTTCTCTCCCTCCACACTGTTTTACTTCAATCTGATAACAAAATTTTGCTTTATCAAGATCTCCTTTTATTTCTTGTATTCCGCTTGGTGTAGGAAACTTAATTGATTGATGTAACGTCGAAGCAACAACTTTGATCGCATGAATCCATGGCCTTCCTATCAGCATATTATATGGAGATTCCATATCTACCACACATAAAACTACGTGTGTTTCAATTTCTCCCAGCGGTATTCGTAAAATTATTTCCCCTTTCGATTTTGTTGTAGATTTTCCCAATCCATGGATAAGACATTCTGAATTTATGATCTCTTCATCTTTAATCCCCATCCCCTTAAGTGCATGATAGAATATAATGTCAACAGAACTCCCTGCATCGATCAAGACTCGGTTTAATTTCCACTTTTCTATGGATTTTGCAGTTTTCTTTTCTTCTCGCATAATCGGAAGTGTGACTACTAATGGTGAAGTGTGATTCAAGTCTTCATTTGGAATTTCTGCTACTGAAAATGTGATTTACTGCTTTTCCCATTCTTTCAAAGTTGTTATTTTCTCCACTTCCATGATCTTCCTTCCTCTACAATCTCGTTTGTGTATTCTCACCTTCATGTTGTCATGAAATTCATCAATCATTGTCTTTGTTATCATATTATATTTTTTTCTTTTATAATCTTCATCTGCTGATTCCATTTGATCTTAAAATTTCCAAAATTCCTTCAAATTTCTGCTATGATGATCTTCAGGTCCCTGTTTCTAGCGCCAATTATGTAGTTGAAAGAAATATTACAACTACACCCTCAATAGAATTCTATTAATTTGATTTGATGATCTAATTTATTTGATATGAAGATGAAGATTAAAGTACTAAAATTGTAAAGGAGACACAAGAATTTTTACATGGTTTGATCATTGTGATCTACATCCATGGTTCTTCACTAGTGATTATATGTAATTACATAATTTTACAATTGAGACTCCATTAATGAATATTTGGAGCTCTAGTTTTCTGGGGAAGAAGATGATAAAGAAAATACATCTCTCCTAAAAATCTCTTTTTCTTACTAAAATTATCATCTCCTACTAAAAAGACCTCCCCAAAATCTATTATCAAAAAGAACTCTCCCTTTCTCTCATGCCTAAATGTCTATTTATAGGATTTTACATAAAAGATGACAGTTGTGTTATCCCGCAATTTCGGATCTAAAACATGTCATGCGAGTGTTCGCGGCCTTGCTCGCAAGATATCTTTTCTCTCCACAGTTTCGCAAGTTATCATTTGTTGCGTCGTTAATTATTCGCAAGAATAATAATGCTGCGAGATTCTTATCCTACAGGTGTAGTGTGGGATTTCCTGCTACTACATATTGGCGCTAGAAACAGGGATGAAGATTATCAAATCAAGAAAATTTGACTAAAGATGGTGGAGATTATTGTGAAAACTGTTTAAATCGAGAAAATGATAAAAGAAAACAACAAATCAGTTAGAGAAAAGATGGTTGAGATCAATGAGAATAAAAGAAGATTGGAGTGTAATGTAATCACAAAAACTATGGTTAATGAATTCCATGAAAACATTAGAGGGAGGATACATAAACGAGATTTTAAAGGAAAGAAGATTATGATGGTAGAAAAAATATCTCCGTTGAAGGATTGGGAAAAGCAGAAAATTACATTCACAGCGGCAGAGATACCAGAATAAAATTTGAACCACACATCTCCTTTGGTAATCACAGTAACAGCTATGCGAAAAGAAAAGGAGAAATCAGCAAAATCTATGGAAGAATGGGCGGTGAATAGAACTTTGGTAGACACGGGAAGCTCAGTGGATGTAATATTTTATCATGCGTACAAAGGAATGGGATACACAGATGAAGAAATGTCTCATCCAATATATCATATTCATGGTTTTGGCAAGTCCACAACTAAACCAAAAGGAGAAATAACAGTGAGAATTTCGTTGGGAGAAATTGAAACACAAATAATGCTTTGTGTGGTAGATATGGAATCACCATATAACATGATGTTGGGAAGATCATGGATACACGCAATCAAAGTTGTAACATCAATGTTACATCAGTGCATCAAGTTTCCTATGCCAAGCGGGATTGGCGAAATTAGGGGAGATATTGAAGGTGCGAAACTATGTTATCAAATTGAAGTAAAAAATTATGAAGGACGAGTGAAGAAGAGAAAATCTCTCGGGAAGATGGAGAAAGAGGCAAATAAATAAGAGGAGTTTGAAATCTACATGATAAGAGCAGAAGAAGGAAAAGGAATACCCAGCGAAATTTCGCATGAAGGAGATAAAACAGCGAAAATTATAAAAGAACCAACACCAATGGGATAACCTGAAGCAAGTTACACTGCAGCAGAACCAACAAAAGAAGTAAATATTGGAACTAAATAAGAACCTAAAATGTTGAAAATTAGAACTAAGATGGATACAGATGAGGAACAAAGAACCGTCAATCTCTTGAGAGAATATAAAGATATTTTTGCATGGAACATGGATGAAATGCCTGGAATAGATCCATCAGTTGCATGTCATAAATTGGAGATCAACAAAGACGCAAGACCATTTAAACAAAGGATAAGAAAAATCGCAACAATTAACCATCCCAAAATAGAAGAGGAATTGCAGAAAATGCTTGATGCAGGAATTATAAGACAAGCAAAATACCCGGAGTGGATAGCAAACATGGTTGTGGTTCCAAAGAAAATAATGGGATAAGAATTTGCATTGAATTTACTAATCTAAACAAAGCTTGTTCTAAAGACAGCTTTCCATTACTAGATATACCTCAAATGGTCGAATCAGCAGCAGGAAATGATAAAATATCTTCTCTAGATGGGTATAAAGGATACAACAAGATTCCTCTCGCCGAAGAAGATCAAGAACATACTGCTTTTTTAGCTCCAAGAGGATTATATTGTTATACAAAAATGCCATTTGGACTGCGAAATGCTGGTGCAACATATCAGAGGATGGTGGAGAAAGTGTTCGCAAAGTGGATACATAAAACATTGGATGTGTATGTGGATGATATGTTGATAAAAAGTAAAGAAGCTAAGGATCATGTGAAAGATTTGAAGGAGATTTTCGAGCAGATGCGGTAATTTAACATCAAGATAAATCCGGAGAAATGTATATTTGGGGTTGCATCAGGAAAATTCTTAGGATATATTGTATCAAAAGAAGGAATACAAGTTGATCCAGAAAAGGTACAAGTGGTTCGCGACATGCCAACACCAGCAATAATTAAAGATGTGCAGAAGTTAAATGGGCTCCTGGCTTCGCTAGGGAGATTCATCTCGCAGTCATCAGACAAATGCAAACATTTCTTCAACACACTCAAGAAAGGAACAAAGTTTAGATGGACAGATGAATATGAGAAAGCTTTTCAAGGAATAAAAGAGTACATGGCGAATACATCTATTTTACAAAAAGCAGAACCAGGAGAAGAGCTGCTAATCTATCTTGCGACAACTTCGCATGCACTAAGTGCCGTGTTATTGCGAGTAGATGCAGGAGTTGAAAAACCAATTTACTACATCAGCAAGACGTTCAATGCCGCAGAGAGAAATTATTCTAAAATTGAAAAACTAATTCTAGCATTGGTGTATGCGACTTTTAAGCTCCGCATATATTTTCAGGCACATAAAGTTAAAGTGTTAACAAAGGTACCAATTGAATCAGTAATGAAGAACTCAAAAAGATCAGGCAGAGTAGAGAGATGGAATGCGCAAGTTGGACATTTAGAAATTAAATATGAGGTGTTATCTTCACCAAAGTCTCAGGTAGTCGCAGACTTTTTAGCAGAATTTCCTTTAAAAGATGATGAAGTTGTTGAGGAGATGATGGATGTAGAAGAAGAACAAGGAGACCCAAAAGACTTGTTAACAGAACCAAATAGATGGGAAATATTGGTGGATGGATCCTCAAATGGGGAAGGTAATGGAGTTAGAATTATTTTGATTTCACCCGAGGGAACAAAGATGGCTTTTTCATTTAGGTTGGAGTTCGCATCCACTAATAATGAAACATAATATGAAGCTGTGGTATATCCCCTAAAATTCGCAATAGAAATGAAATTAGAAAATACTATAATTACCAATGATTCGCAGCTAGTCATTCACCAGATAAAAGGAGAATACACAACAAATGAACCATCCTTAAAGAAATACAAGAAACTTGTTGAAGAATTGTCAGCGAAAATCCCAAAAATAAAATGGAGGCATATATCAAGGAAGGATAATAGGCTCGCAAATGCTTACGCTTTCATTTCAAGCATGATGACAGATCCAACAACGATATGCATAAATATACGGACACTTTTGTCGCCATCAATCAATAAAGAAGAGGAAGAAGAAGTAGATGTAATGATAGTAGAAGGTGGTGAAGAAGGGCCAAATGACAATATCGCTGATTGGAGAGCAGAACTTCATGCATATTTAGCGAGAGGAGAAATACCAAGAAACAGATTGGAAGCACACAAATTAAAGAGTCGTGCAACAAATTATGAATTAAGGGATGGGATATTGTATAGAAAATCATTTAATGGCCCATCACTTAGATGTTTAACACGAGAAGAAGGAGATAAAATATTAAAAATGCTGCATAGTGGGGATGTTGGCAACCACAGCGGAGGAAGATCTTTGGCGTATAGAGAAAAAATACAAGGTTATTATTGACCATATATGCATGAAGATGCAAAACAAATATCAAGGCGCTGCGAAGATTGCCAGCGGCATGGAAAGAGAATACATGCACCTGGAGCACCCTTATCATCCTCATCCAGTGTGTGGCCTTTTGGAAAGTGGGGGTTAGATATTTTGGGACCATTTGTACCAGGATCTGGACAAAAAAGATACTTAATTGTCGCAACAGATTATTTCACAAAATGGGAAGAAGTAAAAGCAGTACAACACATTCGCGACAAAGACATATTTACATTCATTTTTGAAAATATCATCTGCAGGTTTGGAATTCCAGCACAATTGGTATCTGATAATGGGAAGCAATTTGAAGGGCAGAATATAGAAATGTTGCTTAATTCCTTTAAAATAAAATGTGGAAAATCTACTCCTCTATACCCACAGGCTAATGGACAAGCAGAGGCAACAAATAAGACAATCGCAGGTATATTAAAGAAGAAGTTGGAGGGACATAATAGAGCATGGTGCGAACAAGTACATAATGCAGTATGGGCTTACAACATAACTAGGCGAGAAGCAACTAGAATGTCACCTTTCTGCCTAACATATGGGGTTGAGGCAGTGTTACCAACAGAAGTTGCTATATCCACGACGAAAAGAGAGTCTTGGGAGAAGAATCTTAGTGCTGGAATGATCCTAAGAAAATTGGATGAATTAGAAGAGAGGAGAGAAAAAGATTTACAGCATAATGGAGAATTATAAACGGAGATTAGCACGAGAATACAATAAGCGTGTCAAACCACGTGAATTTCAGCCAGGTGATTTGGTTCTTCGCGAGACGCCAAATTATCAGCGAGAAGGTGGTGGAAAATTAGCGAGAAAATGGGACGTGCCGCTGCTAATCCCCGTTGCTGACCAAGAGTCGCAACAGAGCTTATGCCGTTGCGAAAAAATGCAACACCGTGTTTTGCAACAACGATATGCCGTTGCGACCCCAGTCAGCAACATCCAGGGTCCGTTGCTAATCCCTAAAATTGGTGTAATGGGGTCACCTAGGGGTTCAAAGGATTGATGCACGTGCTTAGTACATCCGTGATTCCTACGTAAAGGAGTATATATGAAATGAGTGAAAAAAGAAATTTTATGAAAATGTAACAATCGTTTTATATTGAACGTCAAAAAATACGATTATATGAATCGGATTTTATCTATGCATACGTCAACTGATTCTGGAAGTTCTCTGTTAATTACGAAAACACCAACCCATAATCGGTTTAAAACTGCTTGAACGTAAACCGATTCTGGTTAGTGTTTTCGAAGAAAAAAAATCAAAAAATTTATGTTTTGAAGATCGATTACATTAGTTAATCTTATATTTAACTCGGTTAATTAACACCTTATACGATTAAATTTTTTTTTTTTTTGAAACAAAGAAATGGATTGTATTGCAAAAGATTAGATCACTACATGAGAAATGTCTTCTATCAGTTGTGTTCTAATTTCCACTGGCGAAAAATTAGACCAGGCAACTGATGTTGTTTTCTCTCTAGCAAACTTAGAAAGTAAATCTACAACCTTATTACGTTCTTTTGGAATGTATGAGCATTTCCAAAGTCGAAAAGAATTGAAAAAAAACTGAATCTCCTTAATATAATTAAGCAATTTCCAATCTATATAGGCATTATTATTAACTGCTTCTACCACAGACTTTGCGTCGAGCTCGAAATGCACACTCTCTAGATGAATTCTTTGATCCATCTTTACTGCTTCACACAACGCCATGCATTCTGCATGTACCGCATTTCTCATGTGCTTTAGGTAGATGGATTCTGCTGCACACTGGACACCTGCAGAATTTCGAATTATTAGATCGATTCCACCAGAATTGTTAGAATACAGAAAAGAGCCATCAACGTTTATAGTAAAGACATTAGTAGGAGGAGGAAGCCAGTGAATATTCCTACGGTTGACTCTATTATTCATAACAGAGACAAAATTATATTGAGCTTCATGATCATCAATAAAGCTACGAGCTTTCAAAACAGTTCTGTTAGGTTTTGGTTCAATATTCTTGAAAACTTTGTCGCAGCGATTAGACCACAAACACCAAGCTACAATAGCTCTCTTTCAAATGTCTTTCTCTGATATCTTCTTAGAGTGAATATCATCGAACCAATTGTGAGTCCAATCTGAAAAAGAAGAAGGGACCGTAGAAGACCACCCTGTGATGGAAAACCAGACAACTCTAGCTAAGTTGCATTCTACCAGAACATATAATGGAGTTTCGGAGACCATTTCACATAAAGGACAGTATGAGGAGATTCCAGGGACTCTATGACAAAGTATGTTTCTAGTAGGAAGCAGAGAGGAGACAACTTTCCACATGAACTGCTTAATCCTTGGAAATAAAGGAAGCTTCCAGAGTGATTTGTAGATCTTAATCAGTCTTGGCCCGACTGTAACAGTATTGTATTGTTCTTCATACATCCTCCTATATGCCGATTTTACAGAGAATTGACCATTGTTCTCAAGTAGCCAAACTAGCCTATCTTCACAGCTGCTATGAATCTGTAGCTTCAAAATGTTGTCAACAATATTTGATTCAAACAACTCCTGCAGAAGAGGGATGTTCTTGGAACTAGAATTCTGGTGAAACAACTCATGCATATATTTATACTGCTGATGGGAAGTGCAGTTCTGCTTGGGAACTGGAGGTTTAGTAAGGATCTGAAGCCATATGTGTTTCCATATTAGGATGCTCTTACCATTTCCAAGACACCAACACGAGTTATTTTGAACAAATTGCAACTCTGAACTTAGGCTTATCCATGACCAAGTAGAATTTGTCTTATTTTTTAGATTAAAAAGATCTTCATCTTGATAGTACTTCGCCTGAAGAGATTTATCCATCATGGACTCAGTGTCAGATGAAATTCTTCAGGATGATTTCGCGAGATGAGCTCTATTGAAGATGTGCATATCACGAAACCCTTATCCTCCTTCTTCCTTCGGGTTTTGAGTCCTTCTCCAAGTAATGATATGGTTCCCATTGCACGTTTTCTTGTTCCTCCAGAATTGTTTCTGCTTTGCACTCATATTCTTGATAGTTACATTTGGTAACCTGAAGCATGTCATATTATGTATTAGAATTTCATTAGAAACGTTCCTTATCATCACCGATCTAGCTGCTTCAGACATGTTGCTGCCGTTCCACTTCGCGAATCTATTGTCCATCTTATCACAGAGAATAGAAAATGGGATTCTCTTCTTCCTTCTACAAAAAAGGGGAGCCTAAGATACTTTTCATCTTTAATATTTAAATATCTTACTTGGAGAGCTCCACTTATAGACTGGCAGTCTTTAGGCGAGAGATTATTGCTGAAGAATATTGCTGATTTGTTGAAGTTAATTAACTAACCAGAACAAGCAGAAAACTATTGAATCACATTCATAAGTTTCTGAACTTGGGTATCATTGGCTTTACAGAAGAGAAGACAATTATCAGCGAAAAGCAAATGATTGAGTTTAGGAGCTGATCGAGATATTTTCATACCTGTAAGCTGCCTTGTACTTTCACAGTAAGCCAAATACCTTAAGAAAGACTCCATGGACAAAATAAACAGATAGGGTGAGAGTGGATAACCATATATAATACCACGAGTTGGATTGAAAGCTGGAGTGGGAGTTCCATTCAGCATGACCTCTATTTGAGTTGTAGAGATATATTGCGATATGAGTTGACGGAACTTAGCTGAGAATCCAAACTTTTGGAGAATGTCTAACAGAAAGCTCCATTCCAATCTGTCAAATGCCTTGGACATATCCATCTTGAGAGCTAGATGTTCACTTAAACCTTCTTTTCGTTTCATGGCTTGAACAATCTCTTGCACAAGACAAATTTTTTCAGCAATATGTCTACCTGGAACATAAGCTGACTGCATCGACGAGATGAGTTTACCAATGTGTCTCTTCATCCTTAGGGCTATTATTTTTGAGATAATCTTATATACTGTATTACATAGGGTAATAGGAAGAAAATCTTCAGGTTTGTTGGCAATCTGAACCTTAGGAATAAGTGAGACCCTTGTATTATTCAGCTGATGGAGAAGAAAACCCGTGTGAAAGAAGGACTTGATCATCTTACAGACATCTTCTTTAACTACTGACCACTAAGTTTGGTAAAAGCCTAGCGGAAAACCGTCTGGACCAGGAGATGTCCATGGTTCCATAGACATCAACGCTTGATAAATCTCTTGCTCAGAGGGAATAGCTTCTAAGGCCTCATTCTCTTCCTGAGACATGAATGTAATTATGTGCTTAAGAAAGTCTTCACTGCTCGATGGGTTTGAAGTGGATATTATCTTTTGAAAGTGTAGTTTGAGAAGATTTGAGAGGGAGTCTCTATCGCTGCACCAGGTTCCGTCAGGAGACATAATAGAATCAATTCGGTTACGGCACTTTCTGCGGTTTATGTGGAAAAATCTTGAGTTCAGATCCAAATATTTGTAGAAAATATCTCAAGATTTCTTCCAGTTGGAGCTAGCTTGGATTTCATTGAGTTGTCGCTTTCGAGTTTGATTACAGCTTCTGTGTTGGAACCATTAAGATCAGCATCTTGAAGAGAGTCAAGTTCTGACTGAAGATCAGAGATACGTTTATTGAAATTCCCAAGCACGCTTTTGCTCCAAAGGGATAACACATGTCTAGTATTTGATAACTTGTTTGTAAGTACAAAAGCATTGGAACCATAAGAGTTAGTAGACCACGCAACTTTGATATTATCAGAAAAGGTTTCATGCTTTAACTAGTTTCAAAAAACTTCCAGTTTTTTCCGAAAACCCTATGTTCATTCAAAACATCTAATAAAATAGGTGAATGGTCAGAGCCGTATTGGGGAAGATATTTTAGGATAGAGTTAGGGAAAGCTAGATACCAGTCACTATTGACTAAGTCTTTATAAATCCTAGATTTCACACGACCCGTACCATACTTATTACTAGACCATGTAAAAGGTTTCCACTGAACCCTAAATCAGATAGGTATGCGTCTTTAATAATATCAAGGACTTCAGGAGAGGTAGTATTGTTACAGTAAGAGTTTATATCACTAGGAGTGAAGGTGATGTTTAAATCACCGATGAAAACCCAGGGTTTATTTCTAGTTCTCTCAAGATTCTTGATTAAGGACCATCGAGCTTCCTTCTCATGAATGTAAGGCGAGCCATAGACATGCGTTAAATACCATTCTCCTTTGCTAGCATCATTAACAATACATGTATGAAATTTTTTATCGTTTAGATGGATTATTTCAAGAGAGAAACCATCCTTCCAAAGTAACAATAAACCACCTGCACTACCAATAGACAGAGCGAAGGCTTTGTTTGGCATATTTAAGAAATTAGCTAAATTAAGAATCCTATTATCATTAATCTTTGTTTCACAGATAAAGATAATGTCAGGTTGATGAAGATTGCTAAGGTAGAGTAGGTGATCCCTAGTTTCTTTCCCTAAAAACCCTTGGCAGTTCCAACTAATAATTTTCATAATGAAGAAGTTGCAAAAAGAGAGATTGACAGAAATATAAATATAGAGAGAAACCGTATGGGAGACGTACTGAAGTGAAAAACTATAAGTAAAGTAGTTGGAGAAAGAAAATACCAGAGAAGCAGACACAATAGCTTCCTCATCCAACACCTGGGGGTACTCCTTAATGATGTTCTCTCCCTCCTCTATTAAATCATGCTCCATGCCATCAAACTCAACAGCAGAAGGATTTTTGATAGTATTTTGCAAGCTAGGGAGATCATTGTTTTCAAGAGCCTCAATTAAGTCCTCCTCAATATCAACATTGCTTCTGGATCTTTTAGGTATTCTAGGTTCTTCATGATCAGACCCTTGGTCAGCAGCTTGTTTTCTACTAGCTTCACAAATCATTTGGATCAGAAGGTCTAAGTCATCACATATTTCCACACCATATTCTTCAGCTAGCCCATGAATATAATTAATATATTCCTCATTAGTATATCTACGAATCTTCAAATCATGTGCAACATTTGCACACTCATCTTTGTTATGGTCTATAGTCCAGCAGTGAGGACAAAGGTTATGGGGTTGATGCTCCCAGTGATATCTCACCCAGGTTACTCCTTCCGCTTGAGTATTCCATCAGCCTCCTATGAAAAGAGGCTTCCTTAAATCTATATTGATTCTAGCTGATATCATGCTTCCATAGGTAGGCCTACAGTTTGGAGGATCAGTCGAGATTTTTGCACCAAGTTCAACCAAAGCTTTGTCATTGACTTGAACCGAGTGATGTTCCAGAAGTAAATTCTTAAACTGAATAGTCCAATCATAGTGAGTAAAATCCCAGTCCTGTAGAGGGATTGCATCATCATAAGGCATAAGATTCAGGTGAGACTTACAAACATTCCAAGGGTTTTTCTTAAGAACAACATCCATTTTTTATTTCGTAGGAAACTTGAAGAGAAAAACATTTATGTCAAGGGCACGCATCTCTCTGAATCGATAAGGATTCCAAAGTAACTTGAGCTCTTTCCTGACATTATCTATTTCAAGATCATCTTCATTATAGATCTTTCCAATAAGAGTATAGCCTCTTTCTTCTTGAGATACTGAGAGATCTCTTGCAGAACCAACTGAACGCCTTAGTCTGGCTGCAGTGATGTTCCTGATGTTTGCATTCTGGAGTTGATTTGTGATTTGTGATTTGTGAAACAGGGTTATTTGAGGGTGAAGACATAGTTAATCTGTGAAGAAGATGTTTGTTTCTAAACAAAGGAGTTAAATGTTTGTGTATACTTTTCCTTGGATTATAACAGGTTGACGAAGTAACAGAATTTCCATTATTAGGTGAAGAAAGATACCAAGAATCTCTGAACCTTATAAAGACTATGCCGGATAATATCTTTTGAGAACAAACAACATTGAATTCGTATAAGATTTG
The DNA here is from genome assembly GCA_023529315.1 of Papaver bracteatum. Lineage (NCBI taxonomy): Eukaryota > Viridiplantae > Streptophyta > Magnoliopsida > Ranunculales > Papaveraceae > Papaver > Papaver bracteatum. The sequence goes on from JAJJWX010000127.1 coordinate 392,578, forward strand.
CTTGATTAGCGGGAGATAATGTTTGACAATTTTTTTATAACCAAAATAGACCTTGACCTTAATTGAATTTTCTTGCGAAATTACCGTATTGCAATTAAGAGGGCGCCATTCATGGATTTTCAAAATTTGAATTTTCCATTGAACTCGGAGTTGTAGATTGTTGACTCGGTACAGAGGGGAAGCGGTTTCATTGTGAAAACGAGAACCAGTAAAGATGAGTTGCTCATAAACTTGATTTATAACTAAATACTTGGACATACTGTTTGAATCCATCATGAGTTTGATGGTCTGCAAAACTGCCGAAAGAGGAGACGTGCATATTGCTGAATTATGGGACAATAGAGTTAGGACGAGGAAGAGAATGAAGCAGGTCCAATAATGGATGCCCCCCATGGTATAACGTGGATGAGGCACTGCAAAAAAGATTAAGTAGCCATTAGAAAGGAAATATCATTAACTAAATAAGAAGAACTATAGTCCATCAGATGGAGAGGAAAAACTGAGAAAAAAAGTTGGAGACAGATTAGAAAAAAACAAGAACTAAAAATAATCTATATTAAAAGCATGACTAAGAATGAACATGGAAGAAAGACGAAAAAACCTATTGAATCTTGTAGAAAAACAATAGAAACATCATAAAAACTATAGAAGAAGAATCGAAAGCAGAAATCACTATAGAAGAAAGCCAAGCAACATGAGAAATTTGGGTTCCTAAATTTTCCGAGTTTCTCTCTCTCAAACTTAGACAGTGTTTGTTCGTTGCTTTTCAAAATAGGTAGCAAGAGAATAATTGATTAAGGGGTTTTAAGAAATTACTTTCTAGTGATCCTTTTTGTTTTTTAGTAACATACCCCAAATAATTGACCTAGACCCCAAACTAGGCCGGCATATGGATAGAGTTTTATACCTCAGATTTGGCCACATAGTGTTTTACTACTAATTTATGTTTGATTTTTGAAGTTTTTTTTTTTGAAGCCCTTAGAAACAACAAAAGAGAACGCTCTTCAATTTGGGCTGGTGGTCAACAACTCAACATTATAATTCCCCCCCGGCACGGCCTTTTTGGCCTGATTCCAAAACTGGCCTTGGGTCCGTATCCTATGCAACCCCAGTCGTATGGTACATATCAACCAAACCAACCCCCAGAACCGCGTTCAGCAAAAGCCGATGCTTCCTCCTCCAAAAAAAGCTTCACTAACTCTCTCTCTGTCTTTCCACCAGGAAATCTTGAAACCCCCAATCTCCGAAAATTAAAAATGGAAGATTAATCTGTATTTGCAACAATGATTCATTCTCCATAAAATCATTTTCTTGGTTTGTTTTACCACAAAACAAACATAAACCCTAACTTTCACTCGGTCAAGAAATTAGCAGCTGAAAATGTCGAGCATGCCGGAAGAAATGTACCATGAAATTCTTGTGAGGCTACCAGTTAAATCATTACTTATATGTAAGTCTGTTTGCAAAAGTTGGTATGCCCTAATCTCTACCTCTGATTTTGTTGAATTTCACCTTGATTTTGCAACCCAGAAAAACAACCCTCTGCTTATGTTTGGAAGTTCTATTAGGGTACTTAAATCCATTGATTGTGATTCATTAGCATCATCAGTTTGTGAATTTGAAGATGCTGCTATTAAAATGGATTACCCATTCAAATCTTTACATTATTCTGTTCGGTTGATGGGATCTTGTAATGGTTTGGTTTGCATACGTTTGAATGATTATTATAGTGGTAGGGATTTTTTGTGTCTTTGGAACCCAGCCACAAGAGAATATAAAGAAATACCCAAATCACAAAATAAATCACCAAATACATCACCTGATAAAACTATTTTCATCTGTGCGTTGGTGTATTATCACCAGAATGATGATTACAAGTTTGTAATAGGTGTAGAAACTCGAGGAACACAGGATAGTACTCTAGTCCAAGTCTATAGGTTAGCATCAAATTCATGGAAACCATGGCAAACTGTACCTTATTGGTTTACAAATTCTATGCAAAGAAATGGAGTGCTTTTTAATGGTGACCTTCACTGGTTGGCCGTAGCTCAAGATAATTTTTTCTTACTCTCTTTGGATATCAGTGATGAGAGTTACTTATGTTGGGGGAGAAGGGTAAATAGAGGAATTAAGAGAAACCTGAAGAAGAATAAGCTTTATAAGGATGAAAAACTGGTGAAATTGTATATGTTATTTTTTCTTGTTGTTGCTATGATCCTGCAGTTGTAAGGAGTTGTAAAATTAGTAATGTGTTTCTCTTATGTTTTCTTGTGATGTTCAGACCCTTAATGTATATCATGGATTCCTTAAAATTAGTAATATGTTGTTGTCTCCAATCTAGAGCAAGATCAATTTCAGGTTAGGCTTTACAATTCATATCCGAAGATTGTTTTTTCATGCTTTCATGATTTTTTCTTTCTGCTATTTTGTTGTAATTCATCTGCTTTTGTTATGTGATCTCGACTTTGTTTGTGCCTGCATCCAAGGTAGAACTTTAATGGCAGATCATAAAGTGGTTGAAAAGATTTTATTCTAGTAATTGGATGGCACAAACTCGCATAGACATTAACATGGAATTGGAGCTAGAACCGGATGAAATTGCCTACTCAAAAGAGGATAAAGTTTTCTTCCGATTTCCTTCGATATTGATGTGAATCTAGTCGGCTAAAGACCAGTCATATGATTCCAAAGTTATTCTTTGTTCTGTTTGCAGGCTGATGAGTTAGCTTTGTTTGTCAAACTTTTGCTTGACAACGAGAGAGATAGAGAGAGCACTTTTGTCCGCACATACAAGGGACATGGTTTTGAAGAAGAGTGCTCTCTTTTGGTGTAATTCGATATCGATATCGATATCAGTGAAGCATGGAATGCTTAAAGCATATCGTCTCTCATTGATCATGAAATGCTGGCAAGAAGGCGATATAGGTTGGTTCTCAGTTCCAATGTTGGTTTACTTTTAATATAAGTTTATAAACTTGAGTTCATTCTGATACTTTGCTTAATTCTTATAATCCTTTAGGTTGTTCTTCATTTGGGGATTTTTTATTTTCTCTTATTTATATCCTACTTATAGATTAGAAGGACCAAGGGTTCCACCATGAGCCAAATGCTAAATGAAAATCTCTTTTATAGTTGCATTCATTTGCAGTGTTGGTGTCAGTCATCATCATTAGTTACTCCCGTTCAGAGATATTAAGGGAACATTCATCCACCATCTTAGTCACGGACAAAAGGGTGGAGTCGATCATGGTAAGCTTGTGCTTATGTGATAGCTCCACTTCCCGGTCTTGCTTTTGGAAAAACTTCCACTTCGCTCGTTTTTCTTGTGCTTGCTTGCTTGGAGGGATTGCCTTTTTCCTAGTCCAAAAGCCTTTTGTCAGATAGCCAAGATCTGATCCAACAGGCTTTTCGTATCCTCAGCTGCCTCAGCGATAGATATTATCATGGATTTTAGTTGAGGGATTTTTGATTTATTCCTCTCCTAATTTTCAACATTTTTCTCTAATCCGTAGTTGGTGTTATATAGTTAGTGACAACATCGTAATCACATTTTAGCTTGTGATGAGATTAATGGGTAAGTAGGGAATCATGGATTGACTGTTCTTATGAAATTCATTCATCTTTGTTAATCCAACGTGTCAAGTCTCCCCTTTTTCTTATTTGTAATTTTGGTGCAACATTTATCACATTTGGATGTTGACCTAGCAATCCTTGTACAACATGAATATACATCTCTTCTGTGCTGGGAATCAAAATAGCATATTTACACTCTAGCTCGTCTGTTGAAGTAGTAGATTATAAATGTCCTTCAGTAATTCCCTTAAAAACCTTTACTGCAAAGTAGTAGTTTTATATTATGATCTGAAGTCGAGGACATCTTACTCATCGCTTTTTTCCCATAGAAAATGCTATTTGACTACCACCCGGAACTAACAAAGGAAACTACCAAGATGTGTATGGTTGAGATGGTAGGTTATTGGGATGCTAAATATAGGGACTCATTGCCTTACATCTGCAAGTGCTCAAATTCAAGCCCTCTATACTGTCTTCTCACAGGCTTCAATCTTTGCTGCTGTATGTCAAACAGTGGTGTTAGTTAGTTCTATGACATCAGACTGTGTGTATAATACCTTACTTAGGATCTCTAAGTAGTATATATGAGCTTTTTTTCCAGTTTGGTCGAATAGTTGTATGCTTGTATCTGCATTGTGTTCCCTGCTTTCGTATGGTCTATTAGTATATTTGCAAGCCATGTGTAATGGCATGAGACTCGTCAGTCGTGAAGCTGATGACGGAAAGTCGGAAACACATAACTCTCAATAGGGTCATAAAACCCATTGCAGGTGAAATCTTGAGACCAAAATCCTCTTATACATGATCTGGTAGATGAATAATTTAGTAGATAGCTTGGTGCATCGACCATTGATATGTATGTTTACAACTTCAAGTAAGAATCTTTGAGTGAAACGAGCATGGCGAGAAGGTTCTTCTATGAGTATTTGTCTTCTTACTGTAAATCTGACGAACCTCTTCTCACTAGTATCTTGAAAGTATAAAGTGTGTATCTTAAAGAGAAGGCTGCATTTTCATGTTATTCATGCATGAAAATTGAATGAATAATGAACACCCCAATGGTTGGTCTATGCTATCATTTACTTATTTGTGCAACATATTTATGTGAAAATGAACAAACGAATGGTTAACGAGCATACAATTTTAGGTGTCACACCTTTTTCATGTTCTTCCGTAGTTACCCCTTATATGTTGTTTTGTGATTTCTTTAGGCAGAAGGTGCTTTTGTACATTGGGTTTTAACAGGTAAACATTTGCTACAGGGTTATACATTTCCCAGGGGAACAGGTGAGCCGCTAGAATCATCACTTGGGTATTATGGATCTGTGAACTGTGTAAGCTGGAACCCCAGGAATCTTCACATGTTGGCATGTGCATGGATGACTCTAATATTCGAATATGGGCGTTAACTCGATGCACAAACAAAAACACGAAAAGGGGTTATCCACCGTTGCAATGGTGAACTTCATTAATATCTATAGGAAAAAAACAAAAGAAAAAAAGAGTCGTTAATTTCCTTGATTCATGTAATTTTGATATTTCTCTTCGACTGTGTTGGAACTATGTAACTGTGGCCACTGTCTTGTCTACTGATCGTCTGATATACCATTTCTTCAATGTAATTCTTTTAGCTTTCCACTGTTAGCATGGGTATCATGACTCTCTAACTGGTCGATTCTTAGCCTGCTTACTAAACTGGCCATGGGTCTGTATCCTACGCAAGTCTAAACTGCAGAATCACATATCCTATACGCTCTGCACGCTGCACCCCGTTCCAGTTGTATGGTAGTATGTTAAGAGCAAGCACGATGGTGGCCAATTTATCCACATTCTAGTAGATAGCCAAGCCTTGCGCGCGTAAAGTGTGTATCCGGCTAAAATATTCAATCTTATTATAGGGGCGGCATTTTAATTGGACAAAAAGGGTCATTACATGATCATTCAAGGTGTCCCTTATTAAAAAAATGGAAATGACAAATTAACCCTCATAATTGATAACCTACTTTAGTGATGATAATCAAGTTTAGTGTTAATGATTAATTTCACTTATATTAACTCAAATTCAAAACCAAAATCAGATTTTTAGAGTTAGAAAGAAGAAAAAAAAATTAGGGGAGAAGGCCAATCTCAATCAATTGAAGAAATTAACCAACAAAATGAAGAAACCAGGACATGAAAATGACCGGGTATACTTCTAAATTAGTCCCAACTAGCTTTTTATTGCTCAAAGTTATCTAAAATATGTAAAAAATTCAAATTTTTTACATTTTCAGAGCTAATTATGGTTGGAATTTTGCTCATAACCAACCGTAAATCGAAGTTAAGGTTCGTAAAAGATGACCTACCAACCGTAACTGGTTAAATTTGAAGAAAACCCAATCGCAAAACCAGTTACGGTTGGTAACTAAATGCTCGATACCAGCCGTAACTCAGTTACGGTTGGTAACCAAATGCTAGATACCACCCGTAACTGAAGAAAATTCTCAGATATAAGAACATACGGTTGGTAATTGAACAATTACCAACCGTAACAACATCAAAATCTCCAGTTACGGTTCGTAATTGAGTTAAAATCAACCGTAACTCACATAAACCCAGAAATTTCAATTTCAATTTTCATCTAAAAACCTGATTTTTGATAGAAATTAAACTTAAATCGAACAAATAAACCAAATCGTAACTGGGTTTTCATAACATACCCCATATAAGTCATTACACTACACTTGATTAACTTTCCAATCGTCGATTAATCGAAGACGATGAAATTTTGAGTTTTAATGGAGGTTACGGTTGATGGGAGGAGGAGAAGAGAAGAAGAAAGAAAACAAATTTTCAATTTAGCTTTGATTTAGGTTAAAAAATGGGGAGAGTAATCTAATCAATTTACACCCCATATAGGACATCCCCTAACCAATTAAAGGGACATTACTATCACATTGCCGCCCATCTAATAAACCATGCCGCCGCTTGAAAATATTGCCAAAGCAATTTTCCCATGGCCACGGCCCACGGCTATCCATAGTGCTTGCTCTAAAGTCTAAACAAACTCCAATGCCTCGTCATTTCATTAGCCTTTCAAAAGTCTCACTAAGCTCTCTCCGTCTTTCTCTTTCCTTCAAGCTTCAGGAGATAAGTCTGAAACAAACATAAACCCTAATTTTCACTCTGTAAAGAGGAAATTAGAAGCTGAAAATGTCGAGCATTCCGGGAGAGATGTACCATGAGATTCTTTTGAGGTTACCAGTTAAATCATTACTTATATGCAGGTCTGTTTGCAAGAATTGGTATGCCCTAATCTCTACTTCTGATTTTGTTAAATTGCACCTTGATTTTGAAACCCAGAAAAAAAACCATATGCTCATGCTTGAAGGTTCTAATAGGGTACTTAAGTCCGTTAGTTGTGATTCATTAGTATCACCAATGTGTGAAGTTGAAGATGCTGCTATTGAAATGGATTACCCATTCAAATCTTTACATTATCTTGTTCGATTGGTGGGATCTTGTAACGGTTTGGTTTGCATAGAGTTCGTTGATGATGATGATCGTGAAAATGATTTTCTTTGTCTTTGGAACCCAGCCACAAGAGAATATAAAGAAATACCCAAATCACCAATTCAAAGGAATAGCATGTGTGCTTTGGGGTATGATCACAAGAATGATGATTACAAGTTGACGGTGGGTGTAACTCAGGGAACCACAGATACTACTCTAGTCCAAGTCTATTCGTTAGCATCAAATTCATGGAAACCTGGGCAAACTGTACCTTATCGGTTTCCTGATTATTATATGTTTAAGCAAAGACATGGGGTGCTTTCTAATGGAGACCTTCACTGGTTGGTAAGGGCTCAAGATACGATTTTCTTACTCTCTTTGAATATCAGTGATGAGAGTTTCAAAGAATTGCAACTACTACCAAAAGAACTTCTGGAGAAGAATAAGAATCCATGTATGATTCTGGGATTGTTGGAAGGGTGCCTTTGTTTACTTGTCAACTCATATGTTAATGGTATTAAGATTCATTGTGAAGTATGGGAGATGCTGGATTATGGAGTTCAAAATTCTTGGACTAGACGCTATATCATTTCTCACAGGGGCGTTACATTTTTAAATCCTGTATGGTCTTTTGAGAATGGTAAGATTCTATTCAAGAGTTATGGTAGTCTAGTTTTGTATGACCTGGAACATGGAAGTGCTAGAGTACTAAACAAACAGGGTTCCACCAGGCTTGCCGTTAGTTATTTTGAAAGCTTAGTTTCTCTCAAGTCTGGTGCATATGTTGGGGGAGAAGGGCGAATAGAGGAATTAAGAGAACCCGAAGAAGATTAAGTCTTGGAAGGAAGAAAAACTGGGGAAATTGAATATGTTATAGGTTCTTGTTGTTGCTATATTCCTACAGTTTTTAGTTACCAGTGAGTTAAAAATCATTACTGTATATGTTTCTCTTTATGTTTTCTTCTATTTTTCAGACCCTTTATGTATACCATGGATTCCTTAAAATTAGTAATGTGTTGTCTCCAATCTAGAGCAACATGGAATTTGAGGTTATTATTTTGCCGTTTGTATCCGTAGATTTTTTTTTCTTGCTTCGTCCTTTCTGTTGTATTGTTATAATTCATTATCTTTCGTTACACGATTGCGACTATGTTTGTGCCTGCAGCCAAGATGGAGCTTTAATGGCAGATCACAAAGAGGTTAATTTTTTTATTTTTTTTAAATTTCTAATATAATTGAAAGGCAGAAACTTGCGACGTTAACTCGGAATTGGAGCTAGGTGTCATAGAACCGGATGAAATTGCCTACCCAAAATAGGATAAATTTTTTCTTCTGATTTCCTTCGATTTTGATGGGAATCTAGTCGGCTATAGACCAGTCATATGACTCATATGATTCCAATATATTTTTGCTTCCATTTTTGTTTATTTTTGCAGGCTGACGAATTAGGTTTGTTGACTAAAAGCTTCTCTTAACAGAGGGAAAGAACACTTTTGTCCACACTCATGCAAAGAACATGGTCGTGTGCAAGAGTGCTCTCTCTTGGTGTCATTCGATTCGATACCAGTGAGGCATGGAAAGGTTCATGCACTTCTTTCCTCATTGATCATGAACTGCTGGCTAGAAGGCAATTTAGGTTGGTTCTCTTTCCAATAATGCTTTACTTTTAAGTGTATAAACCTGAGTTTCATTCTGATACTTCGCTTATAACTCGTATATCATGCTAAGTAAGGAGTTGCTTACTTCTGATGCTTTAATGCTCTCATATACTTTTAGCTTGGTCTTCATTTAGTTTTTTTTTTCTTTTAATGTTTTTTTATTGATATCTTACTCATGAGTGGAAGGATGAACGGCTCTACCATGAGCCACATGTCAAATGACTATATCTTTATAGTTTTATTCATTAGCAGTGTAGGTGTCCGGCATCATCATTAGTCAATCCCATTCACAGATGGTCATTATTAGGGGAACATTGATCCACCTTCTTAGTCATGGACGAAAGAGTGGACGGTGAAGTCAATTAGAGTAAGCTCCGCCTTCTGTGATAGCACCACTTCCTCATCTTGCTTTTGGCAGAGCTGCCTTCACTTGTTTTTCTTGTGCTTGCTTGCATGGAGGGTTAGAGGTTCTTTTGCCTAGTCCAAAAGCTTTTTCTTCAATTCGGAAGATCTTATCCTGCAGATTTTCCGTATTCTCAGCTTTTGGTTTTGAAAGCTTAGTTTCTCTCAAGTCTGGTACTTATGTTGGGCTAGAAGGACGAATGGAGGAATTAAGAGAAACCTGAAGAAGAATATGCTTTAGAAGTAAGAAAAATCAGTGAACTTGAAATGTTATTTGTTCTTGTTGTTGCCATATTCCTGCAGCTTTTAGTAATTTATTAATGTGATACGGAGTATAAAATTAGAAATGTGTTTCTCTTATGTTTTTTTCTGATGTTCAGACCCTTAATGTGTATCATGGACTCCGTAAGATTAGTAATATGTTGTCTCCAATCTTGAACAAGATCAATTTCAGGTTATTATTTTGCAATTCATAGCCGGAGATTAATTTTTATCATGATTTTGTTCTTTCCACACTGTCGTTATAATTTATCTGCTTTTGTTATGCGACCGCGACTTTGTTTGTCCCTGCAGCCAAGATGGAACTTTAATGGATATCATAAGAGGTTAATAAGATTTTATTCCTAGTAACCGGATGGCACAAACTTGCATAAACATTAACTTGGAATTGGAGCTAGGTGTCATAGGACATGATGAAATTGCCTACTTAAAAGAGAATAATGTTTTCTTCTGATTTCCTTCGATTTTGATGTGAATCTAGTCGGATATAGAACTGCCATATGACTCCTACGATTCCAAATCTAATTTTGCTTCCATTTTTGTTTCTTTTTGCAGGTGGATGAGTTAGTTTTGCTGACTAAAAGCTTCGCTTAACAAAGGGAGAGAGCACTTTTATCCGCACTCACACAAAGGACAATGGTTGTGTACATGAGTGCTCTCTCTTGGTGTCATTCAATCTCGCTGCCAGTGAAGCAGGGAAAGCTTAATGCATATCTTCTCCCATTGATCATGATATGCTGGCAAAAACGTTATTTAGGTTTGTTCTTAGTTCCAATGTTGCTTTACTTTTGAGTGTTTAAACTTGAGTTTCATTCTGATACTTTCCTTGTAACTCGTATAGCTTTTAGTAAATTGAATATGTTATAGGTTTTTGTTGTTACCATATTGCAGTGAGTTATAAAATTATTACTGTAATAGGTTTCTCTTTATGTTTTCTTCTAATTTTCAGACCCAAAATGCTGTCTCCAATCTAGAGCAAGATCATTCTCTATTTCAGGTTATTCTTTTGCAGTTTGTATCAGTAGATTTTTTTTTTTTACGCTTTCATGCTTTTGTTCTTTATGTTTTATTGTTATAATTCATCAGCTTTCGTTATGCGATTGTGACTTTGTTCGTGCCTGCAGCCAAGATGGAACTTTAATGGCAGATGATAAAGAGGTTAAAATTAGTTTATTTCTAATATAATTTGAATGGCAGAAACTTGTATAGACTTTAACTTGGAATTGAAGCTAGGTGTCGTAGAAACGGATGAAATTTCCTACTCAAAAGAGGATAAGGTTTTCTTCCTATTTCCTTCGATTTCGATGTGAATCTAGTCGACAGAGACCAGTCATACGATTCCAAATTTATTCTTTGTTCCATTTTTGTTTCTATTTGCAGGCTGATGAGTTAGCTGACTTTGTTGGTTTAACTTTTGCTTGACAACGAGAGAGAGATAGCACTTTTGTCCGCTCACATACAAGGGACATGGTTTTGTAGAAGAGTGCTCTCTTTTGGTGTCATTCAATCTCGATACCAGTGAGGCATGAAATGCTTAAAGCTTATCTTCTCTCATTGATCATCAAATGCTGGCAAGAAGGCGATTTAGGTTGGTTCTCAGTTCAAATGTTGGTTTGCTTTTAAGTGTATAAACTTGAGTTTCATTCCGATACCTTGCTTACTTCTTATAATCCTTAAAGTTGTTCTTCATTTGGGGATTTTTTATTTTCTCTTACTGATATCCTACTTATAGATTAGAAGGATGAAGGTCTCCACCATGAGCCAAATGCTAAATGACAATATCTTTTATAGTTGTATTCATTAGCAGTGCTGGTGTCAGTCATTCAATCCCATCCAGAGATAGTCATTACGAGAACATTCATCCACCATCTTAGTCATGGACAAATGGTGGAGGTCGATCATGGTAAGCTTGCACTTATGTGATAGCTCCACTTCCTGGTCTTACTTTTGGAAAAATTTCTACTTCACTTGGTTTTCTTGTGCTTGCTTGGGTGGAGGGATAGAGTACCTTTCTCCTAGTCCAAAAACCTTTCGTCAGTTCGGAAGATCTGATCCAACAGATTTTCCGTATCCTCAGCGAGAGATATTATCATGGTTTTTAGTCGAGGGATTTTTGATTAATTTCTCTCCAATTTTCAACATTTTTCTCTAATCCGTAGTTGGCGTTATATAGTTAGTGACAACTTCGTAATCATATTTTAGATATACTTAGAAACACGGATATGGTAGAGTACATCTCAAGAGAGAGAAACACGGATTAGTTAGCTAGCTTTGTTGACATATTTACACTATAGCGCTCGTCTGTTGAAGTAGTAGATTATAAATGTCCTTCAGAAATTCCCTTAAAAACCTTTACTGCAAAGTGGTGGTTTATATTATGATCTGAAGTCGAGGACATCATACTCATTACTTTTTCCCATAGAAAATGCTATTGGACTACCACCCGGAACTACCAAAGGAAACTATCAAGATGTGTATGATTGGTTCTTGGAATGCTAAATTTAAGCCCTCTATACTGTCTTCTCACAGGCTTCAAACTTTGCTGTTGTATCAGACAGTGGTGTTAATTAGTTCTATGACATCAGACCATGGTATGATATCTTAGGATCTCTATGTAGTATGTATGATCCTTTTTTTTCTTCAGTTTGGTCGAATTGTTGTATGCTTGTATCTACATGTGTGTTGCCTGCTCTCTTTTGGCATATTAGTACATTTTAAGGTTTGTGTATTGGCATGAGACTTGTCAGTTGTGAAGCTGTTGACGGAAAGTTGGAAACAGGGGTCATAAAACTCATTGCAAGTAAAATCTTGAGACCAAAATCCTCTTATACATGTGGGAGGTAATCTAGACCATCGATTGGTATGTTTACAACTTCAAGTAGGAATCCTTGAGCGAAACGAGCATGGCGAGAAATTCTTCTATTCGTCTTCTTACTGTAATGCAATAGTAAATCTAATGAACCTCTTCTAACCAGTATCTTGAAAGTCTGTGTGTATCTGTAATCAACATAGGATGGAGATTAGTATCTTTAAAAGAAGGCTGCATTTTCATGTTATTCATGCATGAAAATTGAATGAATGATGACCACCCAATGGGTTAGTCTATGCTGTCATTTACTTATTTGTGCAACATATTTGTGTGAAAATGAACACACGAATGGTTAAAGAGCATACAATTTTAGTCTGTTGTTTTATGATTTCTTTAGGCCGAATCTTTAGACAGAAGGGATTTTTGTATTTTGGGGTTTAACAGGTAAACATTTGCTGCAGGTTTTATATTATTGCGCAGAGGCACAATTGGGCTGCTAGAATCGATTACTGGGGTATTATGGAGCTGTGAACTGTGTAAGCTGGAATCACAGCAATCTTCACCTGTTGGCATGTGCATCAATGATTCTACTATTCAAATATGGTTTAAATTGTGTTACCTTGATGTGCAAAGAAAAACAAGAAAAAGGGGTTGTCCACCATTGCAATGGTGAACTTTATAAATATCAATAGAAAAAAAGAAAGAAAAAACGTTAGTTTTCTTGATTCAGGTAATTTTGATGTTTCTCTACGACTGTGTTGGAACTATGCAACTACGGCAAATGTCTGCCACTAAACCCGTCTACTGATAGTCTGATATACCATTTCTTTGGAAGGTGGATATTGAATCTTTGTTTAAATTTTTTTTAGGTTGTTAGCATGTGTATCATGACTTGCATTGTAATTGGTCACCACGCACGGCCTTCTTAGCCTGATTCCAAAACTAGCATTGGATCTGTATCCTATGCAAGCTAAACTACAGAATCTAAGATCATATCAGCTCAGCACACAGCAACCTGTTACAATCCTATGGAATATTAAAAGCAAGCACTATGGGGGCTGATTTTTGGCAATGGTGGCCAATTTATCTACTAGTACATTTTACTCAGTAGATAGCCAAGGCTTGGCCACGGCTGTCCATAGTGCTTATAAAAAACAAACCCCAATTCCTCTTCATTTCATTTGCCTTTCTCTTTCCTTCAGGCTTCAGGGGATAAGTGAGAAATTTTGAAAACCTAATATCCGAATATTTGAAATGGAAGATTAATTTTGATTAGGGTATTGGCAACAACGATTCATCACTTCCACTATATTCTCCGTTATCTATAAAATCATTTATTGGTTTCTTTGACCACAAAACAAAGATAAACCCTAACTTTCCATTTGTGAAGAAATTATCAGCTGAAAATGTCTAGCATTCCGGAAGAGATGCACCATGAAATTCTATTGAGGTTACCAGTTAAATCGTTGCTGATATGTAAGTGTGTTTGCAAGAATTGGTATGCCCTAATCTCTACCTCTGATTTTGTTAAATTGCACCTACATTTTACTGTCCAGAAAAACAACCCTATTCACATACTTGAAAAGCCTCGTGCTAGGGCATTTAAGTCCGTTGGGTATGAATCATTAGCTTCATCAGTGTGTGAATTTGAAAATGATGCTATTGAAATGGATCACCCATTCAAGTCTTTACATTATATTGTTCGATTGGTGGGATCATGTAATGGCTTGGTTTGCATACGGTTGGTTGTTGATAATGATGATCGTGATAGGGATTTTCTTTGTCTTTGGAACCCAGCCACAAGAGAATATAAGGAAATACCCAAATCAGCAATTCAAATGAGTAGCATCTGTGCGTTTGGGTATGATCACAAGAATGATGATTACAAGTTGGCAATAGGTGTAACTCAAGGAACAACAGATGCCACTCTAGTCCATGTCTATTCGTTAGCATCAAATTCATGGAAACCTGGGCAAACTGTACCTTATAGGTTTCCTCATTATACGTGTATGCAAAGACATGGAGTGCTTTTTAATGGAGACCTTCACTGGTTAGCCATCGCTCAATATAAGGTTGTCATACTCTATTTGAACATCAGTGACGAGAGTTTCAAAGAATTGCTACTACCAAAAGAATTTTTGGAGAAGAATAATAATCCATGTATGATTTTGGGAGTGTTGAAAGGGTGCCTTTGCATACTTGCCAACTTATATGTTAATGGTATTAAGACTCATTGTGAAGTATGGGAGATGCTGGATTATGGAGTTCAAAAATCTTGGACTAGACGTTATATCATTACTCATGAGAGCATCATCTTCCACAGTATTATATATTTAAGTCCTCCGTGGTCTTTTGAGAATGGCAAGATTCTTTTCAAGACTTATGGTGGTCTAGTTTTGTATGACCCAGAACATGGAAGTGCTAGAGAACTAAATAGACCTAGTAATTTCACCAGGATTGCCGTTAATTATTTTGAAAGCTTAGTTTCTCTCCAATCCGGTACTTATGTTGGGGGAGAAGGGCGGATAGAGGAATCAAGAGAACCCAAAGAAGATTAAGTTTTAGAAGGAAGAAAAACTGTGGAAATTGAATATGTTATAGGTTCTTGTTATTGCTGTATTCCTGCAGTAGTTAGTAATAGGATACAAACATAGTAATATGTTCCTCTTTATGTTTTCTTCTAATTTTCAGACCCTTAATGCATATGATGGATTCCTTAAAATTAGTAATGTTTTGTTTTCATTCTAGAATCTAGAGCAAGATCAATTTCAGGTTATTCTTTTGCAGTTCATATCCAATATTTTTATCCATGAATTTGTTCTTTCTGCTGCATTGTTATAAATCATAGGCTTATGTTATGCAATCATGGTGCCTGCAGCCAAGATAAGATAGTAATTTAATGGCAGATCATATATGTAATAACCATGGAGATTTCAAGCAGACAAATGATTCCAAAATTTAAATGATGTTTTGACGATTCATGTTATGTCTGTGAGCTCAATGTTAGGCCAGCCAGCCGACTGAAGGACGGATGGCTTCAAATGTTTAAAAGAAAAATTAATCTGTATTGAAATTCTGTAAGCATGTAGCCAACATGAGGTAGCTCAGTTTGTCACTCTGTCTAGAGAACTTGCATGGTGTTTGGTTTTTCTCCTACTCAAATGACTCATTTTTGAATCATCCTATGTGTTATATTTGAATACAAAATTATTAAATTATAGGTTATAGGTTTTTCTTTTTTAATCTAGTCAAATATGTGCTTAGCGAATCAGGTAAAAAATTATACCTGACGTAAGTCATATTGTGAATCGGTAAAAAAAAATAAGGTGGTACTCTTTTATTTAAAATTAGTCTTTCAATATAATTTACACAAACGAAATCACACAGTGCTATTGGATGGCAACCTAGCAACAAGCTGGGCGTCAACCCCCTCTGAACAACAATGCCTACTCTATGAAAAACAAAACTACCATAACCACTACTAGCGTCATTATTAACAAGACAATTCTCCAGACGCTTAAAAAAAACATAAAGTATCTTCGCCGAGCTCACCCAAAGTAGAGAAAGCCAAGACCCCAAGACCATAACCGAGTGAAGTGCACTTGTCCAGATATTTAGCACGCTTCCTTGAAACTTCCTTTGAAATGGCTTTCCCTGGGACAAAAGAACGAACACCATCACCAGAAAAGGGCGAGAAAACAGTAACATCCATGCATACATCTTGCCCGTTTTCCCAGTTGAGGACAAGGATATCAGCATGCCTCAAGTCTTCATCCTCATCTGAAACAATACCCAGAGAAACCTCCTTGCGGGCAGGTACACTAACCTTGTAACAAATATCAACAGTAATATCACGGACCACATCATGTCAAAACTTACTTCCAACATCTTTAGCACAATGAAGCGCATGATCACCAAAAATGTCCATAGTTTTGTTGCAACTAGTGCATAAGCCATTCTCAACAAACAGAGGAATTCCAAGACGATAACAGAGCACAACCCGAAACTGTCTAGGCCCAATGCACTGGTTAAGCCCACTGATTGGTACAACTAGTAGATAATCTTGAGCATGCTTGATACGGTTACACTGCCACAAAACAGATTCTCTTGCAGACAAGGAAAATTGGTTTGGGATTTGCTTCTTAATTGCGTCAAAATAAGTGACTGCCAGGTAATGCATGGGTGGGGGGGGAGTGTCATCGACACAGTAAGAAGGAGGTAATCCACATACCTGAATAAAGTTCTGAAGAGCCAACTGATAAGCAAAGCCTTTGTTTGTTGAGAATAAATTACCCATAATTGTCTTCTGTACGGAAGCGGTCTGATTCTGAGAAGCAAGGAAACATTAAGTACGGGAATCCGCCATGGTGTAGATGCCCAGACCACCATCTTTGATAGGCAAAGTAGCTAACCGCTGCTGTAGAGGACCAAACCATGCACCATCTCCAGTAACTAAGAGTCTCAAATACTTAAGTAAATGATCGTCAAAAAGATCAGTGGCTGATTGCAAGGCTGCTGGATTGGTAGTACGCATTGCAAAATATATACGAGATACACCAGTGCAATTACGAAGTAATAACATCTCACTCTGAGCGTCCTTGAGTTTTTTGATTGCATCCATCAGTTGAACAGTTTTATTCACCCTGGTCAACATCATATCACTAATGAAGCTCGGATCCAAACTCACAGGTCCTCCCAGAAGCTTAACACCATTAGAAGGCTTACCAATATCTGGGGGGAAAACACCGTCTAAAGTGCTTCTGGGATCAATAGATGTCCAAAAGACTTCGATTTTACGAACGTTAAGATGCAAACCCCTGTTAGGTCCTTCAGCCTCTATTATACGCAGTGCCTTGGATACTTCCAAAGTATCCCCAATGATGGTACCATCATCAAGGTACCAAGCATGCAAATCAAGGGTGCAACGAGAAGCAATAGTCCTCACAAGAGGATGAAGAGTCAAAGCAAAAAAGCAAGGGACCGAGGGGGTCTCCTTGCTAAACCCCGAGAGCATAAGACAATATAAATTGGTCATAATAGAGTTTAGCAGGTCGCAAATAACAAAACTATACCCATCGATAAATACCTGGACAGTGGAGAGAACCTCTTTGATGAGATGAGACCTACTCACCATGTTGAAAGCATTGGAAAAGTCAATAAGCAGCATTGACATTGTATCCGAGTGACCTTTCAACTCTAGTAAGCTATTAACAGCATGTAAAATACTCTCCCCACTGACAGGAACACCAACTCCAAATTGATAGTCGCCTAAATAAGAGGTCATCTCTTTCCCGACTGAAAAAACAGCAATTTTGGAAACCAGCCTTTTCCAAACCGTGCCAACTGCAATCGGTCTTATACCACCCCCTGGCTTAAGTAGTGGAGTCAAAGGCGCACTGGCAATGAACTCTCCCAAGCTATTGGGGAATTTACTAGCAAACCAAAGATTGACTACCCCAGTGATCGAAGCAAGTAAATTATCCGCCACCGAAGCTGCAGCACCACTCATGACATCAACCAAATATTGTGCTCGTAAGCCATCTCTCTCGCAAGAAGTACCCTTTGGGAATCTCTTTATAGCTCCCAAGACATCCCGTGAATCCACCAAAATTGGGTCACCAATCACAACATCCGAAGGAACAACGGGGAGAGGAGCTGATGGATGCTTATCTTGCAAATCCAGATAAGTATTCTCGTGACGCGGAGCTACCCCTGATGAAGAAAGAACGCGTATTGCAGCCGAGTAATGACCAAAACCAATCTTCTTCTGGCAAGCCAAAATATTGGCAGCACCTTGTTTCTTCGAGTCTTCCTTACCATTTCCCATTCGGACAGGTTGTTGTAGGAGTTTCGACACCAAAGTGGAACAACCATTCGGCTCTTTACACACTGGGATAGCCTGGTTTATAGATGCTATCTGCAGTTTCTTGCGGCTGCCAGACTTAGCCTCAACGGAATTATTCGGTCTGAACAAAGATAGCATGAAAATGGGAAGAAGTAAAAGCTGTAGCCAAGTGAAAATGTTACCTGGGCTTGCGATAACTCTATCAAGATAGTGTTTCAACTCCCTGGAGAAGCTAAGCCGGCATTGGTGTGGAATACATTTTACCGTAGTGAACTGCCGCTGGAAGACGTTGTTCAATAAGTCCGTGGAAAGAAGAACGCCAGAATCGACACTCAAGGGTAGAGCTTCAGCACCGTCTGTAGAGTTAACACAACTCACAACACTGGAAAGTGTTAAGCTAGCAGCACTACCTGGTTTAGCAAGGTCGTGAAGAAGGAAATCTTCACCATCTCCGTTCAGTGGTTCGGCGATAACCTCACCATGTACAACACCTTTCCTACCTCTGTAGTGCATCGAACAAGCATGAAGATGCATGCAACGACATCACATCCACATGCGTAGGATGCAAAGAAGCTTCTCCCAGGCATGATAAATGTTCAAGTCCGTAGCTAGAAGCTCTCTGCAAAAATCAATCTTGGATGCTAATGAAAAATGCTTGTCCTGAAAGTGTTTCAAGAAAGAAACCTTAGCGTAAACTCTACCATTGACACAATCACGACAATTATGGTAAGTCTTGAACGATGGTAGGAAAGATCATCGTCTGGGACTGTGACGGATGATGCAGAAGCTTCATGGGGTTGTGAATCTGACAAACGACGGTGGGAAGAAGATTTGGTGAGAATCGCCATAACGGACTGTAAAACAAAACCCTAAAAGAAGAATAGCCTAAAACCCTAAAAACCAAAGCAAAATCGCATGGAAAACAAAGGGGAAAACGAAAGAGGACTGAAAAATCAAAGACGCAAAGAAAAGAAGAATCAAAAACCAATGGGAAATCCGAACAAAACATGGTAGTTCTGGAAATTATGGCCGGTTTTCAGTTGCCGAAAAAAATCGTCGGAGCAAACCATGAGTAAATAAGATAACTTAGGTTTAAAAACCATGGCCGGTTTTTTATTTAAAAGAATAATTATTATTTTTTGAAGCAATAAAATTTTGTTGGTTGGGTTTTCATAAGTTTATTTATCCGACAACCACACCAGCCAAATTCTTGGTTTTAACACACTAGAATTTTTCTCTCTCTTTTGTACGATTCCTTCTCTCTTCTCAACCTTCCAACCCTAGTTAGTAATTCGGTGAATTATTCGCGAACGAATCCGAATCGTCCGCATTCGAATCATACCGAATACTTCAAACACCGTCCCTGGTACGCGAACTATATGGGGATCCTGAATCATGAGCGAATAATTCGTGCCGTATGAAAGTTCGGCGTACTGATTCGCCTTGGTTTACTGAAGCCTAACTCTGATTCCTTCCCTTATCATACTGGGCTAGAGGTAACTCGAGCCCAATTGTCCATTTCCATCCCCTTAAATGTGGTTTTCACAAAAATTTGAGATGGGAATCGAACTCAAGACGTCAAGACCCCTTGAATTATCTCGGAGCCACTGGACCAACAACTTGTTGGTGATATAATTAAATGATATTTAATATATATTGCATTTTTAGCACAAACTATACATCCCAACCTATAAAATTCTAAAATTTTATTATTTAATAATGCCGAATTTTGAATACCGAACTCACATTCCTGTAACGAATTATACACATACATATCCGTACCGAACTACTCTCCGATTAACGAACCGTTGACCGGCTTTTTGACCGAATCCGACCTATCCGGATCCGAATAATTCACGTACGCATGTCGTTCCGAACTACTCCCCTTACCCCAAATTGCTAACTAGGCTTCCAACAAAATTCTGATTTCCTTATCGTTGCGTCTTTTTTTTGTCATTTAGCGGCTCTTTTTTCGTCGTTTTTCTGCCGGGGAACTCTGATGAAGAGATGAATCTCACTTGTTTTTTTCTCAATCATGAACTCTAAGAGCATCTCCAATAGAAGGTCGGAGATTTATTTTTTAACGACATATATGATTTTAGAGGTTCATTTTAACAAAAAAAATCTCCAACAGTAGGTCCTACAAAACAGGAGGGATGAAATACTAAGTTTGAAGGTCTTGAAGAAAGTCTTATCTTGATCTTCGGAATGACATCCATGTCATATTTTTTTATTTTTAATAATTTATTAAAATACAAATAAACGGTTAAGATTTCATCACATAAGGTTTTCGAAGGGTCAAACCTCTGTAGTATTGGAGATGGTTTATTAGTTATGGGGTCATATATTTACTATATGTGGAAATCCTCCTAAATAAGGGTCTTAAAAGAATTTCCATGCAGGATTTTTAACACCAGCTATAGGAGATGCTCTAATGGAAACTCAATCACAAAATACTATCACCACAATCACTAGAATCACATAGAGAAAAAGGCACAACACCACCTCTTTCCTCCAAACCCCCCAGATCTGTAAATATAGATGCATACAAGTAAAAACTGTTGATACCAAATCTAGCAATCATCACTTAAACAACGCTCAATTCAACCATTACATGTATCACCTCTGGATGAACCTTTACAAAGATATTTTACATTATAGAAATCAAATTATTTATGTCTTTGTATCTCTACGTGTTAAACTAGCCTGCCATTATACAAATTCTCACTTCTTTCACAAGTAGAATCGAACATAAAATCCTCTTAAATCCCTAATTTTCCATCAGAGTTTTCATCATCACTATACAATCCCACAGCTGTAATGCCAAAAAACGAATTGCTCTACTCACTTCAGCCGACAATGTAATCAACATAATAATCCAACCCTCCCAACTCCATAAACAACAAAGCGATCCACAACCACTGCAACCCCCTCACGCACTTCGACCGCCCAAATCTGGTCATCGCCAGATCTTGTATCCACTTAGTCAGAGGTTTTTGGGGACGTTTTTTCTCGTTTTTCCTCATTTTCACCTATGGGTTCCTTTCCTTTAGCATTGCACGCCCATCGAGATCCGTTGGTTTCCTTTCATTGCCAAACATGTGCAATAGTCAAAAACAGTAAAGCTAGTCAACCAAATTTTATCTCAACAAATTTTTACACACGAGTGTTTCTCACAAATATTAAAACCATTAAATCGACTTGGTCAGGTATTTCGACTCATGTATGGTTGTTATTAATGTTATTTTATCTTAACTATGAGCTACCTACCTATGATGCATCAACATATGGTACCAAAATTGACTCGGTTTTCCTAGCAGTTCTGGATATGAATGGTCATGACTTTTTTAACTACAAAAATATGATTATGACCTTATTATCTGCTATAATTTTTTTCTTTACTCAAGTAACTCAACAGGGTGTAGTGTCGAGATATTATTAGCCTCTCTAACTCAATGCCGCTATAAAAAAACCATCGCTTACCATGTGAAATCTGATGGTAAGCTGAGACACATGTGAGAAGCCGTAATATGGAGGAACCTCATTGACAACTAACCCAAAAATCTAGTCAGCAATTCAGCAACCTTTTCTGACAAAAACTCATATGTGACTCCAATTCAAAATAAATTTCACTTTTTTCTAGTTCAATTATTCATCTCAAACCATTCTAAAAGTCATTCCAAAACTTATTATTTCATCTGCATCTATACTGAAATGACCTCTATTTCCAAATAAAGTGATTAATAACCTAGTTTATCAAATGAAAACTGCTATGACTATGCCTAAAGACCTATTTCTAAAAGTTTTTCTTAACCTGGACAACATCCATATCAAACAAGAGATGGTATGAAAATGGTGTTTCATAGGAAAACCATGCAGCAATATCTGTTTTGATACAAATAGAATAGTAACTTCATCAATGCTAATTGGTAGTTGTTGAGAAGGATTGAAATTGATATTTGGAACATAAGGAGGAATTTCTACACTCTTAGACTCACCAATGAAGAGGACTACAACGCTCTCAGAAGTGGTAGTACTAGAGGTGTTTTTAATAATCTCATGGTTCTTATTAGAGTTCCTGCTGGAGGTCTTGACCTGACTGATGAAGAGATTTTTACCAAGGTCATGGTTTGGATTATTATCAAGAGAATTCCCAAGCATATCATTCTAGATATAATAGGTATTCTCAAATCGGCTGGTGCTTTTCAAGATGCTAAAAGACCTTATAGTAGAGATAGGTACGAAAATAATATAGAAGTCAAACTAACTATTGATGTTACTAGACCCTTCAAATTTGGAATTGAAGCCTTTGAAACAGTAACTCTATCTCAGTTGTCGGAATTCACTTAGAGCAACTTTAGTATTGTTATTATAAGCGCCATATTTCTATAATCTCAAACGAAATGTCTCTATATGAGAACGTTTTTTTTGGAAATTCTCATATATAGCTTGTTAGAGCACTGCTAGCTCGGTCGAACTCGTAAGTGTTGCTATCTCAAGCTTGTTTGTCAAGTTTAATTGCCAAAACTATAAGTCTTGATTTCTAGTCTACTTATAGCTAAGTCTCGGATTAATATAGTAAGTGTAATTGAGATTTAGACTTCACGGCGTTCATCGAATGAAGATGAAAAACTACTCAAGGGAACTTGTGGAACTTCATCAACAAAAGGTATGTGGAGACTTGAACTCATCTATCACTCAAAAGTATATCTACTCCATCTCTTATTTGAAACAAAAGTCGTATTGCTATATATACTTCAATTATACACATTTAGTATTTTGAGCCGATTTTATCTCGCTTATCTATTTCTCGAAATATGTGTCGGTAAGCTTTCACTTTAACCAAGTTCATCTTTTATTCTTGACGAAATTCAAAATATAATCATGTGAAAATCGCCTTGTAACATCTTACATGATTTGTGTGAGACAGTCATTTGATGTAGACTCGGAATGTTTCATAATGATCATTCGATCACTTGAAAATTGCTTTGAATCTAATAGTTTGGGTGAGACAGCTATTGTCATCTTCAAAGAATGTTTCAATGATTGAACATGTAACCACGATTGAATATAAACATAGTGTGTATTCATATTTGTGTAAAGTCCAAACCCAGGAACCATGGTATCCGTACCCGTACGCGTACTGGTTGGTTGTTAAAATTCCGAAAACTAAGGCGGAAGTTCAAGTTCCATAAATTTATGCTGTAGTTTGGAAGTGTAAAATGGTATGCGTACCCGTTCGCGTACTGGCATTACCAAACTCAGTCTGGTTACTTAGGTATGCGTACCCGTTTGCATACTTAAGTAGGTTATGTTCTAAAATCGGTTTTTTCATGAACTAATACATTTATATAATAAGGAATGAAATCTTTTGCAAACCGTGGGTATAATGTTCATGAAATGATTCGAGCGAATCAAAATCTATTTTTCTTCAATTGTGTCTTGTATACTTCTATGAGAATATAAACAATTGAAAAACTCTCTAACTAGTTTCATTTGAGTCACTTGAACTAGTTATGATAAAGATGAATAAGGTTGATACGAAAGTGCTTATATGTCTAACCTATGGTTAACTATTGTTGAACCAACTAAGTGTACATGTTTAGGTACGGTTGCCTTTATCTAAATGTCGGTACATTTTATTTGTGTATAACAAGCTAAGTTCGATATAACGGTTGAAAGATATTAGCTTCAATCTAATCAGGTTTTCATCTAACGGTGAATATTGAATGCTTTGTTACCAAGGTAACATTGATTTCAAACCCTGATTTGAAGACTATATAAAGGAGAACTCTAGCAATTGGGAAACCTAATCCCCATACCTCCTGTGTGATACTAGTTTCGACTATAGTCGATTCTCCTTTAACCTTAGGTTTTTCACGAAACCCTGTAGGTGAACGACTTCATTGGGATTGTGAAGCCAGATCCAACTATTTCTCTATAGTTGTGTGTTCTGCTCTTTCTATTTTATTTGTCATATATCGTATTGAGTACTATCTTCTTTAAGATTTGATCGATATTTATTCTTCGATAGGCAAGATTGAAAAGTAGTCACAAACATCTTCGTCTTATCGTTTGTGATTCCAAAATATCTTGTTTCGTTAATAGATTAAGATTATTGTGAGGTGATTGATAATACTAGGATGTTCTTCGGGAATATAAGTCAGATTTATCAATTGGTACATGTTCACCTTGATTTATCAAAAGACATAACAAAACTCATAGGTATATCTATGGGAGACATATTTATCTGTACAATAGACTTTTCTATGTGAGACATATTTGTTTATCAAGTCTTCGACTTTGGGTCATAGCAACTCTTAGTTGTGGGTGAGATCATCTAAGGGAATCAAGTGCACAGAATCCGGCATGGTTCAAGAGGCGCAAGGAATGCATCTGTACCTTGATCAGTGTGAGGTTTATTAGGGATCAACTACATTCCAGTATGAAGTTATATTAGTAGTAGGCTAGTGTCTGTAGCGGCTTAATACAGTGTGGTGTTCAAATATGGACTAGGTCCCATGGTTTTTCCTGCATTTGTAGTTTCATCGTTAATAAATTTCTGGTGTCTGTGTTATTTCTTTTCCGCATTATATTTTGTTATATATTAGAAATATCACAGGTTGTGCGTCAAATCGATCAATTGGTAAATCCAACCTTTGGTTGTTGATTGATCCTTGAACATTGGTCTTTGGTACCGTTCAAGTTATTTCTCTTATATTCAACCAGGCTCGCAGATTCCTGTTTGTTTGATTTCATATTGAATTGAGAAATTAAGATACAACTCTTGGATATACTTTTCTTGAGATTGAGTCTGACTGTCTAGTTGATTCTCTCAAAAGTATAATGGAGTTTGTCCATACAGATTGCTAAGCGAAATATTGGGTGTGTTTGTTAGACCCCGCTTTTTCAATTAGTATCAGAGTAGACAAACACCTTTAAGACCTCATAAGTATGTGTTTGTAGCGATCTGACTCTATGGATAATAGTGTTATCTCTGATAAACTCATCACCATAAATAAAAGCTCTGTTTCCATGAAATCTATTAATGAGAAAGATTTGTTAATCTCAAATATAGATGAACTTAGTGTTCTGGAAAAAAGGACTTGCATTGACAAGGGTTACCTCGATTACTTTTCGAACGAGTTTGACTCTGTTGAAGAAAGGAAAATATACAAAGTGAGAGAAGTTATTCTAAATCTTGTTAGAATCCAGGATGATAGAATCAATCGGTTGAAAAACAACATCAGTGCTCTTATCGATATAGTAAAAGATCGTGATTCTAAATTTAAGGCTCTTAGCAAGGAAAACACCGAAGTTTGCTCTTCACGAACCTTTCTCGAGGCGAAACTCAAAAAGGATGCTTTGGAAATTGAACATCTTTTGAGTAAACTCTCTATTCAAGGATGTTCTAAAAAGTCCACTATACCAACCGATTCTGACTCAACTATAAGAAATTTATTTCCGGAAGCAAAATCGAAACCCTTTCCTATTGGAAAAGATGTACGTGTATCTTCCTCTAATCAAGGAATCTCCACATCACATAAAAGGAAGAAATCCCCCAACGATGTTGTTAAATATGTTTTCTCTAATCATTCATGTGATCAAAAATTGTGTTTCTTTTATAGTTCAAAAGAACATGTTGAACAAAAGAGGAATTCTAGGTTGAAGGACAATTCTATTGTTCGACTTCAACACACTTTATATTTAATTCTCAAAGGTGTAACTGACAATTGTATGTCTAAACCAATTGGTTTTAGTACTTGCCCTGTAAATCCTACCAGGAAAGTCAGTTCGAAATGTTCCTCAAATGTTCAAGCTTGTAACAACAATCTTAACATAAATCATCCGAGAAGAGTTCAATGATCTTCTTCGATTAAAAAGGGAGATGTTGTTGTTCTTGATGTGAATAAGGTACCAGAAGAAGGAAGCAAAAATGGAGATGTGAAAGACAACCTAAATTTGATAATTGGAGGATACAAGGAACTCATCAACAGGCTATCAAATTCCTATGGTCAAAATCCTTCATGTAAGAGTCCATACTATGTGTCGTATTTTGATGATAGTAAGTTTTATGATAACTTTTCGCATCACAATGGTTTCCCTCCAAATATTATAAAAAATAGGTTTAAACAAGAACAACATTCATTTGATGATCTTAAAGCTCATACTTGTGCTAATTAATCACAAGGTTGCATTCTCACTCAAAAAAATCCTGGTTGAGTGAGATACGATCAGGTATACTTATGGAATTTTTTTTTGTTGAATGATTAGTTATTTTCTTATCGTTATTAGATGAATCATCATTCACAGAAATTATTGCACAAGTATTTGCATCTGATTCTATCATTATTTTTCTTCTTGAAGTTTTAATGTGACACAAATGCCACACTCATGCTCTAGATTTTTCTCTTGTGAGAATATACGAATTTTGAGATGAGTTTTGTGAAAATATTCTCTTAGCAAAATATTGTTTTCCAAACAGTTTTTCTTTGTTTGCATTTTTTCTGATGTTTTCCTCCTATGGGTCAAGTTGTGTTCGTACGGGTACCCATGTTACATGTCACGAAACAACTTAGGAAACCCTAAAAGCTTTCCCGAAATCATTCATATGTCCTTCATTTTGAGTTGAGTTATCTCACTCTAGTTTTTCTATTATCAAGAATGTCTTCGCCACCTTGTTCTTGGGGTATGTGTGTTTGCGTTCGTGAACTATGATTATCCCATATATGTCAAAAGTTAAGTCTTTCATATGTCATTATGCAAATATTGATAAAAGATTGAATGAACTTTTGACAAACAAAAGTTAAGCCTACTAGATGACCGTTTCCACAGTGGGAAGGGCCGACCGAAGAAAAAAAGAAACACTGCTGCAATTGGACTGTAAAAGAAAATTTGTGCCTAAAGTGAAAGTATCACTTTCTTGAAACGGGAAGAGTACATCGTTTTATTAGTTGCAAAGGAAAATTAGTTGATGAATAAACCAAAATATGGCTACATAAAGTATTATGTATCCTTTGTGCATAAAGGATATACATTTATTTTCAAAATTATGCCTAAAATGATAAATCCCTCCGATTTTTTCGTAAAAACTCTAAATTTGATATTGTTGTTTGTGCTCGTTGGATAGGTTTTTTTATTAGATTTCCAACGAGATAAAATTTGTAAAATTCCAAGGCACGGATTTTTAGATATATTATTTTAAAGTTTGGTTACCAATTATACCCTTAAAGAATAAGAAATTATAATAAAATTTTACTTTTATATCTAGTTTCCCTTCTTTAAAAAAATTACACCTACGTCCTTTTTGGTTACACCAAATCCAATTTTTTTTGTCTAATAGAAAACAAATGTCACGCTTCACATTGACACAAAGTCACCATATAAGGTCCTCCCACGCTTCGCTCGGTCGGCCCAATTATGTCATTATGCAAATATTGATGGAAGATAGGATGAACTTTTGTCTACAAATATTCAGTCTATTATATGTTTCTATGCAAATAGTGATGAAAGATAGAATGAATGTGTATCTATTCCATAGTATTGGTCTTCCCTGATCCACATCCTTGTGTAAATACTGTGCGGCTCCGTAAGTTTTCTTATGTTGAGCATTTCCGATTAAATTAATCATGAGTTCTCTTGTGGTTAATTCAATTGAGTATTTTGGATACAAAATCATATTTCGTGTGATTTGTTAATGTCCAAAGAAATCCTCCTATTCTTGTGAAAGCAAGGTTGCTCTTGTTGTTCTTTCGGGAATGACATTTTTTGGGGAGAGTTCTTATTTGAACTTGTGCTTTATTGTCATATCTTTGTGGGGAGTGCGGTTGTGGAATATTATAGGGGTTATCTTGTATCTTTATAAACTCCTTGATGAATGCATTTAGCTTCGGCTATATGATTGCACCTAAACAAAGTTGATATGTGGTTCTATTTTGGTCATGAACTATCTCTATAGAAATTTCATTAGGATCCCACTAGTTTTCGTACCTTTGCCACTTTATATTGACAAAAAGGGGGAGAATTAATGTGTAGTTCACACTACAAATATATATGGTTTAATGATACTATGACATTGTATAACAATGATTGAAAGCTATTGTTTTCTCATTGTTATATCTACGGATCTTCAACAACTATGATGTTGAGTTGAATACATTTAGAATCATTGGAGTACTTGGAAGTGATGAAGATTTCGAGTAATGTTGAAGAACGAAGGAGATCAAGCAAAGCTACAAAGTTTATTTATTTTGTAATCCATAAGTATTGATAGTTTTGTCACTAAAATTGGCAAAGGAGGAGATTGTTAGAGTACTGCTCGGCCGAACTCGCAAGTGTTCTATCTCAAGCTTGTTTGTCAAGTTTAGTTGCCAAAACTATGAGTCTTGATTTCTAGTCTACTTATAGCTAAGTCTCGGATTAGAATAGTAAGTGTGGTTGAGCTTTAGACTTCACGGTATCCATCAAATGAAGACGAAGAACTACTCAAGGGAACTTGTGGAACTTCATCAACAAAAGATATGTGGAGACTTGAACTCATCTATCACTCAAAAATATATCTATTCTATCTCTTATTTGAGACAAAAGTCGTATTGCTATATAGACTTCAATTATACACATTTGGTATTTCGAGCTGAGTTTATCTCGCTTATCTATTTCTCGATATATGTGTTGGTAAGCTTTCGCTTTAACCAAGTTCATCTTATATTCTTGACGAAAGTCAAAAGATGACCATGTGAAATCTCCTTGTAACATCTTACATGATTTGTGTGAGACAGTCATTTGATGTAAACTCAGAATGTTTCTTATTGATCATTCGATCACTTGAAAATTGCTTCGAAGCTAATAGCTTGTGTGATACATTTATTGTCGTCTTCAAAGAATGTTTTAATGATTGAAATAAGGGTTTAGAACATGTAACCATGATTGGTTGTTGGAAGTCCGGAAACTAAGTATGTGTCCCCGTATGCGTACTAATTGGTTATTGGAAGTACGGAAACTAAGTATGTGTACCCATACGCGGTACGAGTACTGGCGTAAGTTCAAGTTCCATGAATTTCTGTTGGAGTTTGGAAGCGTAAAATGGTATGCGCACCCGTACGCGTACTGGCGTAACCAAACTCAATCCGACAACTTAGGTATGCGTACCCATTTGCATACTTAAGTAGGTTATGTTCTAAA
Source organism: Papaver bracteatum (assembly GCA_023529315.1). NCBI lineage: Eukaryota > Viridiplantae > Streptophyta > Magnoliopsida > Ranunculales > Papaveraceae > Papaver > Papaver bracteatum. Next base: position 421,817 of record JAJJWX010000127.1, read on the forward strand.
ATCGGTTTGTTCATGAACTAATACATTTATATAATAAGGAATGCAATCTTTTGCAAACCGTGGCTATAATGTTCATGAAATGATTCTATTGAATCAAAATAGATTTTGCTTTAACTATGTCTTGTATACTTCTATGAGAATATAAACAATTGAACAAATCTATAACTAGTTTCATTTAAGTCATTCGAAGTACTAGTTATGACAAAGATGAATAAGTTTGATATGAAAGTGCTCATATGGCTAACCTATGGTTAACTATTGTTGAACCAACTAAGTGTACACGTTTAAGCACGGTTACCTTTATCTAAATGTTGGTACATTTTATTTGTGTATAACAAGTTAAGTTCGATCTAACGGTTGAAAGATATTAGCTTGAATCTATTCAGGTTTTCATCTAACGATGAATATTGAATGCTTGGTTACCAAGGTAACATTGATTTCAAACCCTGATTTGAAGACTATATAAAAGAAAACTCTAGCAACTGGGGAACCTAATCCCCACACCTCATGTATGATACTAGTTGCGACTAGAGTCGATTCTCCTTTAACCTTAGGTTTTTCACGAAACGTTGTAGGTTAAAGACATAAAAACTTCATTGGGATTGTAAAGCCAGACCCAACTATTTATCTTAGTTTCGTATTCTGATCTTGTTGTTTTATATCGTATTGAGTACTATCTTCTTTAAGATTTGATCGAGATTTATTCTCCGATAGGCAAGGTTGAAAAGTAGTCACAAACATCTTCGTCTCAACATTTGTGATTCCATAATATCTTATTTCGTTAATCGATTAAGATTATTGTGAGGTGATTGATAATACTAGGTTGTTCACGTGGAATATAAGTCCGGTTTATCAATTGGTTCATGTTCACCTTGATTTATCAAAAGAAGGAAAAAATCATAGGTATATATGTGGGAAACATATTTTTTTATACAATAGACTTTTCTGTGTGAGGTAAATTTGTTTATCAAGTCTTCGACTTTGAGATGTAGCAACTCTTAGTTATGGGTGAGATCATCTAAGGGAATCAAGTGCGCAGAATACGACGTGGTTTAAGAGGCGTAAGGAACGTAACTATACCTTGATCAGTGTGAGATGGATTAGGGCTCAACTACACTCCAGTCCGAAGTTAGCTTGGTAGTAGTCTAGTGTCTGTAGCGTCTTAATACAGTGTGGTGTTCAAATATGGACTAGATCCCGAGGTTTTTCTGTATTTGTAATTTCCTCGTTAACAAAATTTATGGCGTCTGTGTTATTTCTTTTCCGCATTATATTTTGTTATATAATGGAAATATCGCAGGTTGTGCGTTGAATCGATCAATTGGTAAATCCAACCTTTGGTTGTTGATTGAAATTGATTGATCCTTGAACATTGGTCTTTGGTACCATTTAAGTTATTTCTCTTATATTCAATCGGGCTTGCAGATTCTTATTTGTTTGATTGCGGATTGAATTGAGAAATTGAGATACATCTCTTGAATATACTTTTCTTGATATTAAGCCTGACATTCTAGTTGATTCTCTCGAAAGTATATTGGAGTTTGTCCATACATATTATTAAGAGAAATATTGGGTGTGTTTGTTCGACCCCCGCTTTTCCATAGCTTCACGAAGTTATAAAGCGCGTGCAAAAACAAACGTAACTTTAAATTGTGTGGAACAATAAATGATGCTTTAGTTTACGTTTGATAAATGTTACGTTATTTATAAATTCGTCTGTCTTGACCGACATTTAAAAATGCGATTATTGAAACGTGGTTTTTAATAGCGTCTGACAGAGGATGCAACTTATATATGCGTCTCACTATGACGTAATTTCAAATTATGTTTCGTTGAACGTGCCTATTAACGGCGTCTCCACTGAATGTTTTTTATAACTGCGTCTTGTAGTGTGAGCAATAATTGTTTTAGGACCCCTTAACTATCAAAGTTCCAACACCCACCAATGACCATCCATATATACACATCTGTCGGTTCCACAACTCATTGTTTACTGGTGCCAGCCAGGGCCCATGGAACATGGTTTGTTGTTGTTGTTGTCACGAGATCATGTCTATATCCCATTTCTTTTTATTTTTTCATTTGCGCCATTGACATATACTATAAAGTTTGAATACAACATGAATTCCATAAAAGCACCTACAAGAGACCCAGTTATAAACTGAACGTATTTATAAAACCCACCTAAATTGAGGCGCAGTTTTTGATGCCGTTTGATAAAACGTAATTATAGAAAATGTTTCACAGAAAAATGATATTTTAAACCTTGTGGTATAACAGACGCAACTTATAATTTCGTTTAATATCACACGCTATTGTAAAATACGTTTGACTTGGACATATTATATAATTACATTCCTGTTGAAATAATGATATTAACTATGTTAATTTGTCTCTCACTGCGTCACGTACCAAATTGCTAAGACAAAAAAGCCATATATGGGATGAGAATTTGGGTATATAGAAACTCATGACTAAAGTTTCTCTTATGCTCTCAATGACATCAAATTTTTCAAAGTCTACAGAGTCCTTGATAATCCTAACCAACTTAGTGCCTCCCATACAACTCCAAAACATCAAAACCCAACAACCATTTAACCTACTACACAAACATATACCCTAAAACAGAAAGGTGCGCTCAGTGAAAAAGCTCTCACCCCTTAGATCTTACTTTGAATAAAGATGCACCATTGGAATTTGAAGTCAAAATAAAACAAGCTAAGAGAATTGAGCTTAAAAATGTTATACCAAGCCTTGAGGATCCTTCAAATAATCATATCATTTTTGGAGTTGCCCAGCTGTCCACTGATAGAGCTATAGACATCCCATAAAACCCATTTGGTCTTGCCTTCCAAATGAGGAACGAGAAAAAAAATTCTTTTCCAAAAGACTACAAAGCCCCTACAAGGGAAAAACTCCAAATTTGAAGGTTGCTACTAGAGAACTTGGAAAGGGGGTTGCAGAGGACTCCAATACTATAATTTCATCTATTGTCTTCCCTGCTACCAGACCACCAAATTCTTTTCCTTTTGAAATGTTACCCACCCTAGCTCAAATCAAGAAAATAATGGATGATTGGATTCAAAAGAAGAAGAGAGAAGCTTGGAAGGCCAATAAAAAGCTACACTAGTTTAATGACATGTGTGAAAATCAAGCTGGGATGTGTCACCAACCATTGGAAATGAAAATAAATAAAAACTAACAATCCCATAGAACCAGAAATTCTCAAAATAACCAATGACACATTTGATGTCAACAAACAGACGCAACTGGGGAACTATTCTGCTGAAACTGTGGTAACAAATCTATACTATCTTTATGTGAAAATATTTCTTATTTTATTTATATATGCACTAGCATGATCATGCTCAATATCAACATACCCTTTAAACTCAGTGAGCTCCTCAGAAATTTTCCACAACACTATAAGAACACTTCTAAAAGAATCATATTTAAATATCCATTGTTGCTTATTGTTGGCAATTTTCACCTCGCTGGCTTGGAAATGTCAAGACCTTGGCTCAAGGGACAGTAAGAAATATCTCAAAAATATGTTTAATAAGTTAAATCATGATATTATCTTTCTGTCTGAAAACTAAATAGGAAAAAGAGAACTTAAGGAAAATTATGAATGATATCAATGTGAATAATTATTGGTTCGTGGAACCAGGAGGTGCTAGTGGCACTTCTGGTGGCATAGATTTGATATGGAAAAGTAACACCAATATTGATTTCTCTTTAAACCATATCAATGCTACTGTCAACACTTCCCACAGTCCTCCTGTGTTACTTATGGGTTACTATGGTAGCCCTTATAATGTGGCAAAAAAAAAAGACTCTTGGAGGATGATTCAAAATACTGCTCTTACAAATCATCTTCCTTGGATGATCATTGGGGATTTTAACAACATTCTCCATGACTCTGAAAAATCCAGTGCTTATCCTATAGTCACAATATAGTGTTAGAGCATGGCTCGGTTGAACCCACCAAGTGTTGGTATGTCAAGTTTGGTTGTCATATTTTAGTGAACCAAAACTCATTTAAGAGCCGCTTGATTTAAATGTACTAGAGTCAACTTCGTATAGGTTAGCTTGAAAGTATTAGGATGAGACACTACAAGTACTGCAAAGACTTGAAGAAGTGAATAAGTACGGAGCTACAACCACAACATTATCCTTCCACTTGAGGTTAGTGATATTTTACTTGAACTGTTTCATTCCCTAACATATCTTTCAAGTCGTGCAGATTGAAAACATAAAACCGCGAATCATGAACACTCTAAATAGACATAGTATTAAGGAATACAATATGAGGTTTATTGCTTAACCATTAAACTTTGTATATAAGACATCTACATAATCGTATGAATGCTATTGTGATTATGTATGGGTATGAGGTGAGGATTTCATCCTAGGAAACAATGTTTTTACATGTGTTTTAAGGAAGTAAGTTCATGATATGTGTTGTGAACCGAAAAGGAAATAGACATGCGTTATTGGGGATGTTCTTTATTGCATATCTTATGAATGACCAATATGTGTGATTAGTATAACCACTCATGACTTGTTTGTGTTCTTGGTAAAACTATTCACATGAGGCCTGACTTATGTATTGGTATGACTTTTATTAGTGAAACCGATCTTAAGTAATCACCTGGGGTATGATCGGGTTTGTGAGTGTCTGACAAATATTGGGAGAGGGGGAAACGATCCTAGTAAGAGGTGCAGTACATCACAAGGGAAACCGATCCTTGTATGAGGTGCAACAAGGTTTATAGAAGAAAGGGGAACTGATCCTATGAACATGTGCAACACGTTTTTAGGCAAAGGGAACCGATTATATGGACATGTGCAGTGCATACAAGTTAGATACCAAATATATGTGGGGAACCGATCCTAGTACCTAGTCAGAAGAATTTTGGTAATCTAGTGTAACTATGCACAGTACTCACATGGAGGTAGAACCGAAACTTGTTTTGGTAGAACCGTTAAACCCATGGTTTGTGATTAAGTGTTACTTGATCAATCACATAGTTCTTGAAAGTCAGATGAACCGATTCTAAACTTGTTTGGAAGTGTGGTAAATCGGTTTCAAGTGAGTAAGTATGAAAAAGGACTTGCAAGAGTAAGATTTCTACACACTTTGAACACACGAGTTAATGTATATTCTTTTATTGTTCAAATATATTCCTTAACGGCTAAGAAGGAAGTAAATCCAAAGATCGAATTTAAATAAGTTAAGGATCTTTTTTATTAAGGGTTTTTAATTATATATGGAAAATAAGAATTAGTAATGTGCATTTACTAGTTAAATATTTTCCAAGGAGATTTCGATCGTAATTTTGGACAACGAATTCACAAGAATTATGAAAACCGAATTTGGAGTAGTAATGAAAAATATCTTGAGAATATTTTCGGTTTTGGAAATTCCTTGGTGTCCAAACTTCCTTGTCTATAAATACTTTGATTTTGCATTTCTAGCAAACTAATCCTTCGTAACAATAGACTTCCTCTTTTGTCTTTGTTATTGGTGAAGCCGCCTATCGAAGAGGAGAGTAATCTTATTAGGTGAAATCTATTATGGACGCTTAATTTAAAGTCTTCTTTGGGATTGAGAAGCTCTAGCGCGACCCGTTGGTGGGAAACTAGATATTGCAGTTTATCTTTAGTTTTCATATTGATTTGATTGACTAACGGTGGTTGAACTTTGATTGCACATAGTTTTTTTATGCTTGAGAATCTTCTCTTCCTGATATAAAATTCACTCAAACTAGTTCAAGGTTTCGACATGGATCTTTAGACTGTTATTTGATCTAAAGACGATCTTGTGATAATCTATTGTTAACAGACTCTGTTCTGTGTGTGATTTATCATAAGAGATTCAAGTAGTTGTGTGCAGGTGTTTATTGAAGATCTAAGAAGATTTGAAGACAAAGAAGAGATAGAAGATTTCTGACTTGGTTTTATAATCTTTGGTATGCACAATACTTGTTTTGGTAAAATAGGATCCAATTAATAATTTGTTTATCCTTGTGGTAGATTAGATTGATTAATTGAGAAGATCGGCATCAACACAATTCTTTGGATTAAGAGTGTTGTTGGCTTAATCTTAACAATTACCTTTTGGTGATTGAACATAAGATAGATCTTTGAACCTGGCAAAGGAGTTTATGTTAAGATAAACAAGAGACCCTTTGCGCAACTCATATCACTTGGTTGAAGAGAGTTGATACCAAACATATTTGTTGTTCCTTTACTGTTTGGAATACGAACCAAAAGAATTGGTCCAAGTACGTGACTTATGTAGTTGCATGAATTCCTACACTACACCCCTCACAAAAATTCACCATAATCAACACATATTTGAAGATTAAGAACAACACTGTTATTAATTAATTCTCAGAAATGTTACAAGAAATGGAAGAAATCAAGAATACAACCGCTCACAAGAACTTTCTCTCTCCTCAAAACTTTCTCAACACTCCAAAAATTGATCTCCATCTTCTTGAATCTATTTGTTCTCTTTATATAGGGTAATTACATAGTGGATGACAGCTAAGTTGTCCTTTAATTTCGGATCTGACTCGCGATGTTCTCGCAGCAGTAATCTTCTCGCAGATGCTGTAATCTTCTCACAGATGTTGTAATATTCGCAGGATCGTCATGCTTCTCTCGTGTTTCTGCTACCGTCATTCGTTACGTCATTCTTCGAATCAATCTGCGACGCTCGCAGAGTGTTGTTGAGAAACTCGCAGAAATATTATTTATATAATTTCGCAAGAGTGTTGCTGTGGCGATATTCTGATCCTACATTTCGCCTCTTCTCATGTCTTCTCCGCGAAGTGGAGAGGATTATGAGAATCTCCATCTCTTCAAAATGCCACAGCTTCCTATCTTTCCATATTCTCTTCACGACAAAGCCTCGTAAATTTAGTATAACCGCCTACACGTGTCAAATATCCTTCTTTTTACTGGCACGTCTTTCCTTAACTGGTCACCTTATTTTGACTATAAAAGGTAGAATCTGGTACATAAATAATCTTCTTCTACTACTTCTCTGTCTTCCTCGTCTTTTCGTTTGTTCGTTCTTTTTTCCGTCTGCAACTTTCTTCTTCCAAAGATTCATCTGCTACTGCTTTCATGGAGTCATCAAGGTATCTTCTCTTCCAATGCTGCTAAACTCGATCTTACTTATTTAAATTATGTTCATCAAAACTTATTCGATCTATCTTTATTTGATTCTATGTAATTCCCATATTGTGTTTTCGTTTCAGCGGAATCACCTCTAACACCAGAATTGTAGTCCAAAACCCTAATCCTTTAAGAAACTCTCAGCAAAAGCTCGCTGAAAAGAAAAGGAAACCTGTGAATCATAAGGTAGTAAGAAACATTTGTTTTTTTAATAACAATATTGTTGCCTCTGTTTCTTATCTAGATTGTTATTCGCAAGATGACGAGAACACTAATGCGTCTCGCAAGAAACCTCGCCAGATTAAAGCTGTTGATTTTGCTATTTTTATTCCCAAATTAATTCCTGCTAGTTCCATTCCAACACCTTTGCAAACTGAACCTGTAACTTCTATCTGCGAGAATGTCGCCATAAATATTCCTGCCTCAACTAATCCTTTTATAAATGATATTCCTGAAATTACTGTGAATGAAATTCCTTCCCCCTCTACTGTAGTTACTTCTCAAGTTAAATTTATTTCAGTTCCATTTGTCACTTTTCCTGATACTTCATCTTCAGATGATGCATTTGTTGCGAATGATTCAAATATCCAACTTTCTATTGTCACTACTTCACCATCTGCATCTCTCCCTTCTTTTAAAGAATCTTCAGTAGGAGTAGATGTTGCTTTTAGAGTTTTGTCTGACATTTTAGATGATGCTAGGAAATCTTCTACCGATCCTGTTAAGAATGGTGTCTGCGAGATTTTAAGCAAATACTTTGGTTCTGGTCGAGTCTCTTCGCAAGCATCTCTAGAACATGAAGTTGAAACTTTAAAGGGAAGTCTTCAAGCTAAAACTTTAGAATGTGATACTCTGCATCATAAACTTAACAATTCTTCACTGAATTATGAGAATCTTCGTAAAAAAAATGATGAACTAAAAGGTATAACTTTTTCTATCTCTGTCTTTGATTTTCCTACATTAATTGTTTTTCTTCTTTTCATACTCCCTTTCCTTAAAATCCTTTGTTCGCATATTAAGTCTTAAATCAGAATCGACTAATGGGGATATTCAAAGCTGAATCCGTTGCTGAAGAGATTCACGTTAATAGAGATTCTTGGATGGATCAATATAACAGATTAGATAATCTTCACACATATTCCCTTGATCAAATAAAGAACCTTACCAAAGAGAACACACAGTTAGCACAAGAACAAGATCTATTAAGTAGCGAAATATCTCGCATGTTTTATTTGTTAAACAAGGATAATTTAGCGATAGAAACTTTATCAGATGAAAACAAGATTTTATCTCAAGATAAGCGGGATCTTTCAAATAAGGTGGCGATCTCCTCGCAGCAATTAAATACTCTTCAAAGAATGTATGATAACCAGGAACGATCCCTTCATTCGCTAAAAGATAAACTTAAAGAAGTAACTAAATCATCTATTAGTGAGAAAAATACACTCATCCAAGGTAGAATAGCTTTAAGTATAAAGGTAAGCCAACTCAAAGAAGAATACTCCAAGTTAGAGGAATCCAACTCTGCCCTTGCGAAGGAAAATACTTTTCCCCTCTCCAAAGAAAAGAATTTAAAATCTCGCCTAAAAGGTTTAGTTGGAGATAAATTTGATGATGATATGAGTCAATAGAAAAATACTTGCTTGGTTCTAATTCAAAACTTGATTTCACAGAAGGAAGGTAGTCATTTTGGCTGCCTCAACTGTTAATTCATCTATTAAATTTCTTTATAATTCTTCTTGTTATATCTTCACCTGAATATCTCTCATATTTACTTTTGTTTTTTCGCAGAATCTGAAAGAAAGCTTCAATCAACTATTTCTTCTTTGGATGACAAACTGGATAAAGTTCGCAAGGAGAATGAATTGCTTACTGCTCATCTTTCTTGTTCTCACGGTCGATCATAAAGAATATATGACTATCTTGAATATTGTAAAAACATGGAGATTAGAAACAACGATAGGGCCTTTCTTTGCCAAGTTCATCTTAGCGTCGAAGTTCTTATGAATGAAGTTTTATTGCCAAACTCTCTTTCCCCTATATCAATCAAGCCTCTAGAAGTAGATGATGATGAAACTCCTCGTCGCGCTGATAGTGATTTTGACTATGAAAGTGGTGAAGAAGATATTTCTCAAGAAGATTCAGTAGATAAAGAACAAACCCCTCCTGAAGAAGTAGCTACTGGTGGTGAAGCAATAGTTGGCAAGAAGTTAATAGAAGAAGAAATTCAAGTTGATCATAATGAGAGGAACACTGGCGAAGATAACACAATAAAAAATAACGAAGCTGGCAAGGCTAATACTGAAGCTTGAATTCTGCTTTTGTTTTCTTGAATTTTTGAATTTTTGAATTATCTCCTTCTTTTCCTTTTTCTTGCGAGTAATGTACTTTTACACAACTTTAGAATTCAGTTATGTTTATGTTATTTTAAGTACTTTGCGGGAAAGATAATGATATTTCATTTATGAATTCCCATACTTGCCCCTCATTATCTTTCTTGGAATGAACAAATATTTCCTGCATTCTTAAAAGAAAATAGTTAATTTTTGGAATTATTCTATTGGTATTATTGTGCCTTCCTAGTTAAAGGTCTTATTTAGCCAATTTTTTGTTCTGGCGACAAAATTTCAGGACGTCCTTACATTTGCATGTAAAGACCCATTGATCTTGCCTTATCCGCGCTTTGTCAATTTATCTGCGATAATATGACATGCCTAAGTTTCCTTGCGAAGACAAAGCCCCATGACATTTTCGTCTTGCGATGAAACCGCAGGTCGTTTTTACACTTTCATGTAAAAACCCATTGATCTCATCTTATCTTTTTCTCTTGGCTTTTTGCGTCTGTATATTTGTTGCACAAATATGACAAGTCTTGGTACTCCCGTGAGTAAAAAGCCTCATGACATTTGCGTCTTAAGACACTTATCATCTCCCTAATGGAGGGTGCCGCCCTTATCTTCCCCCTGGTTTCCCCTTCAAGGAGGCGTACATTGGCTATACAAGACTATCTCCTCCCATCCGGTCTTAACAACAACCAGTTGTTTTCGCAGCCTCTTATCCTTTATGCCTATATGGCTTATAGTTATGAGACTGCACCCTAAGTGGGGTTTTCTTCGGGCCGAGTGCATCATAGCCAAGACTTTCCAAGAATGGCCAGGGTAGTTTCGTACGCTCCGGGCACCCTTGGCTCAACCGTGTACCTCGGCGCCTTTGTCATACTCTGCACTCCTTAGGAGAGACCCTCGGTTGTCCAACCAGGGTATAACCTTATATATATAGTTGGAAATCCAAGGTACCTCTCCTGGATAGGATTTCATGGGCCCCAAATCTCCATGACTCAGGTTCCAGCAGTGGTATAACCTTATCCCTGAGACATGCAAAGAGATACCCCCTTATATGACGCACTTTAGGTCTTACATTTGCCTCTTGCGAAATTTTATTCGCGAACTAGGGTGTACGCCATAAAGGTTCGTCCCATTATTATATATTTCTTGCGAACATCGCCATTTTTTATATATTTTTTTATATTCTCGCGAATAATCTCGCAGCTCTGATAAAAATTTCTTTTATTCATTTCTTCTTTGTTTCATCATATATTATTATCATCATCTAGCTTTTCTCAGAATTTGTTACTGGTAATATCTTTTTAGATACACTCTGTTCCATTATCTACCTAGTCTTTGACCAACATCTCTACCTTCTGGATCCATCAATTTATATGCCCCTGTTCCAACTATCTCTTTAATGATATACGGTCCATCCCATTTTCTCGCCAACTTTCTACCATTTTCTCGCTGATAATTTGGTGTTTCTCGCAATAATAAATCACCCGGTTGGAATTCACATTTTTTGACACGTTTGTTATACTCGCGAGCTAATCTTCGCTGATAATTTTCCATATGTTGTAAAGCTATTTCTATCTTCTCTTCTAATTCATCAAGTTTATTGAGAATCATACCAGCGCTAAGATTCTTCTCCCAAGCCTCTCTTTTTGTTGTAGGAATGGCAACCTCTGTTGGTAATACTGCTTCAACACCATATGTTAGGAAAAAATGTGACATCCCAGTTGCTTCTCTTCTAGTTGTGTTGCAAGCCCAGACTGCATTATGGATCTGTTCACACCATTCTCTATGGTACCTTTCTAACTTCTTTTTTAATATGTCTGTGATTGTCTTATTGGTTACCTCGTCCTGTCCATTAGCTTATGAGTACAAAGGAGTATATTTTCCACATCTTATCTTAAATGCATTGAGTAACCGTTCTATGTTCTGCCCTTCAAACTGCTTCCCATTATCAGACACCAACTGTGCTGAAATTCCAAATCTGCAAATAATATTTTCAAATATGAATGTAAATATATGTTTGTCGCGGATATGTTGTACCGCTTTTACTTCTGCCCATTTTGTGAAGTAATCTGTTGCGACAATTAAGTATCTCTTATGTCCTGAACCTGGTACAAATGGTCCCACAATATCTAAGCCCCATTTCCAAAAAGTCCATACACTTGTTCAAGATGATAATGGTGCCCCCGGTGCATGTATATTTTTTCCGTGTCTCTGACAATCTTCGCAACGTCTTGATAGTTGTTTCGCATCTTCATGCATATATGGCCAGTAATAGCCTTGCATTTTTGTTCTGTATGCCAAAGATCTCCCTCCGCTGTGATTACCAGCATCCCCACTATGCAACATTTTTAACACTTTTTCTCCTTCTTCCCGTGTCAAGCATCTAAGTGACGGCCCAGTGAAATATTTGCGATATAACACTCCATCTCTTAATTCATAATTTGTTGCACGGATTTTTAATTTGTGTGCTTTTAATCTATTTCTTGGTGTTGCTCCTCTCGCCAGATATGCATGAAGTGCTTCTCGCCAGTCTGTAATATTGCCTCTTGGTTCTTCCTCGCCACTTTCTATTATCATCACGTCTGCTTCATATTCTTCTTCTTTATTGATTGAAGGTGCTATAAGTGTCTGAATTTTTATGCATCTCGCTGCTGTATTTGTCATCATGCTAGATATGAAGGCGAAAGCATCTGCGAGTCTGTTGTCTTTTCTTGATATATGCCTCCATTTTATTTTTGGAATTTTCGCTGACAGTTCTTCAACAAGTTTTTTGTATTTCTTCAAGGATGGTTCATTTGTTGTGTATTCTCCTTTTATCTAGCGAATAACCAACTGCGAGTCACTAGTAATTCTAGCATTCTCCAACTTCATTTCTATTGCGAATTTCAGAGCATATATCACAGCTTCATATTCTGTCTCGTTATTAGTAGATGCAAATTCCAATCTAAATGAAAAAGCTACTTTTTCTCCTTCTGGCGAGATAAAGACAACTCCAACTCCATTACCTTCCCCGTTTGATGATCCATCCACCAATATTTCCCATTTGTTGGGTTCTGTTAACAGATCTCTTGGGTCTCCATGTTCTTCCTCTATATCCATCATCTCTTCCACAGCTTCATCTTCTTCTAAAGGAAACTCGGCTAAGAAATCTGCTATAACTTGTGATATTGGAGAAGACAAAATGGCGTACTTGATATCAAAGTGTCCTACTTGTGCATTCCATCTCTCAACTCTGCATGATCTTTTCGAATTCTTCATTACTGACTCAATTGACACCTTTGTTAATACTTTTACTTTATGTGCTTGAAAATAGATGCGAAGCTTAAAGGTTGCATAAACCAATGCCAGAATTAACTTTTCAATCTTGGAATAATTTCTCTCTGCAGAATTAAATGTTTTGCTGATGTAATAAATTGGATTTTCTATCCCAGCATCTACTCGCAATAACACTGCGCTTAATGCATATGAGGTTTTCGCAAGATAGATCAATAATTCTTCTCCTGGTTCCTCTTTCTGTAAGATAGATATGTTCATTAAATATTCTTTAATTCCTTGTAAAGCCTTTTCACATTCATCCGTCCACTTGAATTTTGTTCCCTTTTTGAGTATACTGAAGAAATGTTTGCATTTGTCTGATGATCGCGAGATAAATCTTCCTAGCGAAGATAATAGACCATTCAACTTCTGCACATATTTTATTGTTGCTGGCGTTGGCATGTCGCGAATTGCTTGTACTTTCTCTGGATCAACTTGTATTCCTTCTTTTGACACAATATATCCAAAAAAAATTCCCGAAGCCGCTCCGAAGATGCACTTTTCAGGATTCACCTTGATGTTAAAATGTCGCATTTGATCGAAGATTTCTTTCAAGTCTTGCACATGGTTTTTAGCTTCTTTACTTTTGATCAACATGTCATCTACATACACCTCTAATGTCTTGTGGATCCACCTCGCAAACACCTTCTCCACCATTCTTTGATATGTTGCACCAGCATTTCTCAAGCCAAAGGGCATCTTTGTATAACAATATAACCCTCTTGGAGCAAAGAATGCAGTGTGCTCTTGATCTTCTTTAGCGAGAGGAATCTAATTATACCCTTTATACCCATCTAATGAAGATATTCTCGCATTTCCCGCTGCTGATTCAACCATTTGAGGAATATCTGGTAATGGAAAACTATCTTTAGGAAAAGCTTTGTTTAAATCAGTAAAGTCTATGCAAATTCTTATCCCCTTGTTTTTCTTTGGAACCACCACCTTATTTGCAATTCATTCTGGGTATTTTGCTTGCCTTATAATTCATGCGTCAAGCATTTTCTATAATTCTTCTTCTATTTGAGAATGGTATGTTGTTGCAATTTTCCTTATCCTTTGCTTAAATGGTCTTACATCTTTGTTAATTTCCAATTTATGACATGCTACCGATGGATCTATTCCTGGCATCTCATCCACGCTCCATGCGAAGATGTCTTTATATTCTCGCAAGAGATTTATGGTTCACTCTTCTTTGTCTGCATCCATTTTAGTTCCAATTTTCAACATCTTAGGTTCTTCTTCACTCCCAATATTTACTTCCTTTGTTGGTTCTGCTGCGGTGTAGCTGGCCTCAGGCTCTCCCATGGGTGTTGTTGTTTTCATAACTTTTGCAGGTTTATCTCCTTCTTGCGAGATTTCGCTGGGTATTCCTTTTCCTTCTTTTGCTCATGTAAACTTTAAATTCTTCTTATTTCTTTGTCTCTTTCGCCATTTTTCTGCGATCTTTTCACAGCTTTGCATGCCCCTCATAATTCTTCACTTCAATTTGATAACATAATTTCGCAAGATCAGTATCTCCTCTAATTTCTCCAATTCCAGTGGGCGTAGGAAATTTGATACATTGATGCAACGTTGATGCTACATCCTTGATTGCGTGTATCCATGGTATCCCCAACAGCATGTTATATGGTGACTCCATATCCACCACACATAACATTACTTATGTTTCAATCTCTCCTAGCGGAATTCGTACCACTATTTCGCCTTTAGGTTTTGTTAAATATTTTCCGAAGCCATGAATATGATATGTTGAACGAGATATCTCTTCATCCTTGTATCCCATTTTCTTAAATGCATGATAAAATATTATATCTATAGAACTTCCTGCATCCACCAAAGTTCTATTCACAGCCCATTCTTCCGCAGATTTTATTGACTTTTCCTTATTCAATCGTATAACGGATACCGTGATTACCAAAGGTGATGTATGATCCAAATTTTCGCTTGATATTTCTGTTGCTTTGAATGTGATTTTATGATTTTCTCAATCCTTCAGAGGTGATACTTTCTCCACCGTCATAAGTTTCTTTCCTTCAAAATCTCATTTATGAATCCTTCTATTGATATTTTTATGAAATTGGTTGATCATTGTTTTTGTTAACGTATTATCCTCCGACATCCTGTAATTCTCCTTGGCTTTAATCATTTTTACTTCAACTATTTCACCAACTTATTCGATCATCTTCTTAACTTGAATACTGATCTTTTATCTTGCTTTTTCTACAATTTTCCACTTTCAATCCCTGTTTCTAGCGCCATTATGTAGTTGCAGGAATTCCTAAACAATACCCCTCACAAGAATTCACCATAATTAACACATATTTGAAGATTAAGAACAACACTTTTATTAATTAATTCTCAGAAATGTTACAAGAAATGGAAGAAATCAAGAATACAACCGCTCACAAGAACTTTCTCTCTCCTCAAAACTTTCTCAACACTCCAAAAATTGATCTCCCTCTTCCTGAATCTATTTGTTCTCTTTATATAGGGTAATTACATAATGGATGACTGCTAAGTTGTCCTTTAATTTCGGATCTGACTCGCGATGTTCTCGCAGCAGCAATCTTCTCACAGATGATGTAATCTTCGCAGGATCGTCATGCTTCTCTCGTGTTTCTGCTACCGTCATCCGTTACATCATTCTTCGAATCAATATGCGACCCTCGCAGAGTGTTGTTGAGAAACTCGCAGAAATATGGTTTATATAATTTCGCAAGAGTGTTGTTGTGGCGATATTCTGATCCTACAACTTGTTTACAGGTTGAAGGCGTGGGAATACAGAAGGAACTTGGTGAACTATACGTTTAGTTGCTTGGTCTCAACTATAAGAAGTTGGTATTATTTTGTATAACGGCTTAATCATGAGAGTATTCAATTCTGGACTAGGTCCCGGGGTTTTTCTGCATTTGCGGTTTCCTCGTTAACAAAATCTTGCTGTGTCATTTACTTTATATTTTCGCATTATAATTGTTTTATTATAATTAAAGTAAATTGCATAAACATTAATTCCTATTTACTTGATACATTAATCCTAGTGAGTTTGGTTAAGTCTGAGCCTTTGTATCAAGTAAACATACTTCGTTGTTGTATTGTCTCGATTGCGTATCCATAGACGATCACACGAAGTGTGAACCGATTAGTTGTATTGTCTCGACTCAGTCCATAGACAATCACTTTTAGAGAAGGGACTTATAGGACGGAAAAGTAATAACTTGAGGTATATTTGGGTACCCTCGCCTTTTCAGTTGGTATCAGAGCAGGAAAACATGAAAATATCTAACAATTTGTGTTTGGTACGATCCATCCTGTAAGAAATTGAATCTATGAATGATTCAGTTAACGTAAAAGAGTTTTGAATTAACACTTGATGATGGCATCTACGATTCAATATCTGAAGAAATCATCTCTGGAGATTCTATGAGACAAGTTAATCTTGTTAATAATGTAGAAATCGATGACGACTGGAAAATACGTATACACGAAAGGTTAGATGAAATTTACGATGATGATGACTCAGATTTTGAACAAGAAGTAGAAGAGGATATCTTATAATACTCTAAACTGCTGGAACCTTTGAAAAATGAAAAACTGAGAACTTCACATTTTATTGGTTTTATGACTCCTCTTTGTCGTGAGAACAAGAAACTGAAGAAGGTTTTTCAAGGATATTATATTGGTTGCCGCATTGGTGATTCTCTTCTTAAAGATTGTACAACCGAGTTAAATTCTAATAAATTAGAATGTGAAATTCTTCAAAGAGATCTATTTTTGTCGAAAAAGAAAGGGGATTTTAATAAAGTGCCACACTTTCTATTCCGTGTTTAAAAAAATTCCACCGTTTTTTTTTCAAAATTTATTTAGTGCCACACATTTGACCTTTTCCATCCTGTTTTTTTCTTTGAGCCGTTAACATCAGTTAGTGTATAGGTGGAAATTATTCAGCCTTGTAAAAGACATATAAGCCCTCAAATAATTTTGATGCAACTGAGTTGAATCGACTCATTGTAGTGAGTCACTACCGTCGGCACTTCTGATTAAGTTGTTCTATGCGAGGTTTGCCTAAAGCAAGAGTAGCCGACGAGTTGTCACCCTCCACTGGTTTTTGTTTTTGAATCAATCTTCAACCACAATAAATAAAAATAGATTATACAGAAAATCCCACCTTCCTCGTCATTCCAATTTCTAAATCACACAAAACCAGGAGACCAAATGTTAACTTTGATTTCCTACCAGAAGATATAAAGAACTAACAACTCCCAGGAAGAACAATAAAGACCTAGCTAGTTTTGCTTCATCTCAAATCCTTAAACCCAACTCAATAATACTCTGTATTCTAATTTCTCATCCTATATTCTATCAATTATCCTCAATCAATCGAAGTCTCCAACATCCGAAAAAAATGATTCATTTTTTCTCTCGAATCAAAGTCTCAAATCCCTAAACCCTTGACATTTTCTCTCGAAAAAAAAATGATTCCTCAATCAATCTAGAAAAGCAACTAACCCCTTAACCCCGATGATTTCTCAACCAATCGAGAATCAGATTCCTAATTATTAACAGATCCAACTTTTTTTTTCTTTTTTGATTCATAACAGATCCAACTTATTGATTATCACATAATGAATTATCTGTCAAAATTAATTGAAGATCTTAACAAAAATAATGATATGTATACCTTCGATAGACATAACCGATTTTGAGAGACATTACAGTCGACACGAAGGAGGAGAAGAATAAGAAACCAATGTGCTGTTCTTTTATCTTGGACATGAAGGATACCAATGTAATTTTAACCATTTTTTGATCTCTTCAGATGACTTATTGACCAGTTCCAACGGGATTGACTTATTCAGGTGGGCCTTAACGGAATTTATAATAGTTGTGGCACTTTATATAATTTAAAAAAAACGGTGGCATTTTATTAAACCGGATAATGAAAGTGTGGCATTTTATTAAAATCCCCAAAAAGAAACTTGCTGAATCTGAAACAAGGGTTAATTCTCAACCAAAGAGTTTTGAAGAGAAAGAAGGTGTATATCTCTCACGAGAAAAACAACTTAAGGATGATCTAGCTGGTGTTCTTTAAAAAAAATCAAGACATTGGAAGAAGAAATTTTGGACCTTAAAAAGTTCAATGTCAGCTCAAACAAGGGTTAATTAGTATTTGGGTCGTAAGTTTTGGTATGTATTTGAGTTTGGGTCGTAAATTTGTCCGTTTTTGAGTTTGGGTCGTTGACCCCGTTAGTCAACGACGTCACTAGTCAAACTGTTAGTCAAAGTTAACTTCAGTTAGCCAATGTATTTACCCAGTTTGTCGAGGCTCTCTAGACTTCGTTAGAAGTCGGAATTAAGAGTTTGACCCCATCTTAGAAATCCGAAATAACCACCTTCCAAACTCACTTTAAAAATCTAGATTCCGAGTTCAAATGGTCAATCAAAAGTATGCGCAAACTAGGTCACAAAACTGCGTAACTACAGATTTCAGCTCAGGACAGCTAGTTTCCGGGGAACAGATCTCCTAAATGATAAATCCGATTTCTAAGCCCTTTTAACTCATTAAATACAAGACATAGAGGAACGTTTTTCGTTAAAAAAGTGTCGCCTAAATCCCTACCTGTTGGTGCCAGTTTCGCAGACAACAAGGGGCAGAAAACTGTGGCAGAAAATCCAGATTCCGAGAGTTTTCTGCCCCTTGTTGTCTGCGAAACTGGCACCAACAGGTAGGGATTTAGGCGACACTTTCTTAACGAAAAACGTTCCTCTATGTCTTGTATTTAATGAGTTAAAAGGTCTTAGCAATCGGATTTATCGTTTAGGAGATCTGTTCCCCGGAAACTAGCTGGCCTGAGCTGAAATCTGTAGCTACGCAGTTTTGTGACCTAGTTTGCGCATACTTTTGATTGACCATTTGAACTCTCAATCTATATTTTTAAAGTGCGTTTGGAAGGTGGTTATTTCTTCTTTCTAAGATGGGGTCAAACTCTTAATTCCGACTTCTAACGAGGTCTGGAGAGCCTCGACAAACTGGGTAAATACATTAGCTAACTGAAGTTAACTTTGACTAACAGTTTGACTAGTGACGTCGTTGACTAACGGGGTCAACGACCCAAACTCAAAAACGGACAAACTTACGACCCAAACTCAAAGACATACCAAATCTTACGACCCAAATACTAATTAACCCCTCAAACAATTTAACCTCAATGTTAGAAGCAAGTAGAAATCATCGTAATACACGAGGATTGGGCTATAAGGGAATATATGCTTTAAATATTAACAAAGAGGTAAAATTTGTTAAAGCTACTAATTCTTATCAACCAGAGGCTTCCATTGTTATCAAAAATGATACTAGCTCTTGTAAAGAAGTAAAGCCAGTCAAGCCTAAGAATTGTGTTCAACCAACAACAATCAACGATGAGCACTTCTGCTAATGTCAATAAAGAAACAACGTTGAACAAGGATAAGAAGAAGAAGAAAACTCGTCAAGATCCAATGCAAGAGGATCCACAAAAAGGTAACACTAAAACTCATACTTCGTATATTTATACTAAGCATTGTTATTATTGTGGTAATAAAGGACACTTGCAATGGGGATGCAAAGTTCGTAAGATGAAAGATGCACTTTCTTTTGTATCAAACGAATTGGCTAAGTTTTCTCCTCTTAAGAACTCAGATTGTTGTTGTCCTAAGTTTAGGCAAAAGAATTATTATAATGATAGTTCAAATCTTTCATATCACTCGACAAGGTCATCTCATAAAATACCCAATTATATAAAGAGATATGACGTTTTAAATACAAAGACAAGATTTGATGTTCCAAATTAGAGAAAAGATGTTTCGCAAAGTATTCAAAAGAACAATGATCCTAATGGTATGAAGGAGAAAGTTGCTCCTGCGAAACCCAACTCTAAATGGGTCCCTAAGTCCTCCATATCCAAGAATAGACCAAAATTTAGTCACAAGAATGACTCTCAGCTGTTAATTGTTGGTGACAATAATTACAAAAGTCTTTTTGAAAGATTAAAGAAAGACATCATGTATGAAATATCTTGTACTAATAAAGGTTGTGATAATGACACTCCTCATCACAATTCAAAGAAGAAAAACAAGATATGGAACAAGAGAAAACAAACCAAGCAAGAGGTCAAGAATGATTATGTCTTAGTCACCCGTGACGAACAAGACAAGACTGAACTTAACACAACCTAGTTGTGTTAGAATGTGCATGCTCACCTTGGTGCTCATTTTTGAAAGGTGAGGAAGCACAAGAAACTGAGCACATTATCTCTCGATTATTATATGACTAACTAACATCTTTAGAAGATTTCTTATCTTCTATATTCATACTTACTCTATCTATATTTGGGTTTTGAAAGAAACGGTAATTGTGAGTTTATGATGTTGATATTTACTGATCATATATGTGTAGATCTTGTTTTTACGGTTAAAACGAGCCAAAAATCACTGAATTCGGACATCGTATGCAAAAGTTATGTCAAAAACAGTTTAGTGTTGTGATTCTTCACAAGTAACACTTGGGGGGAACCGATCCTATGGAGAGGTCCCCATATGAAGAAGTGTAAAACTGTTTTTCCCATAACTTCTTCCCCCAACTCGGAATAACCTCATTCTTTTTGCGTTGTTTTCGCAATTCAATTCAATACAAGATAGAGGTAATTACAATACTTGATTCTTTTTTGAAAATTTATGGTGTATTGCATTTGTGTTTATGGGATGTTTGATTACGGTTTTCATGACCTTAATATTCGATCTCATAATATGTTGTGAACCCTAATGGTTTGGGTGACTTTTTGATTTAGCAGGATTAAGTTTTATCCCATGTTGGTAGGCTTTATCAAAGGATCATGAGGGGTTCCTGTAGAAATAATATGTGAAAAAGTCACAATATGTTGTATCTGTTTTCGTTTGCATAAAAGCATATGTGTTTCGACGGTTTTCAACTTTTGCTTGCAATTGTTAAAACCGATTTTCAACCTTTCTCTGGTAAAGGTTGGTTGTTGTTATTATTATTTTTTTTGCATAAGGATGAAAACATAATGGTATTTCGATATCAATTCTCCCTGGAAGAAGAAGATGCGATCATATTGGAGAAGTTGGATGCGAAATTGAGGTAACAATCTTGTTAGTTAATTGTTTTCCTGTTTTAAGAAAAGCTTATTTTTATTTGATATATATATATTGCTTTTGCTTAAACAAAATTGTCGGTACAATTGATGTGTTTATTGCATTATGATGTGTGGATGTATGTGTGATTCAATTGGTTCCGGTTAAGTAAAACTTTTGTTATCTTGCTTTGTTGTGTGATATTAATCGTTTAGGCTTACGAAAGTTTGGTGAAATTGCCATGCCATAATGTTTATGTTAATTCAATTGCTTCCAGTTAAGTAAAACAATTGTTATTTTTCTTTATTATGTAGTATCAATTGTTTAGGCTTACAAAATTTCGGTGCAATAGTGAAACTTTGATATATTTGTTGTTTCAATTGCTTCCGATTGAGGTGAATAATTATGCAAGTTGATTTATTGGTTTGTATGAATTATTTATGGCTTACCGAATGAATATGTTGACGGGATAAGTTGTTTAGTCCAATTCAATTCCGGATAAGATAAACTAAGTTAATTATGATCTTAGTTAAACTTATCAAAGTGGAGGTTTCGGTTATTCAAGTCTAGCTGAAAGCCTAAACAAGGAAATGCTAGTTAACTAACCTAGTATTTGGCTTGTTTAAAATCTAAAGGTCTAAGTTATATGGATAATTAGAACCTGATGAGAAAAATGGAGTTTATCTTAGTTTTGGTCTTATCGAATGAAGAGGTTGAATTTATACAATCGGTTTAGAAAGGGAACTAAGTTTCTTAGTTGATTTTTGGTTTGCTAAACTAGTTGGGAAAATTGCTTCGGGCAATTATTTCCATGATAACATATCAAAACATAATTACTTTGTAGTTTCGGTTTTGATATTGTTTGTAAAAAATGGTATGTGGAACCATCGTGCTTGACTCAACAGGTTGCAAGTCTATTTTGAGATTTGTAAGATCCTTTTCGTGTTGTCCTATATTTGTTCGTTTCTTTGTCATTTTTGTGACAAAAAGGGGGAGAAATATATGGAGTAAACATGTGATGATGGTAATTGGTGTCACTATGGAAGAGGACAATGGTGCTTGAAATGTTTATCTAACGAATGAGGAAAAGCACAAACTAAGGGGAGGTAACATATCATATGATTGGTATAATAAAGATGTGCGGATTTAAAATCTACCTATCTCACCTTTAGGGGGAGTATAAGCTTTGTTATTATAATGTCAACAACAACATTTTAAGGATTGAATGAATGCAGGTTATTTGTTGTTGGATTCGGGAATCAAGCGTATGTGTAATGAATTCTTGTAATTTATTTATCCATATGATTGTAAGAGTTTTGTCACTAAAATTGACAAAGGGGGAGATTATTAGAGCATGGCTCGGTTGAACCCACCAAGCATTGGTATGTCAAGTTTGGTTGTCATATTTTAGTGAACCAAAACTCATTTAAGAGTCGCTTGATTTAAATATACTAGAGTCAACATCGTATAGGTTAGCTTGAAAGTATTAGGATGAGACATTATTACAAGTATTGCGAAGACTTGAAGAAGTGAAGAAGTATGGAGTTACAACCACAACATCATCCTTCCACTTGAGGTTAGTGATATTTGACTTGAACTGTTTCATTCCCTAACGTATCTTTCAAGTTGTGCATATTGAAAACGAACACTCTAGATAGACATAGTATTAAGGAATACAATATGAGGTTTATTGCTTAACCATTAAACTTTGTATATAAGACATCGACATAATCGTATGAATGCTATTGTGATTATGTATGGGTATGAGGTGAGGATTTCATCCTAGGAAATAATGTTTTTACATGTGTTTTAAGGAAGTAAGTTCATGATATGTGTTGTGAACCGAAAATTAAATCGCCAGGCGTTATTGGGGCTGTACTTCATTGCATATCATATCAACGACCAATATGTGTGATTAGTATAACCGCTCATGACTTGTTTGTGTTCTTGGTAAAACTATTCACATGAGGCCTGACTTATGTATTGGTATGACTTTTATTAGTGAAACCGATCTTAAGTAATCACCTGGGGTATGATCGGGTTTGTGAGTGTCTAACAAATATTGGGAGAGGGGGAACCGATCCTAGTAAGAGGTGCAGTACATCACAAGGGGAACCGATCCTTGTATGAGGTGCATCAAGGTTTATAGAAGAAAGGGGAACCGATCCTATGAACATGTGCAACACGTTTTTAGGCAAGGGGAACCGATCATATGGACATGTGCAGTGCATTCAAGTTAGATACCAAATATATGTGGGGAGCCAATCCTAGTACCTAGTCAGCCGAATTTTGGTAAGATAGTGTAACTATGCACAGTACTCACATGGAGGTAGAACCGAAACTTGTTTTGGTAGAACTGTTAAACCCATGGTTTGTGATTGAGTGTTACTTGATCAATCACATAGTTCTTGAAAGTCAGATGAATCAATTCCAAACTTGTTTGGAAGTGTGGTAAATCAGTTTCAAGTGAATAAGTATGAAAAAGGACTTGCAAGAGTAAGATGTCGACACACTTTGAACACGCGCATTAATGTGTATTCTTTTATTATTCAAAGGTATCCCTTAACGGCTAAGAAGGAAGTAAATCCAAAGATCGAATTTAAATAAGTTAAGAATCTTTTTAATTAAGGTTTTTTAATTATATATGGAAAATAAGAATTAGTTATGTGCATTTACTAGTTAAAGATTTTCCAAGGAGATTTCGATCGTAATTTTGGACAGTGCATTCACAAGAATTATGAAAACCGAATTTGGAGTAGTAATGAAAAATATCTTGAGAATATTTTCGGTTTTGGAAATTCCTTGGTGTCCAAACTTCCTTGTCTATAAATACTTTGAGTTTGCATTTCTAGCAAACAAATCCTTCGTAACAATAGACTTCCTCTTTTGTCTTTGTTACTGGTGAAGCCGACTATCGGAGAGGAGAGTAATCTAATTAGGTGAAATCTCTTACGACCGCAAAATTTAGATTCTTATTTGGGATTGAGAAGCTCTAGCGCGACCCGTTGGTGGGAAACTAGATATTGCGGTTTATTTTTAGTTTTCATATTAATTTGATTGACTAGCGGTGGTTGAACTTTGATTGCACATAGTTTGTTTATGCTTGAGAATCTTCTCTTCTGATATAAGATTCACTCAAACTAGTTCAAGGTTTCGACATGGATCTTTATACTGTTGTTAGATCTAAAGACGATCTTGTGATAATCCATTGTTAATAGACTATGTTATGTGTGTGATTGATCACAAGATATTCAAGTAGTTGTGTGCAAGTGTTTATTGAAGATCTAAGAAGATTTGAATACAAAGAAGAGATAGAAGGGATAAAAGATTTCTGACTTGGTTTTGTAATCTTTGGTGTGCATAATACTTGTTTTGGTAAAATATGATCCAATTAATAATAGGTTTATCCTTGTGGTAGATTGGATTGATTAATTGAGAAGATCGACATCAACCCAATTCTTTGGATTAAGAGTGTTGTTGGCTTAATCTTAACGATTACCTTTTGGTGATTGAACATAATATAGATCTTTGAACCTGACAAAGGAGTTTATGTTAAGATAAATAAGAGAGCCTTTTCGCAACTCATATCACTTGGTTGAAGAGAGTTGATACCAAACAGATTTATTGTTACCTTACTGTTTGGAATACGAACCAAGGGAATTGGTCTAAGTACGTGACTTGTTTACAGGTTGGAGGCGTGGGAATACATACGGAACTAGATGAACTATAGGTTTAGTTGCTTGGTCTCGATTATAAGAAGTTGGTATTATTTTGTATAGCGGATTAATCTTGAGAGTATTCAATTCTGGACTAGGTCCCGGGGTTTTTCTGCATTTGCGGTTTCATCGTTAACAAAATCTTGATGTGTCATTTACTTTATATTTCCGCATTATAATTATTTTATTATAATTAAAGTAAATTACACAAACGTTAATTCCTATTTACTTGATACGTTAATCCTATTGAGTTTGGTTAAGTCCGAACCTTTGTATCAAGTAAACATACTTCGTTGTTGTACTGTCTCGATCTCGTATCCATATACGATCACACGAAGTGTGAACCAATTAGTTGTATTGTCTCGACTCAGTCCATAGACAATCACTTTCGGATAAAGGACTTATAAGAAGGAAAAGTAATAGCTTGAGGTATATTTGAGTACCCTCACCTTTTCATATAGGTCACTTTTATTAATGATAAAATCAATTATCTAGACCTCATAGACATTGGTTTTACTGGATTCCCCTTTATCTGGTCTAATAAGAGATCTAGTTCAGCTCTTACCATACAAAGATTGGATAGAGGGCTAGAATCTGAAAGCTGAGTAATTTTTTTTCCCAACACCACAATCTCTAATATACTTGTGTAGATGGTGGATTTTCGACAAAGGATAAAATTGTAAACCCATAATTATACAAACTTTTGATCCAGCAATCAGACGAGAGTATTGAAACATGGGTCTCTCATCGAACCTATGACTGAAAAATAATGTCTCTCAGAGTACATGTAGATATGTAGTCTCTCGGCTGGACAACGACATATCTCATGAATACTGAGCACTTCAGTAATTATTTCTATATAGAATCACAAGATTGACGGCTCCTAGACAGCTTGCCCTGCTAGTATAGAGCGATAACGTCTTCAGGATACGAACAACAATTTTCCCTGACTATATAAAGGATATGAAGCTCCAGCAAGCTCATATCAGAATAATTAATGCTCCTAGACAGCTTTCTCTGCTAGTATAGATCCATCAATTAATTATTCTTAAATTTTTGGATTCATCCACTGAATTTCTGAAAATATTCAAATATTATCTGAAAGTATTCAAATACTTTTGTAATATTTCGTTACTTCAATTCATGGTTCTTCCCAGCAGAATTCCATGGGTTAGTAATAAATATTCAACAACACGGGCATCTGAGCTACCTTTAAGTAAGCCCCGATTCAAATGGTGCAAGTGTACTCGACGATGATGATGCACTAAAAATCAATGTACGAACAAGTATTTCAAAATACGACGAGACGATGAACCTATGCAAAATAGGAAGGAAAAGAATAAATAATTAAAAATTGACCAAGGCGCTGGGAGCATGGGCCCACTAACCGGACGGACGTGCGGTGGTCAATCCACGCCAGTTTTATATTTTTATCATATTTTTTACTATTTTCCTTGAGTTCATGAAAATCCTTTCATTTGAATAAATATCCTTCGTTTTGAGGAAACTCCCCAGTTTCATGGTGTTTCCTTCACACTGAGGAAATAATATAAAATTAGGGAAAATATTGTGGGGCTGTGATTATTGGCCAACCGGCCATGCCTTGATCCTGGCCGCCCCCACACCTCATGGTTCCTTATTATTTTATTATTATTTCCCTAATTTCATGAATAATATTTCTTTAATCCCATGAAAAAATAATATAAAATTAGGGAAACCCGTGGGGACTGGTCCCAGCCGGCCGATCACGCCCAAGATGGCCCCACATGCCCTATTTTATTATTGTTATATTTTATGTTTCCTTAATCCCATGAAATTCCTTGATTTCATGATATTTCCTTCAAATTATGAAAATTCCTTTAAATCATGAAATAATACATAAAATTAGGGAAAACTCACGGGACAGGGCCCTAGCCGGCCAACCATGCTCAAACCGGTCCCACACGTCCCTTATTTTGTTATTATTATTTTTTATATTTTCCTCATCTCATGGAAACTCCTTGATTTCAACAAAACTCTTTGGTTTTAACAAATTCCTTGGTTTTATCATATTTCCCTAAAATCATGAAAATATTATAAAAAAATAGGAAAAATATGTGGGATTTGGCCTGCCGGCAATGCCTTGGCCACGGATGGTCCCACACTTCATGATTCCTTCACTTTTTTTTTATATTTTTCCTTCATCTCATGAAGTTTTGACGGTTTCATCAAAAACCCTGATTTCTTCATATTTTCTCAAATGATTGCTCAAATGCACATCTGAAAATACCAAAATTCTCAGAAATAAGATATGAACACTTTGGTGACATGAGCATATGTTACCTTGACCGACCAAGGTTGGCTCTTTGGCTCGCAAGGATCCGGTCCCATGTATTTACACAATTTGACCTAATTTGCACAATTGCACATATTAGGTCCAAAATTCTTCCAAATAATTTTGGGATTTTTATGGAATGATCGTCAGTAGATCCCGTAACCATCTAGGGCCAATTTCATGACCCCTTGGTTGGTCCTTCACCTCTTCATAATTAATTAGGTTTTATCACCTAAGGCTCAGACGAGCATTTTTTGAATAAATGATTAAACCAGCAGTTGATCATTCTTTCATCAACAAATCACCAACTCTTCAAGAGTCCTTGGTATTTGCTCAGATGAGCATACGGGAGCTACATGGTCGACCCACGGTCTCATGAACCGGTTCTCCTTCATTCCATGGTTAATTTTCAAATAAACCATCATTTGGTCATCAATTGATCAAATTAGGGTTTCTGAGTCCAATGATCATAATTCCATATTCAAACACTAATAATTTTATGACGATCTAATGATCAATATTCTTATTAATTATGATCGGTTCAACTACCAGTATTTTAATTAATATCTTTTTTTGGTCACGCTACTAATAATTCATCAGACGAACAATACTTGCTCAGACCAAGGAATATTGGTTCAACTATCAATATTCTACAATTCATCTAATGAGCAACACTTGCTCACCTAAACGTCAGAATTTTATCTTTGTCTCAGCAGACACGTTCAATTCATGAGTTTCAGAACATTTTTGCAAATCATGTTCAACTCAGCAAATACATGGACTCATTGTCCCATTAAATCATGAAGTCAGCAACTGACTAATTAACCACGAGATGTCAATCGTGTCACTTGGGGGATATCAATTAGGGTTTTGATATGGTGGTCTACGACACATGTGTTTAAACACACGGTGGAATGTGAGCAAGTCGTGCAAGCATTGAAGGAGTTAACAAAGTAGTGGATGGAAAATCGACCAAGTCTCCGCACGATGAGCAACTGGTTTCAAACACGATTTCCATTTCCCCACTTCTTGATTCCATCAACTGTCACACTTCATGGGATCATGGTGTCTACAATTCCAGCAATATAAATAAGTCTCTGAATCATGATTGAATACGGAATAATAAGAATCTCACGTCTCACTGACAATACGAGATCAACAACTCATCAATTGAGCAATTACTCTCAACTGACAATCATTCATAACTTATCTTATTCATAATTCACAACACACCTACAATCTTTGATTACCATTGATTCCACACATTTCTTATCTTCCCTTTTACAGATCAACCCATCCTCTCTTGTGCCCGAATTTACTCTGGAACGGCCATTGTCTTGGTTTAGCCTGGAATACTACAGATTGGTCTCTCGAATTCAAAGCGACCCCTTTGCAGCGGTGCATCTGTGTGAGGTTGAACATTTCGCTCGGTTCAAGGAGTCTCCTCTGCACGGTCGTCTCCTCAATTCCTTCAAAACCAGCAAATCGTTTTTCCCCATCTACAGATTGTTATTGACTCTGACCACCATCCTATCTTTCACAATTCTAACCCCTAATGGAAAAGTGGTTAAATTCCATTCAAATTATTTGGGACCTAGCTTGATCATGAAGAATGCAGGAAAATCATTGTTGAGTGTTGAATAAAAACCTATTTGGGTCAACTGCTTTCTTTATTACCAGAAAGCTAAAGGATACCAAGGTCATCATCAAAGTATGGAACAAGGAAATTTCTGGAAGTATCAAAACCAACATTGAAGAATGCAAGAATCGCTTGGATTGGCTCCAGCAAAACTACTTCAGGAAAGATAGAGGTCAAATGCTCAATAATGCTAAAAGAAAAGTCAGTGGATGACATGACATGACATTGAAGAGAAGTTTTGGAAACTAGTAGACCATAAAGTGAGGAGACAAAAACATAAAGTATTTTCACAGGTCAACCAAGTGCAAAACCAGAACAAATATAATTGACACCGTACAAGATGAAAATGAAAATTGGATTATTACTCTTGAAAAGGTTGCTTCCTGTTTTACAAATCATTTCTCCAGTACGGATACAGCTGAAAGTAACAAAATCAATTCAGATATCATTCACCTCATACCAACAACCATCTCTCAACAAAAGAACAACATCCACAATAAAAATACTCCTGACATGTAGGAAATCAAAGCTATTCTTTTCAACATGGTGGGGTATAAATCTCCAGACCCTGATGACTTCCTTCCAAATTTCTTTCAAGCCAATTGAGATATTGTTGGGGAGGACATAGTTAGAATGGTGCAAAAATAAATAAATTAAATTCTGGTCACATGTTAAAAGAGATGAACTCAACTTTTATCTCCCTCATAACCAAAACTACAACCCCTCATCCCCAAGCCATTCCAGACCATAAGCCTATGCAACACCACTTATAAAATCATCTCCAAACTCATAGACTAAAGAATGAAGTAATTCCTAAACAAAATAATCTCCCTTATCGATCAACCTTTATCCGTGACATACAAATCGCTGACAATATTGTCATATCTTATGAAGTAATCCACAACATGAGATTCAAAAGAGGAAATAAAGGTGAAAATGATATATGGGAATCAAAATTGACATAGCTAAGGATTTTGACAGGGTAGACTGGGACTTGATTTTGGACATCATGACGAAAATTGATGACCAATGGTACTGCAAGTTCTAGCAATACATATCCATCATAACATATATTGTTCCTATTAATGGTTCCTCTGATAAATTCTTTAACACAACTAGAGGTCTTAAACAGTGAGACCCTCTTTCACCATACCTTTTCTGATTCTGTATGGAAAGACATTCTGGAGGGCATAAGTGATATTTGATATTACAGTTCCTGGAGAATTGGGAATGGAAAAAGAATCAGCATATGGGAAGACATCTGGACATCTAACATAAGCTACTTACTCACCAAACCAGATAACTTCCCAAGTGACCTCCGATTTGTTGAGCATCTGCTTTTGGAAAATGGAGAATAGAATATCCATATATCCATACTGGGTTTAATCCCATTAATTAAATCCCAAGACGTAATTAACACTTCCATTCACCCTGGTGATAAAGACTATAGCCGGTGAAAGCTGACAGATACAATAAACTTCTATGTCAAATCTATTTACAAGGCTAAGATGGACAAACTATATGGGGAAGATACTCAAACTAATAACTGGGAAGCGATATGGAAAATGGATGTTACATGCATTCATGCAATTTTTTTTTAATGAAAATGTGCTAATGGAATCCTTTTCACAAATGCTAAAACTGCTAGCGTCCTTCATATACTGATCCTATATGCAAGCTGTTCAACAGTGTGGAGGAAATTATGACCCATATCTTCTTAAACTTCCCGGCTACTATATCTGTCTGGCACCAGCTTTTAAGACCAAGTCATGGAGAGTTTGATCACACTACGAATTTTCTTGATTGGTTCAACTCCTGTTTGCTTCAAGCAACAATTAATTCAACTACTGTGGCAATATTCATGCTACAACTTGTTAGTATATATATATTTGGAAATATATGTGTGACTTTATCTTCAATCACATCATACCAAATGCTAGGAACACAACTCAGAGCAGTAAACAACATCTTCGGTTTCATAATGGAATTCAACACATTCAGGATCACATCCTCAATAATATGTTTTGCCATATTGAGGATAATGCTGATATTCAACCTTTCATCTTTGCTGACCAAAAATGGGACTTTGGAATTGTAATAAAAATATGCACTATACAAGATCCAGAGACACTTGTTATTACATTGCTCTAACTGGTACAAATTTTGCAGGTAACACCATTGAGACTAGAGGACATCCAGAACGCCATGAAGAATGCATAAAAACGAGAGGAGCAGATCTAGCGTTAAACTGAGTTATGGAACTGCAACATACTAATGATGTAATTCAAGCTGAATCTATGGAGATCCCTGTCAGATTTACTATGATCTATCAAAATGTTGTCTGGGGAAGATTTTGCTCCAATTACCATGAAAGAAGTAGAAGAGATAATGAAGACGAAGGAAACAAAAACAACATCATCACTTTTGTTTTATTTAATCTCAATACTATCCGGAGAACTCAGAACTCAGAATCTTGAATCTTTTTATTTAGCTTTTACTTGTAATTAAGAACAATAATCATGTGACTAGTACCCATCACTGATCCCAATTTGTACTTACCTTAGGCTTGTCTAAGTTTTTATTTAAAAAAAAACGTGGAAAAATTAAAAAAATTTGGTTTGTACGCGCTAACCTTCTCACTCAAGTTGGGACTTCGTTTGGAAGAATATTTTGCGGGAGTGATACACCCACCGACATTTCTCCCGAATAAAATCCCGCTAGGAGATCGGATGAGTCTGGGAATACTTCTGCATCGATACAGGCTCCTCCACTGGCTTAGACTCAAAATCTATCTCCATTTTTCTCAATCTTTATGGTTTTTCTCCGCCTCTCCACAAACAAAAAGAAGAATGTCAGAAAATTTTCAATATGGGTTTTGCTCTGAATAAGAGTAAAATCTAAAAAACCTAGATAATTTCGCTTGAGAAATTTATCAAATACTATGTCTAATTGTTGTTAGAATAAATCTTGATTA
This sequence comes from Papaver bracteatum, assembly GCA_023529315.1. NCBI lineage: Eukaryota > Viridiplantae > Streptophyta > Magnoliopsida > Ranunculales > Papaveraceae > Papaver > Papaver bracteatum. The sequence continues at coordinate 453,438 of JAJJWX010000127.1, forward strand.
GGGTTTGGAAACAAATAATTTGGGGATATAATAGAACCCTAGTTTTACAGAGAGGAGAGAGAGAGTTACTCGTTAATGGAATCAAAGAAACTGAGAAAATGAAATCGTCTAGATAAGTCAAGATTATTCACCGGGAGATTTTGTCGAGAGAAGCTCAAATAAAGAATCCTATTATTGGGGTTGTGGGGTGTGAATTTTGGGGGCTAAAATGCTATGTGTAGCCAAAAAATGGATAGGGGGACTCAAGGTATATGAAAAAGTCAAAAATACCCTTGCTAAATTTCAAAATTCATCAAAAAAAAAAACCTCAATCTATAATCTTCTCCTTCTCCTCTCATTTACAAATCATGATCATCATGATTTCATCTTGATAAAGATCATTGAAAAAAAACTAAATCTATTATCTTCTCCCCATCCTTCGCTTCTCATTCATGAATTGTGATAAAGATAATGATCATGGTTCCATCATGATGAGAATGATGATGATCATAAAGAAAACCCAAAATTATCATCTTTTCTTTCACCTTTTCATTCATAGATCATAATAAAGATAATGATCATCATAAAAAGAAAAAACTAAGAAAACCCACCATTTATTTTTGCTTTTAAATGGTTAAAAAATATGATTCTATGAATTTGGGGTTAAAAAAATAATTTCTGAATGTGTTTACGGCTGGGAGTTCTTAGATTCCCAGCCGAAAGTATATGTTTCGGCTTGGTTTTCCAACCGAAATTAGTTTTCTGATTTTTGTTGGTTTCCAGAACCGATTTGGTGGAAAACCAATTTTTAATCGGTTCTAAAAAAAAAAAAACCAGAAAAATGATTTCGGCTAGGAGTTCTTTATTTCCCCGCCGTAAATTAAAAATACTTCTTGGAACACTATCATTTCCCAACCTTTTTTGCGTTTTACGGTTGGGTCGACAAATTATCCCAGCCGAATAAGTGTCGGTTATACTGGATTTGATGTTTTCCTAACCGAAACAGCAAAAAACCCAGATTTTTAATGGATGCTTTCCGATTTGAATCAACAAAATCCTCCATATATGGGATTATTCTGAGTAATTTAAGGATAAGTTTCACCATATTAGGTGGTTGATTTTCAAAAAAGTTAAAAACAATCCTCAGAATCCTCTACTTAATCAAACAAAAAAGAAAAGAGAAAAAAAAATAGATCAATTTTTTTTATTTTTTATTTTCATAAGATAAGTAAAATGATTAATCTTAATTCATATACTAATCATAATTAATTTAGTTAATTTTCCCAATTAACACTAATTTAATTGAGGGTATATTAGGTATTAACAAAAAATAGGATAAGGGGTGTCCCAATTACTATTTGGTGACCCTAAATAGCCCAAAAAATAAGATTCCAAATAAAGCGTGAAAAGTGAACAAAGAGCCGAAGAGGGGGCAAGGCAACTTCCTCACAAAGGGACGGATGCGTGCACATCTTTTTAGTAGTTTGTCCCAATGTTCTGAAAACTGGCCCGACCCGGCCGATCATCCCAGGGAAACGGTGATCCAGTCACCTATCCAGGTTGATCTAACAGTAACCCACTAATTTTATTAAAAAACAGCTTCTTTCATAAGAACCGGATGACCCGGTGGTCCCGGCCGGGTTAACCCACATTTCAGCGGGCCCAGAACGATTCACTGGGTTGATAATCTTTCCGAATCTTTAACATTCATACATGAAAAAAAAAAAAAAAACACAGTTCATAGTTCATACGACTTTAAGGTTACAGATCCAGAGAAAAGTGAGGTTAATCTTCAAGAAGAAAAAAAAAATTAACATAACTTTTTCTCCCTTTCACTGATGCAAATGATAACTATTGAATTTAACATGAAATTAGTTATAAATTCGATCTAATATATAACAAATCTGTATTTTACATCCACTTTGATGATGCTGAAATTCAATAAAAAAAGTAATACAATAAAAAATTCACATATATCTGGAACGTAATGTTCTGTAGAGCGATTTGATTATATTTGTTATTATCATATTTTACATGAACATAGATCTTCAATTTATCCTAAAGAGCTTGTTGGTGGGAATGATAGAAGATAGAGGTGCAGTCGTGCAAAGGAGATATATTTAGTATTGATGGCCAAGTCAAGGAAAGAGAGGCAGTGGGTGTGATATACGAAATCATCACGATGCTTTATGTTAAATGTTAATGGAGGTTAGGGTTTGAATGGTAAGAACCGTGAATAGTTAACAATAAAAGGACAAATCTTCGTAGTTAACAATGTAACTTGACAAACGCTGTCGCTCTTAACTATGCCATGTCCCATTCCCTATAACTAGCCCATTTGGAAGTTTCTTCACAATGACAAACGATAAAAGAAGGGGTCGCTTAGAAAATTAAGCAGAAAAATATTTTATTATGTGACCCAGTGAACCCAGGTTGAACCAATAATTCTTAACCCAGTAATTTTTCCGGTTCGATGTCCGGACCGGTTTTCAGAACATTGGTTTGTCCAATGAAATTCCTAACTGACGGGTGTCCATTCACTGGTCCTTGATGTGGCAAATGTTTTAAAATAACCCAAAACCCCATGTCTTCTTCATTTTGCCTTTCAGAAAAAAGAAAAAAAAAAAGCCATCTTTTTTCCTCCAGGGGATAACTGTGAAATTCTGAAACCCAAATCTCCGAAAATTAGAAATGGAAGATTAGTTTGATTGGGCTGTTTGCAACCAGGATTCATCACTTCCGCTACATTCTTTGTTCTCCAAAAATAATTTCCTTGGGTTCATTTTACCAGAAAACAAACGTAAACCCTAACTTTCTCTCCGTGAAGAAATTAGAAGCTGAGAAATGTCAAGCATCCCGGAAGAGATCTACCATGAAATTCTTTTAAGGTTACCAGTGAAATCATTACTTAAATGTAAGTGTGTTTGCAAAAATTGGTATGCCCTAATCTCTACCTCTGATTTTGGTAAACTGCACCTTCGTTTTATTACTTCCCAGAAAAACAACCCTGTTCTCATGCTTGAAGGTGCTTATTCCGATAAGGTACTTAAATCCATTGGTTATGATTCATTAGAATCATCAGTGTGTGAAATTGAAGATGCTGCCATTGAAATGGATTACCCATTCAAATCTAATAATTATGGTGTTCGATTGGTGGGATCATGTAACGGTTTGTTTTGTATACGGGTGGTTGATTCTGATGGTAATAGGGATTTTCTTTGTCTTTGGAACCCAGCCACCAGAGAATATAAAGAATTACCCGATTCAACGATCAAAATGAATAGCATCTGTGCGTTTGGGTATGATCACAAGAATGACGATTACAAGTTGGCAATAGGTGTAGCTCAGGAACCCACGGATGCTACTCTAATCCAAGTCTATTCGTTAGCATCGGATTCATGGAAGCCTGGGCAAACTATACCTTATCGGTTTCCTAAGTATATGTTTATGCAAAGACGTGGAGTGCTTGTTAATGGAGACTTTCACTGGTTAGCAGTGGCTCAAGATAAGTTTTTCTTACTCTCTTTGAATTTCAGTGATGAGAGTTTCAAAGAATTGCAACTACTACCAAAAGAACTTTTGGAGAAGAATAAGAATCCATGTATGATTCTGGGATTGTTGGAAGGGTGCCTTTGCATACTTGTCAACTCATTTGCTAATGGTGTTAAGATTCATTGTGAAGTATGGGAGATGCTGGATTATGGAGATCAGAATTCTTGGACTAGGCGCTATGTCATTACTCATAAGACCATCATCTTCAATCATATTTTATCTTTAAGTCCGTTGTGGTCTTTTGGGAATGGTAAGATTCTATTCATGAAGTACGGTAGTCTAGTTTTGTATGACCCAGAACATGGAAGTGCTACAGAACTGAATAGACATAATAATTTCACCAGGCTTGGCATTAATTATTTTGAAAGCTTAGTTTCTCTTAAGTCTGGTTCTTATGTTGGAGGAGAAGGGCGAATATAGGAATTACGGGAACCTGGAAAAGATTAAGTTTTAGAAGAAAAAACAAACCGGGGAAACTGAATATGTTATAGGTTCTTGTTGTTGTTATATTCCTGCAGTTTTTAGTAAATTATCAATGAGTTTGTATAATTAGTGATATGTTTCTCTTATGTATTCTTCTAATTTTCCGATCCTAATGTATATCACGGATTCCTTAGAATTAGTAATATGTTTGTCTCCAATCTAGAGCAGATCAATTCCAGGTTATATTTTTGCAATTCTTATCTGAAGAATATTTTGTTCATGATTTTGTTCTTTCTGCTGCACTGTTATAATTCATCAGCTTTCGTTATGCGTTCACGACTTTGTTTGTGCCTGCAGCCAAGACTTGTGATTCAGTACGACATGTGTTTGATATAGTTTGCTCATGGTTCATATATTTTATGTTCATTGCCTGGTTACCACTTTCTACAAGTTCTTGTTATTACAACTCATTCTTTGTTTTTACTTTATTTGAGCTTCATACACAATTAGTTGCGTGTATGATAGTGATCAGAGTTCCTCTAAGCATTGTTGTGAACGAGTTTCTCCCTAGATAGTTAAATGTTTAGTTTACCTACCTGAACTTGCCTGAGCTTTAAAATCCATTTAACAATCTTACTGTTGCTCTACTTGTAGTACTTCTTGATTCCTCTTCAATATTAACATATCTAACGATTAACTGCAGAACAACCTATCTTCCAGATAAAAAGTAGACATCCTTAACCATGCATCGTACTACTAATTATATAAGATCAGCCTGATTATTGTCTTTGGGTTCCTGGGATGATTAGAGGCTACAGTGATAACCTTGCAGTATTTGGTGCTGGCACAAAAGGTTTGATTAGATCTGCATACTCAGACACAAAGTGCCTTAAAAATCAGTTACTGTTATGAAACCTGTGCACCTTCTAATGTTACATAGTCAACACTGTGCAGCGTGCCCTATTGTGCTTAATATTTCCTTAATAATTTTATCCTCCGGGCTAAACATAGATGAGGGCTATCTGTGCATTGATTCAGAGACTTCACACAATTGTTCTGTATGGGAGACCTCTGCCTCTTAATTATATTTATTTTTTACCATATATATGGAACAAGTATATTATTGACGGATTCTTGGAAATTTTTGATTGCTCGATCGCGATGTGTGGTGTCACTGTTGCTTATGTGTAAACCCTGGTGATTGAGTGGGGAAGAAAAAAGAGGTTGTAGAGATTTTATTTCTAATAATTGCATGAGAAAATTTGCATAGACATTAACTTGGAACTGGAGCTAGGTATCATGGAATGGAACCCGATGAAAATTGCCTACTCAAAAGAAGATAAAGTTTTCTTCTGATTTTCTTCAATTTTGATGTGATTCTAGTTGGTTATAGACCACTCATATGACTCCAAATATATTTTTGCTTCCATTTTTGTTTCTTCTTGCAGGCTGATGAGTTAGCTATGTTGACTGAAAGCTTCGCTCGCCAAAGGGAGAGAGCACTTTTTTCCACACTCATACAAAAGACATGGTTGTGTACAAGAGTGCTCTCTCTTGGTGTCATTCGATCTGGATATCGGTGACGCATGGGAAGCTTAATGCGTATCTTCTCTCATTGATCATGAAATGCTGGCAAGAAGGCTATTTAGGTTGGTTCTCAGTTCCAATGTTGCTTTACTTTTAAGTTTCATTCTGATATTTCGCTCATAACTCATATATAATAATGCTAATTGAGGAGTTGCTCACTTCTGATACTTTAATGCTCTCGTATACTTTCAGCTTGTTCTTTTGTTTAAGGAATTTTTATTTTACTTTTATTGGTAACTCATAAACTGGGAGGATGAAGGGCTCCAACATGAGCCAAATGTTAATTCATTAGAAGTGTAGGTCTCAGTCATCATTATTAGTCGCTCCCACTCAGAGATAGTCATTAGGGAAATATTCTTCCACCTTCTTAGTCATGGACAAAAAGCTGAGGTCGATCAGGTAAGCTCCCGCTCCTGTGATAGCTCCATTTTCTTGTCTTGCTTTTGGCAGAGCTTCTACTTCGCTTGTTTTTCTTGTGCTTGCTTGCGTGGAGGATTAGAGTACCCTTTGCCTAGTCAAAAAGCTTTTTCTTCAATTCTGCAGATCTTATCCAACACATTTTCCGTGTCTTCAGTTGCCTCAGCGAGAGTTGTTATCATGATTTTTGGTTAAGAGATTTTTGATCAATTCCTGTCCTAGTTTTCAACATCTTTCTCTATTTGTCGGCACTATCTAGTAAGTGACAACATCGTAATGACATGTTAGATATTTTTACAAACACTAGATTGATAAAGAATGCGTCGGTCAGGGGAAGCTGGCACCTTAGTGATATTTGAATTTGTAGCATGGAATCATATGCTTACATGCTTTCGTTGGTTTGTTACATAGAACTACATTAGAAAACTATCAGTTGCAGAAAATACAAAAGTAGGGTGACTTGTCTATTTGACTAGGTTTTGGCAAGTCCCTAAGTGGTGTGAAATGTTTGTTAAAGATACTGATTTCACCAGAATCTACCAATTGTATCCCAAAAAAAATTGGTTGGAAGTTAATGGCGAAATTTACATTGTTTTGCTATGAACTAGTTTATGGTGAGATCCAAGGGTAAATAGGGAGTCACGAGTCGATTATTCTTATGGAGGGTCATTATGGTCACAAACTTCTCTTTTCCTACATCACTATTTTACCCAAGGTTCAAGTGTTACTTCACCTTTTTTAATAATATATTTTTGGTTTGAGGGAGGGAATTCATTTTTTCACGCACTATTTATGGGCGTGTTTTGTGCCACTTTTGTCGATTTATATTGGGTTTCTCACCTTTTTTTACATTCTTTTGTAGTTTCCCCTTATATGTTGTTTTATGATTTCTTTAGGCAGAAGGGTTTTTTGTATTTTGGGGTTTAACAGGTAAACATTTGCTGCAGGTTTTATATATCAACGCTGCTACATTGGCCATAGGCCGAGTCCCGCAGGTTATCCAAGCAAGCCAAACCTTATCAAAAGCTACAACCATAGACTTTCCTGACTTGGTGAAAAACTATGGTGGGTGGGTTAGCAGGGGGGTGGATTTTGAGCCCATGGGTCCTGTAGGGTTGTGTCACACGGGATAATCAGCTGGACGCACAACCCTAGGTCAAGCTAGAGTTTCCGTTTATATATTGCATGGAGGCACAGGTGAGCCGCTAGAATCCTTACTTGTGTGGAGCTGTGAACTGTGGGAGCTGGAATCCCAGGAATCTTCACTTGTTGGCATCTGCAAGTAATGATTGTACCATTCGAATGGTGTTAACTTGATGCGCAAAGTAAAATAAGAAAATGGGGTCGTCTACCATTGTAATGGCAAACTGAACTTGATAATATCAATAGGAAAAAAAGGAAAGACAAAAGGAAAAAAGCTTGATTCAGGTAATTTGATATTTCTGTTGGAACTTGGGACTATGTAAATGACTATGGCCTTTGTCTGCCGATAAACTCGTCTACTGATAGTTTGAGTACCATTTCTTAAAAGATAAATATTCATTTTTTTAGTTAATTCTTTTAACTTTCTGACTACTTTAGTTTCCTTTATTTTTGTGAGATGGTGTAAGCATGTGCATTATGAGAACGAGCGACTTGTGGGATTTTTGTCTCTTCTTTCCAAGTTATGTGAGAAAACAAGTCAGGAATTCACATTTCACAGTTCCCTAATGTTTTTAGAGTGACAGTATGATTCTGAGAATTATCTTTTCAGAAGTTTTGTCCAAGGAAAAATGCTAAATGACTGGTCCTTGCAGGCCATGGTTTTTTTTGGGACCATGGTTCTATTTTCCTAGTCACCAGTTCGGTTGGGAAATATTTTTTTGCGACGTAACCAAACTAAGGTTCGGTTGAGAAATATTTTTTGCAACGTAACCGAACTATTGTTCGATTGGAAAATGTTTTTTGCAATATAACCGAACTATTGTTCGGTTGGGAAATGTCTGTGAGGTAACCGAACTGATCAATTCGGTTGGGAAATGTTTTCTGTGACGTAACCGAACTGACCAATTCGGTTGGGAAATGTTTTTTGCAACGTAACCGAACTTATGTTCGGTTGGGAGTTATTTTTGCGAAATAGCCAAATTGTTTTCGGTTGGGAAATGTTTTTTTGCAACATAACTGAACTATTGTTCGGTTGAGAAATGTTTTCCGTGACGTAATCGAACTGACCATGGTCCCCCAAAAAAATGGTCCCAAAAAAGGATTCCAAATTAAGAAAGCTTTTTTTGGGTATATGAAATTCTTTCTGGGCATACCAAGTAAAGACAAAAAAGGAATGTAAATAGCAAAATCAGAAGCCCCTTAACCAAATATTTTGGTAATGTTAATACTAATGATTAGTTAAAATAATTCTGATTAGTGATTAATTTTAAGATTATTTAGTTATAAATTTTCAACAAATCCTGAATTGAGGGCATTTAGGCAGCTCCCGGGGTCAGGTCGCTGGGGGTCTAGGGGGCAAGGGGCCCCTTCTTGAGTGCGAGATAGCGTCTCGCTGGAAATTTTCCCAACATATCTTATGTTTAATCTCACTTTTGTAGGTTAAAATCATCAAAAGTTTGTGTTTTTTCACTAAGGTTCGGCGAGTCTGGATGAATAGTTCGGCTAGCTGAAACACTGAACTGTCTGGAAGAAAAAATGTTTAGGGTTCGGCTTATATTTAGAAATTCGTAAGCGCCGAACCTGTTGGAAGCACATTTTTCGGCTATTTGAATAAGTGGAATATAAGCCGAATCTGATCATGTACATTCCTGGGTTAACAATTTTGTATTGGTTCGGCACATATTGTGAATATCGTAATAGCCGAACCTCGTAAATATGCTAGGTTCGGCACATATTATGATTATCAAATACGCCGAACCCCTATGCATCTCTTTCTGTGGCTAGGTTCGGCTTGAAATTTCAAGCCGAACTGTTCATATACACTTACAGGAAGCTTTTGTGAAGAAAAGTTCGGCTAAAAACGCAACTCAATTTTGAGCCAAACCCAACACCGTAACCGTCATTTAATCGATGAAAAAAATGCAAATAGGAGATTGGGTTTGTAAAACTTACTTTCTTATCCTCATTTCCGGAGTTGGAGATGCAGTTGGTTCAATTTCTGGTTCAATTGGTGGTTGGTTTTCAGTTTCTACACCTTCATCTTCAATTGGTTCTTCTTCTTCAATTGATGGATTAAAAGACGATTTGGTTTTCCTAGTCCCTGCTTTTATTTGTACGAGTCATTATGTAGTTCAGTTTAATCGACAATCCAATTTTTACGAATCGATAATTAATCACGGTGATGAAAAAAAAAATCGCGGAAGAGGAAGAGTTCGGCTAGAGGAGGAAGAAGAAGAGATGTTAAGGGAGGCTGATTTTGATTTTTTAGAAAACTGATTTTAGATTTTTATATTAAGGGTATATAGATAATTGAACTACCCATAAATTACCCCTTATAAGGTCACTCAAGATGGGACTATCATTTTGTATGCCCCGGAAGTTTTATATATGCCTAAAAACAGCCTTTCAAATTAATCCATTTTAACACTCTTCAGCTTGCTATATTCATTTCCAAATGTCTCATAGGCCCAGTCCAGTCGTATATGGTCTATATAAACCAAACTAAACCCCCGTTCTAGTCCATAGGCTCAGCAGTCAGCACGGTCCTCCTTCAAATGCTTCACCATCTCTCTGACACTCTCTCTCTCTGTCCCCTGGGAAATTTTGAAACCCCAATCTCCAAAATCAGAAATGGAAGATTAATTTGATTGGGGATGATTCATCACTTCCACTATATTCTCCGTAATCCATAACATCATTTCTTTGGTTTCCATACCAAAAGAAACATAAACCCTAATTTTCACTTTGTAAAGAAGAAATTAGAAGCTGAGAAATGTCGAGCATTCCGGAAGAAATCTACCATGAAATTCTTTCGAGGTTACCAGTTAAATCATTGCTTATATGTAAGTGTGTTTGCAAGAATTGGTATGCTCTAATCTCTACCTCTGATTTTGTTAAATTGCACCTTCATTTTACTACCCAGAGAAACAACCCTATTCTCATGCTTCAATATGCTTATGCTGATAAGGAAGTTTACTCCGTTGGTTATGATTCATTATCATCATCAGTGTGTGAAATCGAAGATGCTGCCACTGAAATGGATTACCCATTCAAATCGTTACATTACTATGTTCGATTGGTGGGATCATGTAATGGTTTGGTTTGCATATGGGTGGTTGATTCTGATGGTAATAGGGATTTTCTTTGTCTTTGGAACCCAGCCACAAGAGAATACAAAGAAATACCCAATTCACCGATAAAAATGAATAACATCTGTGCTTTGGGGTATGATTACAAGAATGATGATTACAAATTGGTTATAGGTGTGACTCGGGGAACCACGGATACTACTCTAGTCCAAGTCTACACATTAGCATCAAATTCATGGAAACCTGGGCAAACTGTACCTTATCGGTTTCCTTATTATATGCAAAGACATGGAGTGCTTTTTAAAGGAGAAATTCACTGGTTGGCCGTAGCTCAAGATAAGTTTTTCTTACTCTCTTTTGATATCAGTGATGAGAGTTTCAAAGAACTTGTTTGTACCCAAAATCACTTTTGGGCACGAAACACAAAGAATGGATAGTTTGGTTAGTATTTTGGGGTTAGGAGTGGATTTGAAGAACAAAACGAAAGACAGAAGTTTAACGTGGTTCGGCATGGTTGCCTACATCCACGGTCGAATCCCCTTAGGGAGAAATACTTTATTCACGTTTGTGTTTACATTGTTATTTTTCCTCTCTCCTGGCTACCTCCTTTTTGATTTTTGATCCTCTCCCTTTTATACATTTTTCCATCTAATTTTAATTATCAACATAAATTGTATTAAACTGCCCATTTATGCTTTCATCATCAATTCATATGAAACTGCCCTCTTTATGCCTCTTTCATGAATTCTGCATGAAACTGCTGTCTTTATGCCTCTTTCATGAATTCTGCATGTAACTGCTGTCTTTATGCCTCCCTCATGAATTCTGTATGAAACTGTCCCTTTATGTCTCTATGATAAATTATGCATGGATGAAACTGTTGGAATTGAATGGCTGAAACTGCTGGCGGACTGGATTGACTGGCAGGCTGGCAGACTGGGTTGACTGGCAGACATGGCTGCAGACTGGCTTGACTGGCAGACATGCATAATGGCTGGCAGCATGGGTGGAGACTGGTTGGCAGGGCGAATGAGTTTTTGGCTTGGAATTGGTTAGCAGCATTGCTGGCTACAAGACTGAAAGTTGGCTAGAGGTGCGACTAACTTTGATAGTTGATCGACCGTTAACTTTGACCGGATGTTGACTTTGACCGTTGACCTTGACCGGATATTGACTTTGGCAGTTGACCGACTTTGACCATTGACCGGTCTGTGCAGACTGGTGGTCCGCCTTGGTTGACTGGTTAGCGGGCTTGGATGAGGACCAAAAGATGATTCAAGTATCAATTTGGCCCATTAAGTGGTATTTTTACTTATGGTACAAACATCGCCCCCTCTTAACCTCCAACTTGTTGGGGGTTAAGAAAATTCCGTTTTCCTTAGTCAATGATAGAATTCGCCCCCAAGTGAGGATTATTGATACTGAGGTGACTGACGAACTTCCCTTGTGTTTGCGGAAATCATAATCAAGACGCCCCCAACCTAGGTTATTGTGGTTGGGAGATTTGCGGGAAACAGTTGATTGGATTGGTACTGTGAGTGAGCGATAACAGTATTGATTGAAGCTGGTCTGTAGCAGCTGTAATCAACTGGACTGCGGGAACAACGAGCATATCTTGTATGCATCATCTGCGATCAGTTGGAAAGCAGCAACAACGAACAAAGTTCCACTGCAGCAGCTGCGTTCAGCTGGACTGCAGGAACTGCGAGCATGGCTTGGCTGCATCAGCTGCGATCAGCTGAAATGCAGCAGCGACGAACAAAGTTCCACTGCAGCAGCTGCGTTCAGCTGGTCTGCAGGAACTGCGAGCATGGCTTGACTGCATCAGCTGCGATCAGCTGGAATGCAGCAGCGACGAACAAAGTTCCACTGCAGCAGCTGCGTTCAGCTGGACTGCAGGAGCATCGCTGCGTTCAGCTGAATGCAAAGAAGAACGAACAAAGTTGCGAGTTAAGCGTTGGACCGCATCAAGCGAAAGGCGGGATCGCATCGCTGCGTTAAGATGGAATGCAGCAGCATCGGACAAAGTTCCACTGCAGCAGCTGCGGTCAGCTGGACTGCAGGAACTGCGAGCATAGCTGGACTGCATCAGCTGGAATGCAGCAGCATCGTACAAAGTTCCACTGCAGCAGGGTCGTTCAGTTGACCGCAGAACGCGAGCTTCTGCTGGACGCATCGCTACGTTCACTGGAATGCAGTTGACAACGAACAAAGTTATTCTACAAAGCAGCTGCATTCAGCTGGACTGTAGGAAATGAGAGCATATCTGGATCGCATCAACGGATTGAAAGAACAACGATTAGTTGACTGCTGCAAAGAACAATTAATTTGGATCGCAATATTCTTGAGAAATTTGGACTTAAATAGTTCGATAAATATAGGTGTAAAAGCTATAAATAAAACTAGACAGCACCAGTTACGTCCAACTGAGTGCCACCAGACTGCATCAGTTGCTTCCAACTGAATACAGAATTCGCAGGCAACTGGACTGCATCGGTTGCGTCCAACCGAGTGCAGCAGTTGCCTTTGAACTGGAGTATAATAATTCAATCAATATAACTATGGCAGTTTAACATTACTGATTGTAATAATTGCGTAAAAATATTAATCGTAAAAATATTATGGTGTATGCTCTCGCCCCCTCTTAACCTCCAACTTGTTGGGGGTTAAGAAAATTCCGTTTTCCTTAGTCAATGATAGAATTCGCCCCCAAGCGAGGATTATTGATACTGAGGTGACTGACGAACTTCCCTTGTGTTTGCGGAAATCATAATCAAGACACCCCCAAGCTAGGTTATTGTGGTTGGGATATTGGCGGGAAACAGTTGAGTGGAGTGGTACTGTGAGTGAGCGATAACATTATTGATTGAAGCTGGTCTGCATCCTAGTTAGTAATTCTCCGAATCATTCCCGAATGATTCCTGAACATATCCGAACTGACCGAATCCGAATGATACTTCCGAACTATTTGAACTCCGAACCTAGTTCCCGGATTATATGGACCTCACGAATGATTCACGAACGTATCCGAACTAACCGAATCCGAATGATATTTCCGAACTAGAACTTCGAACCTAGTTCGCACCCAACCTCGCTCTCCCATAAGTAATTCTCTGATCAGAGTTTTGTTGCTTGGTTTTTGTTTATTTTGAATATACTTTATATTTAAATACAATTATTCAGTTAAATTTTTTATTGATAATTGTTTAACTAGTGTTTTATGTGTTAATTTTTGTTTAAAAATCTATAAACTGGTTTTATAATACATTTATGCGATTAAACTGTTTACTTTTTGTTAAATAATCACGCTAAAATATTTTTTTCATTTTATAAATCATATACAAATAAAATTAGTCTCGTAATAAGATCATAATACTTACCAATTTATCATTTATGTGATCCAAATTTTAAGTGCCGAACTCACATTTATAAAACGAATATACACGTACGTATGTCGTTCCGAACTACTGTCCGAACAACGAACCGTTGACCGGATTTTTGACCGAATCTGACCTATCCGAATCCGTATAATTCTCGTACGTATGCCGTCCTGAACTACTACCCGTACCCCGAATTGCTAACTAGGGTCTGCAGCAGCTGTAATCAACTGGACTGCGGGAACAACGAGCATATCTTGTATGCATCATCTGCGATCAGCTGGAATGCAGCAACAACGAACAAAGTTCCACTGCAGCAGCTGCGTTCAAATGGATTGCAGGAACTGCGAGCATGGCTTGGCTGTATCAGCTGCGATCAGCTGAAATGCAGCAGCGACGAACAAAGTTCCACTGCAGCAACTGCGTTCAACCGACTGCAGAACTGCGATGGCTTGACTGCATCGATTGCGATCCTGGAATGCAGCAGCTGACGAACAAAGTTCCACTGGAATGCGTTCACCGAACAGAAGCAAGCAAAGCCGGACCGCATCAGCTGCGTTGGTGAATCGTGCAGCAACGAACAAAGTTCCACCGCAAAAAATGCGTTCACCGAATGCAGAACGCGAGCGTTGACTGCATCAGTCGGAATGCGTTAAGCTGGAATGCAGCAGCATCGGACAAAGTTCCACTGCAGCAGCTGCGGTCAGCTGGACTGCAGGAACTGCGAGCGCAGCTGGACTGCATCATTGCGTTCGTCGGAATGCATGAAAGATCGAGACAAATTTCCACCGCAGCAAGCTCGTGTTCGCCGTGGACTGCAGGAACTACGAGCGCAGCTGGACTGCATCAGCCACATTCAGCTGGAATGCAGCAGCAATGAACAAAGTTATTCTACAACAGCTGCATTCAGCTGGACTGTAGGAAATGAGAGCATAGCTGGACTGCATCAACCGGACTGCAGCAGCAACGATTAGATGGATCACTGCAAAGAACAATTATTTGATCGATTAAAGAATCGCAGCCAGCTGAGAGGGCTGGACTTAAATAGTTCGATAAATATAGGTGTAAAAGCTATAAATAAAACTAGACAGCGCCGATTCGTCCAACGAAAGTGCCACTAGATCTGCATCGATTGCTTCCAATCAATACAAAATCGCAAGTAATCGATCAAGCATCGGTTTGCGTCCAACCGAAAAGCAGTTGCCTTTGAACTGGAGTATAATAATTCAATAAGAAGTACACCTTTGATGTGCTAAGAAAGCTTGTTGAGATTGAAAGGCTACAAAGGCTTTAATGTTTGCTTCAGTTAAAAGAGATTTCGATCTTTCATTGACAACAACTTCTTCACTGAGCAGTAAATTGTGAAGTTCATCAAAGGATACCGGTGGATTGCGTACACGAATGGAAGTGATAAAGGCATGATAATCATTCCAAATTCCATTCAATATCAGAACAACCAATTCATCATCAGAAATAGTAGAACTAGCAACAGAAAGTTTATCTGACAATTTCTTGATTTCCCCTAAGAACTGAGTGATTGTACCAGATCCAAGATTTAACGATTGCAATTTGGTTCGTAATTGAATAGAATGTGTTGTGTAAGTTCTTGAAAATATTGAATCAATACAAATCCAAAGTTCTCTTGATGAAACGGCACCAACTACATATGGAATAACAACATCTGAGATAGTTGATTGAAGCCATAAAATCAAGGTATTATCATCATCAATCCAAGCAGTATAGCTAGGATTTACAATTCCATGTGCTAGATCTTCTTGATTGAGATATTTAGGAAGACAGATAATGGAACCATCAATGAAACCTAAAACTTTGTATTTCTTCAACAATGGAAGTATAAGATTCTTCCAGGTGATAAAATTGTCATCCTTGAGATTGAAATTGATGATATTGGTGATCTAATTTAGAGGAATTTGAGAGATTCATGACTCATAAAGATTCAAATCCATTGATGAAAAAGATTTAAAGGAAAAAAAGCAAATCGAAGCAACAAGATTTGGTAAGAAAAGCAACAGAAATATCGGAGGTATTGAGCGGAAGTGAGGATATCTCGTGCTCTGATACCATAGTTGTATTATTCAAGGATTGAATTAAAAGTTCTCTCAAGAATAGGTTTAATGGAGTCTGAAATTACTTAAAGTAATTGTCTTCTTACAGAAAACAGAAAAGAGAAAGCTATTAATATAGAATAACAGTCACACACGAAAACATCCAATCAGGTATAGATATGAGTAAGCGAATGAGAGAGCAACACGTCACTGAGAGTGACAACTAGGCAGTGACAGAGAGGAACAACCTGTCATGAGTGTAAACCAAGTATTACTTAGACACAGGATTGTTATCACATAGGCCCCATACCTTGAATTATTCAAGCATAGTACTATATGAATTATTACAATCAAGCGACGGATCGTGTACTCGTAACTTGAATTACTCCAATCAAGTGGAAACTTCCATGCATGATATGTCCTCACAAGTTATTTCCAGTTATCTTCAAGTTATTAGAAGGATGTTGTGGGATCAGCTTTCTGGTATTGGTTCTGGTATTCCGTGGCTTGCTATAGGATATTTTAACTGTGTTCTTCGAAATGATGTAAAGAAGGGAGGAAGGGTTCCCAACACTTCTTGCATTAATGAATTCAGTGACTAGATGGAGGACAATGATTTTTTTGAGGCTGATTCTTTGGGCACAAAATTTACTTGGACCAATGGCCAGTCGGGTGTGGGAAGAATTCTTAGCAAACTAGATAGAGCAATTATAAATGAGCATTGGTTAAATAAGTTCTCGAATTGGCGGTGTAAATCTCTTCCAAGGGAAGTTTCGGACCATTCGTGTCTTATAGGTTACCCTATTTTTTCTTCTAGGCCCAAGAGGGATCCTTTACGAATACAGAAGATGTGGTTTCAACATCCTGACTTTTAGCGTATGGTGGAATCTTCTTGGAATCAATCGGCGTATGGTAATGCGTATTTTATTTTTCCTTTCACACTAAAGCGTCTTAAGGCGGACATCAAGTTGTGGAATCTGACGGTCTTTGGGAATGTTAATGTGAGACTTAAACAAGCGCAAATGAAGTTTGAAGTTGCTAGTAGAAACTCGGATGAAGATCCTCACAATATTACGAAAGTGAATTACATGAAAAATGCTTGGGTGGTTCAAGAGGTGCAGATGCAGAACCATATTATGCTAAAACAAAAATCCCGTAACAACTGGTTATTAAAAGGATCCAGTAATAACTCTTACTTTCATAGATCGATTAATATTTGCAGGAGTACAAATACAATTTCGGAGTTAGTTACTGAGGATGGGGTAACTATTTCAGACCCTCAAGGTCTAAGAAATCATGTGGTGGCCTATTATGAAGCTAAGTTTAATGGGGTGGACCAGCTAGTTGATGAAAGTCTTTTTTATTATGAGCATCAGAGGTTTTCTTTGGAAGACGGGAGAATTTTGGATGCTTTGCCAACAATAAAGGAAATGAAAGAGACGGTCTTTGCCTTGGGGGTTGATAGCGCGCCGGGTCCGGATGGTTTTACGGGGTGTTTTTACAGACATTGTTGGGACATTATTCACCGGTATTTATTCAAGGCTATTACTTTTTGCTGGAATTCTAAATCAATTCCTAATGGGGTAAATTCTAGTCTCATTCTTTTGCTTGCAAAGGTAAGAGGTGCTGACTGTTTAAGAAAATTTAGACCCATTGGTCTAAGAAATTTTTTCTCTAAAATTTTTACAAAAATTCTTGCGACAAGACTTGGTAAGGTCTTGGGAGGTCTAGTTTCCGAGGAGCATGTGGCTTTTATGAAAGGTAGGAATATTCATGAAAACATTAGTTTGGCGTTGGAGATGGTGAATGAATTGCATGTTAAGTGTAAAGATGGAAACTTGGGTCTCAAGCTTGACATTTTTCAAGCCTTTGATACGGTGAGTTGGTCTTTTGTCTTGGAGGTGTTTAGAAGATATGGTTTTTCAGAAGATTGGTGTTCTTGGATTCTCAATATTCTAAAATCTGCTCGTATTTCTATTCTTCTAAATGGTAGCCCGGAGGGTTTTTTCAAAATTATTAGGGGTTTGCGGCAGGGGGATCCTCTCTCGCCTCTTATTTTTGTTTTGATAGAAGATGTTCTTAGTAGAAACATCACTAAGCTGTTTGAAAACAAAGACATGACTCATATGGTTAGGAGAAATGGGATTGCTCCAAATCATTTATTCTTCGCGGATGATATTATGATTTTTTGCAAGGGTAATATGAAAAGTGTGAGAAATTTGGTAAAACTTCTTGAAGTTTATCTAGGTGCTTCTGGTTAGATTGTATATAAGGAGAAAAGTAAAATTTACTATGGGGGTGGGTCTTTAAGTAGGCGTCAAACCATTGCGGATTTCTTGAGTATGGGCATCACTTATTTTCCGGATCGGTATTTGGGGGTTAAGGTTATGCCAGGCGTGGTGAAGTATAGACACATCAGCAATGTTGTGGAGAAGTTAAAAGACCAGCTCTCGGTTATGACAGGTAAAATGCTTTCTTTTCAAGATAGGGTGGTGCTTATAAAATCGGTTTTTTCAAGCTATTATATTTACAACATGGCTGTGTATAGTTGGCCTGTAAAATTTATTAATCAATGTGAGCGTGCTATTCATAATTTTCTTTGGTCTGGAGATTCCAATCTTGCAAGAGCGTTTGTGGCAGGTTATGACAAAATCTGCAGTCCGTTGAAGGAAGGAGGCCTAGGTCTTTGTAGCCTAAAAACTATGAACAAGGCTATACTGATGAAACTTTGGTGGAATATTAAAAATTCGGGTAAAAAATGGGCTCGTTTCTTGGAGTCAAAATTCACTTTCAGGGATGGTCGTATCAAGGTTGTTGGGGTTAAGTCTTCGATCTTTCCTGGAATCCGTTGAGTTCATAAGGATGTGGTTCGCAACACTAAATGCATCATTGGTGATGGTAGAAGCACTTCACTGTTTTTTGATGTGTGGTATGGCTTTTTTTCTTTTGTTGATGCTTTAGGTCGCACTGACATGAATAGAGAGGCTCGTGTTAGTGATATTATTCAGCAGGGAGAGTGGTTGTTACAGGGTGTACATCTGCAAGATTTGATTGCTGCTGGTGTTGTTTTGGAGGAGCTGCTGAGGATTCAAGGTGGCATAAACAAGAAGATTTGGATGCCTGATATAAAGGGAAAGTTATCAGTCAAATCAGCTAGGGAATTGGTTAGGATCAAATATCAAAACTTGGTAGAAGCAGACTTTTTATGGAGGAGGGTGGTTCATCCGTCACTAGCAGCTCAAAACTGGAAATTTGTCCGAGGGGCGTGTGCGACTTTAGACAAGGTCTGAAGCAGATTCAATATATCTCTGGCTTCTAAGTGTTGCGTCTGTCAAAAAGATGAGGAGTCCCTGGATCATATTCTATGGCACTGCTCAGCTGCGCAACAGGCCTGGAGTTGGATTTCAGGTATCTTTAATCTTACTCCTCATTATAGCTTAATATCTTCTAATAAGGCTTTGAAAGGCTGTAGTCGAATGGTCAAAGATCTGTGGCTAGTTTCAAATTTGGTGCTGCGTTCTGAGCTGTGGTACCAGAGGAACAAGATGGTTTATGATAAGAAGAAACCGTGCTGGAGTCTCTTTAAGAAAAGAGTGTTTCATCTCATGCACGAGTACTCAGCCAGAATAAAGGGTTGTATGTTCAACACTGTTGAAGACCTTCAGATTCTGAATTTCTTGATCGATTCTTAGAAGGGTGAAGGTTATAGATCCGGTAGAGTGTTACTGGAGTCCTCCAATGCATAACGAACTTTTGTTGTGCTGCGATGGGGCTTCTAGGGGCAATCCAAGGGTGGCGGGAGCAGGAATTGTTGCTAGAAATGCGAAATGTGCAGTGCTGAGTACGATGTGTGTTGGCCTGGAAATTACATCAAATTACATAGCTGAGTTGTATGGTATTCTTTGTGGGCTAGAATGGGTTGTTCGCTGGGGTTATAGAAATGTTTTGATTCGTTCTGACTCTTCTAGTGTGATTACTGCCTTGGAGAAAAACATAGTCCCTTGGTTCGTTCAACAAAGATGGTCTGAGGTTCAAGGTCTGTATGATTCTATTCGATTTGTACATACTTACCGTGAAGCCAACTTTGCAGCTGATAAGATGGCGAAAACCGGGTGTTTGTTGGAAAATGGTGTTTGGGATAATTTCTTTGGCCGTCCTATTTTCTTAAATTCAATTGAAGTTCCAAATGTACCATATTTTCGTTTTAAATAGTCTTTGTGAGTTTTTGGGGCCGTTGTGACCTCTTTTCTCTAACTCTTTCATGTAATCTTTCGATTTTTTAATGAAATTTTTTTGACTTAAAAAAAAAATCCACGATTTATGTATGCACATGGTTTTTTTTTCCGTGAATCTAGAGGATTTGGCAATATAGGCCTATAGACTATAGTGAGTTTTGAACATCCTTCGGATGTTGTTGCTTTTATCAATTCAAGAGATGAATGCAATCTTATTTTCGGCCGGAGACTGGAATTAGAATGCTCTACGAATACCGAATACCGGTTCATGTATCTAGTAATGGACTCTAACAAATATTAAGAAAGCAATATCTACTACTCCTTTACTGTTTCACTTACCAGTACTTTTGAGATTAGATATATTACCTCATACTACCTACGTACTGCTACCTAAACTAGGTAAAAAGTGGCCAGGTAACAAATAGCATGTGGTGTATAATTAGTTTTACGTTTTGTGTATATTTAGTTGGTTATAAAATGTATTTTTCACCCCCATTCACACAAGTTTTATCCATCCAATACAGGTAAAACATAGATAATAAGTGTCGCCGTTTAGGTTTTAAATACTTACTCTGTAATGTATAGTCTATTTAAACGGTAGCTGGTTTGAGAAAATCCCATAAAAGTTTGAGAGAGTTAAGAGAAAGATCCTAAAATTTGAGAGAGAGCAAAAGTTTGAGAAAATCAAGTTTTCACACTCTCCCGAAGAAAGGTTAGAAGAAACATCTTCCCAAAAAAATTGAGTCTCAATATTCACCTGTGAACATGTAACCAAATCAAGAAATCTCAAAGTCTTTTCCTCCCTTTCTTGATTTGCTTATATGCTTCACAGGTGAATATTGAGACTCAATTAAGGGAGGAAGAGACTTTGAGATTGCTAAAGAGAAGAGAAATCCAAGTTTAGTCGATTTCCTTGATCTCGTCCGTGATACTTTCAGCTCCTGCTGGACTTCCCGTACTGGCAGCACCCTGTTGGTAGAATTTAGTTATGATAGAATCGCATATGTTTTTAAGCTCAGTCATCTTTTTGTTGATGTCAGATCTATCAGCTACCTTACTGCACTTACTATTCAAATACCACCGATGATTGTACATTAGTTCATAGATGCGCATCAACTCGCTATTGAGTTGATGATATTTGCAACATTAGTTCGAAATGTTGCGTCTTTGATGAGAAAATGCAGAAAGTGGGGAAAACGGGAAATTACAATGTATTTAGCTAGAATGCTGGTATTAAATTCAACAAGCTATTTCCACTTGTTTGGATTAGTATCGCTCGTCAGGTTTGGCCATATTGGGAATTTTGATAGATTTAGAGACTGCAATTGAACATCCAATTTCTACAACTGAAATTGTTTTCGAATTTTTGGTTGAAGTTTTTTTTGTATAAATTTGTTACCATAGATGCTTTGCAGTAGTGTGGGTTATTCAGTATATCAAAAAAGCAAACCTTGCTGAATGTAAACTAGGCGAGGAGTAGGAGAGACAATTAGGCTGAATGGCAGTTCTGGGAATTTAATCTTATTAGAGCTGCAAGAGTCCAGTTAAGCATACCAGTCCATTCTCCAAATTTACAACTTCCAGAAAACCTTTTAATCTTACTACTGCACATAGTCTTGGGTATAAGTATAACTGAATAAGTCCTTCAGAGCAACATCACAAATTAAGCCAGGCATCCTCCCATAATTGGAGGGGTTTTTCAATTATGTCATCAAACTGTTGAAGGGGTTTTTCAAGAACTTTCCAACTATTATCCTCTATGTTAAATACACCTAAAGCTCCATTGTAATCTACACAGTAGAAAACACCATTGCACATAACTGGAACGTTATGCGATGGCATGTACTTTTCAGTATCCATATTACTAAAGACGAAAGGTCTCCAAAATGCTTCTCCCTTTCTAATGAAGTAGAGTGAGACTTCGTTAGACCATTTTTGTTGAATGGCAAAAACTACGCAGTCTGACATAAGTATGTACTAATAATATCTTCAATGTGATTTTTTTCTTTTCTTTGTGCAATTGTAACATAAGTGCAATAGAAAGGTACAAACAAGACAAAGCAACCAATCATGCAGAATTATAACAAGGTTTAACCCAAAAAAAAACTTTTTACTGATCCAATGAAAGAGCCAAAGCTGAATTATAAGTTTCAATAAGCATGGGATGGCTTGTACAGCCTTCCATAAACTTAATATAGAAATCCAAATACTACTAACCTAGCCTAAGAGAAACTAAGTAAAAGTATAGAGGAACTAAATTGTGAAGCAAATCCTAGACCATGGCCTTCTTGGAACCAAAGAGGGAACTTCAAAATAAGGGATAAACAGGGTTCATATTAGGATAATATAAACCAAAATTCTGTTCAACTCCAGCTGGCTGCTTCAAATTCTTGTTAAATATGGAAAAAAGAAATGTATCGTAATGGTGATCGGGTCTTCTCGGAGTTCCTCCTTTTGAAGCATGTTTCACGAGGTTTGTATTGTAAACCTTGGCATTATCAACACTTGTATAAGGCTCATTCCCTGCACTTGGCCAACCACTTTCAGATACGGCAATGTTAACATCAGACATACCTATCTTCTCCAGAGCTGCATTGAAACTGTCTACCATGGCATCAAAGAGATTGTAATACTTCAAGTCTCCATCAACAACGACGGGTGTAGTAGAGGTGAATAGTGCATACTCCAGAGAGACATATTCTGGATTTTCAGCATAAGCAAAATACGGGTATACATTGATCATTAACGGTGCACCATAACGTTTTACTAACGCGGAAACTTGAGTCATAACCTCGACAACTTCCGGAGAAAAAGCACCAGCTGAAGGAGGATAAGAAGTGCCAAGAACAAAAGCTGGAACCACTGTAGTAACCTTAATTTGATCTAATCCGATTTTCGACAAAGCATCGTAAAGGTTGGTCATGGCTCCAGGAACATATTGAGACAGCGGTCCAGGGATAACTTCGTTACCAGCAGTGACCCAACCAAACTTAACATCATCTTTGTATGGGACAATATTTGTTGCCACCCATGAGTTAGCAGCATCTTGGCTCGACGAAAGAGATGCTAAATCTTCGTTGAGAGTACCTAGTGATACTAAAATTCCAGTTCCTCTTAACGCTTCTAGTATTTGAGGTGTTGGCGCAAATAATCTCACCATTTGGACTCCATTTCTTTTGTACAGACTTATTACCTCTTGTGGTGATGGTAGATTGTCTGCAACTGTTCCATAGCAAACCCCAATTTGACCACCAGTACCTGCCATGTAATTGCTATGTAGAGAGAAAATTTGGGATATCTTACTGGTGAGCAAAAAACAATGCCAGGAACAGTGCTGTGATGATCCTTTTCATGTCCATCATCTTTTCTACGCACTACGCTCTTGCGCGCTTTGTAGAAACTTGCTGCTGACTAGAGATGAACTAAAAGAGAACGTAAAGAAGCTGGAAACTCCAAGAAAAACTAACCCCAAGAAGATAATAAGCGAATTCGAAAGGTGTTGTAGTATACTGTGGTGCAACCAAGTATATATATACATAAATACTCCTGAAAAAGGAATACTCTTGGAATTTCCATATTAAAAGATTTTTTCTTAAAATAAAACACTAAAAAAACCTTCCTAAACTGGGGCCTATAGGACTTAATTGGGGCATATGGATTTTTTCATCCACCCCATAGAAAATGGTAAGGGGTGTCTCCGTTTGATAAAAATACCATTTTATCCTCTATTAAATATTAATACTACTAATTTGTCCTCATCAAATCCTAATCATAAAATTAAAAAACTAAAATTAAAATCATAAAACTAAAATCATAAAATTTAAAAACTAAAATCCAAATCAAAATCATAAAACTAAAATCATAAAAACTAAAATCAAAATCATATTCATTTCCATCTCCACTTAAACTGATTCTTCTTCTTTTCTTCTCAACCCAATCCTATAAACTAGGTTTTAGTAACATAAAATTGCTCAAAAATTGAAAATTTTGATATCAATTTTTCCTGGTTTATCAGAATCGGTTAACGTTAATGTATATGTGATCCGATTGCAAATAGAAACGGTTTATGTTCATGCTCACAAAGACCGATTGTCCTTGATATGTATTCTGGTTCGAGAAATTTGAATCAGAATCGGATTACATTAGCACTTATAAAAACCGATTGTTGATGTATAATGTTAGAATCGGATTTTATATGTGTGTCGAGTAAACCGATTTTTGTTCTCAATTTTTCTGTATCTTTTTTTTGTTAGAATCGGATTACATTAGCATTCTTGTAAACCGATTCATGTTGTGCAATGTCAGGAATCGGTTTTTACATATGTATCGTGTAAACCGATTATGGTTAACCCATTTTTTTTCCAGTGAATACTCGATCATAAAATGAGTATGAAATCATACTCGATTTCATTTTATTAACTCGGGTATAGAATGAATTTTGATTTTATTTGATGTATAACAACAAATAATTCACAGATAAAAAAGAGAAAATTTACCCACAATTGGCTTACGTTCATGCCAATATAAACCGACTATGGATAATCGGTTGATTTTCATGTCCATATAAACTGATTCTGGGTAGAAGCTAGTTTCAAAAAATCTCTGTATGTTTTTGAGATTACAATCGGTTGATACCGATGTGAACATAAACCGATTCTTGGTTGGTGTTCTTAAAAAAAAAATTCAAATTTTCAAAATCAAAATTTTCCAGTTTTTGATGATACACTAACCTTAGTTGATTTTAGAATTATTTGACTAAACATCTATTAATTATCCGGATCAACACTAATTAATCAGGGATAAATTAGCCATTAAAAAATAATTGGATAAGGGATTTTTCATTTTACTTCTTAATGACCTTATTTTGTCATGTACCTATAAGCCCCAATTAAGTTGTATAGGCCCCAATTTAGGAAGGTAAACAAACGAAGAAAACAAATACTTTGGTTCCATATTTCCATAATAGGGATGTTTAGATTAACTGGGGGTTAGTTAATTGAGATTTATAGGGAATTTTGGAGACATTCCAAATCTCTTGTTAGTCGATATGGAGTCTTTTTAAATCTATGAGAGTTTTTATTATTGGATAGTGACTTTCTGAAAGTCTTTAGAATTCTCTGTTATTGGATAGTGACTTTCTGAAAGTCACTAGAATTTTCTGTTATTGGATTTGGATTTCCAAATCAATGATTTAAGGTTATGGGAGACTTTTGGAGACTTTTAAGTGAAAATATACCATAAAAGGCTTAAACAAAGTCTCTCCAAAATAGGTGATATTTGTAGAGACTTTAGGATATTCAAAAAAATAAAATAAATAAACAAATAAGCTATAATAAATTTCATCCATATATTAAAAAAAATAAACGTTATGTGAGATCTCAACCCATGCATTATGTTCATGTTCAATTTGGTTTAATTTTCGGTTGACTAAATAGTCACGATTTCTAAACTTACAATTTTTCATCGATTATGTTCTTCCATCTTTTTATATTAATAAATAAATCTATGAATTATTTATTATATATTAGTTTTATATAATGATTTTTGAATTATTTTTCCTTCTAATTTGAAGTATGTAAGATAAAATTTCTATATATTTGTCTCAATGACTCACTGAGATTTACTAAAAATCACTCAGAGAGTCACCCAAAATCAATAGATTTATAGAGAGTCTTCCCAAATCTATTGCAAAAAAATTCTCTCGATATCTCTGAAAATCCCAATTGACTAACCCCCTGTAAAATATTCTCTGGTTCGTCTTTACCCACCATACCATCCTCTCTATTTCCTCCATTAGGGATCATGATCCAATCCGCCAAATCCCATGGTGCTGGCAGATTTAAACACGGCAAAATAGCTGAATTACTGGTACTTTCCACTTCAAATTTGTACAAACTTTGATCCTCCTCAAGTGTAAAATACAAACAACCCCTTGCATACCCTGCCTCAGCTGCAGAGCAAACAGCTGTGCCTTTGGTGCCAATAAACAGAACATGGTCACCCAAGCTATTCACCTCCTTCCACTCCATTGCAGAAAAATCCAACCGAAACACAAGTATTTTGGATGACTACCTTCTTAAATCCTCTTGAACTGTAGTGTATAGTAACAGAAAAGAATTAGCAGTCCGTTTCCACGTAATGGTGTCTAAAATCAGAAGAATACCATCCTACTACTACTGGATACCAAATGTTCCTAGCCACCTCGAATTTCCGAATAGAAGAAAGTTCTACATTTCCATCACCTAGTTTTTGTATCTCAATCTCTAAGGGGTGATGGTTTAAACCCATAACATACAACTTGCCTTTAAAACAATGGAGCTCTATATAATAGTCCAATTGCATAATATCTTGAGACATTTTCTTGGTTTTCCATTCTATATCCCCAGGGTGACAAGATCACTAGTTTTAGAAGCATAGGAGATCGAGGCACAGAAGTATAGAATCAGCATTCTCTGGAGGTGAAGACAATATACAATCTGAGAAAAGCGATTCATCAGGTGTACCATACCACTGCTCTATGCTAAGGATTCCAAAGAAAACAATCACCAAAATTGTAATTTTGAGTGTCATAATCAGTGCACAAAATAATCAGCCAACCTCGATGACTAGGATATTGCCAAAACCATTTCCCACTCAATTCAGGTATAGATTTTCTACAGGTTTTGTTGCAGGGTTCACAAATGTTGTAAAAAGCTTGGTGTTAAGGGAAGACTAGCCATGGTGCTGCCTTTGACACTGGTGGGCTTTCAGGTTCACTTCTTCTCTAAATTGATGATGCAGCTACTACTATTTCACCACTTTCATCACCCATGAGATCTGAAACACAAAAACCCCTTGAAATGAAGAGTTGGTTTGAAATTTGCGGTGGTGGTGGGACTGTGAAACAAGAAAAGAGGTAAGCAAGTACAGTTGGTGGTGGAAAGAGCAAGATCGATAAATGAAGATGTTGAGGGAGGAGGCTGGTGGTGGTGGTGGTGGTAGACTGGTAGTGGTGGTGGTGGGAATGGGATCAAAGAGAATCATGAAGTGTAATTTTCCAGTAGAACAATAAGACTCTTTCACTGTTCAAATGGTCCACCTAGGACTCTGTTTGTGAGCATATGATGGCTGGTTTTGAAATTTCATTCACCTGAGCCACCAAGAGATGGTGGTACAAGAAAGACACCACAGATGGAAAATGCACAAAACACAGAGCAAAAAGAACTGAACAAATTTTACTTTTCTCATTGCATTGTAATTTTCTTTTTTGAATGAATGACCAGAGTAAATAATCTCTGTTTCTGTTACAACCTCTTCTAAAGCCATTTTTGCTCTTAAGGGTTTTGACAATGAATGGTGATACAAAAAAGACTCACCAAATGTTTACAGAAGCAACAGTAGCATCATTAAAAACCTGCATCATAGATCTTCTCATCTCTCTTAAACTAGCTAACTTCAAATCACCTTGTATGAAAGTGTTTGCGCAATGAAAGAAAAGAAAATGGAAATCACAGATTCTTTGAAAAGAACTAAAAATATCATATAAATCGTAAAACGCAGATATTGGCTCCCCCGACAAATGTGGCAGTCGCATACACGTTCCAGTATAGTCTGGGTTACATCACTAAATGGAAGTAATCCGCTTTTGCTGCACGCTCTCTTCTTGGTAAACCAAACGACGATTATGAGAAACATAGCGGTAGATGATACCATAGAGGCATTGGCTTAGGCGTGAAGTGTCGTAGTTCTCAATGAACTTCATGTCAGTTGGCCTTGCTTTAGCACCTGCAAATCGCTGGTACTCTTCCAGTACAGCAGGCAAACACCAATTCTGCATTTTCCTCAAACAACCAATAACACAGCCCGTCCTATGCTGTTGTTCATGCAAGGAAAATTTATCAGAAAATGAATATCACCTATTGGTGGTTCAACGATGAGTAAAGAAAATCATGAGCTACCGCCTGAAATAGAAAATAGAGAAAGGAAGTTGACTGTTAGATCATGCTGCATACCTTTCCATGTCTGCAATGAATCATAATAGGATGATTTCTCACATCTGCAGATAAAACAAACAAGTATAAGGACGAGTAAGAGACAACGTATTCACAGACTAAAATAAGAAGGTTGGGTTAAGGGAATGTTATCCTGATTTAGTACCAAGAATGACTTTTAGAGCCTCCGTGATAGTATCTTTGGAAACAGTCACAAAAGGCTCCTGCATATGAAAATTTAACATAAGCCATAGAAACATTATCACAAACAAAAGGCGTAAAGTTAAGAACCTTATGGCTACACAAGAATTACTCCTAGTGATAACATAAGAATTACTCAGCACATTCAAATATACATCTATAAAATTTGAAATCTCAGTGGTTTTCAAGACTCGAGTAAATGTTCATGAGCAAAAGAAACATGTAGAATGATATGACGCTAGCAGATCCGCATAAGAGTTTGAACTCTTTTCTGGGAAAACAACTAAGAGCTATGGACAACCCTTCTTAACCTTTATCTTTGAATACAAATTGAAGTTATTAGACCACATCCCTTTCTACCCAGACAACTATTAAAACATCATTAACCAATTGAGTCCCCGTACTCCTAGTACCCAAATTCTATTCATCAATCTTTCCAAAACTTTAATCACTCCACCTAAAAATTAGAACAAGACAAGACAAGCCACGCCCAATGTTTTCATCCCTAAACCCCATGTCGCTCTCAAATAACTTCTGAATCATATTTCAAAGAGAGCAGTGGATTGCCTAAACCTCCACCAGGTTAGGTCGAATTTCCCTTAACCCTGTTCCTTTATTAATTCAAAAATCAAGAACTGACTTAACAAAGACTCCTAGATCAATTTTGGTTGAGATGTTCGACTGATCAACAGATTCTTACACAACAACACAAGCATCATTCTCTATCTACAATTAGGTAACACATCCCGAATTCCAAAAGCAACAAACATTCCGTAATCAAGGAAGAATTTCCCTATCTAGCACACAATTCACAGAACAAAGAGGAATCAAAAGGGGCTTCAAAAACAAAATTGATCATTCAATCAAAATCAATTTTGGCTAGTGATTCTAAAAGTTCATGAAAATTTATACCCTGAGCTATGAATTTTTGACCCAAAAATAAATAAATACTTGTAAATAACAATGAGAAGAAGAATATACCTTTGTTCCTTCCATTCCAAATTGAAAAAGCCGAATATTCTTGGATCGAAGAAATTTACAATTCTCTTCAGGATACGGTTCTGGACACAAACATCTACATAAACCCCACAAAAACAAAAAAAAACATCAATAAACCAAACCAAAACCCTAACACCCAGAAAAAACCCAAAAATCAATCAAAAGAAAAAACCCTTACATGATGGATTTGAGATTTAATGTATCAAGAAAGGAGAAATTGGATGAATCAGGATAACTAGATCTATAAATTCCTCTTTCAACCATTGAGAAATTATAAGGTGTAACTAATAAACTAGTATCATTATTAATCTCATTACTAGTAATTTCTTTAACTTCAAGTAATAACCCCATCTTCTTCTGAAAAAAACTGAAAGAATGAATGAATTTACAAAGAGAGAAATCAAAACAAAGCGAATATTAGAGAAGAGTTAGAATTTTTTCTGAAATGGAAGGAGGAGATTGCTGGTCATTATATAATGAGTTTAAAAGCTTCTTTTTTCCTTTTCCTATTCCACTCATAATTCTTTCTTCTTCTTCCTCCCTCTCTTCACCTCCTCCTTCTTTTTGGGTTTTTAATCAGAAAATTATTTTTTTTATAAAAGAGTTTTCTTTTTGGATAAACTGTAAACTACTTTTATTTATAAAAGAAAAAAATAACTAACAGGATTATTATTTACGTGTGATAATTAAATACCGAAAAATAGTAAATGTGAATCTGGATTACAGTTTTTCACGGCTTGGATTTATATGCCAACAAACCGAGTGACATTGGCAGCTTAGTATCAACTATCAATAACTATCAAGGCTGCATGGAAAAGGGTTTTTCTACCCACCGTTAAAAATCTTGGTGAGATTTCAAGAGGGATCTCAACCCTTGATACGAGAGTTTGGGATCCGATCATCAATGACATTCGCAACCTAACTATCTGTATTACGTTTTCTCTCTGGAGGTTTACGGAGCAGAATACACCAGTAAGTCATGGCTAAATTTGTTATTGATTGTTCTTTAAACCCGACCAAACCTAATCATAACCAATGGTATATTATTTGTTTCCCAGATTTAATGTTGCATTGTTGTTCTAAGGTCTAATTTTTTTTCGTATTTGTCAGTTGCCCGAAACTAACAACTGTTGTCGGTTATTTTCATTTACAGACCGAAATTGCCAACTTCAAATTTTGATACGATCGTTATCAGGTTTCCACTTTATTTCTTTTCATTGTCGATTATGTGAAAGTTATCATCTTATATCAGTCATTGCCTAGCATCATTTTTTTATTTTTTTGGATCCGACTCATCCAGATTTTTGAGTAGAATCGCCTGATTCATTTGGACTCGACTCAATGTATTTCTTTTTTAACCAACTCTGACTTCAAATATATGTGAGTTAGTGGATTGGTCCCATAAATCAGAGGCATTTTGTTCCATGACTCAAACGGGTCTTAGTCATCGATTAGGTCTGAGTGGGATAGCAAGTCAGATTTGACTCGAACCTAAAAAACAAACGTTATGATATCTGATCCGTGCCGAAGCAGAGGCCGGGTCAAATCCACACATGTTTTTGGTTGGTCCGAAACAAAATTGACTCACTTGGATGGTCTGATCAACATGGGTCCCAATGAACATCAGTTTGGTGTTTGGGTCAACAAAACACTAAACTGGTCACTCAATAATCGGATAAAAAATGTAAGGATTTTAGCATCCAATTTTTTGATTTTCCAGCAATGTCTATATGCGACTGAGATTTACGGCCAGTCAATAATCGAATATGATGATTGAAATGTGGTAGCGGTACTTTAGTGTTGTGCATTTTCTTTCTCTTTGTCGTGCAATTTTGGACTTTTCGATCGACAAGGATGAAGTAAATGCACAACACTAACGTTATTATATTTTAATATATATCTCTTGTAGTTCAAATTATTTATTTTAGCAAATAATGAGGTTTGGCTATCCCGAAATGTGTTTCATGAGCCGAACTATTAAACCATCATTTGATCCAAAAACAGAGAATGGTCTGACTCATAACTCAATTATCGAATGAGCCGAACTTTTATACTTAAATGAATTATAAACTACACAACAAATATTCAGCTTAAAATCAAATTATCGGATCAGCAGAACCTTTTGTGTGCCTAATATATATAACTATTTTAGGCTTAAAATTGGTTTGAAGTTATGAGCTGAACTGTTCGTAAACACTTTCAGGGTGAAATATCAGGAACATTTAGGCTTATAATGCTACTCAATTATCATCTGAACCAGCTTCTGTAACCATCAAAAACCCAAATTTTTCAGGAATTAAACTTAAAAAACAACAAATAAAAGATTGAGTTTGTAGAAAATACCTTCTTATCCTCATTTCAGGAGTTGGTTGAATTTCTGGTTCAGTTTCAGTTTCTACACTTTCATCTTCAATTGGTTCTTGTTCTTTAATTGATGGATTAGAAAAGGATTTAGAACGCCTACTTCCTGCCTTTTGCTTTGTACGACCCATTATATAGGTGAGTTTAATCAACGATCAGTTTTTCATGAATGAACGATGGAAGAAAAAAAATCGTTGACGGTTTGCGATTGTTCGACTGAGGAAACGAATAGATGTTTAGGATGAAGACTGATTTTGTTTTTTTGGTTTTGGATTTCAGGTTTTTATATTAAGGGTAAGGGTAGATTAGTAATTTTAAGCATTTAAGAGTATGTTAGGTAGTTTGACTACCCTTTAGATACCCTTATAAACACCCTAGATGGGAAAACTATTTTGCATGCCCTGAAAGTTTTAGATATGCCTAAAAACAGGATTCTTTCATTTCCCAACAAAACTTTGCTATCCAGTTTATTGCTCCGACCCTAACCTAAACCTAGAAGTGGTGAACCATCTTGGAAACCATAGGTTCAAAAAAAAAAAAAAAAAGGAAAAAGGTCATGTAGAACCTAAGGCCATTTTAGGCTAGACAGCATTTAGAATCAAATTTTGGCCCAAATAAGTGTTTTGCATACGAAAATATAATCCAAGACCAACATGGACCCCGAGAGTTTTAGGTTTTCATGGTATCTGGATCCCGTACGTGATAAATACTACGCCAACGGTTTTACAACCTTTGGTTTTTATTCAATCCAATCAAGTATCAACACGTGGATATTTAAGCTTTTTTCCCGTTTTTGTCAGCCCCCAGGATTCCAAGTTGGCGGATTACGATGGTCCAAAAAGGCGAGCGGGTAAAAACTGAGGAGAAATTTCCGGGGAAGATGATCCTGTACAGACAGAGCAGAAGAGTAGTCTAATCTAAAATAGCCGTAAATCGAATGTCCACGTGTATTGCCCCGTAAGATTAGTTTTTGTTCTGGATTAAGGTTTGTTCGTTAAGTTTGTTAGCCTGTGGATATGAGTATTGTCGGCAGGTTGGGTTGGCAACTACTAGTACAGATTATCTTGCAAAGCCAGTCAGTTGCCTGGAACCACCATGAAGCATCGCATCCCTATCTGTATCTTGACTATTTGATGACTTAATATAAGTCATGGTTTATCAGTGGCGGAGCCGGACTTTGAAAATGAAGGGGACTAAAAACAAATTATACATATATTAGTGGCTAAATTTAAAAATCAGGTGGGCTAAATATAAAATTTATTATAAAATCAAGGGTTTTTATGCAGTTTTGGTGATTTTAGGGGGGCTAGAGTCAGGGTTAGTCGACCCTTAGCTCCGCCCCTGTGGGTTATACTACGTATCATTATGTCATAATGACTTCCAAACTCCGGAGTCAAAAATGTCATGCGAGCCATACTTCTCTTGATTGTCTCCCCCTCTTTATGGCAAGCAAGCTTAATGGAAATCCTTACTTTTTTTTTTTGGTTCACCAAACAAAAAATGGTTAACCAAACGGATTATGGACTAAAATATTAAACATAATAAGGACTGTTTAGTTAAGAAATATAAATAAAGACTGATATGCTTAATAGAATAGGGACTTAAAAATAATAATATATGAAATCGTTTATTTACAGAAATGTCATTTTTATAAATATAAATATTTTAAAACCTCGTATCTTCTAAATTGTACGTCGGATTTTTGTGAATTTTATATATTTGAAAAGCTCTTTCAATCACCCACTCAACGAGTATAAACAACCATATCAAATTTTTATTTTTTAAAATATTTATAGTTCTCTGAAAAAATAGTTATAATTTAAAGGTAAATTGAAAGAGTACTTATTATATGTTGCCTATATAATGCTCAAATACTATAAAATTACTTAGAAGAATCTATAGATTTTAGTTTCGATACGAAAGATTACCTCAGTTTCATTAAAAGTGATACTTTAAAAAATAAAAAAAAAATAAAAAAAAATCTTTCCATTTTTACCTAATATTAGGCTAAATTGAAAAGTAAAATGAAGGTACCACATTTCAGAAATGGAAATGGAATGAAAAATTAATGTTTCCGACGTGCATCGCACATGCTCACTACTTGTTGTCCTTAAAACAAACTCTCTGATACGTGAACCGGGAAGAATCAACCCTAAGCAAAAGATAAACGCCATACTAATAGCTTAATGTGGTGCTCGAGTCTGACTTATAAACAGTAGAATTACAGAAAACTATTGAAATCTAATAAAATACTTCCTCTATCCCAATAGATGACCTATTTAGTTTAAAATTTTGTCCCACTATTATTTGACCTATCTCATTAAACAATGGAATATTTCTAAAACTACCTTTTTGATTGATTATCGTTAGTATAAGAAATGTGTATAATTTGATATCCATGTTTATATTCGTTACTTAGGTGTTTTAAAATGCTTTTCAATGATATGAAATTTACGAATATCAACAACACAAGTGAAGCAGAATAATCTAAGAAGAAGAAAATAGGAAAGAGAATGTCCGACTTTCTCGCGGTAAAAAAGGTGAGAAGTTAATCTTCTCAACTTCATAGGTTAAGGGTTTTGGATTTAAATCATCAACAGAGCAGGCCGGGTTTACAAGGGTCAAATCAGCAGAACATGCAAGATTTACAAGGTGAAATGAGGATTTCTGAAGGATCTACAACGTGGGTCGAAAAAGTTCAAGGTAAACAGCAAGGAATCAGTTCTGAGAAAGCAGATGCAGCAAAAAAGATCGAAAATCAGGATTGGAAAACAGTCTCAAGTAAGAAGTTTAACAAAGATAAGCGGGTGCAGTCAGAAAAAGAGATCATAATTGATTATAAGTACAAATCTTTTATTCTTACATCTAGATCTAATGATATCTTCTTTGATGAACAGACTAGAGACACAAAAAAGATTCTTCAAGTTTTAATCAGTAATGAAGGAGTTATTTGGATAAAGAATATCATGAAAAGGGAATCAAAGAAGGGTTTTTATGGAAAATTGTATTGGATCTTTCATAGAGGTAATGAACACATACTGTTTTCCCGTGATCAGAACGGGTATGGTGAGTTATTTTGAGTTTCTTATTCTTGTGACAAGGTCAAGCATTACATGTTTTTTCCAGCTGAGAGTGAGTCTTCAATATGTCTTACTTTTTTTCATGGATTCTCAAGTATTTTCATGCAAAAGGATAAATCATATACACAGACTGAGTCGCAGTCTAGTATCTCTAAGAAGACTTATTCAGTTTCGCAAATTGAGTCACAAGAGGTCCCTCTCGTGAATAATGCATTGGTTTCATAGATTGAGTTGCAATCTGATGTTCATAATTGTAATGTTCTTGGTAAAATACCTATTGGTTCATCAAATGAAAATTGGGATCAGGCAATTATTATTGAAACTTCTATTGAAGTCTCATCTTGGAACTGCATTGGTTTGGAAATATCAAAACGATTTTCTTTGGACATTGGTTTTGATATTTTTCCTTTTGCAGCTAAGACAACATTTTTCTTAAGCAAAGGGAATTGTGACTTTGATGGAGTGTTTATCAGACTAATGCCATAATGGAATTCAACAAACTCAATTGCTTTAACAACACTTTCTTCAGAAGGTAATTGGATGGAAGTTAAAGGAGTGCCTTTTTATCTGTGGGGGAATAATCTCTTTGAAAAATTGGGTTTCATTTTCGGTGGTCTAATGGAAGTGCATGCTTTTACTCTCACTTGTAATGATACGTCTGCCATTAGAATCAAGGTCAGAAACTATAATGGTCTTAATGCATCCTTTATGTTCAGATTTAGGTCCTTTTCTTTTCCAGTTCACATTTCACAATTCAAGATCATCAACGAGATCTTTGATCAATATTTTGTTAAGATTAGGGTTCAGAATTTAAAGTTAGTCCCAACAGTTTCTCCAACTGTAGTTTCGATGACAAATATTTCATTCAATGTAGATTGGCCAAAAATACCTCGTCAGATTCTAAAACCCCATTATTCTCGCCGGAAGAATATGTTCAGGAAATTTTCTTTCGCATAAAAAGGAAAGTCAGTTACAGACAATTTAAATTTTGAATTTTCCTTTAACTCTAACGGTAAAAGACAAAGAGATTCGGGTGTGGATTTGGGTACCTCTACTAACATTTCGTATTCAATGGATGATAGTAACGAACAACACATGTGAATGACTCGTGCTCACATTCAAATACTTCATCAGATTCAGAGACAAACCCTCCAACGATTATTATTCCCATTTTTCAAAATAAGGATGATATTAATGAATATCTCAAAATAACTGTTTCTATACCATACTTGCAGATGATTGATTCTGCTGAGGTTTTTTCTTCATTGTCCTTGAATCAAATTATTATTCCACAGAAGAAAATTTTTACAACTCGGGTGAATTGGAAATTTGATTTATTTCTTCATACTTCAGAGAAATTGAGTACATTAAAATTAAAAGTGGATCCAGTTCTTAGAAATGATTTCGAACAGGTGCTCATGCAGATGGTTCATATTTGTCCTAAGCTGCATATTCACTTCAAGGGCTCAAAAGAAGAAATAGATGATTCAATGATGGAAACATTAATATTGCACCTTATTAATTTTAATATGCAGAATAGGAATGCATCCTAGTGTGTTTCTTAATGATTTTCTGATAATTTGGATTGTTCTTTGATGGATTTCAGAATCGTTTGCTGGAATGTTAGAGGTCTTAATGATTTAAATCGAAGAGACATCATAAAGAAAAAAATTCAGGATTGGAATCTGACTATTGTTTTGTTGCAGGAAACTAAAATTCAACAATGTAATGATCTCTTGGTTTGGGAATATTGGAGTAATAAGTCTGTTAAATGGATGGATTTTCCTTCTCAAGGGAGTTCTGGGGGAATTTTATGTATGTAGGATTCTTCAAAGCTAGATATTATTGATTCAATGATAAGACCTTACTCTATTGCAATTCAGTGCAAGACTATCTCAAATGCTTTTGAATGGATGTTTACAGGATTTTATGCTCCTTGTGCTTCTAATGCATATGAAGTTAAGTTATTTTGGAGAGAAATTGAAGAAGTGGTATTTCTGGAAATTCCCTTGGGTTTTAGGAGGTGATTTCAATGAAATAAGGTACAACCATGAAAGAACTTCTGGTGGTGATTATACTTCTGGTATGAGAAGGTTCATTAATTTTATACCAAGACATCACTTGATTGATCTTCTTCTTCTTAGAGCAACTTATACATGGACTAATAATCAAACTCAAAGCATCAGAAGTCGTATTGATAAAATATTCATCTCTCCTTCTTGGAAAATTGTTTATCCTCAAGTAGTGCAACATGCTCTTGCTAGACCCTGCTCTGACCATAATTCAATTGCTTTAATCTGTGAAGGAGTGAAGCATGGACCTCTCCATTTCAATGTGAGTTCTTCTGGTTTTCCCACCCTGATTTTATCTCTTTTATCAGAAATTTGTGGTTGTCTTTTTCAGTTTCAGGAAGTGCAGGTTTTATTTAGCCAAATCTGAGAGAATAGAGTAAGGAGCAATTTGGGGATCTTGAAAGGAGGCTAGAAGAATTGGGGACATCTTTGTTGATCTGGATGCTTTGGAGGACATAAATGATGGTCTCACTGAAATGCAATGGAAAGAAAGAGTTAAGGCAAAACAAGAATATTGTAAGTTCACTATTCTTAGAGCTGAGGAAATGAGAAGTAGAGTAAGAATTACTTAAACCAAATATTTTGAGCACAACACAAAATACTTTCACAGAATTTCCAATGACAGAATAAGAAGGATTTTTATTGGTTCAATTAAAGTAAATGGCACTCTCACTTCAGATGAATCTGAAATTAAAAATGGTATTGTTTTTTCTTTTCAAGATATCTTTCAAACTCAAACTCAAATTCACAGAACAGTAAGTATGGAATGTATGCAATTTCCATCCATCTCTGAAGAGTTAAAAATTTGTCTTGAGAGAGATATTGATGAAGAGGAATGTGTGGTAGCCATTAAAAACTTAGATCAAAATAAAACTCCAGGGCCAGATGGGTTCCATGTAAGCTTTTATTTTATGTTGGGATTTTATTAAGCATGATTTCTTAAATGTTGTCAAGGAGTTGCAGGAAAAATATTTTCTTGATTGGAGATTAAAGAACACATTTATTGCTTTGATTCCAAAGAAAGAGTCCATTGATGAGATAAAGGATTTAAGACCAATCAGTTTGATTCATAAAGCTAACAAGATTGTATCTAAGATTCTGGCAGAAAGGTTCAAGAAAACTTTGCCTATTATTATTTCTCAACATCAAACTGCTTGTTAAAAAAAGGCAAATTCTGGATGGAGTTCTAATAACTAATGAATTAATTGACTCAAGGTTGAGAATTGGGAATCCAAGAATTTTATGCAAGATAGACTTTGAAAAAGCTTTTGATCATGTTAATTGGGACTTTCTTGATGAAATCTTTCAGTTAATGGGATTTGGAGTTAAATGGAGACAGTGGTTAGATGATGTATTGAGTTCACTAGATTCTTTGTTCTTGTCAATGGGAGTGTCACTGGCTAATTTAAAAGTAAGAAAGGGATAAGACAAGGTGATTCAATTTCACCTTTTTTGTTTCTTTTGGTTAGAGAGGCCTTAACTTTCATGATTAAAGAGCTCAAGAACAAGGACTTTTATTTGGTTTTCAAGTAAAGAATGGTGGTTTACTTGTTAGTCATTTGCAGTTTGCGGATGATACCTTTGTTTTTCTTGATGTTGATGTTGAACAATTTAAAAATCTAAGGCTTATTATTCTCTATTTTGAGATGCTTATTGGCTTGAAAATCAATTTTGCTAAGAGCCAAATCTTTGGTGTGGGTTATGATGGTGACTTGACGGTGTTTTCTTCTCTTTTGGGTTATTACAGTGTTGCTCTTCCAACCACTTATCTGATATTACCTTTAGGTGATAAATATGGAGGTGTTGCAAAATGGGATAAAGTGGCGGACAAATTTGTTGCTAGGCTACCTAGTTGGAAAAATATTTTTCTTTCCAGAGATGGTAAGATTACTTTAATTAATAGTGTGCTTGCCAGTCTTCCTGTTTACTATATGTCTTTGTTTGAAATCCCAGTTTCTGTTTTAAGAAAGCTTGAAAAAACAATAAGAGATTTATTGCGGAATGATAACAAAGGAAAGAAAAAAAATCACCTTCTCAAATGGAGTGCTTTATGTAGAAAGAAAAAATTTGGTGGTTTGGGTATAAATTTTTTGAAGTTGGCTAATCAAGCTTTGCTTTCTAAGTGGTCTTGGAGGTATGCTACTGAAGATGATGTTCCCTGGAAAGATATTGTAACAGAAAAGTATGGTGCCGGTGAAGTGCTTTGGTCCCCTAAAATCCCTAAGTGCTTATGGTGAAGTATGGTGCTGGTGAAGATCTTTTTGGAGAGCAATCATGAAGAATAACTATATTTTCTTGAAGTTTGTGAGATTTAAAGTTAACAATGGAACCATGGTTAGATCTGGCATGACAACTGGCTATATGAGCATCCAATCAAGACTTGTTACCCTAAATCTGTTTTCTTTAACAAGAGCCAAGCATTTATCTGTTGTTGTGATGCGAGTGATGAATGGTGACTCAATTGTCTGGAATTTTCATATTCCTAGAAGGCTAAATACTGCTGCAAGGGTGGAACTGAATCTTCTAACTTCTGATTTACTCTCTTTCAAGTTTAATATGAGCTATGAGGATGAGCTTTTTTAGCCTTTAAATCCTACCAAAACATTCTCAGTTAAGTCAGTTTATGAGAAGCTTTCTTTAGAGAATGTGCATACTAATACTGAAGCTTTTAATTTCATCTGGAGCTTAAAATGCCCTCCTAAGATTGGGTTCTTTTTGTGGCTTATTGCTTATGAAAGGCTTCCTATAAGAGATTTGATGTTGAGAAGAGGAATTGAAGCGCCTGAAAATTGCATGTTTTGTGATACTCCGGAAACTGCTTCTCATCTTTTACTGCATTGTGGTTTTGCAAGAAAGGTGTGGAATACCTTAACTGTAAATTTAAAATGGCTTTATGCCATGCCTATGGAGATTGTACCTGCTCTTCAAGCCTGGAAATTAGCTCTTTCTGACAGCATAAGAGTGAGGTATGGAAATTAGTCCCTATAGCTATTATTTAGTGTTTGTGGAAAGAAAGGAACAACATGGATTTTTCAGATAACAAAATTCTGCTATCTCTGTTGCTAATAAGGCAATTTATACCTTGTTTACTTGGACATTGGCTTTTAAAGACTTTGAGGAGGTTGACTCTAAGGAGGTGACGAAGAGTTAGTTTGGGATTTACTTTGGAATTTATTAACTGCATCTATTTTTGTTTAAGTGCTTCTAGTTTTCTATTAGCACTTTCTTTTTTCTTTTCTTTGTATCTTTTTTAGGGTGGTATAACTCTTTTATACCCTCTCTTGTTTTTATCAAAAACCCTTTCCTTATCGATCGAAAAAAATAAAAAATAAAATTTATGAATATCCATAGTATAGTTTAAGATATAAATCATTTCTAAATTTTACAAGTTATTATCCATCCATAAGAATATAATTGTAAAAGATACTTAAGAATACTCTTTTTCCTTTCTTGCTTTAAAAATTGTGCAAACTTCAACTAGGTCATCTAATAATGGGACTGAGGGAATATATGCCCATCCGGCCACATACTAGTACAATTTTGTATCTGACTCAAATACGTTTGATTCCGATATACAAGTCTAGTCAGACCTGAAGCATACATCAAAGATTCAAGAAAATGAAATAATCTTAAAACTAATTTGTATCGTGCCGAGTTAAATTCAGATACCAAGTCAACAGAAAACAAATAAGATGAAAAACACTAGAGTTAAGTTAATCGTGAGTCGTGACTTGGTTTTCAATGGTTGTTTATAGCAAAATTAGAAATAAGAAGTTTGGTTTATTTTGAAGGAACATCTAACTCTAAAATAACTTCAAACATCCAAGTCTACACTTTACATCGAAATAAAAAATATCTCCAACTTGTAACCAAAAGTGCATATAAGTTGTAACAATATTAATACATGCATCGACATCTCTTGCTTTTTGGTCAAAGAAAGAACACACACGTACTTGAACCTAAAGATATACAAGTGTTTTTCTTCCTATATAGAAGTGCATGGCATGGGTGGTAAAGCTCACATCTAACTGTTAAAATTGTGTAAAGATCCACCACACTAGTAGTGTATTCCAGCATAGAAATGATCTTGACTCCTGAATGAGCTAGCTAGCTAGTGTGGCCGCTGTTCATCAATGCCTCTTGAGATTTTTGTCAACACTATTATGGAGTGTCCCCTCAGCAGCAACGAAACTCCAAATGCCTCCACCCTCATTAGTCAAACAAAGGAGCCTACCCAATATCGTCATGTGATATATTGAAATATTACGATCGCAAAACGGAAAACAAATAAAAACGAGAAGATAATTTTAATTATTGGTAAATATATATCTACAAAGAAATCTTCTTGTTATACTTTGTTCATTTTCTCTTCTCCCATTAGCATGGATTTTTCTTGGAGAAAAATTCGAACTTTACACTACTCTCTCATTTCATGATTCCGATGGAGAAGAAAACATTCAACCTTACTCTAATCTTTCGTATCATGATGAAGAGGAAATATCATCAATCGATGAAGACATAAATTCTAGTGATGGAGATATGACTTTTGATGATGAAGGTATGATTTCTAATGACTCGAGAGATGATGATTTCTAGCACAATAGAAAGGAAAACCAGAGAGAACTAAAAAATGAGGAACGCTTAGTGTGTACCAATTTTTATTGAAAGAGATGCAAAATGGAAAGATCAAAAGAGGATCAATACCAAAAGCTGCTAGAATTTTCAAAACATCAATTTCAACTGTCGAACGTATTTGGAGACGATCGAAAGAAACTCAAAGTTCAAATATGGCCCCTGACGTATCTTCTAGAAAACCAACGAGAGTTGGTCGCAAACGTATTGAAATTGATAGAAACAAGGTATTAGCAATTCCTCTCCGTCTTCGTACTAATATTCGAACATTCTCGGAAGCTATAGGGATGGCAAAATCAACATTGCATAGGAGGGTCGAAGAAGGCAAGGTTAAGCGTCACTCAAGTGCAGTAAGGCCAGGCTTAAAAGACGAGGGAAAACTTAAAAGGTTAGATTACTGTATTAAAATGCTTGATACAAGTACTTTTCTTTCTAAACCAATGTTTATGGATATGTTTGATTACGTACATATCGACGAAAAGTGGTTTTTCATGACAAAAACGTCTCAGAAATATTATATTCTTCCCGATGAACCCAAACCTCACCGTGCGTGTCAAAGCAAAAGATTCATTCCCAAGATTATGTTTCTAGCTGCAGTTGCACGTCCTCGGTTTGATTCGAATGGGAATGAAATTTTTGATGGGAAAATTGGTATTTGGCCAATAGTAGAACAAAAAGCAGAAGCACAACGAAAACGACAAAAACAGAAAAGCCGGTACACTTGAAACCAAACCAATTGATCCCATCAACCAAAATGTTTCAATGTGGTTTATGATCAATAAAGTTCTACCAGCAATTCGAGCTAAATGGCCTACAGGAAACACACGTCCCATTTATATTCAACAAGATAATGCAAAGCCCCATATTGATAAACATGATAAGGTGTTTAAGGAAGCGGCATCAATCGATGGGTTCGATATGCAACTTATATGTCGACCTCCAAATAGTCCGAGATATGAATACTTTGGACCTTGGATTCTTTGTTGGTATCCAAAGTTTACAACATCGGGTGGCTCCTGAGAATATTGATCAGCTTATTTCGGCGGTGGAAAGTGCTTTCAATAATATGCCAGCTAGCTCTCTCAATAGGGTCTTCTTGTCGCACCAATTATGCATGCGGGAGGTTTTAAAATGTCGCGGGGGAATCGATTATGATTTGCAGCACATAGGGAAGCAGAAGTTAGAGCGCAATGGTAAGCTTCCTTTGCAAATTGATGTGGAAAAGGATCTAATTCATGACGTATTGGTGGAGCTCAAAATGATGCCTGAATTCTGGTCAATTCTGGGTTCAGGTGTTTTATCTAGCAGTGAAAATCCCATATAGTTCATGGCTACTCCTAGTTATTGTTGTTGTCTTTAAGTTTTTTTCTGTTTTTAGTTTTTTCTTTTCTCTTGGAAACATTTCTACTCCTGGTTATTGTTGTTTCATTTCTAATTTAATTCACATGTTTGCACTTTAATGATACTGGTGGTTTGGTTAGGAATGTGTTAGTTGTGTTACAATCCTTTCAAATTTGAGCTCTAAATTCATTGCTCAGGTCTAAACCTAAGCCAATACACATATTGCCACAAAAAATTTGAGGTACATAAATTATTCATTGCAAGAATGTTGGAGTCTAAAGAATTTAGAGGAGAATGTGGGAAGCGCGCAGTATTGTTTGTTAGTGCTAAATGTTAGCAGAGTATTGTGGAACTGGTAGTCGTGCACATACATTTTTCTTTTTTAAATTTCACCTTTCATTGGCAGAGTATTATGGAAGTGGTTTCAGTCACTGCAGACATCAGGCGCACCATGAGTAAAGAAGTAATACTCCTGGGACAATATGAAAGAGCTGCATAGATCTTGGGAGTATACATCTAAAACGACCATTGAAATTCAACAATAACAAGACATTAAATTAGACAAGATAAGAACAACACAACACGATTAACTTGTTTTTGATTAGCTAACTACTGGAACAATATGAACATAAAATTAAAGGAACCTTAAGTTTAAACATTGAAATTCAACAACAAAACTTAAACAAGACACTAGCTAACTTAACATCAACTTAAACATTGAAATTCAACAACAACAACAAGACACTAACTTAAACTAAAAAAATCTTTCTAAATAAATTTGAAGCATTTCAGAAATGACCTGTTGATGTTCTAGGGGTCTGGATATGAAATCATCAAACGTTGGTGGAGTAACAAAATAATTCATGAAATCTTGATCGTCGTCGGCATCTTCCATTGATGAAGTCTAATAAAAATTGAATAATTGAAGACTTTTGGATTCAAATGAATCTTTGTCTTATAGTAGTGCCAATTAACGGGGCCAAGGGAAAAATAATTGCACTAAAAGAATTGAATTATATGAATCTAGTGATGAAGGTTGCTGGTGTATGTGGAGACAATTCATCAAATCTTTTGATAAAATTAATTATATAGGGTGTTTAGGTGACATTATTTGACATAAATTCTGCTTTAAACCACATGGAACTTTCAACTGATTCGGCCGACTGAGTATAATTAATTGTTAATAGTGGGTATTTAGGAAAATTAGTGGTCTTAATTCTTTTGTTTAATTAGTGGTATTTAGGAGTATTCTGTTCTTTAAGTTCATTGATTGGCAATTCCATTTTACCAAATTCATTTAGATTTGCATGAAATTATTTTTGTTTATGTTCTCAAGGACATTGGTTAGTTATACAAATCTACCAAATTCTTTTAGGTATTTGGTCCCATGTAAGGTTGTCCGTGGTTTTAAAAACAGTTGCCGCACTAATGGTAATGATTTTCGTTTTTGGTCACAATATTTACTCCTTCAATATCATTAAGGATTGCTTAAGTAAATGGAGAAAATTTAGCGTCAATATTGGTGGCTTAATTTTGATAACCACAAGCTGGGTTGCACGGATGCGGACGCGGCGACGCGGACACGACAGGACACGAGGCCAATATTGCAGCGTCCCAGTGCATATTTTAGCGTCAGCGTCAGCGTCCCAGCGCGTCGGACGCGGACACGAGGCCAATATTGCAGCGTCCGTGCAACCCAAACCACAAGTCTCCTTGTACTATTTCTGGGGATAAGGTCTCTCTTCCTAAAAGACTGGGAGGTTTAGGTTTGAAGAATTTAAGGAATTATAACTCTGCTTTTCTTGCCAAGCCATCTTGGAATTTGTTACATAATTAAGAATCCTTGTCGGCTCGTGTTTTGAAAGGTAGATATTTTCCTTTTCATGATTT
This sequence comes from Papaver bracteatum, assembly GCA_023529315.1. Taxonomy (NCBI): domain Eukaryota; kingdom Viridiplantae; phylum Streptophyta; class Magnoliopsida; order Ranunculales; family Papaveraceae; genus Papaver; species Papaver bracteatum. The sequence continues at coordinate 497,852 of JAJJWX010000127.1, forward strand.
GAAGTTACATCCTCCTCCTTCTAATGTGAATTCAGGTTGGGTATGGCAAAGTATCTCTTTATGTCTTCAAATTGTTCTTGAAATGCAAAATGGATGATAGGCAATGGTTTAGATAATAACATTTGGAATCACAATGGGATTCCTTATTTTCCTTCTCCTTGAATGATTTGAATTTAAGTGATTATCAGTGGGTAGCTCAACTAATTGATACAGACAGAAATCATTGGAATATTTCTTTACTACGATAGCTTTTTACTACTTCTCAAGTTGATTCTATTCTTACTCTTCCGCTTCAGTTGGCAACATGATAGTATAGTTTGGCCTTTCATTTCAGCAGAAATCTTCACTACAAGGTCTACTTATGCTCATCTTTGTTCGCAACAATCATATAATTCAGCTGCAGGTTTGTCTCCTAAATTCTGGATCAAATTTTGGAAAGATAATATTCCCTATAAGCTTCAACTGTTTCTATGGAAGACCTTTTTGGATCTGATTACAGCAAATACAAAGTTATCTCATTCTGCTTCTATATCTTCTTTAGATTGTGTTCTCCGCAACAGTCACCAAGTTGAAGATATAGATCATTTATAGTTTCACTGTCCTTTTTCAGTTGTTATATGGAGATATTTTCTTCCTCAAGCTTATCAAAATTTGGTTCAACATTAATGTTTTATTTGTTGGGTTTGAACTTGAAAAACACCAGACTCTCTCATTAGCATTCATCATTCCACCAACACAATACATATCATTGCTTGCATTTGGAAACACATATGTCAGATCATCTTCAACAATACATCCCCTAATCCTATTACAATCATTTATATCATCTATGCATACTTGCATTTTCATCATTTAGCTTCTGACACTTACAGTTTTTCTGTTAGAAATAGTATATGCTTGAATTTACTTGGCAAGCTCCTCCTGTCAATTATTTGAAGATTAATGCTGATGCGTCATTTCATCCTCAAGTTTATTTAGCTGAAATTGGTATAGTAATACGAGATCACGCAGGGAAATTCTTGGCACCCAAAGGAATTTTGAGAAGAACTCAGCATGCGAACTAGGCAGAGGCTTGGGCTCTATTTGAAGCTGTGCATTTTGCTCTCACCCATGGTTGGAACCAAGTTATCTTTGAGACTGATAACTTAAACATCTGTAAGTTTATCCAGCATCAACATCCCTATCCTCCTTACCAGAGTCTGTCTCTTCTTAGAAGATGCATAAATATATGTAATATTAACCCTAGTTGGTCGTGTGTTTATCTTCATAGATCTTGTAATAAAACGGCAGATGCTTTAGCAAAAGTTGTTATAAAGTTCTATCTTAATGAGGAATGGTGCTCTAATGCACCTCTGTTGTTAATTCCTCACCTAGTTAACGATGTAACCTCTCTTGATGTTTAACAGAAGTTCTCCTTTTTTCAAAAAAAAAGGACTGCTTAAGCCAGGGGTGGAGGCAGTCCGATTACAAAATTTCCTACCCCAAGCTACCTCATTTCTCCATTAGCACTTTATATTTGCAAACTCAAATCGGAAAAAAACCGAGTTTTGTCTACCTTAAAAAACTTTAAGTCATTTTTCTCGGTGCAATATGTAGAGGCACAAGAAAATAAATTTATTTGCCAACCCTTTCTTGAAATCCTAACTCTACCACTGACTTAAGCAATATTTACAGACGAGATATCAGTGGGGATTTATTTTTTTTGCCCATTTATTATCAATATGAGTTCCTACAGTTATTTATTTTGTTCCTAAATCAATCCGTTATCGTTAAATATTAGGTCGTTATATAACCGAAACATTTTAAAATAGTCACACACAGCCGCAGGACCGTAGTTGATTTCCATAATCTTAAAAGCGTGGATGCAGAAAAGAACAAAAACTGGAAAATTAAGCAAAGGACTTGGATGGTCAATGTTGGAAAACAATTACTAAAAAATGATTTTTAAAGTTTTAATAAAATTTTAATTTATTTTTTTCTTTTGTGAATGAAAAAAACTTATTAGTCCCACATTGTGGAGTTTCCACTTTTTAGTTGTTTTAAGAGACTATATAAGCTTTATAGTCCCACAACGGGGAGTTCCTCTTCTTAAGTTGTTTTATTCTATTATATAAACAAATTCACAACTTTTCTAAAATCTATGGGAAAGGGGTTGCTCTATATTTTAGAGGGACCCCCAAGGGAAGATATTATATATGTTTTCTTATGCGTTCACGATTTTCCTTGGGGGTTTTTTCGAAGTTGCCAAGCTCAAGTTGAGCATCTACTACATATCCTAGTAGTAGGTGTATTAGGGTGTTTTATCCTGGAGATATCCGTCATGTGAGGGTTATAGCATCACTCTTGAGTGTAGCCGGGCGCTAATGTCTTAAGGGAAACGTGTTGCAAACGTGACTCACTCTGTTTTTCCAAAGTTTGTTCCTTGTTGTTGTTGCGGAGATCTGGAGAGCTCGTCTGTTTCATCAAATCGATCACTTCCATTATAAAGGAGCTAAGTATCAATAACTTTTTCTTATTTGATTTTTCCTTGTTTTTGATTATTGCACCCAACAATCTTAAGACATTATAAGTTTGTAATAATCGTGGATGTTAATTATGGAGTGAAAAACAAAATATGAATTTTTGGTCAGCTGTAGAGTTTCGAATTTATCTCTCAACCTATAAGGAATTTCGATGAACCCTTTTGACACAACATAGTGGACATCCTGGTAGTTACCCACGTAAAATTTCAGATTTTTCGGAGTTGTAAAAGTTTTTTTTTTTTTATATTTTACAAAACAGAGATACGTTCCTGAAAAATTCTGACAGGCAAAAATTGTTGTTAACTACAGTAGTTTTTATGGGGTAACCATGAGTTTTTTGAAACGGTGATTCAAACGAAGTTTGTAAATCTAGATGTTTTCTTCGAAACTCATATTTTTCTTTCCGATTTGGAATTGTGGTTTGTAATAAAGGTGGCATCTCCAAGGGACATGGCTAATAGGCGCATGTGGTTGGAAACAAATCTTCCAAAGATGGCAAAGGTGAGAACATTAAACGCAACTCTAAGCATGGTCTTCATAAGAAAGGTATGTTTCATAAACCTGAATCTAGCATTAATTTAATTAAGGGTGATTTTTTATGTTTGTAAATTCCTGGCCTTATGGTAGTAAATTGTAGGCAACATAAAAATCTTAATAATTAGAAAGTTAATGCTAATTTAGTTGAAACAAACTAGAACGATTTCAGTGGCATGATGTCGGAAGTTATTCTAATAACTAATGTGAGAGATTGGTGGGTGGACTCTGGAGCCACCAAGCATGTTTTTTGAAACAGAGACTTGTTTACCTTCTATCAGAGGATAGAGGATGTTGAGAAACTCTGTATGAGTAACTCATTTGCGACAGAGGTTGCATAAAAGGGAAAGGTCGAGCAGAAGCTCATCTGTAATATTCTCACATTGAATGAAGTTTTCATGTTCCGAGCATATGCAAGAATCTTGTATCTTGTTTTGTTGTAGATGGTAAAATATTTAAAATTTTAATTGAATTTGGAAGACTTGTTGTAACTAGGCAGTGATTTTTTATGCAAGAGTTATAGAACTTTGGGTTTATATTAGCTTAACGGAAAAAATAATGAAGGGAACATAGTTGATTCTTGTGTTTTCTTTTGTGTGATTGAATATTTTGCATGGTAAACTTGGAACCGTAAACTTATAAGTCAATGCATAAACTGGCCAGCATAGGCTGCGTACCCAAATTTAGTTTGGATTTTGAACACAAAAGTGAAATCTGTGTAGAATCACAATATGCTATGAAACCTTTTAGCAAAAATGTTCAGAGTAATTCTAAGCTCTTAGAATTAATTCAGTTAGACCTAGTTGACATGAATCAACCCAAACTAAGGTGGTTTATAACTTTCATAGATGATTGTACGAGGTACTCTCTTGTATACTTGCTTAGGGGTAAGGATGATGCCTTAGAAGCCTCAAGAGTATAAACTTGAATTTGAAAGCGAAGTATATGTTACCACTAAAAGGGTTAGATCTAAACGTGATGAAAAGTATGAAATTCATATAGGAGAACTTTACTTGTTAAATGTCATTATTCATGAGATTGTACCTCCTTATTCACCATAGTCAAATGGTATAGTTGAATGTAAGAACATAACCATTAATGAGATGATTTATGCCACGTTGATTAAAGAATTAACCGCCAACTTGTGGGGGGGAAGTCGTCCTCTAATTTTGTTATATCCTGATTAGAGTAATCTTTAAAGGATCACATAAAACTCCATATGATTGTGAAAAGAAAGATAACCTTCTTATGCATACGTCAAAGTGTGGGGGTGTTTAGATAAGATATCCTGAGTATCATATTGCATATTTTTTGGTTGTGAGTTATGTTATTTCTGACATTGGTGTGAATATTTTTATGGAGTCTAGGGATGTTAAGTTCTTTGAACATGTTTATTTTGAAACTTGTCTCTTCTTAGGGATGTTTTGTTGATCCCCTAGATGTCTTTCAACTAGTCAGAATATACCTTCGAAAGAATATGAAGTAGCGTTGATCCTAGGAGAAGTAAAATAAATAAATTAGAACTGAGACTTCTTAGAGACCTGACTTCATAATATTCCTAGCTTAGTCTGAGTTCTGGACTTGTAAAGAAGCCTTGACATCTACTGAAACCCCATTCTGGTAAGAAGATTCATTTAGTGAAATGGACTCAGTCCGTCATAACCAGAATTGAGAGCTTATTAATTTACCTCTAGGGAGTAAGACCATATGATGTAAATGGGTCTTTAAGAGGAAACGTAAGGTAGATGGAACTGTGGAAAAATATAAGGCTAAGTTGGTAGCTAAATGCTATAAACTAAAAGAAGTTGTATATTTACTATTTACTTGATTCTTATTCACCTGTGACGAGAATTACTTCCTTTGAGATGCTAATGCTATTGCTGCCATAAACAACTTAGATATACATCAGATGGATGTTAAGACAACTTTTCTAAAAACGTGAATTAGATAAAGAAATTTACATAGACCAACCTGAGGACTTTGTACTGAAAGGTTTTGAAGACAAAATTTGTAAGTTGAACAAATGTTTGTATCGTTTTCAAATAAACTCGTAAAAAGTGACATGGAAAATTTGATCATGTGATAATGAGTATTGGATTTAAGTTAATGAATCTGACAAGTATATTATAAGTAACTTGTTAAGGATGCCTGTGTGATTGTATGCTTGTATGTTGATGATATGCTTATACTTGATACAAACATAGATGTGATTAATCCCACTAATACATGCACTGAATGAGAACGTTGACTTGAAAGACTTAGGCCCTTTTTATGTAATCTTAGGGATGAGGATTAGAAGATAATCAAATATTTATAGTCTTAGTCATTCTCATTATGTTGAATTATGCTTAAGAGATACAATCAGTCTGATTGTAAGCCTGCTTGTACTTCGTACGATTATTCTTGTAGACTCAAGAAAAATAAGGGTAGTGGAGTATCTTAACTTGAATACTCAAGAGTTATAGGATGTCTGATGAATTTTATGAACTGTAAGAGTCCATACATTTCCTATATTGTGAGTAAGTTAAGTAGATATAATTGTAGTCCATATCAAGAGCATTCAGATGCAATGGGTAGAGTATTATGGTACCCAAAATACTTTATTACCTTTTATTTGACTTATGAAAGGTATCTTGTTGTCCTTGAGGGACTTGATGATGCAAACTGGATAGTTGACTCATAGGAGTCTAAGTTTACGAGTGGATATGGTTTCACTCTAGTAGGAGGGTTTGTTTTTGGAAGATTTCCAAATAGACATATACTGCTCAATTCATTATGGAATCTGAGAGTATTGCGTTAGATAAAACACAAGAGGGGGCCGAGTTCCTAAGATGCTTTTTAGAAGACATTCCTCTCTGGCATAGGCCTGTGCCAGCTATATCTATACATTGTGTTAGCCAAGTTATAATAGCTAAAGCTGGGAAAAAAAAACTAATCTCAATCGGCATTATTTCCATTGATTGGATAAAGTCCAAGGAGAATATCGCGCAACCTTTGACGAAAGGTTTATCTAAAGAGATAGTTAGAAATGCATCGAGGGGGATGGGCTTAAGCTCATAAATTAAACTTGCCATGAAGAATACTCAACCTTGCTGACTGGAGATCCCAAGATCAAGGTTTCGAATGAGACAACTAATTTGTGGTAGGTAAAGGTAAACACTATCATATAATTTTATTCTATGTCCCTTCCCTATGGTGTAGACGTGATAGTGTGACTGCATGTGAAGGATGACATTTAAGAAGTCTTAATGAGTTCTATAGTTTCAAAAAGATTGAAGTAAGGTGTAGCAGTAACAATCTTTATGGAAACTCACTTATCTGAATAAGGAAGTGGGGTCGCTTCCTATGAGAATATGAGCTTTGATTCTCTAGAGCATTCTGAGAAACAGGATATGTCCAGGGACAAATTGGACAAAATGGCACGAGCTTGGAAGCAACCTTGGAGATATCATCCGTTGTTGTTATCGCGAATTACATCAAACGCTAGCAGTTCAAGACATAGTTCACTGTCTCTAACAAGTAATTCCGGTAATATCTCACTAAGCAAAGGTTCAAGACCTCATGGACACCTCCGCCTAAAATGGTATTTCCTGCGTTTTTTATATGATTTTTGTTTTTGATGGTTTTGGTATTACTGGAACTTATGACCTAAAGGTCACTAAGGGTTCACTAGTTCATGCTTTTTCACTTTGGTAAAAGGAACCTTTAGTCTCACTTGTGAGGAACTAAAGATGAAAGCTCTCTATACTATATGATTTTTGCAATCCATAGTATGACCCTGGGGTCAACACACTGTTGTGTGAGGGAGATGACGTTGGAGTGGCTAGTATGACTTCAACATGCACGATTTGTCTGTCTGTTCAGTCAGTTCAGGTCGTGAGATTGGGTTGTTGATTTACCAAGATCTATCTTTGTTTTCGTGTTTTATTGAGTTTTCATTCATGTGGGGGATTGTTGGAAAACAATTACTAAAAAATGATTTTTAAGGTTTTAATAAAAAATTAATTTATTGTTTTCTTTTGTGAATGAAAAAAACTTATTAGTCCCATATTGTGGAGTTTCCACTTTTTAGTTGTTTTAAGAGACTATATAAGCTTTTTAGTCCCACAGCGGGGAGTTCCTCTTCTTAAGTTGTTTTGTTCTACTCCCTCAGTCTCACTATTAAGTGACCTAGTGTATAACTAAATTTAGTTATACACTAGGTCACCTAATAGTGGGACGAAGGGAGTATTATATAAACAAATTCACAACTTTTCTAAAATCTATGGGAAAGGGGTTGCTCTATATTTTAGAGGGACCCCCAAGGAAAGATATTTTATATGTTTTCTTATGCGTTCACGATTTTCCTCGAGGGTTTGTTCGGAGTTGCCAAGCTCAAGTTGAGCATCTACTACATATGCTAGTAGTAGGTGTATTAGGGTGTTTTATCCTGGAAATATCCGTCTTGTGAGGGCTATAGCATCACTCTTGAGTGTAGTCGGGCGCTAATGTCTTAAGGGCAACGTGTTGAAAACGTGACTCACTCTGTTTTTCCAAAAAAAAATCCTTGTTGCTGTTGCGGAGATTTGGAGAGCTCGTCTGTTTCATCAAATCGATCACTTACATTATAAAGGAACTAAGTATCAATAACTTTTGTTAATTTGATTTTTCCTTGTTTTTGATTATTACATCCAACGGTCAATTCTAACTGGCAAGCGAAAGCAACCAATACGGAAACAAAGTAAAAAGGTGCCGCGTGATATAAGTAGGTTGCAGCATCTCAAAGTTGCGCGGAAAACCGCATAAGGCAATACTTTTGCATAAACATATCGGGAAAATGCATGTTCAATGCCGTCAGCCTATCCATTTCATTGGATATAGGGCCACAGAGCAAGTAACAGGATTTTAGTATATAAAAATACTTATCTTCGCCTAACGCATATATCAAAACTGGGGCGCGAATTATGTCAACATTTTAATCTCAGTTTCTATCTTGACATGTATAAAAGATACTTATCTTCTCCTAATTTTATATATCAAATTAAAACACCAACTGGAGTATTATGCTATCAAAACACCAATTAGGCAATTACGGCATACTTGCATAACATTTTTTTCATTATACATCCGATTTTCAAAAAAATTATATATAATATATACTACCTCCATTTCAGACTGGTTTCATTTATAAATTACACATAAAACCAACCTAAAAGAGAGAGTATATTTATATTACACTAAATGGTTACCAGCACCTGATAATAATTAGACTAACCAGCCAAAAAAAACCACCTGAGCATCCTTTGGTCATTTTATGGCGCCCCCTTATAACATGAGGCATGAGCCATTCTTTTGATGCACCTTACTTCCTACTGTATCCATATGATTTTTCCACATTATTTGCCAACCTCCTGTGCAAGATACATATATAGCTTGAAATCTATTATTTAACCATAAAGACTTGAAGCCAGTGCTAGACATTTTTTTGATGGCACCGCATGTATATATGTTGTCGATTGTTTGCATCATAGAGCTAGGCGAACGAGCTAACATCAAGTGGACTGATTGAAGCATTTCGTGTAGAGTTACGTTTGGGATATTTTTAGATTTTAAATGTCGACCATGTTGTTTGTTTGGTACCAAGTCACCGAGATATTTTCAAAACTTTTGACTTGAGATTTTTCCAATTCAAGACAAATATGACAGGCCAAAAAGCCAAAGGACAAAAAAAATCTTACTAATCTTGCATTAGATATTAACGAAACTGAGAGGTTAGTCATCAATCAATCGTACGATGTGAACGTATTTGCGATGGATTGTGACTAAAACTTGGCATCCAATTTTTGGGGGAACCATATAATTTGTTTCTGAAAATATCTCAAGTGACTTTCGCCAATCACTAAGTGGTCTGGTGGTTCCCTCTTTTTGCGTAGGTATGGGTTCGAACCCTGTAATTACCAAAATCCATTCCAATTTAAGGAGTTTGGATGTAGTCTAGGTACCACTTAGTCTAGGGTATCAATAAATAAATAAAATTAATTATAATTTATTTCCGAAACACCCCAAACCACGAATCCTTAACGGTTTACTGTTAGTTGCCATATTCCCAAACTTTTCAAAATAAATCACACGATGACATGACTGTACTTAGATTATTTTAAAGGCATGGATATACCAAAAAGACACAAATAATAATACACAAAATTGGTCAAAAAGACCAAAACAGAAAATTCCTGGGTGAAATGGATTCTTAGGATTTGATACTGTTCATATAGCCAAAATTCAGAAAAATATTGTTTATATAGCCAGTTTGGATATTTCACCCAGGAAAATGAAGACAAAAAAATATGTCTTGCCTAAAATACCCCCTAACCTTTTAAACCCTTCTTTTCAAAGAGAATTTATTTCTCTCACAGCTCGTCCCTCACCTGCAGAAGAAAAAATTCACAGCTCGAGTTTTTGTTGATCAATCATGGTGGTTTTCAATTGTTGAATCGAAGTTTAGATTAATCAACTTTCAAGTCATCTAATATCATCAACAACCAGTAACGCAAATCAGTAAGTTTCAAGTTTCAATTAATCCAAATTTGATTTCGTTTTTGTGTAATTCTTTGTAATGCATATCTGGGTATGTCGATTTTGAAGTTTCTCTATCAATTTTTTGGTTTTAGTTGTTGATTTTGACTATCCAGGGTTTTACTAATCGATTAATTGTTCATATCCAATAGATTGATAGTTCGTATCCAGGGTTTTACAAATTTTTGGTATTAGTTTGTGCTTGTAAACGTGATTATTTGTTTATATCCAATCGATTGATTTGTTCATCAAAGTAAATTTTGATTAAATATGCTGAAACAATACATAGATGCAATCCAAATTGAGTTTTTCTTTGTTTTGGAAGTGAACAGAATTTGTATAATATCATCATGTATGTGTGTTTGATTAGAGCCTGCTTACAATTTTTTCTCAGAAGAAATTTGTAACTGGTTTCCATGATCAATATGGGTGTCACAATTGATTTTCCAGTTGTTTAAAGCAGGATGATACTAGTTTCATCCTGTATTTGTATACCAATTGTTGTTGAATTTGGTTTTTAGTCATCCTGGTTTTTTGATTTGTTCAATTGAATATCATCCATATTCATTTACATTGTTTCAATATTCCTTTTGTAGATGGATCAGCAAACTCTTTGTGTTGTTATCCGTGGTCCCGATACATGTCCATACCACGTTAATAAGAAGTCAACAATTGATGAGTTGAAGTTGTATGTGTGTTCTTATTGGAATTATACTTCGCCAGACTCAATCCAGTTTGTATTTGACAATGAGGGAAGAAGTATGGTTGTTGACAGTGATGCGAAGCTTCATTCTGTCATATCAATGTGTCATGTTTTTCAGTTGAGTTTCTTGGAGCTTCTTTTATTTGAACGTGTTCCTATTCGTGCTCCTGATTTTGTTCGTGAACCTACTATGAGAGAGTTTCGTTTAGCACCAGACCCTAGCAGAGATCAGTTGATTCATCTTTCGAGCAGTAGTTCTATGAGCGAGTCTCGTTTAGCACCAGACCCTAGCAGATATCAGTTTGTTCATCTTCCGAGCAGTAGTTCAATGAGTGAGTTTCGTTTAGCTCCAGACCTTAGCAGAGATCAGTTTGTTAGTCCTCGTCATCTTCCGAGCAGCAGTAAAGTCACTCGTACACCTACAATGAAGGAGTTGCTTTTAGGTAACGGCAATAGCTTTGATCAGTCACCTATTCCTTCCTCTCAAGAACTTGTTTCGTCTCAAGATATCCATGTGTCTCAAGAACGTGCTTACAATGGAAAGTTGGCAATTAAAATATCTTGCAAGGCCGCTGAATGGGAGTATATTATAAAAGGTGTTGGCCAAGATTTTTATGGAGGACGAGATGAAGCTCTTATTGTTGTTGAGAAATATAACCATTTTTTTGGTCGTAGGGTGAGAGTGGTCAAGAGCAATCCAGAACGGTATACGGTGGAATGTTATTACAAGGAGAAATTGGAATGCAACTGGATGTTCCATGCAGCTCCCAAGACTTCCAATGTGAAGGGTCATTTATTCCTCAAGGCCTATAACGGGGAACATAAATGTTGTGCTGGTTATAGTGATGGAACAAAGGCTGATCCGGTTACGCGCGAACTTGTCAAGAGCTTGATATTTGACCAGATCGAACAGAATCCCAACAAGAAAGTCAGGGATATTGTTAAAGAATTCAAAAGTGATTATGGGTTAGAATTGAGCTACGATAAAGCGCATGCCGGGAAAGAATTATGCTTGAAGGAATCGTATGGCGAGGACACTAAATTATACACCGACTTGGTTTGGTGGTGTGAATCCGTGAAGAAGAACGATCCAGGTAGTAGGTCTGACTTAGTTGTTGAAGGGGGGAAGCTTAAGAGTTTGTTCTTAGACTTCGATGCTTGCATTTCGGGTTTCGAATATTGTCGCCCGGTATTGTTCTTGGATGCAACTTTACTAACTGGAAAATTTAGGGGTTGTCTTATGGCGGCTAATGGGAAGAATGCGAATAATGGTAAGTCTTATATTTTTAGATTTAAACTTTTGATGTCATATTATAACTTTGAATGAAATTCAGAAAAAAAAATTGTCAGATTATCACTGGATGAAACCAGTTTCATCCTTAATTGTTGAGGATGAAACTGGTTTCATTCTGTACTATAGAAGTTTCAGTCGGTTTAATATGATTTTTTCTTTTTGTGTTTGTTTTGTTTCTGTAGGAATATTTCCTCTGGCATATGGTATCGTATCAGGTGAAACTATTGAGAATTGGCATTGGTTTTTGGAAAAATTAAAAACTATCTTGAGTCCTCGTGTACTAACTATTATTTCGGATCGCCATGAGGGTTTGATCCAAGGTATTCGTGATGTTTTTCCAACTTTCCGTCATTGTTGGTGTTACCAGCATTTGAAGAATAATGTTCGCGCGAAGACCAACAAGAAGAAGGGAGAGCATGGTGCTGCGATGGATTTGTTCAAACAATGTTTCTATTCATCAACGCATGAAGGCTTTCGTGAAGGTATGAAAAAGTTGAAGGATATGGGATGTGATGGTCTTCACAAATTCTTGAGTGACCTTCCAGTGGAATGTTGGTCCAATGCACATTGTCTTGGATGTCGTTATGGCGACATGTGTTCAAACATTGCAGAGTCGTTCAACTCTTGGATTAAGGAAGCAAAATGTATGCCTATTGCCACACTTGTTAACTTGATTAGACTTAAGATTATGGATCAGATGAGTAAAAGGAAGTTGAAGGGGGCGACGTATAAAGGATTCATTTTTCCTAGGCTAGAGAAAAAAGTAATGGCTTTCATTCGTGCTGGTGTCCAGTGGAGAATAACTAAGTCTGGTGACATGGAGTGGGAAGTTTTTGATGGAAAACACACGTATGGTATTAATATTGCGAAGTTTCATTGCATCTGTAGGGTTTGGTTTACTGAGCAGTTCCCTTGTGATCACGTTATTGTGTGTATGCATTCAAATAAGATCAATGTTTACGAGTACATCAATCCATTTTTCAGCATTGCTAGCTTCCGTGCCTCGTATGATCGTGCTATCAAGCCCATTCCGAATTACGACAAGCCTATTGATGTTGCTACTGGAAATCTTGTGAACCCACCAACTTTCCTTGGATTAAAAACTGGTAGGCCGAGGAAGAAGAGGATTCCTACCACTGGTAGCGCAATTTTCAAGAGACCAATTACGTACGGTAACTGCCATACTCAGGCACATCATAACAAGACGACGTGTCCTCATCCTCCTGTGAAAAAGCAACGTTAAAAACTTGCTTAAGAACATCTCCAGCCTTCATTCTGTTCATCTTTTTACCATGATAAGATTCATTTATTAGTTTATTCTTCTCTGCAGCCTCTTGTTGCACATTTAATATTCATTTATCTGGAATTCTATTTTCGCAACTAGTATTTACTTTTGATTTTTTATTTTGTGGCAAAAAAACAGATTTTATGGAATTATTTTTTCAAGAATTGCTCCAGTTTTATAGTATATATCTTATAGTCTTATGTTGATTGGCTTTAATTGCACTTTCCCTTCAGTGTTCACTGTAAAATTTGAATGTTTGCAAAGTTTCAGATTTAATTGCAGTTTGGATGTTTGCAATGTTTGGATGAAACCCGGTTTCATCCAAGCCTAGTTACATTCTGATAAACAATTGCAGTTTTGTACAGGCTAGGATGTAACTGGGTTTCATCTAAGCCTGGTTACATTCTGACCAAAAAGTTGCAGTTTTTATACAGGCTAGGATGTAACCGGGTTTCATCCAAGCCTGGTTAGATTCTGATAAAAAAATTGCAATTTTATACAGGCTAGGATGTAACTGGTTTTCATCCAAGCCTGGTTACATTCTGACCAAAAAAAAAAAAATCAACCTGCAAATTTAATCATTTCTGCCTAACATATTCAAACACAAATATCATGAAATTGAATTTTAGGCATTTTTCAGTAAAAAAGTTCATATTTCAATTAAGACGAATCCACGGATCACAAATGTATGCGAAGACTTAGTCCAACAAAAAAAAAAGTACTTTCCAAGAGTATCTTTGCCTTGAACTACATTAATAAATTATTTCTAAACCATCTAAAAACATCAAACTTTCCAGCAGCTATTCTCATCAGTTAGGATTTCATATGCGAGATTGATTCGTCTTGTGCTCATCTCCTCTCCAAGAGTATCTTTGCCTTCAAAGGAGTAACCGCTTGTCATTCCCCATTCCATGAATTAGATAACATACATCAACGAATCAGGACTGCAAGACAAATGAAAATATAATGTCACTTTACTGATCTAGAAAAAAAAATTAATGTTGGTTCAAACTTCATTTCTGTTGGTATGTTGTAATTTCAGTTCAAAGAGTTAACGACCTACCTTTCGCCCTGTTGTGGACAATATGATTTCACGACGACATCAATGTTATCCATACTAGTAATTTCTTGTTGAATGAGAAAGAGATGATTTATTCTTTCCGCCATCATTTTAGCATCTGTTAAATAGTTTGAAGAACCTAGCAGAGAATTGTAGTGAGTCCAAGTTCTTCCATGAATGTCAAAGTGGATCAATGTGAAATGTTCTTTCTCGTTCAGCATTGGGATGAACAATTGTTGCGTATCGACATCAATCTTCTGTAGTTCAGCATTTATCATATCTGCATCCTTCATCTCATCTCCCTCAATGACATCAACCTGAATACAAATTTGGATGAAAACCAGTTAAGTCATATTTCAAATCTGTGGATGAAACTCAATTACATCCCATATTTAATGCTAGATGAAATACAGTTTCTGCAGGTATCAGATGAAACCCAGTTGCATCCTATATATAATAGCTAGATGAAACTGGGTTTTATCCTACACTAGTGAGAGAATTATGTTTCAAGCAACAGATGCAAGCCAGGTACATTCTACACTAAATTAAAGTTATATGAAAACAAATTGCAGACCTAAGTTCATTCATTTTAATTTGTAGTATTCAAAATGTTTACCCATGCAAGCGCGCTAAGAAATATTTACTTTAAGTATCCTTTGGTATCACCGCCAGATTCAAACAATTATCTCCATTTTTCGATTTTGAACTCCAAAATAGTGTTCACCAATGGTTGATTGAAAACAATTTGCTGGATGTGTTCTCCACTAATACATACACCTCCATTGGATTTCCAAATTCCTTCACTACATTTAAACAAGTTCATCTAATTTCAGACAAGCACATGGGTTTCATTTTTTAACATGAAATAAGAAAAGTAGAATGTAAAAAAAAAAAATTTAACAGCAAAAGAATGCAGATATGTACCTTAACCTTCCTGTTGCAAAGTACTCCTTTAGTAACTGCTCTTGAGCTAGTCTTACTCTGCAACTCAAGTATTCTTTCCATAGCTTGTTGTTTCTTGTTAACTTCTTCAACTTATCGTCCTTTTGCTTCTTTTCTGCATGCTCATGCCCATCTGTTACAAACTTATTCTATCTAGTCCTTTTATATACGTTCTTCATGCTATTTTCAATTGATCCAAGTTTATTCATAACTACCAGAGGTTCTGGTGCGATAATCTCTTCTTCGGTGATTTCTGGTGAATGAACTGGTGCTAGAGGTTCTGCTCGAGGAACTGGTGTTACGGTTTCAGCTTCGGGAATATCTCCAGCTTCTGGATTTGCGGCTCCATTTGTTTCACCTTCCTTGCTAGCGTCTTCAGGAACAGCACCCTCCACTGGTTTGTTCATCTCTTGAGTGATTTTGAGGTTGAAAAAGCTCTCACCAGGTGGAGTGTAAAGAACAACATCAGTAGGTGAAGCTTGCAGAGTTGAAATAATTCCCGGTTGAGGCTCGAGTTGCGCTTTCAAGGCTTCCACTTGACTTTTCAAGTCCGAGATTGTCTTATCCTTTTCTTCAGACTCAACCTCCTTTGCTTCCAACTCTTCATTTCTTGCTCCTAACTCAGCATTCAAGTGAGAGATAATATTGTCTTTCTCTTTGAGTTCATTCTTCAACTTTACAATATCATCTTTCAACTTTGATATATCATCTTCATCTTCATCTTTTTTTTCTTCTTCCTCATCAAACAAGCATAATTGTTTTTCCTCTTCACTCCAGCTAGCAAAAAAATCAACAACCTTCAAACACGTAAACACATAAACACAAGATGTAACTGATTTTGTCATATGCTATATCACATGATATAACTTGGTTTCATCCACTGATAACATAGGATGTAACTTGGTAGAAAATGGGTTTCATCCACTGATAACACAGGATGCAATAGAGTCTTGTGATATATAAAATAGGTATCATCCAGTTATTAAAGGAGATAGAATTTTAAAAATGAAACTAAACTTAATCAACATAATATGTAACTGGTTTCGTCCAGTTATAATAACAACAAGAATATATTTACCTGACTGCTTGAAAGAGTTTCAAGCTTCCCCTCAATTTCGCAAGATACTTTATACAAGTCCCAACTTGCAAATCTTGGCCATGCATCACTGTTGGCTTTCCTTTCAATGCCTTCGATTTTCACTTGCTCAAAAATCCATAACTGCAACAACAAAAGATATAATTTAATAATCACCACATGTTTCAGTCAATGAAAAAAAAAATATATTCAAAAGATAGAAGATGATACTCACCAGTAAATAGAATCTGCAACCATTGATAGAGTAAGGTGTCTTGTGCACGGCTTTAACGCTTTGCATTAGATGCTCATGGATAAGATCCGGCCATGAGACTCTATTCATGGTATCTATTAATTGTAGGCAGTTCAAATACCTGTAGTGGACATACATACCTCATGTGTTTATGAAGAAGACTGTACAGAACATGAACAACAACAAAAGTCTCGCCAAGTCTTCTTCTTTGCCTTCTTCATTCATAGCAGACTGTATTCCTTCGAGGATGTACTTCTTGTGCAATTTGTCCCCAATATTCGCCTCTTTGTTTTTCTTCTCTTTGTCTCCATCTTTCTTCTTTTTCTTCTCTTTGGCCCCACCTTCCTCATTCTTCTTTTCAGCATCCCTTTTCATTGGCTCCAGAAAGTATTTGGTGTAAAAGGCAGAATCTTTCAAACTAGGTTCGTCCTTTGGTCCATAAAGTTTCTTATCCTTTTCACTCATACGTATTCTCTGCATTTTGAAAACAACGGCAAGATGGTTTGGATCAGTCTTGAAAACTTGATCACCAATCTTGAATGCCAACTCTTTGGGGTCAAAATTTCTTATGATGAACTCTAACGCCCTTGGAGCTTTGCTACATTCTTCCTTGCCCACTTTTCCTTGTTTGATTGCCTCAATAAAGCTCCAGAATTTAGTCTTCCTTAACACAGCCTATTGCCTTTCAGTAAATGTCAGTGATTACAGCACTTCAACCGTCGGTTTCATGTTTGATATGAATGTTTTCTTCCCTTTCTTTTTCTCTGGCTTGTCTTCGTCCATTTCGGCATCCACATCATCCACATTGTCTGTGTTAGACTGACCACCCACTTCCTCATTATGCTTCTTCTTGGTTCTTCTTTCAGCACCATCACTCTTCTTGCTACTGCTTCCTGCAACAATTTGGATGAAAACCAGTTAAGTCATATTTCAAATCTTTGGATGCAACTCAATTACATCCCATCTTTAATGCTAGTTGAAAATCAGTTTCTGCAGGTATCAGATGAAACCCACTTACATCCTATATATAATCGTTAGATGAAACCAAGTTTCCGTATGTATCAGATGAAACCCACTTACATCCTACATATTATTGTTTAAATTTAGATGACGAAAATATGCAAACCAATAAACACTTCCTAACACCAAATTAAAACCAGCGATTAGTTCAATTTCATCGTGTTTCAAAATGAATCAACTCATATTGTATACAGCCTAACTATACAGATTTCATCCGTCATGTTATTAGTCCCATAATCATTAATACCACCAACAGATGCAAATCAGTTACATCCTAACTTAAAGTTAGATGAAAACCAGTTTCAATCACCTGCTGAACATTACTTCGTAACCAAATACAAACCCAATTTCATGCAATCAAACCAAAACATAACCACATGCAATTTCATCAACAGATTAAGGAAGATGAAATTACTTTCAACATGTACACTGGATGAAACCAGTTCCATCCATACCAAAAATGCACATATGCAAACCAATTTCAACATTGAAAATACTAAAATAACAAAATGCAAACCAATTTCATCGCACACATACTAACTGAAATTAAAATAAGACTAGCAATTCCACACAGAATGGTACTAAAATAAAAGAAAGAAGAACAAATTCAAAAAATTAATCATGCAATTTTGTTAATAAGAACAAAACATAGTTAGGGTTTGAAAACTTACTAGTTTTAGGAGACATTCTGTGGATCAATTTAAACCCTAACTTTTCCAATACACTGAAATGGTATTAACCCTAATTCTTAGAAACTAATTTTTTGGTTGATGATGTTTGACAGACGATGGATGAAACCCAATTTTCTGGTAGTGTTGATGATTGGTAATCGGTGGATGAAACTGATTTTGGGGTTTTGAATTTTGATTTGAGACGGTGGAGGAATTTGATGGTGGAGGAGAAGATGAAAATGAAAATTCGATCCGTTTTCAAGAGACGGTGGAGGAGAAGATGAAGGAGATGGTGGAGGAGAAGATGAAAACTCTCTGGGTTCAGGAGATGGTTGAACAATTTTATGGGTTTAAAACTTTTTATGTGAGAAGTTGAAGAAAAACTAAACGTAATTGTGAGATATGGAGAACGTGGGCGAACGGTTACAAAGGGTATTTCTGTCTCTCCACACCAGAAAGATTCCTTTGGACATTTGACCCAACCTAATTCCTAGCAGTCCATATGGCCAAGAAAACTCTCTTTTTTGGCTATATGGCCCATTTTCTGATAATAATAAAGTGAAACAGAAGGATGGTCAATTGTAACTGGCAAGCGAAAGCAAACAATACGGAAACAAAGTGAAAAAGTGTCTCCTATTACAAGTCGGTTGAATTTCAAAATTGCGCGGCATCACGAATACTTTTGCATAAACATATAGGAAAATGCATGTTTATTGCCGTCAGCCAATCCAAGGCCATAGAATTGCAATAATATAAATAAATATGCTTATCTCATGTATCCTAAATGCACCTATCAAAACATAGGCATGAATTATGTTAATCAGGATTGCTAATCTTGGCCTAATTATTTTAGCAAATCGAAACAATAAGAACAGCATATTTGCATTATAAAAACATATATACCTAACTAATAAATTTGACTAACCAGCCAGGAAACACCATGCATTTTTTGGCCTTTTAATAGGCGCCTCTTTATGAATATGAGCCATTCTTTTTTCTTTTCCCGCACTATTCCTTGCCGTATCCATATTTGGCATTTTATCTCATTTCTAGATATAGGGTCATTATTTGGAGTAAAGGTGAGGACATCGGATCTAATAGAGATTATTCCTAACGGGGATTATGAGGATATATTACTTTAGAGCAACCAAGGTGGGCGATTAAACTCAAATATTTGGTAAATGAACGAGACGTAGTGGGACGTATTATCGACTAAATCCCGACTATCGACTAAATCCCAGACTATATTTGGTCTGGGACTAAGACTAAACCCAAATATAGTCGAGCGTTGATATAATCTCCGTTTCTCAACGGGCGGGTATCTAATCTACGCCTGACATGAAGCGCATGTAAAGTCTTCGCCCCACTAACATGCGTGCATATAAACTACGCCCCAATGGAACGCTGCTGAAATCTATGCCCGATGGAGCGTTGCTGAAGTTTACGCCTGGTATCGGGCGTTGATATACACCCCGCCCCAATGAGGCAAACCTAAAGTTAACGCCTGGCATCAGGCGGACATAAAGTTAACGCCCCACAACCACATTCTACCATTTCAACCACTTCAATGCCACATTCTAATTCATCTCCACTCTCATCTCTGCATCAACATTTCAAAACAAAATAACCAAAAATCTGAAATAAAAATAACATATATATTCCATAAAACATAAAACAATTCATGGTCATTAGTTATGGCCACAAAGTAGGCACACGTACTGTGTGGGTGTGAAAGCTTATGTATGAAGTATGAACAAACAATCTAGCATGTGGACAAACCGTGTTTATATCAACGCCTGGCCATCTCTTCATACAAAACTAAGTTACATTTTCAAATCACAAATCATATGGGGTTTTTACATTTTGAAGCCGAGCGGAGTTTATATCAACGCCTCACAACCCGTGTTGATTATACATATGCCCCACAACCCGCGTTGATTCTCCCATTCGCCCCATCGGGCGTTGATTATATGTACGCTCCTTCTACCGGCATAAACGTTATGAATGCCCCACACCGCGCGTAATCTTTATCAATGCCCCGCAACAGGCGTAAACTATATCAACGCTTGAACGGGGAGCACTTTATATTTCCGATCCACAACCAAACGAAGATATATTTCCGCACTTTATATTTCCGCTCCGCTACACTATTAGGCTAAAAATGTATTTTGTTACATAATTATTCCCATTATTTTTAGAAATTACAAGTGATGAGTCGAGAAAATTTTAGTGTTTTTTTTTTTGATGGGAAAATGAATATATTAACTAGAAAATATAGTACATAAGATTTACAATTTCGTCTCTATCAAATACATTAGAGATAATGCTAGATTGCTTAATTTTTTTGTTGCAATTTCGTAGACATATGTTGAAGGCTCTTTATTCTTGCTTCCTTGGCAATTCGATCCGCTGCTGAATTGTATTTTCTATTTGTAAACTTTACCTGAGCTTGAGGAAGATCTATTAAGATTTTCTTCTTGAACAATGTTTTCGGCTGTCCATGATAGATTTGTGTTGTCCTTGTTGATGTTGTCTTCCAAGACTTTACAATCAGTTACTATTGAAACTATAGACAAGACGTTGTCTCTTAGCCATATGACCGCTTTTTGTAAAGATTTCGCTTCCGCATGAAGAGCCTAAGTAGTTGTCTCTGAACCTACTGAAATGTACATAAATGTCTGGTGATCTACTGAATAAACGATGTGAGTGTATCCCATTGAAAGGTCTTCTTCCTTGAAAGAAGCATCAATAAATATTATCCGTTATGTGTTTATATCTGACCATTTTGTATTGATCATCATTAATTGATTGTTATCCAGTCCCTTTGTTTTATTATTTTGAGGGATGGAATGCAAAAATCTGTTGATCTGATCAATTAGTTGCATTGGATTTGGGGTTATCTTTTCAAAAACCACCGAGCATCTGTATTTCCATATGAACCATAAAATGGTTGAGATTTTTCCTACCACATTATCAAAATCCGGGTTTAAAAGCCACCCTTAACCCATGATGTAATTGGATCCGTATTAGCTGAAGAAGTTAAATTTCCTAACGAAAATATGAACCAAATAGCTCAGGAAAAAGGGCAAGATCCGAATAGGTGATTCTCTGTTTCCTTAACTTGAGAATTGCATAGTTGGCAGTTTGGGTCAATTTCCGGATTATGCGCCCCTAATCTCGAAGATGTAGGCAAAGCTTTTCCAACTAGCTTCCACATAAAATGTTTAATTCTTGGAATTGCTTGATTTTCCATATACTTTTCCATGGGAAGTCTATTAAGGAATTATCATCTTCTTGAGCTTGATTTGCTAAGAAATTATAAATGTTTTTTGCCAAGAAGAGTCATGAATGACGGTGTAACCATTGGATTTTGTCTTCTTCTTCTTTTCTCGGGGTCATGGCTTGAATTTTATTTCTTACCTCTGAGCTAAAATAACTGTCTAGTTTTCCTTGATCCCGTTTATTCTCTACATTTATGAGCTCTTGAACTCTTTTTGGAGTTGTGTCCTGCAAGTCTTGTGGTTGCGGTTTCCAAATTCGGAATCCATCTATCTTCCCATATTTTAACCGAGTTTACATTTTTAACTTGCCAGACGAAGTTTCCTTTAATTAAATCTAGACATTTTCGGATGCTTGTACATATCCAAGATAATTTAGAAACTTTAGAAGCTTCCATAGGATGAGAATTTGGGAAATATTTTGCTTTGAGAATTTTTGTCCATAGTTGGTCTTTTTCTAATATTAATTTGCTGGCTAGTTTAGTGAGAAGTGTTATATTAAATTGATGAGGGTTTTTAATACCTAAACCACCTTGAGAAATAGTCTTGCATATGTACTTCCAAGCTCTGATGAATCCTCCTTGTATTTTTTGACCTTCTTTATTCCACCAGAAATTTCTTTGGATACGATCTAATTGATTCAAGATTTCTTTCGGTGGGGCAAGCACCTGCATTTGGTACGTTGGGAATCTTGAAGGATAGATTTTATCAGAACCATCCTCCCCGCTTGAGATAGGAGTTTGGATTTCAAGCCTTGTAAAGTGGAGTAATATTTTTGTAGAAGTGGGTCGAAGTTCGCTTTCCTATTTTTATCAAAAAATAGAGGAGTTCCGAAATATCTATCATTTTTGGTCATCAGGGGAACTTTAAGAATTCTAGCTAAAAATTTTCCATGTTTAGGATGAATTTTTGGGCTGAAATAGACACTGGATTTTTGTAGGTTTACCATTTGTCCCGTTATATCCACGAATAGGGATAGAACGTCTAGAATTTTTTTTGCTTCCCCCAGATCAGCTTTTGTGAAAAGGAAACAGTCGTCTGCGAAGAAGAGATGGGAAATATTTTGGGCATTTTTATTGATTCGGAAGCCATAAATTTTCTTCTCCATTATCGCATTTTCTAAAAGCCTAGATAGGATTTCCATATAGATCAGAAAAAGGTATGGATAAAAGGGGTCCCCTTGTCTTAAACCTCTCGAGGTTTTAAATTTTGACCCGGGAGATCCGGGAGGTTTTAAATGCTTCAAAATCAGCTAGCCTCCTGGAAAGGTAAATTATTATCTTTTCATGATAGGTTGGTTTTAGTGAAATCTGGATTATGTAACATACCAATCTATAACATGTCTGTCTACAAATCGCCTTCTTCTGTCATCAAAATTTTTGAGAGAATAATCAGGAATTTTTTATGGACTGGAGAAGCTGAATGCAGAAAATATACTACTTTGGCCTGGAACAAAGTTTGTACACCTTATGAAGAAGGAGGTTTGGGTATAAGAAGATTAGAAATAATCAACAAATCTCTCCTTATGAAGATGATGTGGAGGATTCTAAATTCTCAAGAAGACTGGGCAATGTTTTTTCTAGCAAATTCAAGGATAAGAATGGTCAATGGAGCTTAAAATGGAAATGTTCATCTGTATGGACAGGACATAAATGGGCTTGGATAGCTATGAAAGATGATTTGAGGTGGTGCATAGGTGATGGATATAAAGTCTCTGTTTGGTTTGATAATTGGATTGATGAAACTCCCTTAATTGAAACTACAGTACTGACTGATTTTGTGAAAGAACATCTCAACATGAAAGATGGGGTGTATGGGTGATCCCTAAGGGGTTAAGATCTATTTTAGCAAACAGAAATCTACCAATAGTAAGTGGTGGGGATGATAAACTCTTCTGGATTGGAGATGTAAAAGGTGAGCTCAATACTGTTGCTGCAGTAAATAGAATCAGAGAGAGAGAGCCTAAGTTGCACTGGCCTGCTAAAATATGGAAAGCATTTATGCATCCTTCAATATCTAGTAATGTATGTGGATGATATGAAAAAAGTCCATCAAGGTTTTGAAATGGTATCTAAATGTTGTATATGTAAATCAGATCAAGATTCAATGGCTCATCTTTTATGGTCTTGCAGTTTAGTGTGAAAATATAGTCTTGGTTGGGAACTATATTTGGTTTTGCTAATCCATTATCATTTGAAGATATCTGGAAAAGTGCTAAACAGAAGAGCTCTCTGATCAAAGAAGTTTGGATAACTGCATCTTGCTCTACATTAAGAGAATTGTGGTTCCAGAAAAACAAGTACATCTTTGATAACTTATCCCCCTGTGAAAATAAAATTTAAATGCAGAATATGGCAACTAGTCCATGAAGGTGGCCTTAGAATGAAAGGAACCAGGTGGGAAATGGATTATGATCTTCAAATTATAGACTTCTTTAAAATAGGACCTAGATGCATTAAATACAGAGAAATCAGAGAATGTTATTGGATACCCCCTAGTGAAGGCTTTTTGCTATTTTGCTGTGATGGAATTTCTTTAGGAAATCCAGGAAATGATGGCTTGGGAGTTATAGTTAGAGATCATGTATGTCAGGTGGTTGGAACTTTAACAGGAGAAATTGGTGTTGCTACCAACTACATTGCTGAAATCATAGCAGTAGTATGTGCAATTGAATGGGAAGTAACTTTGGAATGTAGCCATATTATAATCTGCTCACACTCTAAAACAGTTATAAATGATTTTTAGAGTAATAAGGTGACATGGTTCATTTTCAATAGATGGATTAAAGCTTGTAGTAGCCTGACTGAAATACAATATCATCAAAGGTACAGGGAAGTAAACTTCTCTGCAGGCAGTCTAGCTAAAGAAGGGGCACTTTTAAGAGCAGGGAGGAGAATTACACATATGGGGAGACCACAGTCTCTGAGCCGTATTGAAATGCCTGGGGTTAAATACTATAGATTTTGCAGATAACATATTGTAAGCATACAGTAAGCATACTGTAATTCAAGCATACTGTAATTTACGTTTAAGAAAATTACAGTCTCTATGTACTTGAGTCTGTAATTTTCTTTTTTCATCTTTTCTGTATTTAGCCTTTCTTTTATGCTCAAATTTTCGTAAATTACATTCCTTTTTTTTGAAATAATATAAAAATCGTGTGATTGAGAAAAAAAAAACCGGGAGATCCGTTGAGGAGGATTGAGTAGGAAGTAGTGGAAATGCATTGTAATATGAGATATATCCACTAGAAAATTTTAGTGTTTCATTTAAAAAAATTACTATGTCTAACTTTAAGTAAAATAATTTACGTTTACACCTCATTAATCCACTGAAAAGAGAAAAAAGACCATATCTATAATTTTGCGCAAGTAAGGGCAGTTCCTATGGCAACGTTTAAATGAAAATTTTGTTGAGCCAGGTGGATGGCAAAACACGTTCTCCACTATGGAAAAACACATCAACTAAAAACGATGGCGTAAAACGGACGGTCTACCTAAACATGTCGGCGTGTAATGCACAACCGCCAACGGCCAGTTTTTCAAATTTAAAAAACATTCATTGTTTTCTTCAAATTTACCTCTATAAATTACCACCCTCTTCAAACAATTTACTGACACCAAAATTCATTTCTCTTGAATTTTCTCTTCTAAATCTATTTCAATTTTAATTTTTATTATTGGTGAACTGGATAAAAAGGCGATCATAATTTTTTGTGATGCAAAACTTTAAGCTGTTGTTTTTTAAGATATGTGGAAGTTTTAAAAAGATTGAAAATTGTAAGAGAAGTGCAAGTTTTTGAAATTTCTCCAAGAAAATATTCCGTTAGGCAAAGAAGAGCTCCAGTTTTGAAAGTTAACAACAAAAAAAAAATCAAAAACAAAGGCGAAACTGTCAAAAAACGCGTTGAATGGAAGATACGTCAAATGAAGATAAATAGGAGGCCAAAACTTGTACTTGATTTTTGTTTAAGTTGTTTAGTACTTTTTATTATTGTCTAAGTTTATATCTTGTAAAAGAATTAGCAGTAATATCAATGAATGAAAATATTTAGAATTTAAAATAGATTTCCACTTCAGATTAAGCGATATTTATTACATTTTAAACTTGCATATAACATCAAACTACATTTTAATAAACGACAATAATAACATCAAACTACATCAAATCCAACGACATTATCTTTATACAGCTCATAGCATTCAAAATACTTAAACTCTCTTTCGGTTTCTTCAGTAAACTTGGTCCGAGCGATGGTTTTCTATAAAACAGATAAACAACAAGTTAAGATATTTATGATGCAGTTGATCAGTGAGGACAAAGGTAAGATACTCACCAGTTCTTCGTTGGATAATCCATAATTGCTACGGTGAATCATCCACAAAATTTCTGTATAATGTTTGATATCATTAATGATAAATGAAAATCTTAGTTCTAGGCTCTTAGTGGTTCGTATGGTTTCGCTCCATGATGCTACAAAATGTTCCAATAATCTTTCCCAGAAATAGTCACTATTCATTTGTCTCATCATACGATGTAACCAACATCGAACAAGAGTAACATCTTCTTCCATTGTAAAGATCGCGAGTTGCATTCGAGTACAGTAAAAATGTGCTTGAGATGGATCATCTTTAAGAATGTTGAAACACGCTTCGTAAAGAAAAGGTTTACCATGAGCTTCCTACCAATTATCAAGAGCTGTTTGGATCACTTTAGCTTCAGTTACACCGATGAACTTTTCTCGATCAATTTCCCTTACCAGAGCAAGGAATGGCTTGACTGCAAACCTAGTAGATTGAAAATGAGCATACAATCGACGAGCATCTCGGTTTCCCGGGTAGCCTGTTAGTGACACTAACATTGTAAAAATGTTCTCCCATACCAACGATTACCTTATTAAAAAAAATGTTTTGCATATAGTTATATCCTCCTCTTCATTAAACTTAGGACCACGAATTCTAGCAGAAATTTCAGCAGAGTGAGAGAGATTAAAAGTTTTAGAAAGAAAGATGAAGATGTGAATTACCAACGGCTATTTTTTTTATATATATATATATATAAATACAACACTAGGTTTGATTCTCAGCCAAACCAACATATTTCTTTCTTAACCAACAACATCCACCATATTTTCTAAAGGAAAAGCGAAGCAAATATCATGTGTCGAACCAAAAGAGGTTTGTCCATTACAGTCTTATGCAATGCCCTTGGATGTATTCAAAGTTTCTGTGGGAAGGTTGTTCATGCTTCAGAATGGTGATTGAATCACAACCGGAAAATCTAAGGTATTTGCAATGTCAAGATCCCAACTATCCAGAGGAACCACATATGCTAGATGTTGCTATGAAGATTAAAGAAGAAGAAGAAAAGTTTGCAACACTCTGTACAAATTTCAAACTTAGAGCCAAATTGAAGAAAAATTTATTACACTGCAAGCATTGTGGAGATGAATATCACAAATACAAACATTATCCATAGAGAATCATTGAATGCTCAAAGCTAGGTTGCAGGACTTTTATGCATTTGTGCACTTATACTAAAGAAGACACATATGGAAGGCATTTCTGGAAATGTCCTAGGTATTTTTTGGTGGAGTGGGCTAATTAAAGTTGAATTAAAAATCGATTCACTATGGTATTATGTTGTATAGTTTGGTGTTTATTTTGTGTTATTATGATTATCTAAACCAAACATGTAGATGTCTTCACATTTGCACCATCAATATCATAACTAATTTAAATATTTCTTGGATTAAACATTGCACCATCAATATCATAAATAAAAACATACTGCATTGGATTAAACAACTACATCATACATGAGAATAAAGGAAATACATTAGATTAAAACAACTACTACATAGGCGTCAATTCTCGTCAGATGGTGGAATTCCTAGGACGATGTAGGGATCGTATCTGTTGAGCACCCTAAGAATGTTGAAACAAGCTTGGAAGTCGAAAGGACGTCCGTTGTGAGATACTTCCCACATCGTTAGTGTTCTGGGTTCCACTTCATTTATAGCTTCACCGTTGAGTTTATTTTTGTGATTGTGCACTAGTACATCTAGGAATTCCGATACATGACGACTAATTACACTAAAACGAAGCGACAATCCGTGAGAATCACGCCCATAAATGTTTCCCGTTTTAGCGGAGAACATTCTATAAACTTTCTCCCAGAAACACAATGTCGATTCAGCTACATTCCTATCGACAGCATCTTGTGTGTGAAAAACAAAGGCTCTACAAGTAGCTAAATCCTCTTATTTAATGAATCTAACACCACGAACTCTGGGACACATTTTTGTAGATGATTTGAGAGTGAAGAGATTTATAATGTGTAGTATGTGTGAATTTGGAGTTGAAATGAGGAGTATTTATAAAACTTAAAATTCTAGCCGTTGAATGACAAGATTTTTCATTCGTCCAGATTTATCCGTTGTAGGTTTTTGATCACACGCTGGAGGATTCATTTCAGACGCTGGCGTGTGAAGGAAAAATTGGCGGTTTAGGTCATACGCCAGCGTGTTTGGTTCAGCTTCCCTATTGTTCATCAAACGCGCGTTTGTTCTACTGCATCACTCAACAAACCCTCAAATTTGTTGGTTTGCCCATCCGTTTTTCATGTTTATTGAGTCCATAGTGGGAGAAAAATGAACAAACTTCATCTTTGTTGTGTACATAGGAACTTCTCTAAGAACATCCACAATATTCCACAGTGCAAATTATAAAAAAAAAACACCCCACACCAGGTGCACATCCTTGGATGAGACGTACTTTAATTTAAGAGTGTGTATGAAAGTTTAATTCATTAGCTTCAATTTTAAACTTGTCCAAATATTAGTGTTTGAAAATTTGAGATGGTGTCTAAAACTCCGTCTTTTCTACTCCATCCATTTCAAAAACATAGGCTTGTTTCATGTATAATTTGTATATGAAACAAGCTTATCCTTTTGAAACCGAGGTAGTATAATATTTTATTCCTGCTTAATAAAATGAGCTTACATTATAGCCACATTCGACTATATGAAAGTTTGAAAGTACCTAGAGGTATATAATTCACTTTAAAACAATAGCTAAAGTCAATTATAGTTTGGCATTTTTGATGGTGGATGCTCTGAACCACCTAATCCTACAATGTAAGGTGTTGATTCAGGTACCATGGGTGAGGTGATGATTGAATGTCTACAGTAAGTGTTATTGTCTCGCCGTAAGAAATTGCTTATGGTTTGAAACTGATGCCTGATGTAGATTAGACGTTTGCAAAATGTGTACATCAAGTGGATTGACTTACAAAGCCTTTCATGTAAACGTCTGAGATATATCTGTATTCAAATATCGAAAATGCTATATATCCCGGGAGAAAATCCCGGGATTTACACTGTGTCTCACAACCATAGACCCACTCATGTCCTTTTATAATCCCAATGATGAGAGAGTTTTTTCATCATCCGTCGGATTCCCTCACGAGAGAATTAACGGGATTAACCCTGGTTGGTGTAGACTCACTCTATTTGTATTCAGATAATATGGCCTTAGCCATGTTTGTGTAAGAATGTGGATACCAAATTGGTCCGATTATGTTAGTACTTGTACTAAAGTAAAGTTGAGATTATTGACTATCCAGTTCAATCATATGACATGAACATGCTTACGATGTACCTAATCTTAGGTTAGATTTGTTATATGATATAGACATGATTATTATGAATCTTGCAAAAACAGTTCACACTCGAAACTCTGCTTCTTTAAGGACGTTGTTTCAAATTAACTGTGAAAATTGTAAGCTAGTAACATTTGAATTTTGCAATTAACAGCTGGATTCAACATTATTACAATGAAAAATATAGACATTTTTGTGAGAGAACCCGCCAGTTTGATTGAGTGCTGGTCAATGCATGTCCATAAAAATGTAGATTGTTATACTCAGTCAACATTATTGTCCAATTATTGAACTGGATAAATTAGAAAAATTCTAGTCGAACAAAATCAAAATATCAAACTTACACTCAAATTATTTGTGCACCAATAATTGATCTCTCTCATTTTCTTTAGTACTTTTTCTGTTTCTTGAAAAAATTAACATAATGACATTCAACTACGTTAGTGTTCCTATAAGTGTAGAATTCACTCAACTATATCCATCAATCGATCTCGTACGTAATTGTAAATTTTCAAACTGGTACGGTACCTATATGGTTCACGTTTTTTTTTTTTTTTTTTTTTCGATCAGAATATGGTTGACGTTCGCAAAGGCATAGTGTGCATGCCGAATTCGTCAAACTTATTTAGTAGTAACGAAAGTTAAGATTGTTGACATTCCAGTCTAAGAATTAACAAACATGATACCAAATTACCAAGTCACTGAGATAACGTACATTGAAATTTTCTAACTTAAGATTTTCCATTTCAAGATAAATTTGTGACATGTAAAAATCGATATCAAGAAAAAAAGAAAAAAAAGTAAACCTTATATTGCATGTTGTTCATATGATTTGAACATGTTTACGTTGAATTACGAAAGAATTGTTCTCACTCAAACTTTTTTATGCACTAATAATTAGGTTTTTTTTTTTCTGATGATATGATAGAAAGTGGTCACTAAAACTTTATCTAGGTACATTAGTGTAGGATTTTCTGATATCACAGGGGTTCCATTCACAACCTCCCGTACGGGAGGAAGCTTGAGAACTATCTGACCACTTGATGGTTTTCATGTATCTAAGGTTATATAATTCCGGGTACCCGGTAGCCCGTGGCCTGCTATGTTCCACCTGAGTCCCATAAATTGAAATTGTAGATTGGACACCACAAACACCCGTTGTTGATATAATCAAACAGTGTGTCATAGATTAAATCTTGTGGCGACAGTCTCGTTGCAATATAATAAAGTATGACAATGTAGCATGTTACAATGATTTCCACACTTTGGATTATTGGATAAGAGATAAGGTAACAAAAACCACATGACCAATGAGAAGTCCCAGTTTTATGACTTAGATTCTCCAATGGATGAAATGAACTTGGTGTTTTTGTGGACAGTCTTTAACAACTCCAATTGGACCAAATCCAAATACCCCTTCTTATCAACCACAAAGAAAAATTAAAAACCCACAAAAGTCTCTAGTATTTTGATTGAAACTCATCTTTTTGGTGAAGAAAAAAGAGGAGAAATGGCTGCTTCAGCTATGGCAAGCACTCAACTAAGGAGCAACTTTACTTCCACAAGCATCACAAAAGCACTTGTTGCACCAAAGGGTCTCTCAGGATCTCCTTTGAAAGTCTTTAGGAGAAACCCAAACTTCACCATCAAAGCCATCCAAAGTGACAAGGTAAGCAAATAATGTAACATAGCTGAATAATTGGAGAAATTCAACATTCAAGAAATATCAAACATAGACTTAGAAAATTGTGTGAAATGAGGAAAATGATAACATGCTTAGGTGAAAAGTCTTAAGTGGTTGATATTGTCTGCTTGCTTGTCTTTGCCTGCCTGCCTCCCTCCCACACAATGTTTTAAGTGAAGTTAATGTTAGGCAGCATTTGATGACCACCATGTTGGATCTTATAATTGAGGTTTTTTGTTTTTCTATGGTATGAATGTCAAGATTATGGGATACATTAGGCACATGTTAATGTCAGAGTCTTCTGGTTAGTATATTGCAATGAAATCCATAGAGACAAATATTTCTGAGTGTTGCTAAATTTCAGTGGTAGTGCCAGTGCACAATGATATAATTTCTGACTAGTTTTTAATTTCTGTTTTTGTTGTTAATTTGTGTAGCCAACTTACCAAGTGGTTCAACCCATCAATGGTGATCCATTCATTGGAAGTCTCGAGACACCGGTAACATCGAGTCCATTGATTGCATGGTACCTATCAAACCTCCCAGCCTACCGCACAGCAGTCAACCCACTACTCCGTGGTGTCGAAGTAGGACTTGCACATGGACTACTCTTGGTCGGTCCATTCGTTAAAGCTGGACCTCTAAGAAATACAGAATATGCAGGTGCAGCTGGGTCTCTAGCAGCCGCTGGCCTTGTTACCATTCTCAGCATGTGTTTGACAATCTATGGTGTTTCATCGTTTAAAGAAGGTGATGCATCAACTGCACCCTCGTTAACTCTAACGGGAAGGAAGAAGGTACCTGATCAGTTGCAAACTGCTGATGGATGGGCAAAATTCACTGGTGGGTTTTTCTTTGGAGGGATTTCTGGTGTCACCTGGGCTTACTTCCTTCTCTACGTTCTTGCCCTTCCTTACTACGTTAAGTAGATAGAAATCTAGAGACGAAAAGAGAAAGAAAGAAAGTTGGATTATGTTGATGATGATTTCACATCTTTCTTGTATACAATGTGGTTGTGAAATATTTGTGTAATTAATTTGCTGTTATTATCAATTACTTGACGACATTAAGTTAATGCACTTCTGGTTTTTTCTGAACTTAGACAAAATTCGTAGTTTTCGTAACTCATTTTTGCAAAAACTGCCCAAAACAAAATGATCATGAAAATGTGAAAATGGTGCAATTTGGGTGAATAAGATGAGTCCAATTTGCAAATTGCTTAATTCTTCGAATGAGACCCATTTTCAGGTTTAGCGTGAACTGTATGAACACAGAGTCCCAAGGCGCAACACCAAACAAAAGAGCTCAGCGATCAAATTTCAAGGTTCGGAAAACTTCTGAAAAAGCACTATTTCAATGAAACCAGCAGTTGAGTATGAAATGTAATTAGATTACTAATACATCTTGAGGCCTAAAATCTCCTGTAGAATTTCACAAATTGACGACAAATAGAGATATTACAAGTCTTGTCTAAAATTAGGGCACAGAACAGTGCAAAAGAAGGTTTACAAAGTATTCTGTTTTCACACAGCTGCCCAGGGTTCATTCTATTAGACTAAACAAAAATTTCAACCAACACAAAATTGCAGTATAGAAACATCAACCTCTGCAGTTCTCAAGCTTCAATTCAACTTTCTTGCAAAGCCTTCATCAAATATAATCTGCTGAAGCTCTGGCCAGCAACCCTGGAAAATTCAAAATAGCAGTTTAGAACCCAGGATATAACGTATGAAATGTCTGCATGCAAGTGTGTCCTTGGCAGAGAGAGGGGTAGAGAGAGAAGGTGAAAGGAGAAAAGCATACCCATTAATTTGGTTGCAGTAGTTAGAGATTTGATTGGTTACGAGAAAGCTCTCAAGTCGTGATGGCTCAGGCACTGGTTTGAAGATAGGATTAGAAGGATCCTCCTCGGGCAATGGCTCATCTCCTGCAGCCTTACGTGCGTTGTTCTCGGCCCTGAAGAATACAAAAATGCAATGAAACAGATGCGATACTCATATTAAAATAGGCCGTGCACGAACACAGAAATACAAGAAAAACAAGCAAAAACTCATTAGAAAGTTTAAGAACCCATGGATAAGTATAACCAAGAACAACAAATGTAAACTAAGGTGCATATCTTACAGGAAACCGCAAAAGTAAACAAACGGTCCAACACAGATTATACAACCACGGTTTGACTTAATATCCCGAATACAAGGAAAACAACCTAAGTTTCAAGGCTTCTGCATCAATGTCTTGAATTTTTTTGTCCCACGAGATTCTTGAAGTCCCCTAACATGGAAATAAAGAGCTTCAATTTTTCATAGTGTTTGCCCAAAGAGATGGGGAGCATGTCTGATAGTGGTGCTAGCTGAATAGATGAAGGGAAATTGCTCCTAGTGGTCATTTCTGACACTGCCAAACTAGGACTTGAAATCAAGTAGGCAAGTACTCTCCACATGCTCCCCATCTTTTAGAGCAAAGACAATGAAAATCCTTAATTTCCATGTCAGGGATTTCGAAGAAATTTGTGGAACAGCCCAAATTTTAGACCTTGGAAGTAAAAGTTTTGAATCTTAGGTTGTTTCTCTTTTCATCAAGAGATAAGGCTGAATCACGGTTGTATAGTCTGTCATCGTGTCAGTGTCAACATGCCAAGACCTAACTGATTGGGCACATGACAGTAAAGTAAGCTCACACTAGCTTTTAAGTCAAGTAATGTCGTCCTTAACCAATTGATAACAAACAAAGCAGGAAATTGGTGGCACGAGCAAATTGAAGACCTTGATGCAGCAGCCTTGAAACTAAGGTTCTTATTACAAATATATAGAAATAAAATTATGGTCTAATATAAATGTCAACAATTTACCTTCTCTTTTGAAGCCATGCCTGCTGTTGCGCTTGCTGGCGTGAAAGGTTTCGGTAGTAGAATTGGAACTAAAGGAAAAACAAAAGACAGTATGTTACAACAATATCGTGTATGAAAAAGGAATTCATGAAGTACAAGGAGAACAGAAGATTTACCTTTTGCTGCTCCATTGACAGGTCGTCCATGCAATCAATCAGAAACTCAATATTTCTTTCCATCTGCGGTTTGGTTGATAATTGCAGACGGTCATAGTCACACTGCATGACAAGAGTTTTTCATCTTAATAGGTTGTCCTTCTCAGAAATTCATTATTTTACACAGACCATATATAGGATTTTTTAGTGACACGAAGAATGAATAGTAAAGGTAAGATATCAAACCTGGGTCACAGGTGTGTCAGCTTCAAGTTCTGTCATGAAGGCACTAATAAGGGCAGAATTTGAAACTTTAATCTGTTCAGATGTACATAAATGAACCATAAATAACCTTGTAAAAATGGACAATTCTTCCTAAATGTAAAAAACTATATTTCCAGCTAGCTATAACTCCTATCTATCTATGATAATTGACCTCGACTAAACAGTAAGTTAGTAACAGAACAAAGAAATGAGACAAGTGTTCTTTAAGCTAATTCTATTCACAGCATACTTTCAGATGTTAGAAAAAGCAACAAGAAGGCATTCAAAACGTACAGGAATTTCTTCAAAGATATCAACCCATGAAAGATTTTTCTCCCTCAACCTATAGAACAAAATAAAAAATGATATAATAATGAGATTCGGATCAATTATACATCTTCATTAAGAAATTATCGAGACACAAGCTAATACATACTTCTCTCCAGTAAAATTGTTATTGCGATAAAGTTCCATGAAAGAATCTGTGAGCTTCATAGCCTTGAGAGCTAGAACACCTTGATTAGACCTTTGTGGATCATATATGATGCAAACACATCGTTTTATGTTCTCCTGGTAGGGGAGGGAAAAATTAGCAGTTAACAACTATTATCACAAACAATATAAATCAAAAAGCAATACAGAGTTTGACCTACATCATTGAGGCATGTAAACTCAGATGTCCACTCGATTACCAAATATATAATAACCAAAACTACAAGTGTACACAATTTTCTAATGACAATAACAATATAAACAGCAATCAACGCAAATTTAAACACACAAACTAAAGAAGGCCTAATAAATTGAAGAATGGAATGACTATGACTAAACATCTGTATTGCCATAGGCTAAATGGAAAATAGGAAATTTTCATTTGTGGCTGATATTCCAGGTCACTCTATGGTTCTGTAACCTGTTTAACCTTATTGATACGTGACACACATTTGGGTTTATAATCTCCCAGCAAGATGATATTTATGGTAAAATAAATATATATCCACTTTGGTTTTGTATGCATCAAGATTCAATACCAAACTATGTAATATATAAACTGAGAAGTTGGATTGCCCTTTTCTGAATACACTTCCATTAAAACCAACTTCAACTTTCATGTAGTTCCTCTTATTCAATTTAGTGGGTGCGCATACATAAAACACAGTCAGTAAAATGGGAAACAAGATGGCTTTCTGTTTGAGGTATGAGCAAGCGTTTAATGTATATTGAAGTTCAAATAGATAGAATGCTAAAACACCTTAGTACACATAAAAAATCTTACCTGATAATTCATGAAGGTCTCGATCAGTTCCACAGTCTGAAATGATCCATACAAAGTTGATTGATACCTGAAAATGTTTTAGATAAGAACGTAAGTGAGAATAGAATTTTGACAAACAAATTTGGTCTAAAAACATCACATCTCTGAGTGTCAATACATCGATACAGCTATAATTCGTGAAAAGGTATCAGTTGACAGCCTAAGAATACCCCAATCCTACAAGGAGAATAAAACCTGAGGGTTAAAGTTACTACTTGGCAGCCTATGCATGCCCCAAACCTACAATGTGAACCAAGAGTGCTACACATATTTTTAAATAAAATTAAATGTTTAGAACCTCTCCCAAATGCTTCCTCGAATAGATAGGGAGAATAATATGGATATACAAATAAAAAAAACCCTAAAATTTGGATAGTCTTATCCTAATATGTAAACAAAAACATGTTATCCAGCAGTGAATTATGCACATGCCAGCCTGCTGTGCCATGCTCCAAGCAAAATTTCCACCAGAAATAGGAAACAAGATAACCTACCACCCAACAGTGTTGTTGTCGACATTAACCTCTCTCAAGCATCTCATCATTTCAAGCTGATAATTAGCTCCATCTGCTTCAATCTCCTCGTCTTCCTCCCTAATCTGGAATTGCCAAGCAAGCCAAGGTTCAGGCATAGCTATAAGCATGCACAACAAACACAATATAGACACAAGAAAATAAGATTGACATACCGGGAAAGGAAAACAGTTGGTAACTTCAAGAACGCTGCCAACATCTAAACCAAGAAGTTGCCCTGTAACTAGAGCTGGAG
Source organism: Papaver bracteatum (assembly GCA_023529315.1). NCBI lineage: Eukaryota > Viridiplantae > Streptophyta > Magnoliopsida > Ranunculales > Papaveraceae > Papaver > Papaver bracteatum. The sequence continues at coordinate 533,722 of JAJJWX010000127.1, forward strand.
CATTCTCCTTGCAATGCTTGATTATCTTCAATACAGCCTGTATGAGACAAATTTTAACATCAAAAACCCATCCTTGTTGTAATATTCATGTTTCTATTTCATAATCATCCTCCTAAGTACATCATTCACGAAAAGGAGCATGACTGCAGAACGATTACGTGCTAATGTGGAGAAAAAGAAACAAAAAAAAAAAAACATAAAGTCTATACAGAGATAAAGTTAAACACAATCCTTATGAGAAACTCAAAGGTTGAGTAGTTGGACCATCAAGTCCCATTAGCAACTTGAAATTCTGCAGTGTCAGTTCATCAGATGTTTGCAAGCATAAACGAACTAAAATAAACATCACTCGAATTGGCCACCTATATAATGTGAGTGGATTTGGTAATGTACTAATGTTCCTCCTCCTTCGATTGCCCATCAACTATTTTGTGTTCCTAAGTTGAATACTTCTCTAAACTAGTAGTCCAACAAAGTTTAAAGCAGTCAGATTAATTCTAAGAAGAAATCTGATTACCAAAGATTGTTCAGTCGAAATCATCTTTTACCCACATCATATTTCTCAAAACCCTAATTCCAGCTAATCTAATTAAGAGTGAGTTGGAAACCTAAAATATCTACGAAGTAGAAACAAATCTAATACATCAAAACAAAATCTAGTATCCTGATTAAGTGATTACCAGTCCTTCAATCTGAACAACCCTGAGAGGTTGAGCAACTTCTTCTGTAGCCGCAACTTGAAGGAATGACCTAATCATTGGTGCTGCAGCAACCATAAAACAACCAAATATAAGAAAAAACTGAAACGATTTATCAAACAAGAAGAAGGGGAAAGAAAGAGATTACTCACGATTCGCCATGATTTTACTTGCACAGAAGAAGAAGATGAGTGAAGAAGCTTTTAGGGTTTTATTAAGAGATGCGACGAGAGAGAAAAAAAAACAAAGGATTGAAGAAGGAGATTCTACTTGGCGTTATCAATTGTTTGTTTTGTATGTTTCCACCCGAGTAGGTGTAACCGTGTGGCTGCACACGTGTGTACATTTGTTTTTCCTTTTTCCGTCAAATTACCGATGGTCAGTACCAACTCATCTCGGTTTGATGCCCAGAGCAAGTCTTACGATGGAATCCAACCTATTTCAAGTATGGGAAAATCGTGAAATGTCAAGTTTAATGGCTTTTAAGTTGGGGTCTTCAACGGTTTTTCCAAGCCAGGTTCCATGATTTCGTGGGAGGGTCATGGAATCCATAGAAGCGCTAATCAGATTAGCTTAAAACGTTATTTAGAATAGCGCTAGAAGACAGAAAAGCGCCAATCATTATAGCGTTGAACGCTAATCATAAGAGCGTAAGTCAAGCGCTAATCAGAATAGCGTTTAGCGCTGTTTAGAATAGTGTTTTGTTTGCGCTATTGTGAATAGCGTAGAGCACCAATCAAAATAGTGTTAAGCGCCAATCAGAATAGCGTTCAACGCTGTTTAGATTAGCTTTCATTTTGCGCTATAGTGAATAGCGTTGACCGCTATTTCAAATGGCGTAATCTTTAATTTATTTTAGTTACACTCTTCTCACATCACAAAAATGAATTTTTTTTGTTCATATTTTTTTTGTAAATTGAAATCAATGCTTATACAACTGTAGTGTTTGGTGAGTCACGGGACAACCAGGATACATTGGATTTCTAACCACCGGTCAGGATCTTCCCTCGCCTCCTAGAATTATGTAATAGATTTGGCTAATCCAATGGTTGCCCTTCCCCCGCGTCCCACGCTACGTTTTTTAGTTTTGTTTCTTAAATGGATCCATAAATTGGGTTTTACATTGTGTAACGGAAGAACAGTTGGAATAATTTTTCATTTCAATTCTCTCTTCATGCTCCAATTAATGGCGATTACGATTTATGGCAATATTAGGCCTTGACCCGTGTCGTAACGGCACGGGCCTTCACGTTGGTTAACTTTTAATATCGTACTAACTGTGTCTCGGAAACTTATCAACTGCTGTTATAGCGGCATTTTCATTTTAAATATGATATAGTGCTTAACCCATGTCGAAACGGCATGGGAATAATTTTTATCTGGATATTAAATGAGGGAGGATCCCTTCACACTCTTAGATTCACACTATCACACACTTTGGAAGATATTTTTCTTAATAAAACTTAAATTGGAGAGTATTTGAAGTTAATATTCTGCATATTTCACAATATAATGTTATCCGACTATCCATGATGTAATGACACTAATATTGACCACCACCACTCACCAGCACCCACCTCCACTACTTATTCCAACACCACCACCAGGAGCAGGGCCAGGATTTTAAGGAAGGGGGACAAAAAAATCTTGAAATTGGATATGGGTGTGAAATACACTTAATAGCCCATTTTATGATTAAAAAAAAAAAGACCAAAAACAATTAAAATTGGGCTTGCAATTGGCCACGCCCCTGACCACCACTAATGTTTCCGCTTCCAACACTTTATAAGTACGCCACTGCTTCCACCACCTATTACCGCCACCAGTGTCTATTGATATCATTTTTATTTTTACCAAAATTATTTATTAATGGAAATACATATTTATTAAATTAATTAAGGGAACATTTAGAGTGAAAAAAATTAATAGATCATTTATTATGAAAAATTAGTGAAAATATAATTAATAGAACACTTTATAATGAGAAAAAAATTAATAGATCATTAGTAGATCATTTATTATGGCATGAGTGTTATATAACTTACGTATAATTATATTAGATTATTTAGTAAAAATTGTTTCTAACCAAATTCTTTTGGACTTTTGAACAGAAGACCGAAAAATGGGGCAATATACATATATTATAAATGTCAGTCGATAGTCAAATTATAATGTGTAACCTGAGTAATTTTAGTAGTTTATCGCTAAGTGTATTTATCAAGATGAATCTAAAATGCTACTTCCACTAAAGTCTAAAGAAAAGAAATAAAAAATCGGTACTTCAGAAAATCTCACCTTTCTGGACCAAAAATTTGTGAATAGATTAAGACCTCGGCGACCTATGATAGCCAAATTTATAATCTGGCTAATATCAAAATAGAGACACCCAAATTTATAACCTGAGTCATGAATAGATTGAAGAAATAAAAAATAGATTAAGACAGATTCCACAGGCGGCCATTCAACACAACTACAGGGAAGGAAACCAAGCAGCAGATGGTTTAGCCAATCATGCAGCGGATGAAAGCCAAATGGGAAACTCTTCAACTAAAATATGGGACCAGACAATCCCGCCTTTTATTAGTCAAATTCTATTTCATGACTCCGTGGGTACCACATACCCACGACAAATTGTAACGTAATTCCTTTTTAATATGCATGCTTCAAAAAAAATAAAAAATAGAGACACCCAAATTCAACCATGACATTATTGTAATTAAGTAGGCTATCATTGAAAATGTATACTTGAGTTAAATATACAATAAATGAAATTCGAGAAAATGATAGAAACCCCAGAAATTCATACATGAAGCGATGTCAAAAGAAATGGTTTTCTCAGATATTATTACCTCGGAGTAATTTGATTGGTCAGAGATGTACGTTTTGGTGGAAGAAGATTGAGAGAACATGGAAAGATGATTAACCTGGAGTATATTTTTGGATTTAAGTCTTTTTTATTTTTCTTTCTGCAATCTATCTCCCCTTCATAATTTTATTGTTGATTTTTGTTTGCTCAAAAGTGAGGAATTAAAGTTTTCAAAATCCACTCATCCTAACGGATGTGAGTGAGAGAATGAATTGTTCTTTTTATGGGAAGATAGGTTTGTTATTTTCAGTTGATCAAATTTCTCTATTTTGATTTTGACTTTGACTTTTGATATGGGATGAAGAGAATATGTAATGAATTTCTATCAATTAAAGTGTGTATTCGTAGGATCGACCGCAGTCGTGAATTTATCAAATTAAACCAGGACTGGTATTTATCTTTCCAAACTAAGCAAAGCTTCCTTACCGTAACGACAAATCTCGATAATAGGTAACTTTTTGTGTATTGATTTTGACTTGTGCCATTTTCCTTTAGTAATTATATGACGTGACAGTCTGTTTTTTTTTTAAATCTTTCATGTACTTTAACCGAGACTATTTTATAATTAAGGACGATCAACCACATCTTTTATTTTATGAAGTTACCCATTTTGTGGCGACACAAAATTAACATAGTCTATTACTACTTACCAACCGCCGTCACCGTCACCACCACAAAACCATATGATACTATTTCTTTCTCCGCCATAACCGTCACCTACCTCCCGTTAGCCGTTGTTCGTACTTCTAATTTTGAATTAGAAACACCATGTATAAAGTTTTAATTGAACAATCCCAGGTCGTTAATTTATTTATTTAATTATATTTTTTTTATTGTTAATCAATTTTCTTTTATTATTTAGAACCATGATTTATACAATTGGGTACTAAAGGTAGCAGGGGTACCGTTTAGATGATCCGGCAGTTATGATTATTGTTTTCCTAAATAGCATGATATCATCCTCAAAATATGGTATTTGTTTATATCAATCTTGTCAGAAACAACCAACTACATCTTTTACAATACAATGTTACACGTGTTTTAAATATACATAACTAATATTGTCCACGACTATTCCCCAACACACACCACCATAAACCACTCATTGCCACTATTTCTTCCACCACCACCACTCACTAACACCCGCCACCTCTTCTATCAGCCATTACTTCTTACACTACCACCACTAATTAATAGAATTTTTATTAAAATTATTTATATTTGTTAATTGGAATATATATTTATTAGATTAATTAAGAGAACATTAATAAAAGATTACACTACCAGTCGAGGTAAGTGTTAGTTCTTCAACTGAGGTTGAGCTTCTCGACACTGAGTTGCAGTCCTTTCCATGGGTCTTCTAAATGCTATGTTGCAAAGGCAGTTTTCTACAGTTTCAAGTATCCCGCATAAGTGCAGGCTTGCTTTCTCACGTGAACTGAACTCTTGCCTCGATAGAATCATCGTCAGCCCAGGTAATCTTTCAGCATGGATTCAATTATTGATCCTTCCAATCTGTACATTGTCTATGTTTCGTCCAAAGAGCTCTGCCGAAGCAAAATCAGGAAATAGGAAGAGGTTGCAGGTTGCTGCCATCAACCATGCACTGGAAGTTTGGAAAGAGCCTGGTGGATGTTATGCCTTAGCTCATAAATTACTACAATTTCATGTACATGTTGGTTCTGGGAAGATGGAATTGGAGAAAGACAAGAAACAGGGGGATACCAATGTGTTGGCTTGTCAGAGAAAGATAGAATGTGGTCACTTTGCAGCTGATATACGAGTGCTTTCCTCTTCTGGGTTAGCTCCTCGTTGTGAGCAAACTTATCTTGACTTGTAAGATAAACATCTGCATGCGCCTCCACCTGCCATTCACGTAGATGATATCTCGGCCGAACCTATCACTGTGGATTCTCGTGTTGTGTTGGGAGCCATTAAAAGCTTCCCAAAGGGTACTTCATATGGTCATGATGGTCTTCGAGCCCAGCATTTAGTTGATGTTATGAGTGGAGCTGCGGCAGCTGTGGCAGATAATTTACTTGCTTCGATAATAGGGGTTGTCAACCTTTGGTTGGCCGGCAGATGTCCTGAGATTCTAGGTGAGTTCATTGCCAGTGCGCCCTTAACTCCTTTACTTAAACCTGGGGGTGGCATCCGTACTATTGTTGTGGGTACGGTTTGGCGAAGATTGGTCTCCAAAGTAGATGCCTTCTCGGTCAATAAGGACATGACTTCTTACTTAAGTGATTACCAGTTTGGAGTTGGAGTGCCTGCTGGAGTGGAGGGTATTTTACATGTTGTAAATTATTTAATGAAGATGAAAGGGCATTCTGATAAGATGTCAATGTTGCTTATTGACTTTTCCAATGCCTTTAACATGGTGAGAAGATCCCAGCTCATCAAGGACACTCGCCTACATTGTCCAGGTATTTCTCGCTGGGTAGAATTTTGTTACTTGCGTCTTTCTAAGCTTTATTATGACCAATATATTTTGTCGTCTGCACTTGGAGTTCAACAAGGAGACCCCCTCGGTCCCTTGTTGTTTGCATTGACACTTCACCCTCAAGTGAAATCCATTGTTTCTCGATGCACTCTTGACTTACATGCTTGGTACCTTGATGATGGTACTATTAACGATGATACTTTGGAGGTGGCTAAGGCTTTGAACATAATATAAATCGAAGGACCAAGTAGGGGATTGTATCATAATGTGAAGAAAACGAAAATCTTTTGGCCTTCTTTCGATCCTAGAAGCACGGCGGATGGTGTTTTCCCCTTGATATTGGTATACCCTCTAATGGTGTTAAACTTTTGGGTGGGCCGGTGAGTTTAGATTTTAACTTTATTAGCGACATGATGTTGACCAAGGTGAATAAAACTGTTCAACTGATGACGGCAATCAAAAAACTCAAAGACCCACAAAGTGAGATGTTATTACTCTGCAATTGCACTGGCGTGTCTCGTTTATACTTTGCAATGCGTACTACCAATCCAGCAGCCTTGAAGCCAGCCGCTGATCTTTTTGATGACCATTTACTTAAGTACTTATGTTTACTCATTACCGGGGATGGTGCTGGTTTTGGTCCTCTACAGTAGAGATTAGCTACTTTACCCATCAAATACGGTGGTCTTGGCATTTATACCATGGCCGATACTCGTGTCTACTGCTACCTTGCTTCTCAGAGTAAGACAGTTTCAGTGCAGAAGATGATCCTTGGTAACTTATTCTCAGCATACACTGGCTCTGCTCAACAGTAGGCTCTTCAGAACTTCATCTAGGTATGCGGATTACCCTCTTCTTATTGTGTTGATAACACTGCCCCCCCCCTTCCATGAACACCCTGGCAGTCACTTATTTTGATGCAATCAAGAAGAAAATTCCAGACCAATTTCATATGTCTGCAAGAGATTCTATTCTGTGGCAGTGTAACCGTGTCAAACATGCTCAAGATTATTTATTAGCGGTACCCATTAGCGGGCTTAACCAGTGCCACGACCCTAGAAATTTCTGAGCTGTGCTGTGTTATATACTTGGTATCCCTTTGTTTGTTGAGAATGGTCTATGCTCAAGTTGTAACTGATCCATGGACATCTTTGAAGACCATGCGCTTCACTGTGCTAAGGATATTGGAAGAAAGTTTCGACATGATGTTGTTCGTGATATCGTGTTTGACATTTGTTACAAGGCTAATGTACATGCGCGTAAGGATGTATCTCTTGGTGTTTATTCTGATTATGACATAGATTTTAGGTCTGCGGACATTCTTGTTCTCAATTGGGAAAATGGTCGTGATGTTTGTATGGATGTCACTGGTGTCTCGCCCTTCACAGGTGATGGTGTACGCTCATTTGTCCCAGGGAAGGCAATTTCTAAGGCAGTATCAAGAAAACGCACTAAGTATTTGGACAAGTGTACTTCTTTGGGTTATGGTCTGGGTGTTTTAGCCTTTTCCACTTTAGGTGAGCTTGGTGACGATACTTTGTGTTTTTTCAAGCGTCTTAAGAATTATCTTGTTCATAATGATGCTAGTAGTGGTTTTGGTGTTTTTATTTTTCATAGATTAGGTGTTGCGATTCAAATAGGTATTGGAGCTCAGATTGTTGCTAGGCTACCAACCAAAGGCAGTGTTTGATCTTGTAATAATTATATTTATGGTTAATTATCGTAAAATTATTAGTTATTAATGAGACGCTAATTAATAAAACATTAATAATGTTTTTAAATTGAACATATTACGGCCATTGATTTATCTCCACCCTAGACAAATCTGGACCTCTCTTTATCTTGCCTAACTTGTCCAAATTGTGCTATATATTCTTGATCATCGTGTTCGAGTGATTGATTTCTCATGCCTTCCATATTCCACAATGAATCAGAAACCCTAGGATGCTTTGTGTTCTCCTCTCAACAACAGAAGGTATTCCCAATTCTAATTGATCTTTTCCTATTACACACAAATAAAGAAAAACACACGTTGATCCTTGCATTTATTTGAGACTCTCTATAAAATTTCTAATCCCAGTCGAGAGAAGCATCAATTCCGATCCAACATGTAAGTAATTTTTCCAATTACGTTTTTCATCTGCTTTCAATTTGGTGATTCTTTTCCCTTTCATTCATCCATAGTTGCTCATATTTACATCTTCAAATCATATCACAATGTTGTTTTGTGGTTTTTGGTTTGCCATTCCTGCCATTTATTTTTCCCTTTGATTTGAAATAATTCTTCGTGAAACAGTTTTGAATTTTGGGTTTCTTAGGTGAATGATTAGGTTTGTTTTTTTCGATTGTTTTATTAAAAGGACTGTTCTAGCATCTGCTGCTTATACTCTTAATTCAATTAACTTCACAAAATTTCCGGTTATTCATTTCATGTGTTGAAGGAAAAATTGAAGTTGAAATTAAACTTCACAAGATTTTTCCATTACACACAATTTAAAGTCATTCATAATGGTGTTGTAACATGATTGAATTTCTTTATCCTATTTTTGAAAATTATTTTTCTGATGAATTTTATTTTCCAATTTTCAGTTGCTTCCCAAATAACATATGAAATGGCATCGCAAATCAATGTTATACCCAGCAGATACCATCCTCAGTTACCCAGGACAGGTTGAAGAGTTTGCGGTCCCTTGACTAAAGAAAATCAAGCGTTGCTACTGTTCGTGTTACTAGGAAATGAGAAGAATTGTACTTCATGTCCACCAATGACGTTACCAATTTCGATATGGTTGTTGCTGGCGAGCAAGTATTGATCGCCATGTTTTCATAAATTAAATACATACATCTTTAATTATGTTTCATTAACATCGTTCCTGATACAGGTTCAAGCCATCATGCCCACAAATCTTATCTAGAATTTGATAAGCAGATTCGAGAGGGTGGTTTGTACACTATTTTCGGTAAACCCAAATTAAGGCCAGCAAACAGTGAGAAGAGGGGCTATTTTCGGTGGAACACCTCAATGTCCGCGCTGGATGATTTTTTACCATAATTTCTGTTTCACTGAGTTTGAAGCACTCGAATCGATTTTCCAGAACATACATCCTACAGGTAATTCTTAAAGCATATGTTTCATGTATATAAAAATCTCTTATTAATAGTTCTTGCAATTGTTGTTTCTATTAGAATCATTGAGATGACAACCAACTGCTAGCCCCCAATACTTCGATTAAAAATACGCCATTCATATTAATGCTGGAGTAGGGTATGGCTGACTTTGCAGGTGGTTTGTGGCTGACTTTTTATCATACAACTATGGAAAATCACTCATTCAATTGCACATAAACTGTTTGATCAAATTCTTAAGTGATATATATGTTTTTTCATATTTAATTTTCAGCAACTGATTTTCTCCTTAAATTTGGTTTAGTGTTCTAAGTTTTTCATACAGTAGAATTAAAGTAGGAATATGCGTTGAGTGTTGATTAAGATGACATGATGGTCTTGAATGAGGTTTCTTGGAGTTAGATGAGAAACTCTTGGAAATGGTTCCAACCTCTTGGTCGTTTGGACTCAACGGCAGTATTGGAATGTGAATCTATGTAGCCCTATAAATGCCAGAAATGTTGTCAGAGAAATATTATGTATGATAAAGGAAAAATGAAAATTAGTTAATACTACGTAATGTTTTGTGTATTTTTTTATGGTCTTCTCTTCTTTGAGAGTTGAGAGGATCCTTCTTTTGAACAAATTGGTTATCTTGAATTTTACTTTTCAAAAAAGATATATCGATGTTGATAATCTATGGTGTGTTTTATCTGTAATGACTCTTCTTATTTTATTGTGATCATTAGCAGCGTCGTAGGAATCGGTGGAGGAATCAGAGGCGTCCATAGAGAAAATTGACCCTGTACCAGTATTTTAATAGGCCTTTTTTGGTCTGTATCTCCATTTGAATGTCGTTCATACAATGGTTTGTGCAAAGAAGGTAACATCGGCTCCCCCACTCGAACAAGTAGGTTTATTATCATTCGTTTGTTCAGTATTGGGTACTGTAGTATGATTTGTCATTCACGTTGTTATATTTTCTTATTTGGGTCTCAATTTTATTTTATTTTTTATAGATTTTGTTTAGCGGTTTGTTTACTGTAATATGATTTATAATTCACCGCGATTTTTTTTTGTTAATCACGTATTGGTTCAGTTTAAAAAAATTTCTTTAAATTTTGGTTGACTATTGCTATTGTATGTGATTTCTTAAAATATTTAGTATATTTCTTCCATGTAACATTCCCAATCCCTAGAATACATTTTTCAGCTAAAGAGGATTGCATTGTATAAAGAAATCATCTTTTGGCCAAGAAAAAATTATTATATATCATCAGGTTAGTTAAATTAGAAGTATGTATCATTGGCTTTGTATCTTCTTTTACCAATTTAGATTTATTTGATGTTTAGTTAAAAATATGTGCTCCATATACCCAGTTCCAGTCTTAGATATTTTGTCGTAAAGCCTACAAAATAAGAAACAATTTTGGGGATATTTTACTCCAAATTACAAATTTACAACCCAAAATCTAACCAAAAGAAAATTAAAAAATTGTTGGGACTTTCCGACCGTATATCCGGATCCAAATTATCGCTTTAAATATCCAAATTTGTCTCCCAGTGAGTTAAAATTCTAGCTCAAATTCTCCTAGAGACCCCTAAAAGTAAAATGGTCGTACATTCATATTTCAGAGATTGGATGAAGGGGTTTTTCTGAAAATATGGGGTTCGCAATAAGAAGGGGTTTGATTATTCAGTTTTTGTTCAATTGTTGAAACATGAAACACAAGCCCATGCCGAAGTTAGCGCGCAACCGGATAAACCAGAGCCCATTATCCTGTGAAATAGCCCGTGTTGTTCCGGGCAGACACTGAAGAAGACACTCAAGTACTCCAGAATAAAACTGTGTGAAATAGCCCGTGCCATTACCGCACGGGTCATTCCCTAGTTATAAAATACAACTTAAAAATTCAAAACAAAATTTATATATTTGGAATTAAATATTTAAAATTAACTAATTTGAACCGATAACATTACGTGAACCGAATTTCATTTCATAGATTAAATTACATGGATTGAAATAACTTAAAATTACATGGATTGAAATATCTAAAATTTAGACTTAAACATGATCCAATTTTCATTATGAAGCTTTATCATCGGTATGATCGCGGGATTTAAGCTTCGGGAAGGTTCTTGAGAATTTGGTAGAAATGATCATATGCGAAGTCTTTGCTCTTAATTTCGAAATAGAGAGTTTTGGCAAGCGCCTCCTACAAAATAAAAAAACATAATCTCTCATATTTAGAAGATCAATGATTTAAAATATGTACGTAATTGAAAGTAAGAGGTCTCAATTAATAATACTTACAACTTCTTCTAACCTCCATCCTCCCATAGGCATATTTGCATAAATTGATTGTATGATGCCCATATAAATTTTGGTTTCCTTTTTCATTACTGAGTATACTATTACTTGTTCTTCCGTTTTCATTTCCACAATCTTTTACAAAGGCTTGAAACACCCTCTCTCAAAAGTTGTTGATTGCATCATGTCCAACAATTAGATTGAGGCTAACTCTCGACTAAGCTCTTATGATTGCCAGATCTTCACTTGTATTGTATTACATACTTGCAATGAATTGAAATAAAAAGATTAATAGTAATAGAAAGCAAAGAAAATCTTGAGATTTTGGGATGGTTTGGTTTGAGCTGAAGAAGCCAATTTATAGATAAGTTTCAAAAAACTAGTCGATGAAACGCTATTCTTATTAGCGTTTTTTGGTGATCCGTTGATTAGAAGGAGCCGTTGGGTGCTCTTAAACGCTATTCTTATTAGTGTTTTTTTCTTCTAAATTGATACAAAAGCTACTCGAGTTTTCCAATTCTATACTTAGCTCTTTTTTTTTTCTAGTCTCTCATTTTTTCCACTTCAACAAACAAGTTTTTGGATTCATCTCAATATTGAAATCAAATCGAAAAGAAGATATAATGAAAGTCAAACTTGATTGATTCTAATATTTCAACTACATTGATTTCACTACTTCAAATAGGAAAAACAAAAAAATAATTGAAACTACATAATTCCCCATAAACATTGATTTGTATGGGCTGTCGTAGGCTTAACAAATTAATAAAGATATTTCCCACTAATTACCTAGTAATATAGCTGTAGTAAGTGATCGTTTCCACAGAAAGTTGTGTAATTGATAGGTTATTTGTATTATCAAAATAAAGTAAATAACAAATGGGGATTGTTTTTAAGATAAATAAAGAGACAATAAGAAAGAAAGAGATGATCAAGGATTCCTTCGCCGTTACCAAGCATTAACAGGATTAGAATACTTATCTATCTTCGTAAGAACTATTCATCACCAACCGTAGAATAACAGCTAGACCAGTGTTATCCCCAAAGCTCATTGTGTAACTTGACACTGAAGCGATGGCATATCAAGTTCTATCCAACTGAACCACCAAGTAGTGGCACACTCAAGGTGTAACCCAATCAAAAGCTTTAAGTTATGTGAACTTAGGTTGATCCTAGCAGTTAGACTCTTAGCGCAAGGTCTACTTACTAGTATTGTCTTCACACACTATTTCTCCACGGAATCCCTCTACGAGGTCTCACGTTCTCTACTTGTGTAAGGGTTATTCAATAATTACACGGATATTCTAACTCTTTACTAGCAATAGAATGATCAATAGATTAATCTAGCGTGCACTCCAAACAATCTAATTAATCAATCATAAACCCTAGAAATAGTGAAAACAAACGATGATGATAAAAACTCTCAATAGGTTTGTATTAATAATAAAGCTTCACGCTTAGAACATTGAATTCATCCTTAATCAACAAAGGATTTCGCTTCTCATGATTTCACGATTACCCGCTTTCCCCCTAAAGGGGTAAACCCTAAAATATTAATGAATAACAAAAGTATAATATGAGATTATATGATTCCATGACCTAATACCTTTTTATAGGTTTACATTGCTTGGTCTCCAAGTATTTAGTTCGGTTCAAGAACCCGACCCAAAATAACAAAATAACGTTCCCAAACGTGCCCTTAAGCCTTCTAAGGAGTTTATACACGTTTTCCATTTGCTAAGTTCGCAAAGCCAGTCATCAAACTTCAGATTCCAGCAGATATTTTCGGAATTAAAGTATGAAACCCGTCCGCGAACTTTACTGTCTTCGGTATTCAATAAAAGCTTGTTTTAGCACAACTTCTTCATCCGAACTCGGAATGACCTCATTCTTTTTGCATTCTTTTTATATTTCAACTCTATTAAATATGATGATGAGAAATACTTAATTTGAATGAGTTAAGATCGGTCTTTGTCCCTGCTATTGATTTTGAGCGTTTTGCTCTTTTTCGTCGCACTTCTTCAACTTCTCTTGGACTTGGGCGCTTGGATACTTGGAATACTTCTCTTCCTATATATTTTCAGCACTTTGTATCCCTTTTTGGATGATTCACTTATTATATTCAAATAAGAGAAAACAAGAGTAATAATACGAATACATGCAAGAATAATAGCTAAAACAAGTATGGAATGTACACTAAAATCATATGAATTATGCACTTATCAAATTCCCCCATACTTAGCTTTTGCTAGTCCACGAGAAAACTAAAATAAAACTAATCTTAAATACAACAGCTCCATGTCGTCGAGAATACGGTTGCACTTAGCATGTATAACAAGCCTTTAAACTCCTAGGTGTCCCTAGTGGACGAGTTATAGTCTCGTGAGGTCTTACAAGAGGTATACCCACAAAACCTACTCCAATTTATTCCTTGGAAGAACCACTAAGGATAGACACAAAATAGTAGCTAAATAATTAGCTTGCATATGTTCTTAAGCTGCAAACATTCCATATACATTCCAATCATCACATACAAGCAATTACTTACGTGTAACATTCAACCTGATTGCAAAACACTACTAAGATAGTCATCGTACTTGTTGCAATGTTTGTCACAACACTCGCATACTGAAATCACATGGATAGATAAGAAAATGGAAATAGGAAAGTGAAGTGTGCAAATTTTGACTAAAGTGAAAGATGTTACCCATAATACTTGTATGAATGTCGTCAAAGGATATATATTTATAGCTCAATAGTTGAGAGAAGCACCCATTTAACTCGACCACGTGATTAGATACTCTAAGCGCGTGTTCCTTTTCAGCAAGTACATGATAGTTTCCTTGGATCCTGCGTTCCACACTTGTTTAGGCGACGGAGACAGGGACAACGATTCACACATACTTCTATCCAAGTGTCAAGAACCTCATCAATAGTCTTTTTGACTTGCTATATAATGATGATATGGTTTTTTGTTTCATCAACTACATGAATAGTCCACAATTCCGGACCTATCATTTATTAGTGTCGATAAATGAAGAGGAGCCTTGTATAATTATTTTTTTCCGGCCCACTCTTACTGAGTGTAAGACAATTATCTTATGGGGATTTTTTATAACTCAACCAATGATTACCTTGCTACAACATCTACGGCAGTATCATGATCCCACCAAATCACTTTAGAGAAACATAAAACTGCAAAAATAAAAAGAAAGTGATTCAGTAATGATTAATTACGAGGATGAATCTTTCAAATGACTACCATAGCTTAGTTTCACATTCAATTATGAACGTAAAATTTAAGGATTGTAGAGTGATAAAATGGAACTCAATCTATAGCTGTAAGAATTGTTTTAACCTGAAAAGGTTTAGAGTGTCATCCTAAATAGCTCATAATTAACTCCAAAAGATGAAGTTTCAAGAATGCAAGAAATCAAAGAGTATTATTATTTTTTTATTTTTTTATATGCAAGGAAAAGATGCTTAACTACTCCCCCACACTTAAACTCAACATTGTCCTCAATGTTCAAAACTGAAAATTCTGATTTCTGAAATAACAACCGTGAAAAACTCGAAAACTGTACAAATTGGTAGGGAACTAGGAAAAACATCATAAATGAAAGTTGTTCTCCTATGTATTTTCTATAAGGTTTCAAAAGGGCACAGTGTTTAGATAAATGGTCTGACTTTTATGGCCTTCGGACTGACTGACATGCAATCTGAAAAAGTTCTGGAAAAAAAATACTGAAACTCAAATGTCCAGGCCTATCACTCTAACTTAACAGACTCCGAATTTAAATTTTATTTTTGTAAAAGAAATCTGAGCCTGTCCTCTTTAAAATTTGGGGTCAACCACTCAAATCGGACTCGTATGAAGTCTCGGGAGATGTTTTCGTGACAAGTGCGCAATCAGAATTTTTCAGACGAGAATAGCTTCCTCAAAACTTTCATTATAGATATAGGACTTTGTAAAATCTAAGATGGGAATGCAAGATATGATATGCAAAACTAAGAAAATTAAAAACAAAAGGGATAGAGATACAAAACCGATGGATTTTCTCCCACACAGCGCTTGGTTTAACGTTGTCATCCCGACGTTATTGTACCAATAATCTGAAAATTTGGTAGTCTTTCCAAATAACAATATGCAATTCAAATAACAGCTTCACAAAAACATTAGCACAAAACATAAATATTGAAGCTATCTCTTTATTGAAGTTTCCCCCACACTTAGTCCTTTATATACTCGGAAGTGGATAAAGAACATAGAATTTGGGAACTTCAAAAGGTTCCTCAGCTTGGTGAACCTGCACAATACTCGAATCAAACATATCAAGTGGTGGATACTTAAAAGTAAAATAATCCGTTAGAACTTTGGAAGCACACTACTCCAATACTAAGTGAGGTATTTTCTTAAAAGTTGGGTTAACAACTCTTTGAGGAACTACTGGATGGAAAAGGATCAATATATATAGAATTATGCAAAGGATTAGACAAACCTTGTTTCGGATCCTCGTTCGTAATAATCTCTAGTGAATTATTTACCTCAAGTATATTGTGGTCCTCTATCGAACTATTATTATTTAGCTCAGTTGGGTCTTCCACGACTTCAATCAATTTGGTTTCATTTTCAATATTCATCTCTTCAACAATCTCGTCATGGGAATCGGAATCCTCTCCTAAAACATCTAGTATAGTTCATTGATACAACTCCTAATTTCTTCGTTTGAGTATGTTACACCATTTATAACAATATATATGTCATACCCAATCTCCTCCTTTTGAATAGGCGAAGGATCTTTATTATGATCCAGAGTTGGAATAATTGTATCATTGTTATAGGAAATTTCCAAAGGTTGCTCATCTTCAAAATATTCTTTATCGTCCATAGGAATTTCAGAATTGTTTTGGTTTTGAGGCCAAACTTCTTCCTCATCCCTATTTTTACCGAATTGAGCAATTTGTTCGTATAATTTCTTTGAATTTCTTAGTGTGATTCTCCAGTCTTTGTGTTGATCTCGTCCATCATTTGACGAAACTCTTTCATTGTTTGGTTATCTCGATCTAAATTATCCATAAATTGGTGCATTAGATCTGCAAGACTAAAAGAATTATCATTAGAAGCACAACTATCCCCACATCCTTGTGTTTGCTCACTTACATCATTAGGTTGTTGATATGTATGAGGATATCCATAAGGTTCCGTGGGATATTGATCATAAACAAAGGATTGGTTTTGATTATACCCATATAGGATGGTTGGTAGTTATCATATAGATGAGATTGAAAACCATATTGATTACCACTATTATATGATTGATCTTGTGCTCCGTATATGTTATTTCTATAACGAAACATGACGACTCACAAGAAATAAAATCAAAGAAAAAATCTAAAAACAAAAATAAAAACAAGCTAAACAAATAAAAAATCAATTAGCAACTTCTCCTCCCCGGCAGCGACGCCAAAATTCGTATGGGCCATCGTAGGCTCAAAAAATTAATAAAGATATTTCTCACAAATTAACAAGTAATATAGCGGTAGTAAGAGATTGTTCCCACAGAGAGCTGTGTAATTGATAGGTTATTTTTATTAGCAAAATAAAGTAAATAACAAAGGGTATTGGTTTTAAGATAAATAAAGAGACAATAAGAAATAAAGAGATGATCAAGGAGTCCTTCGACATTACCAAGTGTTAACAGGATTAGAATACTTATCTATCTTCGTAAGAACCATTCATCACCTACCGTAGAATAATATCTAGAGCAGTGTTATCCCCAAAGCTCCTTGTGTAACTTGATACCGAAGCGCTCACATATCAAGTTCTATCCAACTGAACCACCAAGTAGTAGCGCACTCAAGGTGTAACCCAATCGGAAGCTTTAAGTTATGTGAACTTAGGTTGATCCTAGCAGTTAGACTCTTAGCATAAGGTCCACTTACTAGTGTTGTCTTCACACACGATTTCTCCACAGAATCCCTCTGCGAGGTCTCACGTTCTCTACTTGTGTAAGGGTTATTCAACAATTACACGGATATCCTAACCCTTTACTAGCAATAGAATGATCAATAGATTAATCTAGCGTGCACTCCAAACAATCTAATTAATCAATCATAAACCCTAGAAATAGTGAGAACAAACGATGATGATAAAAACTCTCAATAGGTTTATATTAGGTTTGTTAATGGTTACCCGTTACCTGCTACCCGGAACCGGACCCGCCTAATTGGGTCCGGTTCTGGGTCCTAAAGTTGGACCCATTAGCAACTTAGGACCCGACGGGTAATTTAGTCCAAACGGGTAATACCCGTCGGGTACCCGCGGGTAATGGGTACCATTTATTTAACCTTTTAATCATCTTTTTAGCAATATTATAGGTATTTTGCAAGTTTCGGCTTTGAATTTTTTTGATTTTTGATTTTTTTTCTTACATTTAATCTTTATTTAGTACATTAATAAAGAAATAATAATAAATTTTTATAAAAATAATTTATATTCAAGTTAAAAAGAGAAAGAAATTAAGATTTTTTAATACCCGGTACCCGGACCCGACGGGTACCCGGGACTTTAAACGGGTCCGGTTCTGGGTAAACACATTTTGGAACCGGCCCCAGAACCGTTAGGACCCGGAACCGATGATGATATGTCGGGTCTGGTTCTGGGCCATGTACTACCCGGGAGGACCCGAACCCGTTGACAGCCCTAGTTTATATTAATAATAAAGCTTCACGCTTAGAACATTGAATTCATCCTTAATCAACAAAGGATTTCGCTTCTCATGATTTCACGATTACCCGGTTTCCACCTAAAGGAGTAAACCCTAAAATATTAATGAAGAACAAAAGTATAATATGAGATTATATGATTCCATGACCTAATACCTTTTTGTAGGTTTACATTGCTTGGTCTCCAAGTATTTAGTACGGTTCAAGAACCCGACCCAAAATAATGTTCCCAAACGTGCCCTTAAGCCTTCCAAGGAGTTTATACCACTTGCTAAGTTCGCAAACCCAGTCCGCAAACTTCAAATTCCAGCAGATATTTTCAGAATTAAAGTATGAAACCCGTCCGTGAACTTTACTGTCTTCGATATTCAATAAAAGCTTGTTTTAGCCACAACTTCTTCATCCGAACTCGGAATGACCTCATTATTTTTATATTTCGATTCTCTTCAAGATGATTATGAGAAATCCTTAATTTGAATGAGTTAAGATCGGTTTGTGGCCCTTCTATTGATTTTGAGCGTTTTGCTATTTTTCGTCGCACTTCTTCAACATCTCTTGGACTTAGGCTTGGATACTTGGAATACTTCTTTTCCTATCTCTTTTTAGCACTTTGTATCTCCTTTTTGGATGATTCACCTATTAGAGTCAAATAATAGAAAACAAGAGTAATAATACGAATACATGCAAGAATAATAGCTAAAACAAGTATGAAATGGACACTAAAATCATATGAATTATGCACTTATCATGATTCCACTACTTCGAATTAAAAACTACGAACATTAGGATTGTTAGGATAGCCAAAGTTCACACATTCATTAAAGAGAAGACATTCATTAAAGAAAACACATTCAAGCTTTTTGAATTCATACAAAAGAAAAGACTATTATCCATTTTATAAACATCTATGTTCCTAAAATACCACAGTAAACCCACTAACTAATCCTTTGGTTCTAATCCCAAAATCCTTTTCATATCATCATGAGTAAAACCATCCCCAACACTATTTAAAAATTGGGTTAATTGTAACTCTGGAACTATTTCATCCGGTGGAACCTAATGACCATGTGTATCATCTACTGCGGCATCATGACTTATGTCTGGTCTTTTACGGCTTAACCATTGGGAGTTTTCTCCAAGATCACAACTTGATTGGATTTACATCGATCCTTTCCCTCTGTAGTTTGGTTTCCCAAGAGCATGTACACAATATCATTTATACCAAAACTTGTCCTTTGTAACATTTAACATAGCAAACTTGTGCGCTCGATCTTACCATTGCATCTGAAACCAACTAATAGTGGTGAGAACTTTTAATGTGTAAATAAATCATTAAAATATGGCAAACAAAATAATTAAAGGAGTTAAAACAAAAAAATACTAACCCTTGATCCCCAAATAATATCATACGTAAATGGAGGAGATTCAGGTTGTTGCAAAAGCACTTGAACACGGTTGCCATCACTGTCTGAATATTCGGCATGCGAGTCAACTGTTGGAAATTCAGGTGAAGATTGTGAAACGTTGTCATATGTATAACGTGATGGATGTATTAGGGGGACCTAATTCACAAGAACTGTTGGATATTCATTACTTGCATCTCCAACTTCATTTATGGAAGCAAAAATCAAATAAATTGTTTCTTCCACCACCACTCATAAAGGGTCTCTTCAACAAATTTATAGTCTTGTCCTTCCACCACATCAATAGGATCTGGGCATTAAAAAGGTCTTCCAAACGATCACGTGGACTTCTTGGAATTGTTATATATCCCCTTGTTTTCCTTTAAAACCGTTCAACAAGATACATAATGCTAGAATCGGTTTTCGGATCATAAAAAGCCACTTTTTTCATGGAGAGTTCACGAGCATGCCTTATATCAGGATGTTGACTAAACATACTATTAGACCATGGTTGCCATTCTGTTCCAACGGTTTTCCTCAACTCAATTTGTTGGTGAGCTGTACTAAGAGAGTGTCTAACGTTATCCCTTTGCAACTTCACTAGACTATCACGCTTAAATATCATTACTACAGGCCATAAATCAAGAGATACATCTTCTTTGAGAAAAGGAGTCAAAGTACGAAAATATATGTAAAACCAATATTCTAGAAGCATCCGCATTCCACCCATTTTTTTCCACCTCTAGCAATCGAATTCATGCCAGTATAACTGAGAATTAGTAAAGTTGGTAGTTCGAAATTGTTGTCAACTAGAAATATCATCTTGATAAAAAGGATTTTCTCCGTAATTATATTGAATGAAGAAGAAGATTTGAAATTACCTTGATATTTGGAATTCTATGTTGATGGAAACCTTTGAGAACGAAAAACACGTCGTTCTATTTTGATAGCTTGTTGTATAGCTTCATCCATGGTAAAAAATGATTGAGTTATTCCTTCCTGAATCAATCGATTCAAACCTTCGATAAATCTAGCTACAATTTTTTCCTCAGTTTTATTGAGTTCATTACGTGAAACTAAGTTGTAGAACTTAGAAACATATTCTTCAACCAACCTTGCCCCTTGTTGACAAGTCTGAAGTTTTAAAAAAAATTGATGTTTGTAATTGTAGAAAACTTTGAATAAGTCTTCTTAGAAGATTAGGATTATCTAGTTTGCACTTATTTCTCTGAATAGTTGTTTTACTTTTTTCCTAGGAAGTCTTTTAGGTTAACAATATGTTGCCTATATATGTTCTCTTTGATTAAGCTTCTACGAATAAGAAAGTGTTTTGTTTTCCGATACTTTTCATGGTATCAGAGCATACACCGATTCTAGAACAGAAAAAACCAAATAAAAAACAATACCTAAACAAGCTTCTAAATCCACAACTCCAGAATCCTCAACCATAACAAGCAGTGTTGACGCTGCTGTTGTTCATTCTTCTTATCACATAATTGTTTATCGACTGAATGGTACGAATTATCTAGAATGGGCACAATCTGTCAAACTAGCTGTAGATGGTCGTGGGAAGCTTGGATATCTTACTGGTGATGACATAAAACCAGCCGAATCTGATCCAAAGTTTAAAACTTGGAGATTTGGTTACTGGATGGATTCTCCAATCCATGGAATATTCCATCTCAAAACCATATATGTTCATGAGTACTAATAAAGAGATTTGGGACTCTGTTCGTGCAATATATTCAGATCTAGAAAACTCATCACTTTTGGGCTGAAATCAAACTTATGGAGTACCAAGCAAGGAGAGAGAGACATCACCACATACTTTAATGAGATGGTGGCTTGGTGGCAGGAGTTAGACCAATGTTATGATGATAAATAGGAAAATCCAAATGATTATACTCGATTTTTAAATCGTGAAGAAAAAGATCGTGTTTATCTGTTTTTGGCTGGAGTGAACCCAAGTTTAGATGAAGTGAAGGGTAAAATCTTAGGGAATAAGCCATTTCCTAAGTTAAGAGAAGTATTTTCAGAGTTGTGACAAGAGGAAGCTAGAAAACGAGTTATGCTACACACTCCAATTCAGCATGAGAGTTCTGCTTTGGTTTCTCATGGATCGGGTGGAGATGGAGAAAAGATAAAGAAACCATGGTGTGATCATTGCAAGAAACTGTGGCATACTCATGAGAAGCGCTGGAGATTACACCCACACTTGAAGCCTACAAATCCTAAAAGAAATGTTGGTAGAGCATTGCAAACAACCACATCAGAATCATTAGAGCATCAAGAGAATTATGGAGCGTCTTCCTTCACAAAGGAACAAGTTGATCAACTTTCTCAATGTCTCTTACAATTTTTTCAATCTCCTGGTGGTCATACGTATGCTAATCCTTCTTGTTCTTTAGCTCATAAAGGTAACATAACCCGTCCTATCTCCTTTAATGTCATCTCTAGTTTCTCTATAAGTTCCAATTCTACCTGGATTCTAGATTCTGGGGCAACTGATCACATGACAAATTGTGCTCAATTATTTCAATCTTATAGACCATGTGCTGGTAATCAAAAAATCAGAGTTGCAGATGGTTCATTTTCGGCTATATCCAGTGTTGGATCTGTCCAACTTTCTCCTCAGTTAACTCTTAATAATGTCCTTCATGTTCCTAAATTATCCTGTAATTTACTTTCTATTAGTAAATTCACTCGTGAACTCAATTGTTGTGTTCATTTTTATTCATCTCATTGTGAATTCAATGATCTAGTCTCGGGGAAGATGATTGGAAATGCTAAAGAGGTTGATGGACTTTATAGATATGTGGATGGTTCAAAACCTGTGTTCCCTACTCTTAGTTCTTGTTTTGAGTCTGTTTCAGTTTCCTTTGATCATGAAATAATGTTGTGGCACTTTCGACTAGGTCACCCTAGCTTTCATTATCTTAAACGATTGTTTATAAGTCTATTCATCAATAAAATCCATCTTTTTTCCAATGTGAATTTTGTACTTTGGCTAAACATCATCGATCTTTTTATCCAATCCAACCATATAAACCTACCACACCCTTCACTCTAATCTACAGTGATGTTTGGGGACCTTCACGAACTCCAAATATTTCAGGAAAAAGATGGTTTGTTACATTCATCGATGATCATACTAGACTAGGTTAGGTATTCTTGATGAAAGAAAAATCTGAAGTAGCAACAATATTTCAGAACTTCTACAACATGATTCAAACCCAATTCAACACAAACATTAAAATCTTTCAGAGTGACAATGGAAGAAAATTCTTCAATAGTGTTTTAGAGGAATATTTCTTAGAGAAAGGCATTGTTCATCAAAGTTCATGCATCAATACACCTAAACAAAATGGAGTTGCTGAACGAAAGAATAAACATCTCTTAGAAGTGCCTCGAGCTATTAGGTTCACCAATAATGTCCCAAAATACATGTGGGGGGATTCTATACTCATATCTATATATTTGATCAATCGTATGCCATCTAAAGTCCTCAATATTGAAACACCATTAGCTATTTTTCATCGTCACTTTCCAAATGATCGATTGTCCAGTGTTCTACCTGTTAATATTTTTGGTTGTACATTGTATGTATTTGATAAAACCAGCAACAAACTTGGTCCTAGAGCCCAAAAAATGCTTTCATAGGATATCCAGCTACTCAAAAGGGTTACAAGTTCTATGACCCTATCTCTAAAAAAACCTATGTATCCTTTGATATCAAATACTTTGAATCTCAGCCGTATTTTAAATCCCATCTTCAGGGGGAGAATATAGGAGAAGATTCGACTTTAGGGGGAGCCAAAAATTTGAATTCACCAGTGGAATTAACTGAGATGGAAAATTCTGCTTTCCAGCTTGGTTTTGAAGATAAGTGTGACAATGTAGGTCAATGTTCAAACATAGATCTCAATTCTGTTGTAAACAGTCAGCCAAATAAAAAAGATCTTCCTAACAGTTCAGAAAATCTTGTAAATTCTTCAACTTATCCTGAAATTGATCAGTCAAACACTTCACCAGTCCTTGAAAATAGGAGTTTAAGCTTATCCCCTAGTCTGAAGATCCTATAAATTCTGTTATTGAACCAGAACCTTCAACAAAACACTTCGGGAAAATATATTCAAGAAGAAATCCTTACAAACAGAAAGAAGACACCATGAACCTCATGCATTGTCATGAATCTGAACCAAGACAAGCTCCAACCACTGTAAGTACTTCTCCATCTCTCTCGAATTAATTACCTCAAGACAATGCTCCATCATCTGATTTGAATGTCCCTATTGCCAATAGAAAGAGTACTCGATCTTGTACAAGTCGTCCCTTATATCCTTTATCAAAGTTCGTTTCTTTCGAACGTCTTTTATCTTCCTTTTGTTCATTCACCTCTCATGTGTC
This sequence comes from Papaver bracteatum, assembly GCA_023529315.1. Taxonomy (NCBI): domain Eukaryota; kingdom Viridiplantae; phylum Streptophyta; class Magnoliopsida; order Ranunculales; family Papaveraceae; genus Papaver; species Papaver bracteatum. The sequence continues at coordinate 557,681 of JAJJWX010000127.1, forward strand.
ATCTGTGGAGATTCTAAATAATGTGCAGGATGCTCTACTAGTTCTAAAATGCAAATATGCAACACCAAAGGGAAAATCATTTTTTGGTTGTAAGTGGGTGTTCACAATGAAGTACAAGTCTGATGGGAGTCTAAAAAGGTACAAGTAAAGGTTAGTTGCGAAGGTCTTTACCTTGACTTACATCATCGACTATACTGAAACATTCGCTCTTGTTGCGAAACTGAATACTGTTCGTATCCTATTATTGATTGCTGTCAATCTTGATTGGACATTATACCAGCTTGACATCAAGAACGCCTTCTTGAATAGTAATCTCGAAGAAGAAGTCTACATGAAACCACTACCAGGGTTTGAGGGGAAGTTTGGCTCGAAAGTGTGCAAGATGAAGAAAGCTCTCAATGGCCTGAAACAATCTCCTAGGGCTTGGTTCGAAAGGTTTACCCAGGCAGTTAAGAAACAAGGGTACACTCAAGCTCAAGGAGATCACATAATGTTTACAAGACACTCGAAAGGAGGGAATGTAGCCATGCTGATTGTGTATGTTGACGATATCATAGTAACTGGTGATGATATAAGTGGGCTGCAGAGGCTGAAGGAAGGATTAGCCAAGGAATTTGAAACCAAGGATTTGGGACCCTTGAAATATTTCCTAGGTATGGAAGTTGCAAGATCAAGTAATGGCATAGCAGTAACACATCGCAAATATGTGGTGGATCTTCTTCACGAGACTGGTTTGAGTAGCTGTAAACCAGTTGACACACCCATTGATGCTAATAACAAACTTGGAGTTCATAGAGAAATTCAACCTGTGGACACAACTAGGTACCAAAGGCTGGTTGGGAAACTAATTTATTTGTCACATACTCGTCATGATATTGCTTTCGATGTTATCCGAGTAAGCCAATTCTTGCATTCTCCACGGAAAGAGCACTTGGATGCAGTTTACCGGATCGTGAGATACTTGAAAGGATCTCCTGGACGAGGTTTGTTGTTTAAGAAGAATGGTCAAAGAGAAATTAAAGCTTTTACTGATGCAGATTAGGCTAGTTCTATTGAAGATAGAAGTTCAACTTCTGGTTATTGCACATATGTGTGGGGAAATTTGGTTACTTGGAAGAGTAAGAAAAAAAGTGTGGTTGCAAGAAGCAGTGCAGAGGCTGATTTTAGAGCCATGTCTAATGGAATATGTGAATTACTATGGTTGAAGCGAATTCTTGAAGAATTATCCGTGCCTATGAGTAGACCAATGAAGCTGTATTGCGATAACAAGGCAGCTATAAGCATTGCACAGAATCCAGTGTAACATGATAGAACAAAGCACGTAGAAATTGACAGACATTTCATAAAGGAGAAAATCTAGAATGGAGTAATCTGTTTACCATTTATGCCGATGGCTTAACAAACAACATATATTCTCACAAAGGGATTATTCAAGCCTGTTTTTGACTATTTAGTTAGCAAGTTGGGCATGACTGATATCTATGCACCAAATTGAGGGGGGAATGTAGAAAACTTTGAATAAGTCTTCTTAGAAGATTAGGATTATCTAGTTTGCACTTGTTTCTCTGAATAGTTGTTTTACTTTTTTCCTAGGAAGTCTGTTAGGGTAACAATATGTTGCATATATATGTTCTCTTTGATTAAGCTTCTATGAATAAGAAAGTGTTTTGTTTTCTGATACCTTTCAGTAATATCTCGACAAAAATTTATCTCTTAAGAGATCTCTCATTCTTTTCCATGAACGTATCGGTGGCTTACCATAATTCTTGCGATATTCACCAAGTTTCACCCACCAAGCATCAACATTCCTTTGAGCTTGTAGGCTATAAGCTTAACCTTAGAACGTTCTAGTACCTCCATGAAGTCAAAAAAAGCCTCGACTTCATAAACGTAATCTAGCAACTCCTCAATCTTGAACCTTCTACTAGAAGTTTGAATATCAGGTTTAATCTTATATTCTGGTAAATATCCATAAGAGTTTTGATTTGATTGAAGACATTTCTGGCCAACTCCTTTCTAGATTATCTTCAGTATCATCTTCCTCACCACTGCTAAATTTAGGACTTGCAATGGTGATGAATTTATCCTTCATATTGTCTGTTCTTGTTAAAAGAAAAATTAATTTCTTATGGAATATGACAATCATAGGTAAAGTTATGTTTTTTCATATCTTTCGAGATGTACTTGGACCTTGATGGTTTTCCTTCTTCCCGTGAATTTTTCTCAGGATTAGTGCTTTCTTCGACAGATTTTTTTCCACAATCTGAGAGCTCTTTGTCTCCAAGTTTCAAGTGTTTCTTTACAAGAATACAAATTCCATCTAGCCTTTTTTGACCCCCTTTTTCCAGTTCTCGATTTTCTTCATTGAATTTCGTGAATTCTTCTTTAGTAACATAGTCTCCCACTGAAAGTGAAAAAGCGGGGGTCTAACAACCACACCCAATATTTCGCTTAGAAAAACTCCAATATAATTCCAAGATAATCAACAAGACAGTCAGAATCAATCAATGGAAATATATCCAAGAGTTGTATCTCTGTTTCTCAATGTAATATTCACCATTAGATGAAAACCTGATTAGACTCAAGCTAATATCTTTCAACTTTTAGATCGAACTTAGATTGTTACACACAAATGAAAGGTGACTTCATTTACATATGAGTAACCGTACCTAAATATGTGCACCTTGTTGGATCAACAACAGTTCACCGAAGTTATCCATATAAACACTTTTACATCAACCTTATTCATCTTAACCATAACTAGTTCAAATGACTCAAATGAAACTAGTTCTAGAGTTGTTCAATTGTTTATTTTCTCATAAAAGTATACAAGACAGAGTTGAAGCAAAATCGATTTTGATTCATTCAAATTAATTCATGAACATTATATCCACGGTTTGCAAAAAATTGCATTCATTATTATATAAATGTATTAGTTCATGAACAAACCGATTTTAGAACATAGCCTTCTCAAGTATGCGAATGGGTACGCATACCTAAGTGACCGGACCAAGTTTGGATTCGCCAGTATGCGAACGGGTACGCATACCATACAACCTCAGTTAAATTCCAGAACTTGAAACTCCCGCAAATACGCATACCGGTACGTATATTGAGTTCCCGGACTTTCATAAACCAACCAGTACGCATACGGGTATCCATACTAAGGTTCCCAGACTTGGAATATCTTGCAACAATTAGCATACAAGTACGCATGCTGTGCTATATCCAATCATGGTTATTTGTTTTAAACTCCCATTTCAAATGTTGAAACATTCTTAGAAGACGACAATAGATGTCTCACACAAACTATTAGCTTCGAAGCAATTTTCAAGTGATTGAATGATCAATACGAAACATTCTGAGTCTACATCAAATGACTGTCTCACACAAATCATGTAAGATGTTACAAGGCGATTTTCACATGATCATCTTTTGGCTTTCGTCAAGAATATAAGATGAACTTGGTTAAAGCGAAAGCTTACCAAAACATATGTCGAGAAATATGTAAGCGAGTTAAACGCAGCTCGAAATATCAAATGAGTATAATCAAAGTCTATATATCTATACGACTTTGGTCTCAAATAGGAGATATAGTAGATATAATTTTGAGTGATAGATGAGTTCAAGTCTCCACATACCTTTTGTTGATGAAGTTCCACAAGCTCCCCTTAGTAATTCTTCGTTTTCAATCGATGAACGCCTTGAAATCTAATGTTCAACTTCACTTTCTATCCTAATCCGAGACTTAGCTATAAGTAGACTAGAAATCAAGACTTATACTTTTGGCAACTAAACTTGACAACAAGCTTGAGATAGCAACGCTTGCGAGTTCGACCGAGTAGTGCTCTAACAATCTTGCCCTTTGTTAATTTTAGTGACAAAACTATCAATACATGTAGATTGAAAAATAAATAAACTTTGTAGCTTCTCATCCAAATGCTTAATTTCCCTAGTTCTTCAATATTACTCGAAATATTCGTCACTTCCAAGTACTCCAGTGATTCTGAACGTGTTCAACTCAGCATCATAGTTGTTTAAGATCCATAGCTATAACAATGAGAAAACAGTATCTCTCAATCATTGTTATACAGTGTCATAGTATTATTACATAACATCAAAGTCCAATTATATCACAACTTTAACAACAATACTATGGTGATATGTATCACTCCCCCTTAGTCAATACTTCATCTCACATGAAAACTAACCCCCCTTACATAATCATCTGTAAGCCATATGTATATGTAGTGTGAACTACACATTAATTCTCCCTATTTTTTTCAATATAAATTGGCAAAGGTGCGAAAACTAGTGGGATCATAATGAAATTATCATAGAGATACTTCATGACTAAAAGAGAACATATCAACTTTGTTTTTATGATTTCACATAGTCGAAACTTAGTGTATTCATCAAGGAGTTTATAAAGATACTGTTGATGGTGGATTTTCATTTAAGGGTAAAATTGTAAAACCCTAAAAATTATGCGCTAACATCTTGTAAAAGATAAGGCCATTAATAAGTGATGGATACTTCTTCACTTTATTAATTCACCTAGAATGGAGCATGTGGCAACAATCCCATTCTGTGAATAAAATACCGAAATTCATCCAGGTTGGAGCATGTAGCAACAATCCCATATACCCTGTGAATATCCAGCATTATTAATTAATGCTAAACCAGCCTTGTATTTCCTGTACTCATTATCAATGCGGCATGACGACTGAGTGTTGCTCTCAGCAGATCAACACGAATCTCCAAGCATTATAATGAAACATGTACGAAATACCCGTACATGATGCAACTCTCGGTGTGTTATACTAGCCCGATTGAGGGTCCGGACTGACCATATCAGTCTGGATATGATCACGGCCATCCAACTCCACCAGCATGATTGGATGGCCCAGATCGATTCCATAACACCCAAGCAGGTAGGGCTGTCAACGGACACATATCCGTCGGATTTTGGGTATACCGGTTAGGTTAAGGTTAAGTTATACCGGAAATCCGACATCCGATAACTTCCGGCGGAATTCAAAATTCTCAATCCGATTCCGTTAGGCTTAGCTATCGGATTTCGGATTTTATTCCGGAAAAAATCCGGAATCTGGGAGAAAATATTAAACTGAAATAAAAACAGAAATGTTAAGTTCAAACCCACATAGTCTCACATGAAAGTACATACCCACATCGCCACATAGTCTCACACTCACATCATTCATCACACATAGTCTCTCACAGAAATGTTAAGTTGAAACACACACTAAAACAGAAAAAAGGAAAATAATGTCCTGTAAGTTGTAACAGAATTCTGAGTTTGTGATCCATCGTCCTTCTTGGCTTCCTGCTTGCTCGTTGCATATCTTTATTCATTCTTCAGTCTACGATATCCATATCTGCATTACACAGATATTCAAAACAAAGTGAGCAATCAAAAAAGAACAAATAGCAAATGAACTAAGGAAAATATTCAAAAGAAAATATACCTGGATCAAAGAAGTCTGGCAACCAGTCACTTAAGCAAAGCAATGCTTGGACTAATTCTGGATCTAATGAAGTCCTGTGTGTAGTTAAAACCCTTCCACCATCACTGAACATGGATTCAGATGCCACACTGGTCACTGGTGTTGCCAATACATCTCGTTCTATCCTTGCCATAGTTGGGTACTTCGGGGCATTTAGCTTCCACCAACTCAGTATTTCGAAGTTAAACTCATCTTGGGGTGACATAGTTGGAAGAATTGGTTCTTCTAAGTACTTATCCAACTCAAACTTCTCAACATCATATTCCTCATTTTCCATAATAAACTCAGCATAATCTGGGTTGGTTGTACCTGAGCTGCTTGCATCCATGCTAGAGACAGAGTTGCGAAAGAAATCAGGAGTTGCAATGTTGTTTTCAGATTCATATGCATTGAAAAGTCTTTCAAAATCTGTTTTGAATTTCGCAAACTCAACTACATAGCTACCAACTCCATACAATTTCTTATATGTGTACTTTATCCATCTTGCCTTATACCTTGGATCTAATACCACTCCAATACTCATAACCAAATTACAATCCTTCCAATATGCACTGAATTTTTGTCTCATCTTCAACCCCATTTGTTTGACATATTCAAAAGTACTATCTTCCCAACTTTTGATACACTTGTTAACTTCATATACCCCATTGTAATACAAGTTTGCAGTTGGATACTTAATCCCTGCAAACTTAAGTGATACATCATTGAAAACCTCTAAACACCTGCAAATTTCTATTCCTTGTTCCCACTCCTCTTGAGATGGTAAAAGATTGAACTCAAAATCAGTCTCAGCTAGTCTTTCAAAACCTTGTTGCAATTTAATTGCATTCTTAAGCATCATAAAAGTGGAGTTCCACCTAGTGTCCACATCTAAACTAACTTCTCCGGTCAATCTGCATTGTGCTAGTCTTGTTGCAAACTTCTCCTTCCTAGACTGTGATGACTTAACATATTTAACACAGTCCCTAATAGCATCTATAAACTCAACAGCTACTTTCATGCCAAACAAGACGATCAAATGTAGTATGTGGTTTGCACATCTCATGTGAAACATTCTTCCTTCAAGCAACATACAGTTCTTACCATCTAGCCACTTAATCAAATTATTCATCATTACACCATTTGCAAAGCATTATCAGCAGTTAAAGCAAAAATTTCCTATCTAAGTTCCATTCCGAGTGCAAGTTTTGACGAAATCAGAAAAGAGCATTGCTGTATGTGGTGCTGGCACTACAATATAAGCTAAGGTTTTCTTTTGTAAATTCCACTCATCATCTATCCAATGGCATGTCACACAACAATAACCATCCTTAGTATGTTTGGCAGTCCACATGTCAGTTGTAAGACTACATTTGGAAGTCAAATTATCTAATTCTGCTTGCAATTCAACTTTCATTTCAAAGATACAACCTCATAATATCTGCTCTACTTGTATTCCTAGATGGTATTTTAGCACTAGGGTTCAAAGACTTACAGAACTCCCTAAAGTAGAAATGCCCAACCATGTTAAGAGGGTAATCGTGCTTAGCAATCATTTTAGCAAGACAATTCCTACTAACCATTGGATCATACTTCCAATTAAGTAATTTAATAGCTTGGTTACCTTCTTTTTTGAATGAAGTAGAAATCTTCATCTGACCTGGCTTGTTTTCTTCCTTCATGGGGCAAATTTTAAGATGAGAAGACAAGCGGCTAGTTCCTTTTTCACTACATGCTTCAATTACCTTTTCACAATGATGACATGTACCTTCAATGACAACCTCATACTCATCCTCCTTCCCTTCTATAAGCTTAGCTCTGACATTCCTAGTGAACTCATCCCATACCACTGACCTTGTTGAACGCAATCTTTTCTTTGCAGCAACAACAACTGGATGTTCATCTTCTTCTTTTTCTTCGATGAGTGATGGTGGATGATCAGGTTGTTCTGCCAATATCCTACTCACAGGTGTTGAAGCAATTGTTGAACCTTCAGCACTTTTTTCTTGTTGTTCTGGTTGTGTGGAATTACATGGCTGACTGCTATGATTGGATGCTCTTTGAGACATTCTTATAAGTGATAACAACACAAATCAAGCATTAGAAAGATGGTTTAATAGAATGTGAAACACAAAACAAGCATTAGAAAGTGATAACAACACAAATTAAGTGTCACTGAATTCATTATTAAACACAAAACAACATCAAGGAAGTATGATTTCATTATAAGAAAGTTTCATAATTGAACTACTACTAAAACATCATTGAACCCAAAACAGAACCCAAATCTAATGAACATAATAGTCAAAACAGAACCCAAATCATGAAATTGATTCAATTGAATGTACAACAATTAAAACCCTAAATTTAATTCAAAATAAAAATAAAAATTGAAACCCTAACTTCAAAATCTAATGAACCCAATAATCAAAATCAAAACTGAAACCTAATAATCGTTATCTCTACTCTATTTAAACTCGGGAATCGAAACATTCAAACATATCAATCGATTCGTGGAGAAAAAAAACAACGAAAAATTAGATTCATTACCTACTTAGTTACTTGGTCATCGTCTACGAGAATATACGACCATCAATCTGAATCAAATCCTCTCTAATCTCTATCGATCTCTCACTGAGTTCGAACACTTATATATCGATGAATTCTTCTCATTTCTCACACTTTCAGTCTCTGTGTAGGGGAGGAAAAATGCGAAGGCTAATGAAATGAGAAATGAGAACTTAGGTTTTCTGTCCGATAAGCGATAGATATATACCCCGGGGTGGAATTACCAAAAGACACACCCCTGGGCTTATCGGATGTCGGATTTTAACCTCACAGGATTCACCCTCATCCGATTCCGATAGGGTTAAGGCATAAAATCCGGAAACTAGTCCGAATCCGGAATCCGAAATCCGATAAATCGGAATAAATCCTATAGGATGTCTAATAATCGGAAACGGATCTCGGATTTCGGATGTCCATTGACAGCCCTACAAGCAGGTATGGAATATCTGTGCCGAACAAATACATGCCCCGCATGGTCGGCCTCCTCTTGACCTAGCTTTCCAAAAACGTCCAAACCAAAGCAGTATGGACGAAAACCCTAAATTAGGGTTTGCGACACAATACATGTGTCGCAAAACAATCTCAACCATCCATCTTCGCAGGTATAGATGGAGGGTGCTGATATAGATTCAAAGGGCATGGAGTATGTCAACACAATCAATGTGGACCCACCTACATACTTGAATAATCGGTCTGGACCAACCATGGTTGGTCATTCCAAATCGTGCGCCTGAATGGAGCATGATGCAGGGCCTTGAAACCCAAAGTTAGGGTTTTGAAATCACGAGCGTCCATTTTCTCCTGCACGAATGGAGGGTCCGAGATTATATCAAAGCAGGTCCGGTCATACCAACATGACCACCGTGGACCCTTCTATCCCCTCACCTGATTGTCCAAGACCGAACTCTCTTTTTCTCCTCGGTTCGCGTGCCTCCAACATGCATGGTCGCTCCTTCCAAATTGCAAACTAATCTCAGCCGCTCGATTTAGCCGGACGAATTGAGTGACTTAGATCATGTTTTCGTGGGATGGTAAGGCATAGGCGTGAACACCAGCCTACCACATACACGTTGGAGCAATCGGCCAAGACCGACCAAGCCTGGTCGTGAACGCCCTCCCGAAGTTGGTACAACGTGCGGCTTTTGTGACATCAATTTTCGGTCGCAAATTGATCTCAACCACACAACTTCACAGGAGGAATTGAGTGGCCTAGATCACACTTTCGTGAGGCAATGAGGTATGGGCGCCTACACCGTCATGTTGTCTACACACATGCATGACCATCCTAGCCAAAGTTATGTCCCAAGCTTGGATTCAACCAAGCTGAAAAGTGATGCCTGCGCACCTTTTCATAAACCCTAATTCCATCAACGGTCGCAGATGATTGTCTCAAAGATCATCTCGTCCGTCCAACTTCACCGGCTTGGATATACATCCCTGGTCAGGAGTTAATTGATCAGTGTGGCGTCATGGTGATCACCACCCGTCACTCTACCACACCGTGTGATCGGTCAAGGGAGGGTTTGCATGCGCAACTTCCAAACCATCACATGAAGTAGGATGGACATGAAGTTACTTTGAGACTCTCAAACAGCGATGCTTCATACATGCTGAATATATTCGATGCAGTACCTGCATAGTATACACACGAAACTTCACAAGTATCAATTTCCTAAATAACGTAGCATTACATGCTACTTTCTGTGGGTCACATGATCCACACGTTCAAGACATCAATCATGTCACAAACTGGGGGATACATACTGGGGTATTGGTCTGGCGGTTTACAGCGTGCATCGCACAACGCGCCATCACAAGAACGTGTCAGGAAGTCATGGATGGTTATTGATGATGAGAGAAGTGGGAAAGCCTGGTCGTGTGACACCAACACACTACTCCACTACTCCATCACTCTACTTCCCGCGAGATATGAAGGTTAGGCTAAAAGACTTGTATAAATAGGTTCTCCCCCCTATTTTTCAACAAGAACGGCACAAGACGAGATAACAGAGGCAAGTGTTGATACAATCGTATTCAAACACCGAAACTGATAGCTTACATACTGCTAGCCAGTTCAGCTTTCTGATACAAGTCATACATAGCCAACACCTTCACATTCTCAACACCTTATTCGCTTCCCTCCCTAAGATCAACCCCATATCCTTCACTTTGTGACCGGAACAAGTTTGGAACAGCCATTTCTTGGTTTAGGCCGGACTTGCACATATTGATCTCTCGAATATACAAGCACTCACCGTGCAGTGCATTTGTTTAAGGTTTAGATTCATTCCTCGTCCACACCCCAAATTACCAAAATTAGCAGGAATATTTTTCACCCATAAAAAATTGGCGACCACAGTGGGAGATTAATCTCTCGGTTGTAAAGTCAATTTCTTCAATACCATTCAATCAATTTGGAGATGGTTGGTCTTAGGACCACCTCGAATCCTGATGGTTCCTCCAAAAGAGATACCCCTCCTCCTAACGACATACCTGGCGGCATGATCAGGAGATTCCCAACATTAAGCGAACTAGCATGGGTACAAGAGATTCATACGAAGAACATGGAGCTGATCAAGGAAACGATAAACGACATACTTGATATCCTCATCAAGATGATGTCAGAGGTGAGCGTTCCGGAGACCTATACACCGGAGACTAGTTCTCCCCAGATCAACAGCTTTATTATGAACCAGAGACCAGCAGATCAGGAAGCGGCATATCTAGTGGAAAGTTTGTGTGAACTCTTACACCTCTCGAAGAATCAACGGGCGGAGACGTTTGCTGCAATTAATAAAATATCTCTGGACACCTGAAACCTTCACGTCCGGAGGTCCTAATCACATCGGAAACATCCGTAAATAATGTTACGTTTACAGAAGATGACATGATGGCAGAGGAAGGTCACAATCGGGCCCTACATGTTACCGCGCGCATCAAGGGCTCAGAATTCAGGAGGTCCCTCATCGACACATGAGCTTCCTCGAACGTGATTACTCTTAAGACTCTTAGGACGGCCAAGGTTAATCCATGCAAAATTGTACGGTAGCCCACCACAATGACGGACTTCGAAGGAAACCAGACTAGCACATACGAGTATGTTAATCTGAATTTATCAGTGGGACCCGTTCAGTCAAAAGTAAAATTTGAAGTCATAGAAAAGGAGCCAGACTACCATATGATACTAGGGAGACCGTGGCTTCATGCCAATAAGGTCATCCCTTAAACGTATCACCAATGCCTGAAGACCATGTTAAATAAGGAATTCATACGTATTCCTGCATCAATGTCTCCATACGCGCCAATATGCGGAGTGGAAATGTTCGAGCCAAAAGAAACTCCACAGGGTAGGTCGGACGAAATCCTGTGCACCCCACTACCAACGTGGGCCTCAATACAGGAAGAAGACCGACTTGCATCACTAGGGACTAAGCGCCAAGACACACCTTTTCTGACGAGGCGTTCACCTTTTCCCGATGAAGTTTCAACCCATGCTCACGCCAAAATGGAACGCGCTTTCGAGGCAAGCCGTGATCTGAAGGGGAAGACAATATATCGACGCCGCTGTAAGCAATTAGCAGGAGAGATTGGTACCCAATCTATCCGCACAATTGAATGCTGCAAGAATGACGAAACACAAGAAGAGGTGTTAGACGCTCCGCGACAGCTACAAGATGGCACCAACTCCACAACTGACGAACTCGAGATTGTTAACATCGGGAATGAAGAATCTCCCAGGCCTGTCTCTATCATCTCAACTCTGTCCGTGGACGAGCGTGCGAGTCTTGTCCAACTACTCAAAGAGTACCAAGATGTGTTTGCCTGAACATATGAGGAAATGCCAGGTCTAGACGAGAAATTGGTCAACCATCACCTTCATGTCATACCCAGATCCAAACTGGTCAAGCAATCTCCGAGGCAATTCAGACACGAAGTGGAAGAGCAAATAAAGGACGAAATTCAGAAGTTGTTAGCTGCTGGCTTCATCAGACCTATCCATCATCCGACCTGGTTAGCTAATGTGGTCCCGGTAAAAAAGAAAAATGGACAGATTCGGTTTTGTGTGGATTTCAGAGACTTGAACAAGTGCTGCCCCAAGGACGACTTTTCTCTACCTAACATCGACATGTCAGTAGATGCTACCAGCGGACATGGCATGTTCTCCTTCATGGATGGTTACAGCGGCTACAATCATATAAGGATGTATGAGCACGACGCAAGTAAGACGGCCTTCTGAACCCCTCTTGGAAATTTTTACTATACTATTATGCCATTCGGTTTAAAGAACGCCGGCGCAATGTATCAACGTGCTATGACGGCAATCTTCCACGACATGATGCATAAACAAGTAGAAGATTACGTAGATGATATTGTGGTCAAGTCCAGGACCCGAGAAGATCACGCCAATGTCTTACGGCAAGTGTTTGAGAGGTGTCGAGAATACAAGTTGAAGATGAATCCTTTGAAATGCACTTTCGGTGTCTCTTCAGGCAAATTTATGGGATTTCAAGTGACCGCGGAAGGGATCAAGGTGGACCCATCCAAGACTTAGGCTATCCTCATAATTCCACCTCCCTGAACTGTGAAGGAACTCCAAAGTTTCATGGGCAAGGTAAACTACATCCGACGTTTTATACCTGGTCTAGCCCAACTTGCCGCCTCATTCACTCCCTTACAGAAAAAAAGAGCTAGATTCGTCTGGACCGCAATCTAGTAGGAAGCTTTTCGGAAGATTCAACGAATACTGTCATCCCCGGCCATCATGAAGTCTCCTGTCCAAGGGAAGCCACTGCGACTCTACATCGCCTTCAGTGACACCGCCGTGGAGTCTCTGCTCGCTCAGGAAGATGATGAGGGAGTCGAACATCCTATATACTACTTTAACCGAATATTAATAGACGCCGAAATCAGATACCCCATAGCGGAAAAAGCATGCTTGGCCTTGATCCATTCCATTCAGAAGTTTAGGCATTAGCTACTGTCTAACAGGGTCATACTCGTGTCTAAATCTGATCCTGCAAAGTTTTTACTTTCAAAACCGGTCCTGATGGGAAGGACAGATAAATGGCTTCTCCAAATATCAGAGATGGACATAACATGTGCATCACCTAGAGATATCAAGGGTCAAGCAGTTGCAGACTTACTGGTGGCGTTTTCTAGAGAAGACACTACAAGACTGCACGAAGACCTTCCTAGAGAATTTACAGATGTCTCTGTTTTGGAAGAAAAAGTGTGGATCCTGTATTTTGATGGCTATGCTATCCCTAGTAGTAATACTGGAGGAGCGGGTGTGGTATTAGTCTCTCCAACTGGAGAAGTGTTCTCACATTCCTTCAATCTGGACTCCGAATGCACCAAAAACTCAGCAGAGTATGAAGCTTTCCTCATAGGGATGTCGATAGCTAAGCAAGCAGGAGTCACACGTCTGGAGATAAGAGGCGACTCCAAGTTACTGGTAAATCAGATGAATGGAGTATACGCATTGAAAGAAGTAACACTAGCTCCATACCGATCAGAAGCGCAAAGGTTACTAAACTATTTTGTCGACGCAACCATAATCCATGTCGGTCGCAGCAACAACAAACACGCCGATTGTCTGGCTACACTGGCCTCCAAATTGAAGTTCGAAGGTTCGGAAGAAACCCTGACAGTAAAGAGGAGAACCATAGAATCGACATGGCTATCACAATATAGATACACCAAGACTGATGATTGGCGAACTCCGATCACTCAAGAGCTCAACAGCTCGCTCTCCCAAGGAAAGGTCAGTCTCAAAACCCTACAGAATTTCTTCATGCTTCATGGTATGATGTATTATTGAAATCCATACGGCTCTCTATCAAGATGCCTTGGAGATGACGAAGCACAACTACAGCTGAATCGTGTTCAAAATGAAATTTACGGACAATCACTGGTGGTAACTCTTTACCGACGACTCCAACGTCTGGGATATTACTGGACAGAGATGGAGACTCAATCCAGACTACTTCAGAAGTCATGTTCAAATTTCCAAGCACTGCCACACCAATTGGAAGTTTTTAGTGTGAACCACACTGAGGACTGGAGAGAGCCATACATAAATTATCTTCGTGATGGAACAACTTCTGTCAATCAAAAGGATGCCATCAAGATAAAAAAAAAAAGGCCAAGACATTCGTATTATACGAAGGGATCCTGTACCTCAAAAGTTTCAGAGGTAATCTGTTAAGGTGCCTAGCTGGGGTGGAAATTCCAGTTATTCTGAAAGAAACACACGAAGGGGAACATAAAGGGAAGAGGAAACTGTTTCTCCAGATACACGAGAAATACTATTGGCCGACCATGGAGGATGACGCGTCCGCTTTTGTTCAAAGCTGCCACAAATGCCAGATTCATGGGAACCTTGTTCACGCGCCTTCCATCCCTTTACACTCAATAAGCAGTCTATGGCCATTATACAGCTGGGGACTGGACATTATCAGGAAGATCAACCCGCCCTCATCGAAGCAGCACGAGTACATCATAACCACGACAAAGTACTTCACCAAATGGGTAGAAGCCATTCCCCTGTGGGGAACTACAGGAACAACAATTACGGATTTCATTAAGGAACACATCATTTTTCGTTTTGGCGTACCTAAGCATATCATCACTGATAACGACACTCCCTTCGCCAATAAACAGGTACGAGAGTTACTTGAAGGATATGGCATCAAACAGGTTTTCTCCACCATCTACTATCCTCAAGGGAACGTACAAGCTGAAAGTACAAACAAGACGCTGATCCGGATCATCAATCGAACAGTACATGAAAATCCTAGGGAATGGCACGACCAGTTACCAATGGCACTGTGGGCATACCGGACATCACCTAGAAGCTCCATTGGAGTTTCCCCATATTCACTCGTTTACGGAGCGGACGCAATTCTCCCGGCAGAGATTAAAATCCCATCAGCCAGGATTGCGGCAGCGACCGGGATCCACTGGGACGAGGATGAAGCTTCTAACTCCAGAATAGTGGAGTTAGACACTATGGATTTTAGAAGAAACAAGCGAAAGAACGCACTCAGGTGTACATGAACAGAATTTCCAGGGCATATAACAAAACTGTGAAATCACGTGTTTTCAAAGTGGGAGATTTGGTCTTGAAAACGGCTAAGCACATCCATCAAGACATGTACGCATCAAAATTATCACCAAAATGGGAAGGTCCCTACATAGTGACCAAGGCTTATAATACTAGCTACTACAAGATCATCAAGGTGTATGGAGGTAGGCTGGAAGAGGTCATCAATGGAAAATATCTCAAAGCATATCATGCTTGACCATTGTTCACTCTGTCTCGTGATGCTACAATACATGCATTTATTTTCATTACATGTTTGAATCCTCAGTTATATTCATAAATGCATTAATGAAAACCTGTTTCACCAATCAAAAACCAGTGCAATTTATTCCGCAAAGATGTTCAAAAGAAAACTTTGACAGAAATGTCACTAACAATGAGGGAATACAGCTATATGCGATTTAGAAGAGGCCATCTAGCAGATTATAGTTCCTTGAGAGCAACATCTCCAGTCTAGCCTGATACCTCTCTGTCATTTTCTTCAAGTCTTGTACTGTCTGTTCTACCTTCTTTGATTCTGCAGCCAGAGCCTTCTCCTCTTCCAAGATAGCTTCCGCAGCAGGAACAACATTTATGAGGATGCCAGCTCGATCGACCTTGATGATATCAAAATGCTGCTGCAGCCAACCCATATTAAACTCCATGGATTCGCAGGTAGATACCATATCCTCCCACTTTTCGAGGCTTGATTCGGCAACATTGCGGATATAAATCTTCTCCATCTCAGCAACCATGGGAAGAAGGCAGTTTACCGTGGTGACCAGAGCAGATGAAAAATGCCGAATCACATTCCTGGTTGCGATGTAGCCGTACTTTCTCCATAACTTTGTGTACAAAGGTACAAACTCCTTCTGCACTAAGAACCCACCAACGTCTCGGTAGCTGGAAGATAAACACTTCATGTGAACATCGAATGAAAGACCCACATTGGGGTATTCATAAGATGAGATACCCATATCAGTATCTTCAAGGTCCGCAGGGGTAGGCGTGTTTGAGTTTGAAGGAATAAGACTGTTTAAGTCGTCATCATCGATAACTGTCACACATGTTTCGGTGGGATATATCTGCAAGAAGGAGAGGATTATTCACCTGATTATTATGAGGAACAAGCAATTGATCATAAAAGGAAAGAAAACGAACCGGTATGATCTTCTTGACTTAGAGAACACGAGCAGGGGATTCATCATGAATATCGGACGCAAACCGCGGACGATTGACATAAGAACCTAGGTGATACGAAGAAGACGATCTACAGTTGCTCGACATGTTGGAGAGATAGAGTTTTCTGCAAAAAAAAATAAAAATAAAATCTATCGGAAGTTTTAAACTCTGCATGCATACTGAAGGAAACCCTAAGGGAGACCAGATCAACTACAACGGAACTCGTCCGATAAATGAGGTCTCAACGTCGCCCAGGTCGTACTTCTCCTCCAAACCCTAATCAGGACTCTCAGGGCGACGCCTGACAAGGTCGACCTATCCGGTAAATATGCATTCACTTTAGCTTGGTCATTTCAGTGTACAAATTCGTCGCCATCTCATACCTACCCCACAATAGTGTAACCATTATGTGCTAGGCAGGGGACTTAATGTTGATGGTGGATTTTCATTTAAGGGTAAAATTGTAAAATCCTAAAAATTATGCGCTAACATCTTGTAAAAGATAAGGCCATTAATAAGTGATGGATACTCCTTCACTTTATTAATTCACCTAGAATGGAGCATGCGGCAACAATCCCATTCTGTGAATAAAATACACGAAATTCATCCAGGTTGGAGCATGTAGCAACAATCCCATATACCCTGTGAATTTCCAGCATTATTAATTAATGCGCAACCAGCCTTGTATTTTATGAACTCATTATCAGTGCGGCATGACGACTGAGTGTTGCTCTCAGCAGAGCAACACGAATCTCCAAGCATTATAATGAAACATGTACGAAATACTCGTTGATGAGTGCCAAATATTGCATATTCATACACCTTTTCATTGGCACTTAACTCATCTTTCGCGCTTCAAAGTCATATATTATCCCAAATTCTGCATTCTTACCATCTTCAAGAATAAATATTTGTATTAATTAATTTTGTGTTTTTAAGTACTAAATAAAGCTTGGAAGAATTGAGAAGACAAAAGAGAAGAAAGTTGGAAGCGTTGCAACCCGCTCGCGCATCAGTGGCAACCTGTTTACAAATTCATGGGATTAAACAAACCCATGATCCAAAACCCAAGACCCAAATCCATTTCCACCTCACCCCCATTGGATTCTTTCCAAAACATCCACCTCACCCCCATTGTATTCCATTCTATCCATCAATTAAGAAAACATGTTTTGTTTAATTGTTGAGTGGTTGCTACAGTGAAATTCGGATCCCAAGTGTGAGAGGGTTGTTGTGTTGAAAACTCATCTAAGAATAGCTTGTTCATGTTAGTTTATCAAATTTCAATTTTGTTGTAATGTTCTAATTTCATTTACTAGGGTTTAGATGAAGCCCTAATCTCATTGGTATGTATTCATATCTTGTATCTTGTTCTTGAAAGTTTAGAATTGTTTAAAGATATAATTTAATCCAAGTTTTTCAACATCTTGCTCTCACAATGTATGCCATGTATCCATTGTAGTTAGAATATCTCTATGTTGATTATGCTACAACTCATGCTTAACCAAATATTGATCTTTAGATTAGTTGTGCTTAATTAGACAATTAATGCTTTGGAGAAATAATTTAGTTGTGATTAAATTATCCATTGGAGAAACACCTTAGTTATACGGTAGACTTGAATCTACTATAAGGACAAGAATAATATTACAAGTTGAATGCATATCATAGGTTATTGGTGGATTTGAATACCCTAGTATCCATATTATCATTGTTTACATATCTTGTTATTTGCATCTTTTACTTTTATTATTTCAGTCACTTGAAAATCATATCGTCGTATCGACAAAATAAAACCCCTTTTGGTTACTCTCTGAATCAGGATTTAGAATCAACTTCTACAATCTCCAAGTCTCTGTGGTTCGACCTGTGCTTGCCCTGTGTTGCTTGTCGACACTGTGCACTTGCAGTATACACAATAGTAGGTATCTTTCCGAGCCTACCACTCATACAGGCTGCAACTCTCGGTGTGTTATACTAGCCCGATTGAGCCACTCTCGGTGTGTTATGCTAGCCCGATTGAGCGTCCGGACTGACCGTATCAGTTTGTATATGATCACGACCATCCAACTCCACCAGCATGATTGGATGGCCCAGATCGATTCCATAACCCCCAAGCAGGTATGGAATATTCGTGACGAACTAATGCGGGCCCTGCATGGTCGGCCTCCCCTTGGCCTAGCTTGCCAAAAACGTCCAAACCAAAGCAGTATGGACAAAAACCCTAAATTAGGGTTTGCGGCACATTACATGTGTCGCAAAACAGTCTCAACCATCCATCTTCGCAGGTATAGATGGAGGGTGCAGATGTAGATTCAAAGGGCACGGATTATGTCAACAAAATCACCGTGGACCCACCTACATACCTGACCAATCGGTCAGGACCAACCATGGTTGGTCATTCCAAATCGTGCGCTTGAATGGAGCATGACGCACGGCCTTGAAACCCAAAGTTAGGGTTTTGAAATAACGAGCGTCCATTTTCTCCGGCACGAATGGAGGGTCCGAGATTAGATCAAAGCAGGTCCAGTCATACCAACATGACCACCGTGGACCCGTATAGAAATTCCCACACTACACCCTTATCAAGATTCTATAGAAATCTGTTGGAAATCGACTAAACTTTAAAGATTAAACGACACTTTATTATTAAAATTTCAGAAATGTTTACAGAATTGGAAGAAATCAAGATTACAAATATTCTCTTGAAGTTTCTCTCTCCTCAAGACTCTTTCAACTCTCAAAAATACATCATCCTTTTCTGGATCTATCGAGCCCTTTATATAGGGATTTACATAATGGGTGACAGCTAAGTTTTCCTCCTATTTCGGATCTACTCTGCGATCTCATCGCAATTACTACAATATTCTCTATCGCAAGAACAATGATCCATCGTAGGATCAACGTATTCTTTTCTTACTTCTTCCATCGTCAGTTTCTTTTGGTTATTCTGTGACGCTCGTGAAACGTTGTTAAAGAATTGGCAATGACACTCGTAGAAACGTTGTTAGTATCGCAGGAATAGCGTTGTAGCGATATTCTGGTCCTACATCTTGCCACTTCTCATGTATTTTCTGCGAAGCAGAGAAGATCATGAGAAATTTAAAATGCCATAACTGCTTATCTTTTCATACTTCTCTGTTCTGACACGTTTCCATGTCCTTCGCCAGTTATTTTCACGAATTCTTTCTTCCAATAATTTTTTGACACGTCTCCTCTAACCGCTGCGATCTGTCCATCCACGTCTTTCTTTGCATTAATTGCCTTCACCTTCTTCGAGAAATTTTTTCTTCTATAAATACTCTTCTCATTCCTTTCCTTTTTCTCTTTTACTTTCTTCTTCTTTCTCTCCATACCTTCTCTGCAAATTTTATTGTTCTTCCGCGAATTGCGCTTTTGTTACTGCTGTGATTTCTTTCTTCTTTTCAAGCTTTTCTTTCATTCCTATACTTAAAAAATGGTTGCTGCTGGTACCAAAAACTTGAAGGCCTTTAATGAGATGCGCGAGAAACTCAAAATTAAAGGTTTTAACTTATCTTTAATTCCAGATTAGGATTCTAAATCTGAACTTTCTCTTAAATTATTTACTGATGATCAATGTTCTCGTGAAAAAATCATAGTATCGCTAGGACAACTTGAAGCTGGTCTTTCCATTCCTCTCTATGACCTAGAACTTCCTTTATTTTATCAAATAGTTTCTGATGACAGGTTCTCGTGAGCGGTATATCAACTAGGTGGAGATTGCATCAGATTGATGCTTGAATATGCTTCTCGTGGTGCTAATAAAGGAACTCGCTACCCTGAAGCTACAAAGAATCCTTCATTTAAAGATGTCCCCATTGTTTCTGCAGATTATACTGTGGACAACTTCTTTGTAAATTATAGTATAGTCCCTATGAAGAGGGATAGCACCTGCTGGGGTGTTCGTTTGAAAAAAGAGAAGGTCGCTGGCGACAAAGATCTTATGTTGGATATTAATTTTCATACATCTACCAATTAAGGTCCTCTCCATTCTAGCGATGACAAGTGGTTCATCTTTCAATTATGTCTTGAAGGTTCTTATATATCTGGTTCTCGCGAACTTCCCGCGAATCTTGCAGAATATCAACCTTGGGTCTTTAATTGGCCTGAGAGAACTAAAGAGGTACTAATCTCTCTGAATTTTTATATTATTATTATTATTCGTTATCTTCCTTGCATTTTTATATTTTCGCTAATTATTTTGATCTTTCTCATATTGAGAGAATGAAGCTCAGTTACCAAACTTTTAGGAAGCCTAGCACTTTCTTGGCTCTAAAATCCTTCACGAATGAAGTAAGAAATATCCCTTCATAAATATTAACAATATATTGTTGCCCCTATTTCTTATCTTCATCTGTGCTCGCAGGAAATCGAAGAGTTAGAACCATTAATACCCTCAAAAACCAAGGATAAATCTTTAAAAGAGAAATCTGGGAAATCTTCAAAGGAGAAATCTACTGCTCCTTCCAGGGGAAATCCTTCTGCCCCTCGTAATGAAGAATCTAGTGATCCTCCACTAAAGACAAGGAAAACTCAACCTTTTTATTCTTCAATTTCTCGCAATGAAGAATCTAGCGATCCTCCACTAAAGAGAAGGAAAACCCAACCTTCTTCTTCTTCAATTCCTCAACTAATTCCAGAAAATCCAAGTGTTGATCTTGACAAGGATAATAATGACGAGGATTTTAATGTTAGTGGTTTTCATTCAATAAAAAATTCTTCTGATTCTGATTCTTCAATGGCTCATTTATCCAGAATTTTTAGCGATATTTCCCACATCATAACTTCTAATGACGAGGATGAAGTTATTGACAAGACATCCCAAGCTCTTGCTAAAGTTTGCGATGCCCCTATTTTGGCGGATAATGATTCTCTTGAAGGAATTTAAAGATCGCTGACTCCCAGTCTCTTGAATTCTCTTGGTGCCTTGGTATATCTTTATTTCTTCAGTTTGTTTATATATTTTCTCCATCGCTAGATCTTAATTTATATTCTTCTTTCGCAGGTTGGAAGAGCTTCTTTTGATGTTGCCTCTGATTTAGATAAAAGATGTGCCAACTCTGAAGAGAAAGCTACTAAACTTTGCCAAGATAAAGAAAAATTAGAGTCTGAAGTTATTGAGCTTCACAAGAAGAATAAACAGCTGGAGACTGAAGCTTCAGTTGATAAGCAAAAGATCTCTGATCTTGATAGAGCTAACCAACAATTATATGGTATGACTAAGTTCCTTTCTTTTTTAATTCTTTTTACTCTATCGCAGCTTATTCAAGCGACCACTTTAACTTGCAGATATTTATGGTCTTACGGACGAGGCTATACTCTTTCAATCTTTCCCTGAACCTGTAGATGACCATACTCTTCTTGTCTGTCTTAATAATTCTTTAAGTAATTTCTCAGATGATAAGATTAAATACCTTTCCATAGATGAACTTAGATCCAAGCTTAATCTTTTAAAAATTGAACACAGATTCAATTTAGGTTTAACCTGACAAATATAAGCGCTTATATCTTGATTCAAAGAAAGAAATAGATAGATTAAGACAGAAGAATAGTGATCTTATTGACGAGAAATATCTTGCCATCAAAAAGGGATCCAAGACCTTAGCAGACTTTCATAAAACTATCCTTGACGTTCAAATGGACATAGATAAACTTATCCGAGAGAATGAAGATCTTCTTGAGATGGAGACTCAAGTTCGATCTCGTCTCCTTATTAATAGCGATGATGAGTTTGCTTGGGATGCGAAGGTTCTTGACAATGCCAGGAATGACTTAGGTGTAAATTTTAGCCTTCAAGTTGAACAAGCGGCCTTAATTAGAGATATAATTTCTGAAAGAGAAGGTTGTTTTATGTTCTTCTTCTCGCTAACTTTCTGTTTTTATTACTCTTTTTTACAAAATTTTCTAACTTGTTGTCATATATTCTCGCAGGAGCTGAAAAAAGATATCTTGAAAGAATTGGGGAACTTGAAAATACCCTTGCTGCTTGCAATAAAAAATATTCACAATTGAAGGAGAAATTTGACATTACTACCGCGAACTTCAATAGATCTCTCATTGTTGTTCGTAATGATTCCGTTAAGTTGGTCTGCAATGATCATGGAATTTATCCTTCCATATATCCTGACCTTGCAAAGGAAATTCCCATGATAATCCCAAATCTTAACATCTCTGATAGTGAAGTCGAGGATTCCTGACGAGGATGAAAATGATAATGATAATGACGAAGGAGAAAAATCTGGTGGAGGAGAAGACTCTGATAAGAATGAAGATAGTGATGATAATGATGAAAGGGAGAAATCTGGCGATGAAGAGAAGTCTGATAAAGAGGATGGCGATGAATCTAGCTAGTTCTTATTTTTCCTTTTATCTTCCTTGTATATTTATTTTCTCCTTTCTGTAATCATTGCTGTAAATTTCTCCAATTTTGTGAATTTTTTTTGCTTTTACCTGTATGAATTAGAAAACAGTTCTTTTCTTGCAAGTCAATCAATAAATATAATTATTATTCTTTAATCATCTGCATGCATTTATCTATGCAATTTTTATATGATAGATGAATAATAATTTCATCGTTTTCATGCATTCCCATACTTGCCTCTATTATTCATCTGTAATATAAAAAATTGATTAAAGATTAGATATTAGTGGTAAATAAAATTTGCCTTAATATTGGCGATCTTATTGCCATCAATAACTGCGTGAAATCGCAATTCTCATAACATCTGCGAGCATTATCGCAGTAATCTTGTGGTCTTATTACGCCTTCCTAATTAAAGGTCATATTTTGCCACGCTCTTTCTTTCTGCGACAAAATTGCAGGACGTCTTTACATTTGCATGTATTGACCCATTGATCTTGCCTTATCTTTCTTATTTTATTATATTGGGACAATATGACAAGTCTAAGCTCTCTCGCGAGATCAAATCCTCGTGACATTGCCGTCTTGCGATGAAATCGCAGGACGTCTTTACACATTCATGTAAAAACCCATTGATCTCATCTTAACTTTTGGCTTGTTGCCTCTGTATAATTTACGTCACGCGACAATATGACATGCCTAAATGTTCTTGCGATCATAAAGCCCCATGAAATTGCCATCTTAAGACACTTATCAGCTCCCTAATAGAGGGTTCCTCCCTTATCTTCCCCCTGGTTTCCCCTTCAAGGAGGGCACATCGGCTATACAAGACTAGCTCCTCCCATCCAGATTTACCAACAACCAGCTTTTTTCGCAGCCCCTTGTCCTTTATGCCTATATGGCTTATAGTTACAAGACTGCACCCTAAGTGGGGTTTTCTTCAGGCCAAGTGCATCATAGCCAAGACTTACCAAGAATGCCAAGGGAGTTTCGTACGCCCTTGGCACCCTTGGCTCAACCGTGTACCTCGGCGCCTTGGTCATACTTTGCACTTCTTGGAAGAGATTCTCGGTCGTCCAACCAGGGTATAACCATATATAGTTGGAAATCCAAAATCTCTCTCCTGGATAGGTTTTCTTTAACCCCAACATATGCATGACTCAGGATCCAGCAACGGTATAACCTTACCCATGAATCATGTCGAGAGATACCCCCTCCTATGACACGCTATTAGGTCTTACATTTGCCTCTTGTGAAATTTTATTCGCGAACTAGGGTGCACGCCATAAAGGTTAGTCCTGTTCTTTAATCTCTGCGAAATTGTATTCGCGTTTCTTGCGAGTATTGTAACTCTGATGGAATTTCATAATTTTGATCTTCTTTCTTTTTGTAAAATCTTGCAATTCTTTCAAGTAGAATATTCTGTTCAATTACATATTCTTCAAACAAATCATTCATAAAGTTCTCTAAAGTTCATCATTTTACCTCTCTACTTACTATTTTCTGATTCTGCTTTTCTGCTACGTTTTACTGTTGTTTCTTTTTCTGCGAGACGTTCGCCATCAGCTTTCACATCCTTTTTCCGCTCTATTGTATCAATCATTAACCTTTCACATCTCTGTTGTTGTTTTATTTTGTACTTCCAATTGTTATTCTTTTCAGCTCTTTCTTCGCAAGACTTCATATCGATTTCATAACATTTCTTGCTTTCTCCCCAATCTCCTTTAATAACTCCAACACCTTTAGGATGAGGAAATTTGATACACTAGTGATAAGCGGATGCTACACCCAATATCCCGTGTAACCAAGGTCGTCCTATCAAAGCATTGTAAGGTGATTCGATGTCCACAACGCAGAATAAGATTTTAGAAGATATTCCTTTTAACGGTATTTGCATTTCAATTTCCCCCTTTGGTTTGTTAGATGTACCGTTAAATCCATAGATTTTATACGTTGATGGTATCAAATCTTCATCTCTTACGTCCATGGTTCTATAGGTATGATAGAATAAGATATCGACTGAACTCCCGGTATCTATTAAGACTCTGTTGATGGCCCAAGAGTCTTCAACTTTACCATTATTTTCTTCATCTTCCTCTTGCATTTGATTTGGTTTTATCTCTAATCGTACCACCAATGGGTTGTCATGTTGCTCGCCAAGCTCTGGTATATCTTGCGCGGTGAAAGATAGAGTTTGTTTTTGCCATTCTTCTAATGGCGAAGCTCTCGCTATATTCATTATCTCTTTTCCATCTGTATTTCTCGCGAAGACTCTACTTAAAACATTATCATGGAAATCTTCCATAGTTCTGAATGAATGCACAATGGAGTTACAAAACAAATTCTTTGCTTTAGCCCCCACTTCTATCACGAATGTTTCTGCTCCTTTTACAACATTCACTCTGCTAGTTTCTGGTGCTGGTGTTAATTGGTGAGGTTGTGAATGTCCTACTAGAAAGTGGTTTAACTTCCCCTGATCAATCATCCTCAAAATTATCCTCTTTACATTCCTACAATCATTTATTGAATGACCATGAAAGTGATGGTAAGGACAAAATTCTTGACTTCGATTGCTTGGATGTGGTTCTTTTCCCATGTTCCATGGCGATGGTATATTCTCCATCAGAATGATAGCTTCCAAATTTTTTTCTATACTAGCATTAAGAGGTGGAATCTTAATTTCTTCCCATATTATCTTTTTATTTCCTTGCCCTCTAAAGTTATTCTGCCTTTGTCCGCCATAAGTTTATTGCGGTTGATCAAGTCTTTGAATCTTATTATTTCTACCTCGATTGTAATAATTCTTCTCCCTTTCATATTCTTCTTGATCACGACTGCCCATCGCTACCAATTTTTGTTGGTTATCAATTATCACCTTCTCTTGTTGTGATTGCGAGGTGCTCGACACATTATTTATTATTTTAGGGAGCAAACTTTCACTTGCTGCTAGGGAGATGGTGTTCGCGATTGGATATGATTCTATTTCATTTTGTTTCTCCTCCAAAGCAATGTACTCTTCCTGTAGTTCTCATAATTCAGTCATAGTGATTATATTATTGACTCTGAAAATTTGTATGTACAGTAGATTGGTTGCGAACATTGCATTGATAAAAGACAAGATAAGATATCTCTCGTCAACTTTTCCTGCCATCTCACTGCACATTGACTTCCATCTTATGGTTAAGTGTTTCAGACTCTCGCCAATTCTCTGCTTTAACCCAAACACATCTTCAATACCCGGCTGCGATGAATTGTTGCTAATATACGCTCCTAAAAATGTAGCTTGTAAATGATCAAAAGAAGTTATGGTATTTTTTGGTAATCCCTCGAACCATTTTAACGCCTCGCCAGTTAAGCTGGATGCAAAATATTTGCATAGCACAACATCATGATTTTCCCACTGTAGCATACATCTAACATAAGCTTTGACATGTTGAACATCACAAGTAGTCCCATCAAAAATGCTGGTTAATGCTGGTAGATTGCATTTTGGAGGTATCCCTCTTAACTGTACTTCTTGAGTAAATGGAGTCCTCGCATCTTCTTCAATAGCTTCATCAAGTTTCCTTCTACCTCCTTCTCTTCTATTGTTTATCATTCCTCGCATTTCTTCTAATTCTCTCAAAATTTGCTCATTCTCAGCTGAGTTTTGTTCTATTGGCCTCTTTAATGCCGTTTACCTTCTCCTGCGTTCTTGCCTTTCTTGTCTTGCGAGATTTTGTGTATCTCCTTCTTCTTCATCATCATCATCTCGTCTTTCTCTGCGATTTTCTCTTTCATCTTCTTCTCTGCGAATTTCTTCATTCTCCTCATTTCTCTTCGTTGTCTCTCTATTCTCCCCTGTATCCTATCATACTCCTCTTGAATATTACCATTGTAACGATTTTGCGTACGTCTCCTTTCTCAATTTTCATGATTATTTTGTCGCACTGCTTCTTGAAATTCATGTTCTTCTACTTCTGCCCTTAATTTTTCCCTATCGCGAGCTAAACGTGCTTGTTCATCGTAATGTCTCTCAATTTCTTCTTCAATCATTCTTTGATTTCTTTGATTCTCTCGCCCATGCAATATCCTCCTACCTTCTTCTGAATTTTATTCTTCAATTTGGTTGTTTCTTCCCTCTTGATTTCTATTGTCACGCGGATTATAGCGATCACCAATTATCTCTTCTTCTCTATGACTTTGTTCTCCATTTAAATTTTGCACTTCTTCTCTAACATTTCTCATTGGGGAATTTTGCCTTGGTTCTTCTCTGAATGATCGTGAATTTGATCTAACAGTACTTCTTGACCTCTTTCTTTGTAACCTCAAATTCTCCATTCTTAGTTCATGATTTTGTCTTGTTAAATTCGCATGCTCTTCTGCCTCTAATCTCCTTTATTCCTGTATTATTTGTCTCAAATCATCTACTATCTCATTTTCACGTCCTTCATGAATTAATCCTCCAACCATTTATCGATTTCTTTCTCCTTCTTCTTCATTTCTTAATTGTCGATTTTCTGCTTCTTCCATCGAATCCGACCTCCAAGTATGCACACTTACTCTATCATAATCCACATTCCTATCTCGTGTTTGTGTTTGTTGATTCGGTTGTTGGATTGAACTTTCTGCTTCATTTGTTATTCTATTTCTCCCTGATCTTATCCTTAAAGATTCTTCCAATTCACCTGTTCCTTCACCTGCAAGTCTTTTACTTCTCCTCACAGTTGTCGGTGGTTCTGATGTATTTCTTCTTCTTCTAGCCATTTATTCAACTCTAACAATTTCTTCAAATCTTCAAGTTATAATTTGGGATTTCTTAACTTGATTCTCCCTGTTTCTGGGTGCCAAAATGTAGTTGCAGGAATTCCCACACTACACCCTTATCAAGATTCTATAGAAATCTGTTGGAAATCGACTAAACTTTAAAGATTAAACGACACTTTATTATTCAAATTTCAGAAATGTTTACAGAATTGGAAAAAATCAATATTACAAATATTCTCTTGAAGTTTCTCTCTCCTCAAGACTCTTTCAACTCTCAAAAATACATCATCCTTTTCTGGATCTATCGAGCCCTTTATATAGGGATTTACATAATGGGTGACATCTAAGTTTTCTTCCTATTTCGGATCTACTCTGCGATCTCATTGAAATTACTACAATATTCTCTATCGCAAGAACAATGATCCATCGTAGGATCAACGTATTCTTTTCTTACTTCTTCCATCATCAGTTTTTTTTGGTTATTTTGTGACGCTCGTGAAACGTTGTTAAAGAATTGGCAATGACACTCGCAGAAACGTTGTTAGTATCGCAGGAATATCGTTGTAGCGATATTCTGGTCCTACACCCCTCACCTGATCGGCCAAGACCGAACTCTCTTTTTCTCATCGGTCCGCGTTCCTCCAACATGCATGGTCGCTCTTTCCAAATTGCAAACTAATCTCAGCCGCTCGATTTCTCCGGAAGAATTGAGTGGCTTAGATCATGTTTTCATGGGATGGTAAGGCATAGGAGTGAACACCATCCTACCACCTATATGTTGGAGCAATCGGACAAGACCGACCAAGCCTGGTCGTCTTGGAACGCCCGCCCGAAGTTGGTACGGCGTGCGGCTTTTGCGGCACCAATTTTCTGTCGCAAATTGATCTCAACCACACAACTTCGCAAGACGAATTGAGTGGCCTAGATCACACTTTCGTGAGACAATGAGGTATGGGCGCCTACACCGTCATGTTGTCTACACACATGCACGACCGGCCTAGCCAAAGTTGTGTCCCAAGCTTGGATTCGACCAATCTGAAAAGTGATGCCTGCGCACCTTTTCATAAACCCTAATTCCATCAACGGTCGCAGATGAGTGTCTTAAAGATCATCTCGTCCTTCCAACTTCTCCGGCTTGGCTATACAGCCCTGGTCAGGAGTTAATTGGTCAGTGTAGTGTCATGGTGATCACCACCCGTCACTCTACCACACCATGTGATCGGTTAAGGGAGGGTTTGCATGCGCATCTTCCAAACCATCACATGAAGTTGGCTGGACATAAAGTTACTTTGAGACTCTCAAACAGTGATGCTTCATACATGCTGAATATATTTGATGTGGTACCTGCATAGTATACACACGATACTTCACAAGTATCAATTTCCTAAATAACGTAGCATTACATGCTACTTTATGTGGGTCCCATGATACACACGTTCAAGACATCAATCATGTCACAAACTGGGGGATACATACTGGGGTATTGGTCTGGCGGTTTACAGCGTGCAGCACACAACACGCCATCACAAGAACGTGTCAGGAAGTCATAGACGGTTAGTGATGATGGGAGAAGTGGGCAAGCCTGGTCGTGTGACACCAACACACTACTCCACTACTCCATCACTCCACTTTCTCCACTTCCCACGAGATATGAAGGTTAGGCTAAAAGACT
This sequence comes from Papaver bracteatum, assembly GCA_023529315.1. NCBI lineage: Eukaryota > Viridiplantae > Streptophyta > Magnoliopsida > Ranunculales > Papaveraceae > Papaver > Papaver bracteatum. Next base: position 586,822 of record JAJJWX010000127.1, read on the forward strand.
TGTATAAATAGGTTCTCCGCCCTATTTTTCAACAAGAATGGCACAAGACGAGATAACAGAGGCAAGTGTTGATACAATCGTATTCAAACACCAGAACTGATAGCTTACATCCTGCAAGCCAGTTCATCTTTCTGATACAAGTCATACATAGCCAACACCTTCACATTCTCAACACCTTCTTCTCTTCCCTCCCTAAGATCAACCCCATCTCCTTCACTTTGTGACCGAAACAAGTCTGGAACGGCCATTTCTTGGTTTAGGCCGGACTTGCACAGATTGATCTCTCGAATCTACAAGCACTCACCGCATAGTGCATTTGTTTAAGGTTTAGATTCATTCCTCATCTACACCCCAAATTACCAAAATTATCAGGAATCGTTTGTACCCATAAACAGATACAAGAAAACTTCTACAATGTTCCACAGCCGCACTCCCCATAAAAATTTGGCAGTTAAGCACAAGTTCAATTAAGAACTCTCCCCCATAAAATATAATTCCTTAAAGAACAACAAGAGCAACCTTACTTTTACAAAAAAAATAAGGATTTCTTTGGACATTAACAAAATACACGAGACACGAATTTGTATCCAGAAAACTCAAGAAAATTAACCACAAGAGAACCCATGATTAATTTTGTCGGAAATGCTCAACATAAGAGAACTTACGGAGCCACACAACACTTTCACATAGAAGTGGATTAGGGAAAGATCAATACTTCGGAATATTCAAAGATTCATTATATTTTTCATCAATATTTGCATAATGATGTATAATAGACTTAATCTTTGTAATCAAAAGTTCATCCTATCTTCCATCAATATTTGCATAATGACATAATAGGCTTAACTTTTGACATATATGGGACAATCATAGTTCACAGATGTAAACACACGTATCCCATAATAATTTTTGCAATATATAAAACCAATAAAGATTAATACTGCAAAATCATCTTCCAAATAAACTTTAGAATTTAAATAAATAAATCTAAAAACATTCCAAGATGAAAATCGTAGGCTATAACTATATGTACTCACAATAATTTCTATTCCAAACCCTAGTTATCCTTCTTTAAACACAAGAGTAAATTCTCATAAGAAGTTTCCTAGACATAACAAAAATCAAGTTTCTTTAATAACATCATACCTTTAAAAGGGTCCATCATAAAAGGTATCACTGATATCCTTGATTCTTTTGACCTTATGGAATTCATGTTCATGAGTTAGAGCGTTAACTTTTCGATCAACAATACGGGCCAAATGCCTAGATTTGACACAGTCCATGATGAGTTTCTTATGATTCCTGATCTAGATCTTTTCATTGTCAAGGATTTTGGTCTGACCATCAATAAGCTGATGTATTTACAGTTGAAGATTTGAAAATTCGACCTTAGAGTCATTCTGAAAAAGAATTAGATTCTTGACAGATTCTCCAATCCAGGTTTTGTACTATTTCATTTCAATCATCTTTTTCAAGACAAGTTCTTTAACTAAAACACATCCTTTAATGTCTTCTTCCATCTCAATATTCACCACTTCATGAGGTCTTGAGGAGTTTTCCAGTCCACCCCCCTTTTTTTGTTTTTATTTTTATCTGGGAAGGAAAAATCAATATATAAATGTTTTCGAACAAGAGAGGGACACCCTTGTTATGGAAACCCTAAAACTCCCAAGAAGACAAGGACGTTCGTGGACTGGATGTGAAAGGTTAATGGATCAGGAAAGATCCAAGAACAAGAAATACTCTCTGTTTTCATATATCTCTTACTCTCATGATTCAATAACTAAAAGATTTAATTAGAGCATAATAAAGAGATATACTAGTTACAGGGAGTCAAGATATGACTCAACCTTTACAAAAGATGAAAACAACTAAATCAAACACAAGATAAATGGTAACCTACAGTAGAATTGAACATCTCGTAAATGGCATCCTTGCAACTCTCAAGTTGGATACAAGGATGAGATTACCTTGAGCTAGGTAGCAAAGTGAGATGTAATACAATTTGAGAGTTTGAATCTAGTATTCCTTACCTTCCTTTGGCTATTTCTCATTTCATAAGAATTCGACATAACCTTTTTAGAAAATCCATCAGAGGAAATTTCATGTGGAATAAGTCTATGACCTCTAGAGATCGGTTCAAGAGGGTAGGAATGGAGAGAATTCCTTCTCCTAGACTTAGGTCTACCATCCTTATTCTTGATAACACTGGGAATGTGTAACTTTGTAGCATACAAATTACCACCATTAAGAGGGACACGATTCCTATAGAGATTCATAGAGGAGTGACTATGGAAACCTTGTGCATGATAATTCTGGTTTTCTGCAAGAATGAAATCCGTTGTAGATGTCGTTAGACGATTTACTCTGTCGATAACAATAAGAAGTAGATTTTGAAGATCAGAAATTTGTTTCTTTCTAGCAAAACAACATGAATCATAATGATTTATTTTCCCACAGAAGGAACAGATTCGTAGACGAGAAATATCGAAAGAAACATGTTTTAAACTAATAGCCCTATTAGAATACAACATGACATAACATTTCTTAACGAATGCTTCTTTTGAAGTATTTTTCTTCATGTACAGAAGTTCCCTATGAGAATTAGAGAATGGTACGGAAGAAGGTTTACTTAATAAAACAGATTTTTCCCTTTCCAAGGATTTGCACAGTTCCTGGGCTAAAAGCAGAGATGCAACCAGTTTCTCTTTTTCAACATGAAAGCTATTTAGATCTGATGAACAAGTTTTTCGATATTGTTAGTGAAGGACTCAATGATGCTATAGAGTTCCTGTTCTCGATCAAGAGGCTTCTCAAGTTCATCAATGAGTTGATCATGTTTTTCTTCAAGAGACTTTATCTTAGCTCCTTGAAAATAAATAATCTCAGTAGATTTTTTTTGAGTTCTGATGAGTTCCATTTCATCTTCAGACATAGTATTAAATGTCATAACAGAGGGAATGTTATCAGAATTTGATAGCAAAAAATTCTTACCTCGGGATTCGGAAGAATCAGCAAAGGAGTTATCCTTGTAGGTAAGCCTAAGACATTTAACATAATCAAAACTTTTGGAACACATTTATGAGTGCACAAGTTTGAGATAAACAACCATCCACACAAATCATATTGCCAAAAACACAGACTTATGAGGTCTTAAATGTGTTTTCCTGCTCTGATACCAATTGAAAAAGCGAGGGTCTAACAACCACACCCAGTATTTCGCTTAGCAATATGTATAGACAAACTCCAATATAATTCCAAGAGAATCAACTAGACATTCATATTCAATCAATGGAAATATATCCAGGAGTTGTATCTTTGTTTCTCAATGTAATCAGTAAATCAAACAAATAGAATCCGTGAGCCTGATTATTATGAGAAACAACTTGAACGGTACCAAATACCAATGTTCAAGTATCAATCAATTTATATCAACAACCAAAGGTTGGAATATATAATTGATTGAACTATGCACAACCTGTGATATTTCAGTTATATAAACAAATATAATGCGGAAAAGAAATAACGCAGACACCAGAAATTTTGTTAACGAGGAAACTGCAAAAGCAGAAAAATCACGGGACCTAGTCCAGATTTGAACACCACACTGTTTTAAGCCGCTACAAACACTAGCCTACTACAAGTTAACTTCGAACTGGAATGTAGTTGAGCCCTAACCAATCTCACACCGATCAAGGTACAGTCGCGTTCCTTATGCCTCTGAATCCCAACAAGACTCTGCACTTGATTCTCTTAGATGATCTCACCCACAACTTATAGTTTCTACGACCCAAAGTCGAAGACTTGATAAACCAATCTGTCTCACACAGAAAAGTCTACTGAATATATAAATCTATCTCCCACAGAAATACCTAAGAGTTTTGTTAGTGAAACAGGAACCAATTGATATACCGAACTTATATTCCCAAAGAATAGTCTAGTAATATCAATCATCTCACAATAATCTTAATCGTATGGTAGTGAAACAAGATATTGTGGAATCACAAATGATGAGACGAAGATGTTTGTGATTATTTTTTTATCTTGCTTAACAGAGAATAAATCTCGAGAAAATCTTAGAGAATATAGTACTCAATCACGATAGAAAACAGCAAGATCAGAACAAACAACTACAGATAAATAGTTTGGTGTGGCTTCACAATCCCAATTAAGTCTTTAAGTCGTTAACCTACAGGGTTTTGGATAAAACCTAATGTTAAAGGAGAATCGACTCTAGTTGTAACTAGTATCACACATGAAGTGTGGGGATTAGGTTTCCCAGTTGCTCGAGTTCTCCTTTATATAATCTTCAAATCAGGGTTTGCAATCAATGTTGCCTTGGTAACAAAACATTCAATATTCACCGTTAGATGAAAACCTGATTAGACTCAAGATAATATATTTCAACCGTTTGATCGAACTTAGCTTGTTACACAGAAATGAAAAGTGACTTCATTTAGATATGAGTAACTGTACCTAAATGTGTGCACATTGTTAGCTCAACAGTAGTTAACCAAAGTTAGCCATATGAACACTTTCATATCAACCTTATTCATCTTAACCATAACTAGTTCAAATGACTCAAATGAAACTAGTTCTAGAGTTTTTCAATTGTTTATATTCTCGTAGAAGTATACAAGACACAATTGAAGAAAAATCGATTTTGATTCACTCGAATCAATTCATGAACATTATATCCACGGTTTCCAAAAGATTGCATTCGTTATTATATAAATGTATTAGTTTCTAAACAAACCGATTTTAGAACATAACCTTCTCAAGTATGCGAACGGGTACACATACCTAAGTGGATGGACCAAGTTTGGGTTCTCCAGTATGCGAACGGGTATGCATACCATCCAAGCTTTATTAAATTCCTGAACTTCACGCCAGTACGCATACCGGTATGCATACTGAGTTCCCGAACTTTCATAAACAAACTAGTACGCGTACGGGTATGCATACTATGGTTCCTGGACTTGGAATATCTTGCAACAATTAGCATACAAATATGCATACTCTTCTATATCCAATCATGGCTATTTGTTCTAAACTCCCATTTCAATCATTGGAACATTCTTAGAAGAAGACAATAACTGTCTCACACAAACTATTAGCTTCGAAGCAATTTTCAAGTGATCGAATAATCAATTCAAAACATTTCGGGTCTACATCAAATGAATGTCTCACACAAATCATGTTACAAGGCGATTTTCACATGATCATCTTTTGACTTTCGTCAAGAATATAAGATGAACTTGGTTAAAGCGAAAGCTTACCAACACATATTTCGTGAAATATATAACCGAGTTAAACTCAGCTCGAAATATCAAATGTGTATAATCGAAGTCTATATAACTTTACGACTTTTGTCTCAAATAAGAGATATAGTAGATAGACTTTTGAGTGATAGATGAATTCAAGTCTCCACATACCTTTTGTTGATGAAGTTCCACAAGCTCCCCTTAGTTGTTCTTCGTCTTCAATCAATGAACGACGTGAAGTCTAATGCTCAACTACAGTTTCTATCCTAATCCGAGACTTAGCTATAAGTAGACTAGAAATCAAGACTTATAGTTTTGGCAACTAAACTTGACAACAAGCTTAAGATAGAAACGCTTGCGAGTTCTACCGAGCAGTGCTCTAACAGAAAGAAATACTTATATAACTTACTTGTTGAGAAAAAAAAGTTTTTTTTTGTAAACAATCATTATTTATTTATTTTTAAAAGAAAAAGTTTTTACAAGAAACTAGTTGGAAGCCTAGCAACAAGTTGGGTTCCAATACCTTTTTGAATAGCTAAACCTACTCTAGCGAAAACAAAATTACCAACTTTTACATTTGCATCATGCCTAGCTATGTCATTTTTAAACCTTTTCAAAAACTCGATAGTTTCAATACCAAGTTCAACCAAGGTAGTAAAAGCTATGGTACCTAAATTATAACCGTTAGGACTACATACATCAAGATATTTAACCTGCTTGTGCTCAATAGATTTAGCCAAGGAAAGGCCCGGTGTAAAGGCTTGCACACCACCTTCAGCAAAAGGAGAAACCCTAGTCACATCAAAACAAGTATCAAGGTCCTCTTCCCAATCGTAAACCAAGATATCTGCAGGCCTAACATCACCACCATCACGAAAAAGGATCTCCAAAGCAGCTTCAACTTTAGAAGGTACACTAGCACGATAACAAATATCCGCAAAAGTATCTCTAACAAGATAACACAATGAAGCGTGTGATCACCATAAACATCCATGTCTCTATTGCAGCAGATACAAGAACTGTTGGCCGCAAACAAGGGGATGCCAAGTCTATAACTAAGCACAACACTAAACTGACGTGGCCCAATTTTATGTCATAAACCATCAGTAGGAATAACAAGAAGAAAATCATGTGGCATGTATAGTTTTATTACACTGCCAAGGTGCTAAATCCTTTTTTTTCTTTTTTCTTTTTTTTTAAAAAAAAAGGGTTAAATTGCGGAAGCGATTTCGATCGTGTTTTAGATAAGAATCTAAAACTGCTGGCTGTGGTACCAATTAATAAAGAACAAGCTAGAAGAATGCAACACGGAGATTGCAGGTGATGAGAAGGGAATAAAAAAAATGAGAAAACATATGAAAGTATAAAGGTTTTGAAAAGGAAAACTAGATAGAATGCTATGAAACAGAGTTGTATTAACTTGATAATAATAATTGTCCTCCAAAACAAAGAATAAGCCTGTTTTTATAGGCATGAAGTAGAGTTCTAAAAGAAGAATAAAACATTAAAACATGAAACAGATAGACTTGAGAATCAAGTCATCTGGAGTTCTCAAATTAAGAAACAAAAAGACTTGTGAAACAAGCCAACTAGAATTATAGAAAGAAAGAAAGAAGGAATGAAGAGATGTTCTACATCATATTTTCCGAAAAGTCAATAAGTCAGAAGTTAAAATGGCTTTTGAAAAGCCATTTTTTTCTTTCTATTTCTCACTTCTGAGGAAAATCTCTATTGTTTTAGGTGCAGAAGTTGGTTGCCAAAATCCATCATTCAGGTGTCTGGCCTAAGATTTGTTGGATATTTTCAATAATATAGGAAATAAAATGGTTTTCATTTTTGGTTAGCCACTACGATGGGGAGCGTCCTAAGCCTAATAGATGTAATGGATGTTAGTTGGAGATGAAAAGGAATCTCCAAAGGGTGTGATGGTTCACAAGAGACACATACATTCCCATTAGACACTATTGGTGTCTTTTGGAAGTGAAAAGGCATATCCAATGGGCATGACTTCCCTATAAGTAGTGATGATTTGTTTTCATTCAAATAATGGAAAAACACATCTGATTTCTTTTCTCTCTAAGCATCATCAAAAACTTAATACTGTGTGTTATTGGTTGGGTCAAGGGAAGTACAACTCTTGAATCCAATTACGTTGTTAGGGCTTCATTGTATCCTGAAAGCAATATTTCGCTGACCGGTTGTACTCGCCAATTATTTGGGAATGGTCGAAATAATTGCTGAAAAGAATCGCAAGGCCTTGAAGCTCCAGTGATACAACATTCTTTTCGGTTCTCTGTTTTCTTCGTCCTCTGTTTTTAGTCCAAATTTCCAACAGTTTTCAGCAATTATTTTCTCGGCGGAGGAGGGTGAATTTTTCAAAAGATTTGATGTTATCTAAATCAGTGGGTGGACCGGAACAACTAATTTTTTACGGGTCATAATCAGAGATACATGGTGACTGGATTATGAATAAGGTTTTCTCTTATCAACCAAAGACTTTCTTTTTGTATCAAGGGGAAACTGATAGGAATGATGTGTGTCCCGGTACATCAATTCTAGGGATGAGGCTAAAATATGATTAGTGGAATATCATTTTCTCATCAAGAAGACAACAAACAGAAAGTTCTCTGTAGCGGTATCAATGACTTCAAGAGTTGAGAGAACCATGCATCTGGTCTAGTCGTGTGAATATGATCAATGATACGATGTTTTTTTTATGATTCTGTCAAGGGTGGACGATGGACTAAGAAAGGTTACCAATTAGGGGTATCAATAATTTGTCGTGTGCACATCAAGACTTAGCATTTGGAGTTTCTGAAACTTATTAACTTTCTCAACTCCGTTCAAATCTTCTCTTCCCTTTAATGCATGAGTATTTATATTGATAACTCATGAAGGTTCTTCCTACTAATCGGTTTGATTTTATTTATTTTTTGTGGTCGGAGGAAATTAAACTAAAAGAATCCTGAAAGGGAAAACATGGAGACTGCTGAGATACACCAAAAGGAAGCAGTTACATGGAGAAGGAAATGGTTCATAAATTTGGGTGTCAATTTATGAAGCAGCGTATTTCAAAATTCTCAAGTTTTGGAAAGCGACAGAAGTACGGTTAGTATAACTGAATTTACTTACTGATCATATTAACATGGTGTAATATAGTGTTGGCGTCTATTAAAGTCATTGTTGTTTGCAATCATGAGACTACGGTAAACTGTATGAATAATCAAAGTATTGGTGTATTCTGTAGTCACCATTAGTGGCCGATAGCCAAATCCGGACTGTACCAGTATATGGATTTGAATATTTTCTTTCTTTAGGAATTAAGTGTTAACATAGATCAGTGAGATTTATGTGATGATGCCAACTTAATAATGTGGTTGAGCATTTACCAAACTAGTGAAACAGGTACCCAAACTAGGCTATCACACATTATTCATATTGGATTTTATTTGTGTCTTATGACTGATGTATCTCGTGACCAATATGAATATAATTCATATGAAATGATTATATGATTGCATCTGCACTTATCATTGTTTCAAATTTAAGGAGTCTAGAGTGTCATAAGAAATAAGTACTGAAAATCTGAGATTCTGAAATGCCCCTTACTCATTATGGTTCATAATGTTGTACTTCTAGGCCATGGTACTGATTTAAGTTACTGGATACCATGAAAGTTGTCAAGCACCAATTAAAGATGTCTTCATGTTGCTTCACTATGTTGTGGGCTTTTTTCCTTCCAACTTGAAAGAGAGAGATTTTTATGTTTCTGAGCTTGTGTGTGCAATACTGTGTGTAAGACATCGAGAGATCGTATCATTTCAAGGATACGATATCACTAGCAGCCAACTTCCGTTAGTGGCCAAACGGGAGCCAAATTCAAAGGAACTATAAATTTATACTCCATTGGATTTGAAGATGATTTCTTATAATCATGACTTATTTCAGGTGAATGCTTGATTTATTTTTTAAGTACATTTATCTGTAAAATTTGTACTGGCAACTCGAAACCTATGGCTGTCGGGTTTTTATTTGGATTAAAATTTCTAGTAACGTTATGCCTTGTAATAAATTAGGGATGACAATCGAAAGACAAGGCATAGTTGGAAACCTCTACAGCCAGGTTAATTAAGTTTAAATACTTGTAGAGATTGGAAAATGCGTGCATCCGTACAGTGATGATTTCACGTCAACTGTGCACAGTCTTGAAATGGAGGAAAATTTATATGAGAACGTCATATAATTTTTGTTGGTTTTATTTTAAAATCAAAAGCGTCATAATTGTTGAGATAACAACGGTATGGCATGAACATAAATAACGTGATATGAATTATTGGTTCCAAATTTTAGAAATTGGCATGTCTTAAATGACATCGAAAGGAGTGGAATACCGGTTTATGTGTAACGTATTAGAAGATTGGGCGGCAGACCAAATATCCAACGATGAGGTGTTACGATGTTACCGATGCATAAATTATGAACATTTGCATTACCTAATGTAAAATGTTGTTTTTTGGTATAAATTTGTAGAAGATTGGGCATGAGTAGAGGAGTTACTCATCATAAAAATGTGCTTGTTGAAATAGCAAGTAAGTTGCCTACAAATTTTATATGCCTCTAGTGTATGCAAGTCTGTAATGACTTCTTGTGAATTAACCGTAAATGTTAATTGGGATCACTAGAGAAGTTACAATTATTTTGTAAAATCAAATAAGAACATTTTTAATAATGTTGACAAAAGTTGTTTGCATAAGTAAATGCAATTAATGAGGAGGATGGCTTAGAACCTAACTTGTAGAGATCCCATCTTTGGAAGAAACCATCCCAAGCGGTCTTGATTAATTTTGAATCAGGCTATGATATATATCGTCTCTAACAAAGACTTATAATGAAAAGTCAAGACATACAAGTCTTGTACATTGAACGGTAAGTCAATTACTCAAGAAAGGAGTAATTGCAGTTAACCATTGAAACGGAGAAAAACTTGGTAGGCCTATTTATGAAGAGTCTCCCAAAGGAAATGTTTTCAATGAAGTATACAGAAATGGGACTAAGGTCTGTGAATGAAAGTTCGATCACCCATAGCAGAAACCCAACCTATGTTTTGAAAAAGATAAACAAGGTTCAATGTGGTACCAAGTACCAACAAGTTATGGAAGTGATTATGGTGCACTAAGTCAAAACTTCTCATTTCCGTTTAGTGCAGGTTCTTTAAGAAAAATTAGGATGGATGAAAATCCTTAATAAGTCTAACTTTTTATCACAAGGTGTCTCGCAGAAACACCTTCGAGACTTACCTATATGAGTATGGAAATCAGGCCGTTTCCTAAGAGAGAAAGACCGCTCTTCGAGTGACTCATGAATTCAGGATAAGCACAGGGCCATTAATGTGCTGGCTACAGAACACACAATCCCTGAAAATCAGTATGTGTGGAGATTCCGGTTTTATCACATGGGGTACTTGGTTCAAGACTGGTTTCACCACTGAACCCCGATAAGGCTTTGAATTTCTTACACTAAGTGAAGGTTCAAATCCAAAAGATACCTATCATTTATGTATTGATTTCAACGATGATGCTTATTTCCCAACGAAGCTTGAACTACTTTGGCTTGATCCCACTCGGGTACGTAGGCAGTCACTTGAGTGATGCAGCCACTCCAGTTTTGTAAGTTTTACTTTGTTTTATTTTCATGGTTTTTTGTTATTGAAAATAGGGGGAGATTGTTGGATATTTTCAATAATATAGAAAATAAAATGGTTTCCATTTTTGGTTAGCCACTACGATGGGGAGCATCCTGAGCCTAATAGATGCAATTGATGTTAGTTGGAGATGAAAAGACATCTCCAAAGGGTGTGATGGTTCACAAGAGACACATCCATTCCCATTAGACACTATTGGTGTCTTTTGGAAGTGAAAAGGCATCTCCAATGGGCATGACATCCCTATAAGTAGTGATGATTTGTTTTCATTCAAACAATGGAAAAACACATCTGATTTCTTTTCTCTCTAAGCATCATCAGAAACTTAATACTGTGTTCTTTTGGTTGGGTCAAGGGAAGTACAACTCTTGAATCCAATTATGTTGTTAGGGCTTCATTGTATCCTGAAAGCAATATTTCGCTGACCGGTTGTACTCGCCAATTATTTGGGAATGGTCGAAATAATTGCTGAAAAGAATCGCAAGGCCTTGAAGCTCCAGTAATACAACATTCTTTTCGGTTCTCTGTTTTCTTCGTCCTCTGTTTTTAGTCCAAATTTCCAACAAGATTGGTGAGTAATCCATCACTCGGGTATGTGTTCCCGTCAAATCATATGAGCACACAGACATAACATGAATCATCAAAATTTCATTTAAATTTTTTCTGCTATTAGGCCAATCTTTGTACATTGAACTTCCATCTTGGCTGCAGGCCCAAACAAAGTCGCGATCACATAACAAAAGCTGATGAATCATAACAACACGGCAGAAAGAACAAAATCATAAAAGCATAAAAAAAAAAAAAAAAACTCTGGATACGAATGACAAAAGAATAACCTGAAATTACATAAAGAATGATGTTGCTCTAGATTTGAGACAACAACATATTACTAATCTTAAGGAATTCATGACATGTAAGGGTCTAAAAAATAGAAGAAAAACATAAAGAGAAACATACAACTAAAAACTGCAGGAATATAGCAACAAGAAGAACCTATAGCACACCAGTTTTTCTTCCTTCTAAAGCTTATTCTTCTTCAGGTTTCTCTTAATTCCTCTATCCGCCCTTGTCCCCCAACATATGTACTAGATTCGAGAGAAACTAAGCTTTCTATATAATTTACGGTAAGGCAGGCGATAGTGCTAAGCTTACTTAGTTCTCTGGAACTTCCATGTTCTGGGTCATACAAAACTAGGTAACCAAAACTCTTGAATAGAATTTTACCATCCCTAAAAGACCACAAAAGACTTACAAATGCAATAAAGCTATTGGTAATGTGCTCGTGAGTAATGATATAGCGTCTAGTCCAAGATTCTTCAACTCCATAATCCAGCATCTCCCATACTTCACAATGGGTCCTAATACCATTAACATATGAGGTGAACAATACGCAAAGAAACCCTTCCAGCACTCCCAGAATCATATATGAATCCTTCCTCTTCTCCAAAAGCTCTTCCGATAGTTGCATTTCTTTGAAACTCTCGTCACTGATATCCAAAGAGAGTAAGAAATACTTAACTTGAGGTGTCACTAACCAATGAAAGTACCCATTAACAAGCACTCCATGTTTCTGCAAATGAAACTGAAGAGGTACAGTTTTCCCAGGTTTCCATGAATTTGATGCTAACGAGTAGACTTGCACCAGAGTATCCTTGCTGTCAGGAGGTTCTACAGTGCCTATTACCAACTTGTAGTCATCAGTATTGTGATCATAACCCAACACACTCATTCTAATCTCATTGATTTCAATTGGTGATTTGGGTATTTCTTTATATTCTCTTGTAGCTGGGTTCCAAAGATAAAAAAAATTCTCATCACCATCATCATCAACCAACCTTATGCAAACCAAACCGTTACAAGATCCCACCAATCGAACAAGATAATGTAAAGATTTGAATGGGTAATCCATTTCAATAGAAGCATCTCCAAATTCACACACTGATGATGTTAATGAATCATAACTAATGGAGTAAAGTACCTTACTAGAAGAAGGACCTTCAATCATGAGAATAGGGTTGTCTTTCTGGGTTGTAAAATAAAGGTGCAGTTTAACAAAATCGGAGTTAGAGATTAGCGCATACCAATTCTTGCAAACAGACTTGCATATATCTAATGATTTAACCGGTAACCTCAATAGAATCTCATGGTACATCTCTTCCGGAAGGCTCGACATTTTCACCTGCTAATTGAAAGTTAGGGTTTATGTTTGTTTTGTGCTAAAAGAAACCAAGAAAATGATTTAACGGTGAATGGAGAATATATAATGGAACGGAAAAACCCAACCGCTACGTGGGTATATTTTGGCTCACAATACCTAGACGCCCAAGGCTTTGTGACGCTTGTCTATCTACTAGAATGTAGACTAAAGCCAACGCTATGGGTAGTCCTTGGCTTTTGCTATATTTTGGATCAGTATGTAACACCCCAAGGCTTGTCTCTGTACTTGAATGCAGAGAAATTGGCTGCTTTTCTCTACATTCTAGAGACAGCCAAAAATCAGCCCCCATAGTGCTTGCCCTTAATATACCACACGACTGGAGGGGGCGTGTGTGCAGCGTGCAGAGCGTATAGGATCTGTGATTCTGTAGTTTAGACTTGCATAGGATACAAATCCAAGGCCAGTTTGGGAATCAGGCTAAGAAGGCCGTGCAGCACGGCCAATTACAATGCAAGTCATGATGATACACGTGCACAACGGAAAGCTGAAAGGATCAACTAAGAAAATGAATATTTATTTTTCTGAAGAAATGGTATATCAGACTATCAGTAGACAAGTTTATCAGCAGGCATTACCCCATTGCCATTTACAAAGTTCCAACAGAGTCGAGCAGAAATATCCAACTACCTGACACAAGAAAATTAGGTCTCTTTTTTCCCTTTTCTTTCCTACTTTCCTATAGATATTTTTCATATTTTTCATTACGCAGCAACTGAACACATTTTAAATCATACTCGAATAGTACGATCATTACTTGCGGATGCCAACATGTGAAAGTTCCGGCAATTCCAGCTCACAGTTCACAGCTCCAGAGGACCCGACTAATAAATTGTGCATCCAACTGTGCCTCTGTGCAATACATAAACCTGCAACACATGTTTACTTGTTAAACCCCCAAAATACAAACAGACTGCTGCCTAAACGAACCATACAAACAACACAATGGAAACTAGAAAAGGATGTATGATGACCTGAAGTTGTGTTCTCTTTAACCATTCAGGTGCTCATTTTCACACAAATATGTTGCACGGATCAGTAAATGATGACAGCATGGACTAACCGTTGGGGTGTTCATTTTTCATTCAGTTTTAATTGATGAATAACAGCACAACAATGTTCTAATAATAGCATGAAAGATGCAACCTTCTTTTGATAGTATTCTGATGTAGTTCTGCGTTACAAACCAATTAAAGCATGGAATCATCTGATCCCATGCTACAAATTCAGATATCATAAATCCTTTACCAATCCAGTGTTTGTAAGTATATCTAGCATGTGTTGTCACTAGCTAGATGGCACTCACTGAGGCAGCCAAGGATATGGGAAATCTGTTGGATAAAAATCTTCCAAATTGAAGAAAAAACTTTTGGACGAGGCAAAAGGTACTCTGACCCTCCACACAAGCAAGCACAGGAAAGAAAAGAAAAACTCAGTAGAAATTCTGCCAAAAGCAGGACGAGGAAGTGGAGCTATCTCGGAAGCGGGAGCTTACCCTGATCGACTGCACCCTTTTGTCCATGACTAAGAAGGTGGGCGAGTTTTCCCCTAATGGAAGTGACTAATGACGATGATCACTACACTTCTGACAAATAAAATTATAAAAGATATCTTCAGTTGAAATTTGGCTAATGCTGGAACCCTGGATATCAATGAAAGAGAATAAAAAATCCCCCAACGAAGAACAAACTAAAAGTGTACGAGAGCATTGAAGCATCAGAAGTAAGCAACTCCTTTATTAGCATTGTATACGAGTTATAAGCAAAGTATCAGAATGAAACTCAAGTTTATACACTTAAAAGTAAAGCAACATTGAAACTGAGAACCAACCTAAATTGCCTTCTTGCCAGCATACATGATCGATGAGAGAAGATATGCATTAAGCTTTCCATGCTTCACGGGAAGCGAGATCGAATGACACCAAGAGAGAGCACTCTTGTAAACAACCATGTCCTTTGTATGAGTGCGGACAAAAGTGCTCTCTCCCTTTGTTAAGCGAAGCTTTCAGTCAAGAAAGCTAACTCATCAGCCTGCAAAAAGAAAATAAAATGGAAGCAAAAATAGATTCTGAACCATAGGAGTCATATGACTGATCCATAGCTTACTAGATTCACATCAAAATCGATGGAAATCCGAAAGAAAACATTATCCTCTTTTAAGTAAGCAATTTCACCCGATTAAACATTGTCCATAGCTACCAATTCCAAGTTAACGTCTAAGCCAGTTTGTGCCATCCAATTACTAGAAATAAAATATTTTTAACCTCCAATGATCTGTCATTAAAGTTCCATGTTGGCTGCAGGCACAAACAAAGTCGCGATCGCATAACTAAAGCAGATAAATTATAACAATACAGCAGAAAGAACCAAATCATGAAAGCATGAAAAAAATAATCTTCGGATATGATATGAATTGCAAAACATGAAATTAATCTTGCTCTAGATTGGAGACAACAACATATTACTAATTTTAAGAAATCCATGATATACATTAAGAGTCTGGACATTAGAAGAAAACATAAGAGAACCATATTTCTAATTTTATATCTCATTGATAATTTACTAAAAGCTGCAGAAATATGGCAACAACAACAACAAATAACATTTCAATTTCACCGTTTTTTCAACAACAAAAAACTCCGGATACGAATTGCAAAAGAATAACCTGAAATTCCATGTAGAATGATCTTGCTCTAGATTGGAGACAACAACATATTACTAATCTTAAGGAATACTTGACATATTACGGGTCTGAAAATTAGAAGAAAAACATAAAGAGGAATATAGCAACAAGAAGAATCAATAACATATTCAATTTCACCAGTTTTTCTTCCTCCTAAAGCTTATTCTTCTTCTTCAGGCTCTTAATTCCTCTATCCACCCTTCTCCCCCAACATATGTACCAGACTTGAGAGAAACTAAGCTTTCAATATAATTTACGGTGAGGCAGGTGATATTGCTAGGCTTACTTAGTTTTCTAGCACTTCCATGTTCTGGGTCATACAAAACTAGGTTACCAGAACTCATGAGTAGAATTTCACCGTTCTCAAAAGACCACAAAGGACTTAAAAATACAAGACAGTTCTCCATAATGCTATTGGGGGGAATGATAAAACGTCTAGTCCAAGATTCCTGAACTCCATAATCCAGCATCTGCCATACTTCAAACACATGTACATCATCAACATCTGAGGTGACCAATATGCAAAGGCACAGGCACCCTTCCAACACTCCAAGTGACATACTAGGTTGCTTATTCTTCTCCAAAAGTCCTTTGGGTAATAGATGCCGTTCTTTGAAACTCTCGTCACTGATGCTCAAAGAGAGTAAGGAAAACTTACGTTCAGCTATCACCAACCAATGAAAGTATCCATTAACAAGTACTCCATGTTTATGTTTTTGCCAATGATAGCTAGGAAACCAACAAGCTACAGTTTGCCCAGGTTTCCATGAATTTGATGCTAACGAGTAGACTTGCACCAGAGTACCCTTGCTTCCGTGAGGTTCTACAGTTCCTACTACCAACTTATAGTCATCATTATTGTGATCATAACCCAACGCACTCATTCGAATCCCATCCATTTTAATTGGTGATTTGGGTATTTCTTTATATTCTCTTGTAGCTGGGTTCCAAATATAAAAATAATTCTTCTCATCACCAACAACCAACCGTATGCAAACCAAACCATTACAAGATCCCATCAATCGAACAAGACAACCCAAAGATTTGAATGGGTAATCCATTTCTTCAAATTCACATACTGATGATGTTAATGATTCATAACCAATGGAGTAAAATACCTCGGGGTAAAGTCCCCCGCTAGAAGAACCTTCGAGCATGAGAATAGGATTGTTCTTCTGGATAGTAAAATGAAGGTGCAATTTAACAAAATCAGAGGTAGAGATTAGGGCATACCAATTCTTGCAAACAGACTTACACATAAGTAATGATTTAACTGGTAATCTCAGAAGAATTTCATGGTAGATCTCTTCCGGCATGCTTGACATTTTCAGCTTCTAATTTCTCCACAGAGTGAAAGTTAGGGTTTATATTTGTTTTCTGGTAAAATAAACCAAAGGAAATGATTTTACGGAGAGCGGACAATATAATGGAACTAGTGATTCGTTGTTGCAAATTCCCCAACTCAAAATTAATCTTCCATTTCTAATGGTTTCGGAGATTAGGGTTTTCAAAATTTCTTATCCCCCGAAGGAAAGAGAAAGACAGAGAGTTCAGTGAGGCTTTTGAAGTGCAAATCCATTTCTCTTGGCAAAGCAAGAGATGACTGACGGGAATTTTTCTGCTTTATGGCCAAGCCCTGGCTACGGAAAAAGCCAACCGCTATGGGTCATTATTGGTTTTGGCTCAGTATACCTAGACGCCCAAGGCTTGTCTATCTACTAGAATGTAGACAAAAGCCAACCGCTATGGGTCATTATTGGCTTTTGCTGTATTTTGGCTGAGGCTGGGTCTAACCATCTCCAAGATCCAAGATAAAGCACTGTAGAAGTGTCGTTAATGTTGCTACAGTTGTCATGATTCCCATAGAGTACTGCGTGTGGCTTGGATCCAAGATGGAAGTAACCCCGACACGCGGTTTGAAACAGCGTTTCCAAAAAGCATGAAACGCGGTTCCTAAACGCGTACCAACGAATATTCTAAGGAAATATTCTTTCGAACGCAGTCCCTAATAGCGTGGCACGCTGGATCAAACAACGTATTTTACGTACGCTGGTTCAACTTGCGTGTCGTATATATATTTGTTTGACCTTTTTTTTTTGTACACCCAATTTACACTCTTATGTTATACGACAAGTTATTTGCGTTTACTTTATCAGAGTTAGCTTTGGTTAAACATACACCACTATGAATGAATTGATATTAACATAAGGGATACATGGATTGAATCAATAAAGACTTAGATAAATTTCGGCGAAAGCAAGGCAATACATATTATGTGCGTCAGGCATTTAAACCGTTATGTGACCATAATGGACGAGTTTTGTCTCGTGAGAGTTTACATAGAGTTATGCCCACAAAACCATTAATATCATGTTGTTGATGTGGTTGCTTTAATCTTCTGCTCCATCTTGAGGAGGATTTGGTGATGGTTGTATCGTGTTAAGTTCCGGGATGTTAGCCTTCATGATTAGGTAGCATTGATAAAACATGAATTCTTTTCCTGTATCCCTGGCGTATTTCCCATTTGCATATCGCTCCTACACCCAAAAAAAAGTCATAAGTTGGTAAGTGTTTTTGTTGAAGAATAAAACCAAGTGGTCTGAATAAAACGATGAACTGCTTACAAGCCTCTCAACTGTCCACAATGGACATCGGTTATGGGCAATATAAATTTATTTCTGGTAACAAACAAAAACCCTCACCCCCTTTTTTATTACTCCGAGCCTAACCTTTATTGCAAAAATTGTTCTTTGATGAATATTTGTGAACTGTTGTGTGTAATTTTCAAATACGCGGTTCCAAACCGTATTATCCGGAACCCTGTGAAGGTCAACCTCGGGAAGGGTAACAACACTTACCCATGCATTTGTGATTGCAACATCCTCTTCGACGGTATACCTAGCCATTCTTCGTGTGTTGTAGTTTCCGGATAAAATGGACTATAAGAATCAATCTTCTGGGAGAAGATGTAACCAGATGGTTTAGAATATCTTATGTTTTGCACTATTATTTAGCCCGGCGAAGCAGTGATTTTATAGAGGACCTTATGTAACAGTCCTTTCATGTAGCGATGATGTGTAAGGCTTATCTTGTATTGCAAGTGGGTTGAGAAACCAGATAAAAACCACCCACATGTCAGACACTTTAAATATTTTCCCTTTAATTTATCCTACACAGTTAACCTTGTCTGAATAAGTAATTCAGGATAAAATAATAGGAAGATTTTAAATGATGACTGTTTTGTTTATCCCAAATATATTTTTTGGATACAACGTCTAGTAGGAACTAAATCGTTTTGAAACATAATATAATTTACTTCATTAGTTTGAAATTATTACACGTCCGGCGAAACGATATAAAAGTTCAACGATAGTAAATAAGCAGCATGCCTTTAAACCGGCAGGTGTCCCCATCGGCCGAGTGGTCTCTCGGGAGGGTTTACAAGAGGTATAACCACAAAACCAATAAGAACGGTGATGTTACATTACCCCATACGCCTTGCTATTATCAACGTGTTGAAGTAATCCACGACGTCCTTCAACATAAGGTAGCATTCATAAAACTCAAATTTAATATTATTTTCTTTTTGGAACCGTACTTTCGTCATCCATTCCTACATGCAGAGGAAGATATAATCATTAATTAAGTCCTCAAAACTAATGTTTTAAAAATAAGAAACGAAAGCAAAATATACTTACGATATTATTTGGAATAGAACTACATGTGAGTCTTCTGAGCAGCTTGGCTTGGATGATAGCATATATCCGAACATGTCTCAGTATTATTCTAACATGATACCTTACATCAAATGTTGTTCTTTGCTTAGGATTCGTAAAGTTTATAACAAAATGGTTATGTACCGATGGCCAAAAGGTATCTTTATCCGTTTCAACTCGTTCTACAACTAGAACTGACCTTACTGCGATCCATGACGCTATACATGCTTTTTGATCTTCAAGGGTTGATGTATGATCCATATTGCAGAATACAAATAAAAGATTAGAAGTAGTGATCAAATAAGATGTTAAGACTTGTGGTGTGTAATTATCTTTACAAATGACTCCTTTTATAGGATATTAAGGGATGAGTCCTCCCTCCGACACATTGTAAATTAATTCTTGTGTTAACTGAACAGTATGATAGTGTTTTAGACACGGGTTTCAAAATTTCTGACCGGATGTGATAATGCAAGATGATAGGGGGTGTCGGTCATAGGTGTATCCCCATCATCCAAGGGGTGTTTAAAACAGTAAGGGGAGGGTTTAAAAATGTGTTCCAACCAATTCGTAAGCTGGAACCAATAAATGGCAGGGTTACCCAAGGTATTTCACACTTCAAATTTGGTCTTTTCCTCTATCCCCTTAGATCGTAAGATATAAAGTGAGTTAGGTTTTTGAATTATTAGCTACGATGCACTAAGATGTTTATAATAAAACTCGTAATTATAATACTTGTTTGTTACATCATTACAAGAACAAGAAAAACACAATACGTAAGACCACATTTAACATCATAAATATCTTTTAACCAAACTAAAACGGGCAATAAAACATAAAAACCCAATGGGTCGTCCCACTTCAACTTCATTGATGTGTATCATAT
The DNA here is from genome assembly GCA_023529315.1 of Papaver bracteatum. Taxonomy (NCBI): domain Eukaryota; kingdom Viridiplantae; phylum Streptophyta; class Magnoliopsida; order Ranunculales; family Papaveraceae; genus Papaver; species Papaver bracteatum. The sequence continues at coordinate 607,286 of JAJJWX010000127.1, forward strand.
CGAGATCTATTATGGTGCGCGCCTATACAACCTACTCGGATTGTACTCGTCGAATGCGTCATTCATAAGGAGGTAGCATTCGTAAAATATGAAGGGCCGACTGTTTTTTTCAAGGAAACATGCTTTGGTCATTGTTTCCTGCATGAAGTTAACAAATAATCAAACGATATAGAGAATTTGCTGAAAACCATTATTTTATAACTCTAAGCACTTACAATATTCATATCCCCTGTAATGAGTCCTAGTGGAACGCATATAATTAGTCTCCCTTGGAGGCTCACATACAATTTTACGTCTCTTATTATACTCCCAACCCTGATTCTAATGGCTTGCTTCGATCTACGATTTGGATTCGAAAATCTTTCTTCAAACTTGCTATGGACCTGATGCCATATTTTTCGGGAGGGTCTATCCACACCTTCTGGGATCGGAGCTTTCAATACAACAACCCATGCAGCGACAATTGCAACATCCTCTTCAACGGTGAATTCAACATTCATTTGGAAAACAAATTGTAAAATAAATTCAGAAACTATTAAATAAGATGTTCAAGAATGTGTATTACATTTTGGTTCACGGCAGTCTATTTATAAGAAAAAAAAAGATGTGTTGCACTATGAGTCACTCATCACGGGCATGCAACCTCATTCAGCGTTAGGGTCATTGACCTGTCATTCGCAATAGGAACTCGTTATTATTTATAATAGGTGGACCACACTTTATCACTAACATTAATCCAATTGACTACTATTTCGAATACATGCATGCTAGAGGACCAACAAAAACCCGAAATACATAAATATTATAAAAAGATGACGTCATTGTCGTTTTGCACCTTATTACACTTAGCCCGTGCATAAAGCCTTTCAATCACTAGGCGACCCTACTGGACGAGTTTGGTCTCGTGAGGGTTTACAGAGAGGTACACCCACAAAACCTGTAGAGATGGTGTTGATGTCTTAAGCTTCGGCTCCATCTTCTGGATTGCCCTGAAACGGAGGAGGAAAGAACTCAGGATCATATTTCCTACCAAATTGCGTCTTAATTAAGAATTTCGAAAACCGCTCCATTTGTCCATCTTTTTCCTTCCTCTTCATATGCAACTTTCCCTAGATGATACTTGGTGAAATTCATATTTGGTGTTAGTTTAATGATACTGTTTTTTTTAAAAAAACTTACAGCCTCAGGAATGTTATAACCCCCAGCAGCCATACCCCGGCAACGAACTCTCACATGACTGACGTATCTCTTAACAGATTTTTTCAAGTTTGAAATCTGGCACTGTATTGACTTGGTGCTTCTTGCAGTGTCATTGACAAATGCTGCTCTATATTCCCCTAGTATTCGGTCCTAAAAAAATATCTCCTCCATCTCTCTGCCGATCAAAGGCTCAGAGGCAACAACACAAAAAGTAATAATTAACGCGACATCCTCTTTGTGTGAAAATGCAACCATATCGTGGTATGTAAAAGCAAAAAAAATGGGTATGCTAGAATAAAAAGGGAGATAATGAAACTAAGAGTAGTTTTGGGTGTTTCAGTTAGGCTTAGTTTCCAGCCTACTTATAGAAGGTCTATTATGTGTTTGGTGACAATACTTTTTATCAAGCATGGGTGGCAAAGAAACCCCTGCTTAATCCAAAAGACAGTCGCTGCTCAAAAACACCCAAAACGTTTCTCAAAGGATGGTTACTATTTTCCAGACAAACATATGTGGGTTCAATACTCAAATAAGGTGGTTGATCACTACACCAAATTTGGGGTTTAGCAACTCAGATTCGCAACAGTTTACAAGCTGTTGCTAATTTCTGTTGCAAAAAATTCGCAACAGTTTATAACAGTTACAGAACTCGCAACTGATCCAACCTGTTACAATTTGCAACTAAATCAGGTTGTACGCGTGCTACTCGTGAGTGTGGCTGCACACACATTTAAGCTGACTCGATTTCAGCCAATTCAGATGTGAAACTGACTCGGGTTAGCCTCTAATTATCATCGAACTCTATTTATCCCATTATCTTCTCTCTTTCTCTCTCTTTCTCAATCTCTCGATTCTCTTCCATCATGTCTGAAATTCGAAGATTTCTGAGATCTCAATCCTAAATCAAATTAAGGAAACCTATTATTTTTCGCCTTAGGGTATTGAGGTTTACATATAGAAGTTGTTTTAGGGTTCACTCTCTCTTCTCTAATCTCCAAAAACTCTCAAGAGTAGCAGCACAAAGAAGAAGAAAAACCCTAAACTTCTAAATTCCTTGTAAGTATAATAAAGTATCTCTCTTGATTTTATCTCTATGTTTGATTTTTGATTTTGGGTTTGATTGAATCTGATCCTGTGTGAAATCCCTAAATTTCTAGGGTTTCTGATTTGAGAGATCGTGAAGAGGAACAATGTTTCTTTCGTCGTCAAAGAGTTTGAAAATGGAAATCAGATGGTTCAGTTCAGTAAAAAACCTAACAATCTCTACAACATCAACTCCTTCAAACACTGTGGTAAGGGATTTTGTTAATGATGATTTGGGTTTGAGATTTTTTATGGATTTTGTTTTTGATTTGTTGTTGTTGGTGATTTGGGGTCTTGTAGCAAATGCAAAAAATGTTTCAGTCAAGCTGGAAATTATTAAGGTGATGTTCTTGCTACTACTAAGACTAACAAGCAAAAGAACCCTTCAAGTTTGGTGCACAAAACGATCATGAAGAAGGAATTCAGTATAATGGCTAAGGCTGTTGCCAACCAGGTAAGTTAACAAAACCCCTTTCTTTTGTTATTTGTTATGTAAAGTTTTATGATGCATACATGGATAGCTTGATTATGTTTGTGTAGATGAATTCTTTGATCTGGTAATATATATGATTTGGAAAGATGTAGAATGGTGTCTATTTTTCGTAAGAATATGCTGATGCTGGAATTTGGAATATTAAGTAGCGGGTCTCACATTCTGGTAGTCATTTTGTAGTGTGGAATACCATGTGACTTGATTTCAATCTGGGTAAACCTTGAATATTATTTGGGTACTATATACAAGTATCTGACACCCAAGAACATAAATAATTTTTTTTATAATTTGTGTTTTCTAATTGTTTGGTGTACAATGTTTGACGTTAAAGAGCTAAAGGATGGGCATCCAGATTTTGCTCTCATTGTGGAGATGCAGGGTGACAAACTACCTCATCTTTTCAATTTGGCGTACAAATAATTCGCTCTGCCTGGCTTTGAAGTCGGTTCATACATCTTGGTCAGAGCTGGCGAGGTCTGTTAATATGCATTTGATCTTTTGTATAATAACTCTTTTTAACTTACATTTCATTTTGTTGTTGCTCAATGTTCATATGATAGTCCCTTACTTACAGAATTGGTAAGCTCGTCTTAACACATTGTAATATGTCTGATTCCGGCATGGAACAATTTACTAGCTCTTAAATCATATAGGTTCATCTTAGCCTTGATATCTTCTTCTATCAATATGCTCTAGTCCAAAAGATAAATATATGGCAGTTGTTTATCTGTCTACATCAACCCCTAGCCAAGTGTGTCTGCAATTTTTCTTTCTTTGCCTGTTTACATCAAACTCAACCCAAGTATACCTGCAGTTCTTATTTCGTTAGTTGGTAATTATAATATTAGCTTCAATTGCAGTCTGTTCCAGTTGATGGCAAAGTTTTGCAAGGGAGATCAGCAGTTACAATTTAGCATTTGACTGGTGAAGCCAAACCTGGAGAAATGAAAGTTGGGGATAGCATCCCTGCTGGTGCAAGTAATTTGGATGTATGATGATAGTGAAGGTACATTCTCCTACATCTGTTTCAAAGGTCCATCAGTTTCAAGTCCCCTTTTTTTCTTACCATGTCCATCTTATGCAATCATTACAGTAAAATGTAATAGGCCCTTATCTATGAATGTCATTTTGATCCATTCTTTCAATGTTGGTTCATTTAGGCGATGAAAACATGGAATGAGTCAACATTAAACAGGATTGTCCAGTAGAGGAATAGAGAAATATACACATGGGGATTAAGTAGGTGATTTCCGATATTATGTAAACATTCACATCCATATTTGGGCATTGTTTTAAGTTCACCTTTGATTCTGTCTTACTATAGAGATGACCTCACAGACTGAAACTACATTGTAATGTTATTATTCTTACTTGAGTATACTATTAATTGCTGCAGGTAAGTCCTTCTGCTCGAATGTGTCAAAAACCATCACTAATGTCCAGAAGCTTTAGAGACCTGGTGACAGGCCTGTCACATGTGTGAAATCACTCTCGAAAATCTCAGGTATAACTTCAATACCGTGTCTAACATTGAGTTTTATACACTGAAGGTTTCTTTTATTTCTGTATCATCTGTGTGTTCACATCAGGATTTGGGAAGTGTTGTTGTTTGGGAACTCTTAACTTAGTTCATCTATTTGCTCCCCGTTAATTAATCAATTTATTGCATCAACAAATGATTATGACTCAGACTCGACTAATTGGTTGGTGATTAAAATGTAAACAGCCTTGATATTTTTAATTCCGGAATAGTTATGAGTGTTGGCATACAGTTGAGTGCATGATTTCTACCACTTTTGTAGTTTCTATGTCTTGGATATCATTTTGGAGGATGCTTATAGGAATCGTCTAACTATATTGGTAAGTAAAATGTAAACAGCTGGACTGAAATTGATTTTTTTAATTCAGGAATAGTTATGAGTGTTGGCATACGGTTGAGAGTGCATGATTTTTACCCCTTTTGCAGTTTCTATGTTTCGGATATCATTTTGGAGGATGTTGCAGTCTAAATACTTTTATAGGAATCATCCAACTATATTGGTAAGTGGGGAAGACTTATATCTCAATGTTCTCAGGTAAGTGGTGCTGGCTTTAAGAAAAATGCTTCATCTATTCATTTTTTTTTAATTTTTTTTTTTGCCTTCTTTCTTTTCTAAAGCTCGAATCTAGTTTTGCAAGTTTGTATCCTCCACTTTAGTGTTACTAATGTGTTTTACCAGAGAATGTGTTGCGGAAAATTATTGTGTAACATTTAAAGCTTGAACAAAACAAAAATATCCAATATCAACTGGTCATAACAATTTAGTCCACTAACACAAACTTTGAATGCATTCATCAGTACGTAAAAGGGTATGGTAAGGGAATCCATTTCTTATACCAAGAATACTTATACAATCAATATGTTATATGTAGTTCAGAAGTTCCAGACTAAACAAGGCTTGACAAAGATGGTTTGTCTTTGTTTGCCGCACAGCTGGAGTATTGATACAAATATAGATTAAATAGAGGAATGTTGATCCCAAATAAGTTTTGAAGTAAACAGTACATCTATGAAAACTGAATCCCCCTAGAATTCGTTTTGTTTGTTAGTGTATTTGAGCATCTAATGCTGCGAAAGTTCATTTTGGTCTATTGAATGTTTCTCGATCCACTTAAAACTGTTATGTGGCGAAAATATTCACTATCTAGGCATTTATTTTTTGTGGATGTGAACTGCTCTTATTTGATTGTTGCGTTCATTTTCATCATCTTGAGTTGGTGTTGAGCTGACAAGTTTTTTAAATTTTTGCAGAATCCACACCAGCATATTTCTGGTACTTAATTCACGATCGGTCAATGTCGGAACTACAACTTATGGCTAATCAGAGCAACAAAATATTTGTTGAGACTTGAAACTTCTGCATCCAAAACTCCTGCTGACAAGAAGGCTAAACTGAGCACGTCCCAAAAATCTGGTAATGAGTGTAATTTTGGTGTATATTTTTTGGTGTCCTTGTGATATGTTGGTTTAAGTAAAATTCTAGTTTGTTGTTTCTTATATTGTTTACTGATATGTATGTATGTATGTCCTTTTGTATGTATATTTTTTGTTTCTTATATTCTGCTCAATAAAGTACAACATTGATGTTGTATGCGAGTATATCATAAACTTCAGCCTCACAACCCATGGTGAAAACCTAAATTTCAACCTTTTGGAATGCCTTATGCAGAACAAATGTTCACTGGGGTAGCTGGTTTCCGTCGTCGTAAATATAGTTCTTTGTCTTCTACTATTATACTATGTGTCTAATACTATAGTATGTTAATGTTGCTATTTATAGTTCTTTGTAATCCATTTTTGTTCATAATCCAGTAAGTTAAATATGGTATAATTTTGTAATATATCTGGACAAGCTGATACGTTCGACTTGTTTGTAAATGGTGATTTGGCTCACATGGTATCCTTGTTCTCTATGTAAAATACTCCCTTTTCTTATTATATCTTCCGTGGAGGGAATTGGATGTTGATTTGTTTCACTTTCTTGTCTCAGGAGGTAGAAGAGAACGGAGAAGAACATGAAGAGCAGGGAACCCATGAAGAAGAGGTTGTTGAGGTCGAAGTTGAGTCCACAGATATGAGCAATAAGTGCCCACTTAGAAGCTATATTTGTTTGAGCATGTAGGTAATGAATGATGTTGAGTTTGTCTCCAGGTCTTGTGCCTTCAACTCAAGATTGTATCTACTACTGTTATTACACTTAACATTACAACTGCAGAATTTGTATGTTCTAAAAACTTAGGAAATGTTTATGTACTTGTCATTCTTTGATACTAGGCAAAAAATGCAGGGAACTTGATTTTTGATTTGGAAAACTTGATTTTGTTACAGGGGAAATGGTGGTTTTGACCTGGTCAAAACTAGATTCTGACCGGTCAAAACCAGATTCTGACCGGTCAAAACCACTATTATTTTGATGTTGCAAATATTTCGCAACCGTCTGAGACTGTTGCGACCATCTAATTTCGCAACTGTTTCAAAAACAGTTACGAAATTTTACAATTACAACAGTATGAAACTGTTGCGAATTTTTTTTGCAACGGAAATATAGCCGTTGCAAAAACTGCAACATCGACTTTTGTAACAGAGATAAACTGTTGCAACCCAACTTTGCAACTGCCAGCTATCGTTGCTAATCGCCAAATTTGGTGTAGTGGATTGAATCACGTGGTTAGGGATATCAAATAAAGAAAAAGGAAATCTCCAAAAGTATGAAGATTCATGACAAGATATGTGGGTACAATACTCCAATAACTCTCTTTGGACAAAAAGAAAAAAACAAAAAAAAAATCATTGTTAATAATGCATGGAAAAATACAAGGAAAATATGTCCTTTTCACATGACATATCAACATTGATTAACCAACAATATTGCTTTCTCACTGTTACCACACACATTCATAAATTAAAAACAAAGCCCGGAAAAAAAATGGAAAAAACTTAAATATTATAAATCCATGTCATTGTAGTCTGACCCGCGATACACTTAACCCGTGTAAGAGATATACCCACAAAACCTGTAGATGGATGTGCTGATGTTTTTATATCTCGCCTCTGACTTGAGGAGGAGGGATATTAGATGGTTGTACAAAGAGATCTGGATCATACACCAGTGGAAAGTGTAATTTCATCACATCATAGACCGCATCATCTCTCCATCTTTGGTGAAATGGTCCATCTTCTTCATAATCCCTTCTACCTTCCTCGTACTAGATTTAAATTTATAACAGGTGTTAATACCATATTTTCACTAACAGAAACAAATTTATAATGATTTTAAATTTAACTTACATCACGTTCATTGTCCCATCCATTGGGTAAGTTCATAAAATAATGCCTAACGAAACGTACATATCTTCTAACTTCTCTAACCAACATCATAACCCTCTGTTGCAATAAATAGTTTCTCATTACCGTCTCACCTTGCCATGTGGTTCTGTATTCTACTCGCACCCGATCCCAGAAGACAATGCTTTCTTGGTCGTTGCCAACTATTGAATCTATTCTAACAGAGTACCATGCACCAATAAGAGCAACATCCTCATTGCTAGTAAATCTAGACATTCTTTTTTAGGAAACTGTTACCCAATCGATAAGACAAATATTATACTTTAGGAGGAGATAAAAAAGAAGGTTTGTTTGTGCGTTTTATTTTAGATGAATGAAACTCTATTCATAGAGTTCTCACTAATTGGCCTTTGGGGAAAATTATGGTCACGTAGGGGACGTCTATGAGGTCACATAGGGGTCGCCTATATTCAATTATTTTCACTCCATGGTAGTTCATAAACGTAGGAGGAGATTAAAGAAAAGATATTTACCACTTAACAAAATAACCAACATGTGCGGTTCGAAACACCCCCAATTAAATATAATTATTTTCGGATTCTCAAATACATTGAAACAAATAAAAAACAAAAAAGGAAGGTACATGATAAAAATCTAAACGGATGTCATTATCGCCTGACCCGCGATTACACTTTTCCCGTGTAACAAGCCTTTGAACCCTTATGCGACCCTACTGGACGAGTTTAGTCTCGTGAGGGATTACATATAGGTATACCCACAAAACCAGATTGTATGATATCGTCACGGTGTACGATAGGCTAAAAATTGGGGGTCCATATAGGAAAAGTGATGCCTCATGCTGAGGTAGGAATTGTGATACATAAAATATTTCCCTTCCTTTGGAGGTACAACTGTCGCGCATTTGTATCCTACAGTACACAAACATATATTTAGGATTATTGTTTGAAGGAAACCAAGTAATTCAAACTCATGTATGCATTAACATCGGGAAAACTACAATCATTTGTTCGGACCACCCTTCAGGAACATTGCGATATATTGGTATCTGGATTGCAACAAAGAAATTCACCTCCTTCTTTATGGTGAAGAGACGTGATTGTAAATATTTCAAGGTACGAAGGTTGTGATTTCCAATTATATCGGTAAACTCCTGCGCAACAGACATCCAAAACTCCATAGATTTCTCCTCTGTTAATACGTCTGGATCATTAGATACGTTGCAGTAAGCCCATGTTAGACCTTCATCTTCCTATGACGTGTACTTGGTTGCCATTGCTTGGTAGATACAAGTAGGGTTAACCTACAAAATATAAAATGAAAGTATAAATGTTATATCCCAAAGAAAATTTGTAATCCGTATTGGCAATTTTTTATACCGGTTCCAATGGAGGGTATTTATAAGTTGAATTGGACACATCCAGCGCAAATGTATTAAGTGGTATTCTACTGCCAAATACAAATCCCACACTAAAAACTGACTATTCTCGAGACGTACGGTTTTCGATAAATAGTAAGGGTCGCTAGATAAATAGTAAGGGTACCTATTGAACAGTAAATGACTTTTGGAAAAAGATTGGGTTAATCCTAAATAAGGGTGGTTTGTTCATAGTCGATGGTGTTTTTGATTGGTTATGGAATTTCCAAATCGCTAAGTGACTTTTATTTAGGGTGTAAGGTGATTGCATTGAATAACTTATTACTCCTACCAATATCTTTTGTAATAATGTAATCATGTAACCCCATGTGTTTGGTTTTACCACGCAACTAGTATTTTTGTCAGACTTTTGATATTCTGGGAAGACGCGATTTTGTATCAATGCAATGTTGGGATTTTCGATAAATAGTAAGGGTCGCTAGCTAAATAGTAAGGGTCACTAGTCAACAGTTACTGACTTTTGAAAAAATATTGGCTTTCGTGAGTGGTAAACTATAGTGTATGTATTATTATCCCTATATCTATTTCCACCCTGAATTGTCATGATTTGTGATGCATTATTTAGAGTGATCCAATCATCTACAGAGTTTTCTTGTGTTTCCAGCACTTGTTTCTGACAACATATATACATATTGAATTAACACAACCAAGGGTCGTTCAAATATATCTTCTTGCACGAGATTGGTCTTTCCTTGTCATCCAAGAGGTGTTTAAAACAATAAACGGCGTTTATGAACATGATAAGTTATTTGTCATTAGGAAGGGATGTCAGTGAAAAGTGACTAGGGTGTGTAAAGAGTATTTATCTTACAAGTGAATTGGATGTGTTTTAACACTTTTCACGCCGATTATTATTTTGAATCCTATAAATATCGAGGTTTATCTATCTCCAAACAATAAACACCTATTTTGATACACCTTGAAAAACTTGTCACGGATTTCAACACCTCTCATAACTCTTTGTACTAACACAACAATGGGATCATTTGATTCTATTAAAGATTTGCAAATCACCAAAACATGGTACAAAGAATCTCGAGTAACATATCTCTCTCCTGTAATGCCAGAGCCCGAAACCTTTTGGGCGAAGATATATAACCAATATAGACGAGAATATGGGAATCCAAAGAGAAGAACTCTTCAACAAATTCATGATAGGTACCAGATAATCCAATAGGCCATTTGTGATTTTATTGAAATTCAACAATGCCTCGTCAAGGCCACCCGTATTACCATGTCCTCTGAATAATTTGTAAGTATTTTATAGTTTAATTTTTCCAATGCTAAATTTCCTTTTCTTAAATAAAAACAATAAGTTTATGTCATTGTATTATTGTAGCATGACCTCATTAAAGCGGGTTATTTAGAGGATAAAGGTGAAGCATTCACATACGATGACTAGTTTTCTTTAATAAAACACCATTTGCTATAATTTCATGGTATCCAAAATCCACTTGTTTTGAAGTATGAATCGCTTTGTTTAGATAATGTATGCTTAGGGGACCATTCAACTTGAGACATCCGGTGAAGACTGAAACTATGATTTATGTTAGTGTGGATTTTGTGGGTAAATCTGTTATCAACCCTCACGAGTTTGTTGTTTAATTATGTTTTTAATCATGTTTTTCTAATTATGTTTCTATAATGAACTGCGATGTTTAAAATAAAAGTTGTCCTTCAAAAAGTAGTCAGTTACATCATTGCAATAAGTAAGAAAACACATTACATCATAATCATTACCTCTGCTGCCAATTTGTAACTAACATAGTTAACCACACATAACATTATAAACATCTCACGAAAACAAGATTCGATTTTATATGCGAGTACCAAAAAAATAATTGGCCAAGAAATGTTTGGAAGGATGCCCTAGTTCCGCTTCATACATGGCCATCGCCCGAGCACGATTACCATTTGCAAGCACACGATACCGCCTAAAACGACCACATATATTTTTCAGCATGCTAACGCGATGTTGGATACGTTGGGCATAATACCAAATGCTACCATTCCCCATTTGAATCAAAAAGTCTTCCCTAACTCAAAACTAAAACTCCCTGCTCGTTGGAGGATTTTATGTATTGTGATCCATATATGCAAACTTACAATAACTAATGACCAGAGCGTTATCTTCATCCATTGAAAAGTGTGACATTGTGAGTGATTAATGTGGTGGAAATAAAATATGAAACTTCCAAAGATATTAGATTGTGGAGTGTTTTTCCGAAATTTATACTAAAATTCTTCGATTGGTTTAATTGTAATTTTTAATCGGAAGGAATAAATTAATAATATTGAGATTTTTCCACCGTGAGTTGTCATCATTTGTCGTGCATTATTTTGAGTAATCATGTCATCTTATGTAGCGTGATTCTTTGGTGTAAAGAGATATAGGGTTGTTAGGTAATAGTAAATGACCTTTGAAAGACGCGTAGGCTATTTGTGTCCAGTGAATGCCCAGAAAAAAGATAATGGTGTTACAGAACAAAAACGGTAATAGTAAATGACCATAACTTTTTTGAGAGAGTAATATCGTTGTTTACATGTACCCCCTACTAGGACAAGTACGTCAATTTTTTTTATCAAAGGCCATCCATGTTCATAAACGTCCCTGTTGGTGCTAATCCACACTATAAAGACATCAGTAAGGTTACAATAAAATATCCACATATTAGATAAGATTTCTTCAAAAAAAAAACCCGAGTCAGAAAAAATAATTCAAAAATGAGTTCTTGTCGTAAAGGAAAACAAATAGTTTGTGTTGAAGCCAGAGAAATATGTCCATTGTGTTTCAATGATAACCATAGCTTACTTCAGTGCTCGTGGATGTACTCAAAGTGCCCGCAGAAAAATTGTACTGATATTAAGATGGTAATGGAGTCGCCTAGTGAGAAGATACGGTATTTGAGGTGTATGTACGAAAACTGTTGTGAAGAACCCCAACTCTTGGCAGATGCAATGAGGGCCAAGGAAGACGAAATGATCGATGAACTTTGAAAAAAGTTGAAGAAAAAGGGAAAAATTAAGATCGAAAACCAAAAGATTGCTTCTTGCTCGACCCCTGACTGCGGGTTCTTTATGAAACTCCACCGCTCAAAAGATGATAGCACCTTTGGGAAACATTTTTGGAAATGTCCAGAATTTAAGTCGGTGGAATGGACCGAATAGGTTTTGTTATGGTATGGATGAAGTTGGGTGAGGTTGGTGATATAACTTGTGGTTTATTTTTATCGTGTGATTAAGTTTGGCGAAGAGCGGTTTATCTTGTTAAGTGTGGTAGTGAGTTTAGTGTGCTTGTATGCTTCTGTTGTAATGTGTTGAATTTAAATTTCTTCGATGTAACAAAGAACTATACAAATGACTAGTTTTATTATAAACCTCTTACTACATCATAGATAATAATTAAAAAACCTAACTCACTTTCGTAGGAATCACGGTTACACTTAGCATGTGCAACAAGCTTTTAAACCCTTAGGTCACCCTAACGGACGAGTTCAGTCTCGTGAGGGATTTCATAGAGGTACACCCACAAAACCTTTGCATTATACTACTAACACACTAGAAAAAAAAACAAAACAAAGTAGTTTGCTATTATATGCGAGTACCAAATAATCCGTTCACAAAGAAATGTGGTTGTTCTGCTTCATACATTTCCATCGCCGTTGCACGATTACCGTTTGCAAGAACAAGGTATTGCCTGAAACGACTACAATACCCCTTGAGTGTGGTTATGCGTTGTTGGACACTTTTTGTGGAATACGCATTTCCACCGTTCCCTAATTGAATACTAAAATCTATAAGAATCTGAGACCAAAAATGTCTTCCCATTTCATGGTTTTCTGAAATTCCTAACAAATTAAATACCCTACAATAACTTATTACTAGGCCATTATATTCCTCCATTGAAAATCGAGGCATCGCCCGTGTTTATTATGGTAGGAAAAAAATGTGAAACTAATAGAGTTTTGGATTTAAGATTTGCATATAGTGGTTCGGTTTATATAGGATTTGTTAGCTTTAGTTTTTGTAAAAGAGACCCATTTTGATTTTTTTTTAAATTAAATGAAACAAAATGATACGAAATTAACAAAATTGGTGGGCCTCAAGTGTAATGGGAAAATAAAATAGATTTTTAAAACACTGGATCCCAAGTAACGGACCACATACAAAGCTACAATTGAAGAAAACACACAAAACAAATGACAACTATTAATAATAGAGATACTCACGCAATACTCAAATAAAACACTAATCTATTAAACATATTGGCCCCACCACCTTCTTTTGGTTGGATCACAACTCATAAACTCTGTGGGGTTTTGGAACTAGAACGGTACTAGACTACCACAATGATTTAATTTGAAAGCAGAAATTTAAATTTCTTTATTTGTTACTGCGAGCTTCAAATATCAAAGCGGCTTCGAAATGATAAAACGACTCTTTTCTCCATTTGGTATATGCTTCAGGTGTCGCAAACGGGTCACCTATGTGCATGTCGAGAAACTCATTGAATTTGGTGCACAATTTCCTAACATGAACAAATCTACCACAAACGTGGGAATCTTCATAATCAAACCATGGTTTTTTCCGTTTATCGCCCAACCTTCCTTCGAAAGGACCATCCCTAACATCTGCCCAAAAAAATTCCTCATGTTCATGCTGGTCGGGATGGTCCTTGATTGTGCACCAATTTTTGACCCATTCGGTCTCTTCCTCAACTTGATTCATTCTTTCCCTTAGGTTACGTTCATCTTCAACTCTTTTATTTAACGCCATTTTCTCTTCATATTTTTGTCTTGCCTCTGGGGACATGGTTTGATAAGTGGTAGGATATCGTTTATTAGCTGATGAAGATGAAGTTGAATTTGAAACAGCTTGTTTGCTTCTATTACTTATCTCTGATTCCTTTTCGGTGATTGATTTGGTTGTTCGGTTGCATCTTCTAAGTATGTTTTCAATAGTTGATGATGATGGAGTTGACATCTTCAAATAAAAAATTAGCAGTAGAGAAAGATTACTCTTAATAACGTACCATATGAGACTGAATAGGTTATCCTGTTTATTTAAACACAATGGAAAAACGACTATTTTTTAAATTCATAACTAAAGTAGCTTTAATGCTATAAAGGTTATTTGGAATACTCATCATATTTTTAAATTAAATAAGTCCCCAATTTTGTCGTATTGACAACCAATATTCAAAGAACGAGACGATGGAAAACAAAATAGTTTAAGTCCCAATACATTATTTGGGATAAAGACCATTTTGTTTTAAATTGAATTAATTACATTATTTTTGGAATACTACACAACTTTAAAAGTTGATCGAGACGTTGGAACCCGGAAAAAACGGAGAGACAATACTTTATTTGGGAAAACGACAACACTATAAGTTTGTTGTTTTGCAAAATCAATAAAGCATGTCTGCATTATTGGTTACAATACTGTGTTGGATACCCTGCAAACACTATTAAAGGAATCAGAGTGAACACAAGTTAGGAAGTAATGAGTGTCCCTTACCACACAAAATAATCACTTAGACCCATACCACAAGGCGTATCACAACCAAATTATAAATAAAAAGAAATGTCCAAATACGTCTAGCCAACACCACACTAAAGATGGCTAAGAAAATTCCAAATATAATAAAGTTTTTTCTTTAACGTACACAAACTATTTTTGTCATTTAATTTTTCCCGCAAAATTATAAAGTTCCGTAAATTTTTCCTTACTTCACGGATCTAAAAGCATAATGATCTTTTGAAAATAGGATAAAGGGGATTCCCACTAATAATAAAAGTAACGGGGAACATGTCAGAAGCGTAGGGGACGCCTAAGTGGTCATGTAGGGGGCGGTAAATGATGTACTTTGGGAAGTTTTAAATAATGTCTCAGATGTCATTGTCTAACACAAGTGGATGGTTGTGTACCTCACTTTAATTTTCTTATAAAACAAAAAACTAGTCGACAATGAGATTCACAACTGGTTCAGATAAGCAATAGCAAAAAAAAATTGGTTTTTTCTTTACAAAATTATTAATCATCCAAAAATGGTCGACGCCGACCCATGGGAAGGTTTTGATGAAGACGAGCTTGCGGCGGTGTTAGATAGTTACTCGCAGGTCACCCAACAAAGTTCAATGGAGTTTTCAACAAACACAAGGTTTGATATGCCTAACATATCAAACCCATATGATAACCACAATAAATCGGTTGTCGTTGACCTCAACCCATGTCCATTAGTAAAAAAATCAAAGCGTTTAATCCCTAACTCACATGGTGCCTCTAGTAGCCGAAAAATCATTCCGGGATTGGCCGGAGAGCTTTAAAAGTTACAAGATCTCAGACATCGAAGGATAGTAATGGGAGAGGAAGATGTATCTACACAAGTCCTCCAACGATTAGTTGCGGATGACAGTGAAGGTGTTAACGATCTTCATTTCCAGACCAAACCTTGGTTCTTTGCACAAGAATATTACGCAGAGGGGAGAACCGCTTTGGGATCTATTAAACCAATAAACCAAAGAATCGAAAGGTTGGTTATACTGGTCGAGGAGCAAAGGAAATATCTCGATGACTATACTTTGAAAGTAAAGGTGATTTGTCCACTTAGTAAATGATAATAAATTTTGTGATCAATTATTGAAACCCATTACTCATTATTGGTATTTTCTAAAAAATTCCAGGATCCGAGTGGAAAAATGCCAGCAAATGTCCATCGCAAAGTGGTTGAACATCCTGACTATGGAAAGCATATAAGGGTGGGAGCGGTATTAGTTTTGAAAAAAGTGGTGATATTTTCTCCAACGAAGAAAAACTTTTACATAAACATTACGCTCCACAATATCGAAAAGGTATGTTAAAAAAAAATCAGACGTGATTTCATAAACCTTTATAAAATAAAATTCTTAACTGCATTTATGTTCAACATGTCATCCCTTCAGATTCTAATGTGGTTGTGATTGGTCGTCGACAAGTATGAGACTGAATAGGTTATCGACCAAATCTGTTTTAATTTCAAACACTGTTGTTAAAGACGTTATAATTGTACTACTATATATTTAAGTAACTGAATAAATTGAACTTATTTATGCATCATTTTTACTACTGCAAATTGATATTAATGCGACATTACTCAACTAAAACATATAATCACTCCAAACATTACTTCGTTTGAAAAAAAACATACAACCACACTAAACTTCATAAAAAAACTTTAAATCACTCTCAAACCACGGTTACTTAATTAATACTCTCTGGATCGTATTCTGTCTGATGCGCCTTGAGAATATGAAAAACGGCATCATGTCTCCATCTTTTTCCACCGGTTTCTCTCTCTTCGTACTTTAGGTGACCTTTGCGGTACTGCAGCCAATTTCATAAATTAAGTAAAGAAAAAAATAATTAAATAAATTCATAGAATATCACAACTTATTATTCAAAAATACTCACTGCATCTTCATGGTTCCATCCGGCCGACATGTTTATAAAGTATGGTTTAATGCAGCCCACATATCTAAAAACTTCTTTTTTAAGTTGTAAACTCTGCGTTGTAACGCCGTAACAAATCTATCAGTCTCCCTCCCCCACCCGATCTGGTTCTGTATTCAGTTTTAACAAGGGACCAGAATTCATTATTGTTATAAATTGTTCCTCTGGGTTCCCTGTTAACCAAACACTAAGCACCAATAAAAGATGCATCCTCATATCGTGTAAATTTCGCCATTTTTACTAACAGCATCGTACCTAGAGAAATGAGAAAGTTAGCTTACCAACACATGAAACTAATATTTAAAGTCTGGAGGATGGGTGTTTCAGTTATGTTTTGTATGCATTTCGATTTCAAAAGTTGGGTTTATATGCAGTCTAACCGTTGTAGGCACACTTCAAAAATTATAAATTATCCAATGATACACACCATTCGATCCTGCCAACCGTTGGTCATCTAACGGTTCAAAGACAAACGTTGTTTGAAACCCCGTGCCGCGCTGTTAGAAATATCATGACGCGCTGTTTCTAACCTCGTTCATATTCAGAGCCTTTGGATCGCCAACGGAATAATCAATCCAATGGTTTCTATCAACAGAACGTTAAACAATCACAACGTTCTTATTTTACACACCCTATAAATACAGTTTGGTTTCAGCCAAACTAGACACACCGAATTTTTTTAAAGTTCCCATCAATACTTTCGCATTTCTATCTCTCGCTCCAATACTCCTGCTCCTTTATTATACATGGCAAAATTTACTAGAAATGAAGATGTAGCTATAATAGGAGCTTGGTATGCGATAACAAGTGACCCGGTTACAGGTATGGAACAAGAGTCTAGAGAATTTTGCTCTCGTATTGTAGCTGAATACAACGCACGATGAGAGGGCGACAACACCAGAACTCTGGAGTCCCTCCAAACAAGGGTAGGCACTTTGAAAAATGAGGTCAAAAGGTATGTTGGTCATGTTAGACAACTTTTCAGGGCTAACCCAAGTGGAAGCAACCCGGAAATGTTGATAACATTAATTATGCGATATATAATATTTTGGCCCGACCCACTACTAATACCCTTTTGTGAAATTTATTGCAGTACCAGGATGAAGAGGTACTGTACGAGGAAGATTTGATTGATCCAAAACATTGGAGACATGAGAAGGTTTTTCAAATTTTGAAGCTTCACTTTCCCAAGGAATATGATCCGTCGATCTTAGTTCCTCAAACTTTAACCTAAGCCTCCCAATAAAGCCAACCTATGAGTGATATGGAGAATAATGATGAAACTTTTGATGATTCACAAACCACCGTCGGTGAATCCTCAGACCAGGGTAGAAGAAATACATTTTTTACGGACCGAGGTCCTAGACGTGGCCCGAGTAGGGACAAGGAAAAACGAACTAGACTGGAAGAGAGAAGAGTCACTGAGGGAGTGAACCAGACATTAGAATATTTCCAACAAGGGTTGGACAAAGGTTAGCATGGGACCAACAAAAAGCTCAGGAAAGGATGAATTTTCTTCGAACAGACGACGGTGGTCCATCTATTAGAAATTTAGCGGCGAGCAACGAGTTGATAGCAGCGAACACCCAGCGTGTGACTGACATGGAGATAATGAAAATTGATCTGGGACAAATAACCGACGACATGCAAAGGGAGTATTTCATGAATCTGAAAAATGAGATTATGCGTCGACAGGGGTCAAGTCGTCGTTATACCTAATGTTGAACAGTTGGTTGCATTCAACTCTTGTTATGAATTTAAGTATTTAGTTAATCCTGTCGCATTATGTAATTTGGTTTTATTTTACCTCGTTGTAGTATTTAATTTCCCCTCTTGAATTAATTTCCAATGTAGCAGTTACTTAGTATGTTGTACCCCTTAATATTCTTTAAACTTCCAATTTGAATAAAACCACTTTAAACCCAGTTGCATTTGAAATAATACGATATTTTTTATTAGAATTCCATTACAACATATAATCATTCCACATTGTAAGCGGGCACAACATCCTTTAGGAGCTCGTACAGATCGTCATACATGAAAGGCCTTTTTGAATTCGCACGAAAATCGATCCTAGCTCTTGTTTTCTGTAAAAGTTAATAAAATATAAATAAAATTATTCGGCATTCGTATTTATAATAACAGTCTTAAAACTCGGTATTTATGGAAGGATATGTTTACTAACCCAATCCTCGTATGATAGAGTAGGTTGGCTTATGTTTACATGAAGCAGACATGCAACAAAAGCACCAACATCCGTCGTTATCAGACTAATTTTTTTTTTAGTGCGGCTTTAGTTCTGTCGTTGTCGTTTCCGGTAAGATCTTCAAAGTTTTGAAAAACATGGTTCCAGAAAAGTTATTGATCATCTGCAACCCCCCCCCCCCCCCCCAACCACAACCCCACCCCACGGTGGACCTTGATTTGTTACCGCAATCTATGCTCCCATAACTCCTAAATCTTCTTCACCACTAAAGCGCATTGCATAAGTTTTTTAAATTATTTAATAGTTTGTATGACACGTTAGATTAGTGGACTGGTTTATCCGCAATATCTTAAACTTTGGAAAAAATTGTTCTCACTTGATATTATAACTCATTGTAGAGGATTGTGTTTCAAACTATATATATTTTTTAAAGATGTTAGATACTTTGTGGGAGTGATATTGAAAGGAAACCTTACCGGCGTTTTTATAGTGTTGGTCAGATGCAAAAGGGATGCGTATGAACAACAAAGGACATTTAAAAACTGGTCATTTGTAAATAGAGAAAATACTCTTTCCAAAAAGTTTTGGTCGTTCACTGTTAAAGTATATGTTGATTAGTAGCTATACATAGGCTCTATCATCGCAATTGGATATGGTGAATGATAAAGGGATGTTTGTAGTGAAACCGTAGACATGTGAACGTCTGACCAACAATTATAATAAAAACACAAATGTAATCCAAAATGAATTGTACTAGTTGAAAATTGAAAGTGAAATTTCATTCTAAAATCTTAAAATGTCATAGGAAATAATTAAAATTAAAAAAAAAACACAACAAGTTTTAAGAAACAAGTGTAGAAAAAGTCATACCAAAGGAAACAAGTGAGGAAAAAGTCTTACGAAAGTAAGATAACTGCATCCTACTCTCTGTTCTCATAAAAATTATCATCATTAGTTGGCTAAACATCTGCGTTCTCATCCACATCGGTAGTACCCTCATAGGAAGTGGGGAGGCCATCCTGCACCTCAGCGGGCCGACTTCACCATCTCGCAATCCTAGACAATGACGCTGCCAAATGTGCTCGGTTATATTTGATTGTAAAAATCTCCAGCGGGCATGGTTTTTGTAATAATTCCGCGCTTCTCTCATGTTACCTTGTACTGGAGGTGTTTTTTTATCTTCCATTGTAGATATACCATACTGTATCACGATACTCATGTTCCACACAGATGTTATGCATTATTAAACACACTCTCATAATTGTCTGAAAGTCACGATGAGACCAGTAACGACAAGGATTCCTAATTATACCCTATTTGGACTTAATACCACCAAAATCATGCTCCATGTCCTTCCTCTTTGCGTGGTGATATTCATTAAATTTCTTATGGATCACCGGCATAGTATCGCGTCTCTTATAGCTATGGACCACCCCCGGAATTTCATTGTAGATGCCGTCCACCAAATAGTATCCATGCTCGTACTCGTGACCGTTGATGCGAAAATTGAAAGTAGGGGCTAAGGCGTCATTGTCTCTATCAAATAATCCCGACTGCGCCTACACATTCAAGTCGTTGTTAGCCTCGACCTCGACCTCGCCAAAAATAACGGTTCCAGAACCATCTATCGCATGAGGCAACTGCCTGTAAAATAAGATTTGGTTTCTTAATGTGTCCTATGTGTCGGCCTGCTTCTTCGGTAGGACATAACCTCCACTCCCAATGGGTTCAATCGATGCTCCCAATCATTCCTAGAAAACCACGAGCTTCGTTCTGAGCCAATAACCTCCTAGTATCTTCGGTTGTTGGTTGCCTCGTGTAACGGTCGTTAACAATCCAAAGAAGTGCATCCATAAAGTTTTTAACGTACATGTATATGGTTGCCGCAGCCATCTGGGTGTAATCGTCGAGGCTATCTGCATCTACTCCCTTTTCCATGTGTTTCATGACGGCAAGCATTTTCATATGTGGAGAGTGACCCGGGATGTTACAAGCATCTCTTCGTTGTAAAAAATCCTGATCTTGGGCGCAAATTTGAGGCAATATTTTAAGAAAAATTTCTCGGGGCAAACCGTGACGTCCCTTAAAACGCTCAGGTATGTATCTGCAACCGAGGTTGAAGTAGTCCTGCATTATCTTGGCATCTGAATCCACTCAGCATCTGTTAATGGTTATTCTGCTCAAAACCTGGACGGGTTCGGGTTGGTGAAAATCATGCGCCTCCTGCAAAATTTGCTGATATATGATTGTGTAATTTCTATGGCTATCATCGTGGTACCGTTTAGGGTATGTCGCCTCTCTCCGTCGTCGCATATATCTAATGATAGAGGACTCCATTTTTCAGCTAAAATAAAATTTTATCAGTATCGCAGTGGATTAAAAACGGTCTATTGTTTCGTAAATGTCACCAGAAAAAATATAAAACGCACATAAACATGAAATATGAAGAGCATATAATATGGATAATACGATGTCTAGCATACCTGAGGAGAAACCAAAAATATCATACAAGAACAAAATAGCAAACATATACTAAGGCCTCGCTAATCAACACAGTTTTAACCAGTTTTACTAGTCTAAGGGAAAAAGCTAGCTGACTTTCTGGCACAATTTTCGTATCAACACCATCATCACCTCTCTGACCACTACCATGAACACTATCCTGCCAACTTCCACCCAAGATCTGCCCTAAAAACTCACTAGAGTTTGGTAAATCACTAAGCATTGGCGAGACATTCCCCATTGACGGGTTGGGCTCTACAGGAAGGTTACTCTCAACACCGTAAGGGACATAGTAAGCATTCGATGCGGATGGGTCTGCAGCTGGACGCTTGCGACGTGGTTGGGTCTCCGGCAAAGATACTCTTGCGCTATAAGTGCTGGGAAATATATGTTCTTCCTGACTTGAGTTGACTAGGATGTCAGATGTTCCGGAACTACGAAGGGTTGTGGGGGTGTTATACAGCGCTCAACGACGAGTCTCATCATATACCACTTGTCTGCTAGATTGGATCAGCCAGTAATCCTCCCCCGCAAAATGGTGTAACTATTCCTAAGAAAAATAAATAAAATAAACATTTTTATTTAACAATAAATAATCTCCAAATGAAAATGAGATATAAAAGGACTAACCTCCGAGGTGTTGATATCAGAAAAATTGTATGGGTTCTCTGCTTCCCTGGGGACTGAAACTAGCTCTTCTAACGAATATTTGTAGAAAGGCACGTCCCATTGTAGGTTCGGGAGTTGCGTCATGGACTGTCCTGCTTGGTCATGTGTATTTCTGGGATGCCATGGGAGGAGGTGGGTATTGGGGCATCAAACTATGGGGTATACCTGCGTGTCCAACTCTGATATCATCACGTGTGTGTATGTGAGTTGTTTTTTTCCAAAGAGCTCCCACGCTATGATTTTTCCAAAAAAAAAGGAATACACTTCTGTCATGACAGGAAGGTAGTGGTCTTTTGGATCAAGCATTGTACTATCAGATACGTCCTCCAACCTAGGGGGTTGCATGGGATAACTATCGCACCTAACACGTGCCTCATACACCTCTCGGCCAGATAAGCAGAAGCTCTTGTGCCGTCCTTAACACACTTGAAAACAAATCTCCTACTAGAAATCTCCAGTGCTGCTTGGAATGCATCAGTGTGTTGGTGGGCACTATCTCTAAACCAGGGGTCCCAAATAACCGCATCTCCCATCCTCATATCAATCTGAACGCGTGCATCGGACACAGAGTGTTTGTGAAGATCTAATTGTCCCCTATTCCTAAGGTTCGACCCAGCAAATAGAAGAATAGCAGGGTGTGGATCAAGTTCATCATCTCTTAGGCTTTCCTTCAAAATCGGTTGACAATTACATAAACAAAAATAATACCAGAATTCTAAGATCATCGACATGCCACCCAAATCCTTTTGTTTGCACGAACTCAAGTCATCCAGATGTTTATACAAAACACACAAAGCTGGAGTACCCCAATCATAAGACCCAACAACATCCAAATTATCTAACACTACACACCATCATTTATCTACTCTAAGACTCAAGTCTGCAAACAAAAAATAACCAATACACCAAAGCAAGAAGATTCTAGTCAATTCATCGCCGATGTCTGTGTTGTAAAGATTTTCCCTACTTCTTATGTAATTATCCAAGTGAGAAATTCGCATAGTGCATGGCTTGGAATCATAATCTCCAGGTTTCAGACCCTCATTTTATCTTTAGACCATAACATCTAACACACCCCGGAAATACCTAGCATCCATAGCTTCTAGTTCTTGCGGCGTCATTGTTTCCTTTGGTAATTCTGGGATTGGCTTGCCTCCTCCGATTGGAATACCAGTCAACCGGAAGAAATCTAGAGGGGTCAAACCTATCTCAAACTTAGGGAAGTGAAAAGTTCTAGTCTTCTTCCACCACCTCTCACATATAGCTTTAGTTAATCCCTTATCCGCATACTTAAAATTAAATTCAAATACGGACTCAAAACCACACACTTGAAGAAGTACAATTTCACGGGGGTTGTGCTGAACCACTATTTGGTAAAATTTATTTACGTCTTTCCAACTACTTCTAAAATTTACGTCTCGCTGGTCACCTAACTTCTCACATTTGTGTTGTGGTGGTCCGACACCTCGAGATAGTTGGGATAACTTCTCATACCTAGACCAATCGACATGCTCCATTATCTAAAAAAGCAAAGAGTGAAGGGAAGCACAATCAACAAGTGAATAACAAACAATCATCCACACAAATTAATTTATGCACAATCAATTTATGAATTCCCACAATCAAATTCACCTCACATTGAGGTATGCACAATTCTCATATGAAAATCTCCATCAAAATGATATAAAAACATCAATTCCACCCCTTTAATCTTCTAAACATCAACTCAAAAGAATACATGACTTAATCCTTAAACTCATTGCAAAATGCTCTATTGAAAACCTCCAACAAAATCATATTAACAATATCAATTTCACCCATATAATCATCTCAACATCAACTAAAAACACTACATGAGTTAGTCCTCAAACTCTATGGCAAAGGCTCAAAACAAAATTGTTAACATGCTTATCAAATTACAAAGTTCAAATACATTCTACCAAGCATAAACACAATTAAATCAATCAATCAATTTATGAATAAATCATGAATTTTTGTTTCACCTAAATTAACCCCAAATACCATAAACCCTAAGTTCACATTTCAATTTTTTGAAATTTAATCAAAAATTATCCTACTGCTCAATCAACCTATCCAATATTCATTCAATACCTTCGAAATCACACCATTAACTAAAATCAAAAACAAAAAAAAATCAAAAAAATCAATCAAAAAAAAAACATTACTTACCTTGTGTGGATATGTTGATCAAATCGCACAAAAATACCACCAATAGTTTTCCCACCTCTCCTACAACAAAACCCTTGTAAGATTGATGCTCCTTAAACACTAAATCGGCTTTAATCCACCCATGGAAAATGAGGTTCTACGGATTGTTTTTGAAGAAGAAGAGAGAAAAAGAAAGAACATAGCGGAAGGAAGGGGCGACTTCTAGATGATTTAGGGTTTTACAGGACACGCATTTTGAATCCGCGTATTGACCAGTCAACAAGGTCAATACGCTGTTAGAAACAACGCTTTTGAGTTATCCAATGATACGTGGTTAGAAAACGCGTGCTGCGCAGGTTCAAAACGCGTATCTGTTAGGAATCATGGATCCTCATTATGCCCAGGCGATGTTTTTGGGTGACGTGGATCCAAGCAAAAGCTTGAATCTTGGACTGCGATTAGGCCCAGCCTCAGTATACCTACTTCCACACCCAAAGCTCGTCTATGTAATTGAAAGCAGAGAAATTAGCCACCATAGTGGTTGCTTTTCTCTACATTCTTGACACAGCCAAAAATCAGCCCCCGGTGCTTGCTCTT
The DNA here is from genome assembly GCA_023529315.1 of Papaver bracteatum. Taxonomy (NCBI): domain Eukaryota; kingdom Viridiplantae; phylum Streptophyta; class Magnoliopsida; order Ranunculales; family Papaveraceae; genus Papaver; species Papaver bracteatum. The sequence goes on from JAJJWX010000127.1 coordinate 631,977, forward strand.
AATATACCATACGACTGGAACGGGGGAGGGGTTGTGTGTGCCGCCTGCGGACCGTACAGGATCTGTAATTCTGTAGTTTAGACTTGCATAGGATACAGAACTAAGGCCAGTTTTGGAATTATAATGACGTGTTGGTCGTGCAAACAACGGAAAGCTGAAAGAATCAACTAAGATAATGAATATTTATTTTTCTGAAGAAATGGTATATCAGGCTATCAGTAGACAAGTTTATAAGCACGCATTTACCCCATAGTCATTTACAAAGTTCCAACAGTGTCGAGCAGAAATATCCAACTACCTGACACAAGAAAATTAAAGTCCCCTTTTTCCATTTTCTTTCTTTTTTTCCTATTGATATTTATCAAGTTCGCCAGTGGACGACTCCCTTTTTCATTTTTTTTTACGCATCAATTTAACACATTTTAAATCATACTCAAATAGTACGATCATTAATCGCGGATGCCAACATGTGAAAGTTCCGGCGATTCCAGCTCAGCTCCAGAGTACCCCAAGTAATAATTTGTGTGCACCATAGTGGTTGCTTTACTCTACATTCTAGACGCACAGCCAAAAATCAGCTCTTAATACACCATATGATCTGTGACACTGTAGTTTAGACTTGCATAGGATACAGGCCCAAGGCCAGTTTTGGAATTAGGCTAAGAAGGACGTGCTGGGTCGACCAATTACAATGCAAGTCATGATGATACAGTGCTAACAACAGAAAGCTGTAAGAATCAATTAAGAAAATTTTGAAGATATCAGAAAATCAGTAGACAAGTTTATTAGCAGGCATTACCCCATTGCCATTTACAAAGTTCCAACAGAGTCGAGCAGAAATATCCAACTACCTGACACAAGAAAATTAACGTCTCTTTTTTCTTTCTTTTTTTCCTATTGATATTTATCAAGTTCGCCAGTTGACGACCCCCTTTTTCATATTTTTCTTTACAAACCAATTGAACACATTTCAAATCATACTTAAATAGTACGATCATTACTTGCGGATGCCAACATGTGAAAGTTCGGGCGATTCCAGCTCACAGTTCACAGCTCCAGAGTACCCCAAGTAATAATTTGTGCGCCCAACTGTGCAATATATAAACCTGCAGCACACGTTTACTTGTTAAACCCCAAAAATACAAACAGCCTGCTTCCTAAACTATCATATAAACAACATAAAATGGAAACTAGAAAAGAATGTATGTTGAGGTGAGAAACCTGAAGTTGTGTGCTCTTTAACCATTCAGGTGCTCATTTTTCACACAAATATGTGGCCCGAATCAGTAAATGACAGCATGGACTAGCCTATGGGATGTTCATTTTTCATTCAATTTTGATGATGAATAACAACATAACAATGTTCTAATAATAGCATGAATGATGCAACCTTCTTTTAAATGATGCAACCTTCTTTTAATAGTATTCTGATGTAGTTCTATGTTACAAACCAATTAAAGCATGGAATCATCTGATCCCATGCTACAAATTTAGATATCATAAATCCTTTATCAATCCAGTGTTTCTAAGTATATCTAACAAGTGATTGCGATGTTGTCACTAAGTAGATAGCACTCACTGAGGCAGCCGAGGATACGGAAAATCTGTTGGATAAAATCTTCCAAATTGAAGAAAAAACTTTTGGACTAGGCAAAAGGTACTCTAACCCTCCACGCAAGCAACCACAAGAAAAAAAAGCCTAGTAGAGAGTCTGGCAAAAGCAGGATGAGGAAGTGGAGCTATCTCAGAAGCGGGAGCTATCCCTGATTGACTCCACCCTTTGGTCCATGACTAAGAAGGTGGGCGAATTTTCCCCTAATGACTCTCTGAACGGGAGTGACTAATGACGATGACCACCAACCTACACTTCTAATGAATAAAACTATAAAAGACATCTTCATTCGAAATTTGGCTAATGGTGAAGCCCTGCATATCAATAAAAGAAAATAAAAAATCCCCCAAAGAAGAACAAACTAAAAGTGTAGGAGAGCATTAAAGCATCAGAAGTAAACAGCTCCTTTATTAGCATTGTATACGAGTTATAAGCAAAGTATAAGAATGAAATACACTTAAAAGTAAAGCAACATTGAAACTGAGAACCAACCTAAATTGCCTTCTTGCCAGCATACAGGATCAATGAGAGAAGATATGCATTAAGCTTTCCATGCTTCACTGGCAACGAGATCGAATGACACCAAGAGAGAGCACTCTTGTAAACAACCATGTCCTTTGTATGAGTGCGGACAAAAGTGCTCTCTCCCTTCATTAAGCGAAGCTTTCAGTCAACAAAGCTAACTCATCAGCCTGCAAAAAGAAAATAAAATGGAAGCAAAAATAAATTCTGAACCATAGGAGTCATATGACCGATCCATAGCTTACTAGATTCACATCAAAATCAACGGAAATCCGAAAGGAAACATTATCCTCTTTTAAGTAAGCAATTTCATCCGGTTAAACATTGTCCATAGCTTCCAATTCCAAGTTAATGTCTAAGCCAGTTTGTGCCATCCAATTACTAGAAATAAAATCTTTTTAACCTCTAATGATCTGTCATTAAAATTCCATGTTGGCTGCAGGCACAAACAAAGTCGTGATGGCATAACCAAAGCAGATAAATTATAATAATACAGCAGAAAGAACAAAATCATGAAAAAATAATCTTCGGATTTGAATTGCAAAACCTGAAATTGATCTTGCTCTAGATTGGAGACAACAACATATTACTAATTTTAAGCAATCCATGATATGAATTAAGAGTCTGAACATTAGAAGAAAACATAAGAGAACCATATTTCTCTATTTCATTGATAATTTACTAAAAGCTGCAGAAATATGGCAACCAACAACAATAACAAATAACATTTCAATTTCACCGTTTTTTCTTACTTCTAAAGCTTATTCTTCTTCAGGTTTCTCTTAATTCCTCTATTCTCCCTTCTCCCCCAACATAAGTACCAGACTTGAGAGAAACTAAGCTTTCAATGTAATTTATGGCAAGCCTGGTGACATTATGATGTTCATGTAGTTCTCTAGCACTTCCATGTTCTGGATCATACAAAACTAGTCTGCCAGCGTTCATGAATAGAATCTTACCATTCTCATAACACCACAAAGGACTTACAAATAAAAAATGGTTTCTGATAATGCTCTCATGAGTAATGATATAACGTCTAGTCCAAGATTCTTGAACTCCATAATCCAGCATCTCCCACACTTCACGATGAATCGTAACACCATTAACAGATGAGGTGACAATTACGCAAAGGCACCCTTCCAACACTCCAAGATTGAAACATGGATTCTGTTTTTGATCCAAAAGTTTCTCTGGTAGTAGTTGCAGTTCCATGAAACTCTCATCACTGATATCTAAACAGAGTAAGAAAAATTTATCCTGAGCCATGGCTAACCAATGAAAGTCTCCATTAACAAGCACTCCATGTCTTTGCATATAATAAAGAAACTGATAAGGTACAGTTTGCCTAGGTTCCCATGAATTTGATGCTAAAGTATAGACTTGTACTAGAAGAGCACCTAATTTCCTAAAACCTATCACCAACTTGTAATCATCAGTCTTGTGATCATAACCAAAAGCAGCTAACTCATAATTTATAGTTGAAACATTGGGTATTACTATTTTCTTATATTCTCTTGTGGCTGGGTTCCAAAGACAAAGAAAACCCTCATAATCATCGTCAACCACCTGTATGCAAACCAAACCATTACACGATCCCACCAATTTAACGGAATAATGTAAAGATTTGAATGGGTAATCCATTTTAATAGCAGCATCTTCAAACTCACACGCTGATGATGCCAATGAATCATAGCCAATGAAGTTAAGTACCTTATCAGAAGGAGAACCTTCAAGCATGAGAATAGGGTTGTTTTTCTGGGTAGTAAAATGAAGGTGCGATTTAACAAAATCAGAAGTAGAGATTAGGGCATACCAATTCTTGCAAACAGACTTGCATATAAGCAATGATTTAACTGGTAACCTCAAAAGAATCTCATGGTAAATCTCTTCAGGAATACTTGACATTTTCAGCTTCTAATTTCTTCAGAGAGTAAAAGTTAGGGTTTATGTTTGTTTTGTGGTCAAGCATACCAAAAAAATCATTTCACGGAGAATGGAGAATGTGGTGGAAGTGATGAATCGCTTCAAATACCCCAATCAATCCTCATTTCTAATTTAGGTTTTTCTCGAGTGGAAAGAGAAAGACGGAGAGACTGAGAGAGAGAGAGTTTAGTGAGGGCTTTTGATTTATGGATAGCCGTGGCCAAGCCTTGGCTACGTGCAAAGCCAACCGCAATTGGCTGACCGGGTTGCAGCCTTGGCTGAGCGTACAGGTAGGATCTGTAGACTTGCATAGGATACGGAACCAATGCCAGTTATGGAAGCAGGCAAGGAAGACGAATCATGATACACATGCTAAGAGAAAATGAATATTTATTATATTTTTAAAGAAATGGGACATCACATTAGCCAGAGTTACATTGTTCCAACAGAGTCGGAGACAAATATCAAAATTACATGAATCAAGAAAATTAACCTTTCTAAATTGGGGCCTAGGTAGATTAATTGGGGCTTAGACTGGGTCTTATGGGCATGCCCAAGGGCTTCCCAAGAAGAAAAACCGTGGCCTAAAGGGGTGATTCCCGCAGAGCTTCCCTAGTGTGCGGGAATCCCAGCGGGAAGACTCCTGGAACGGCTAATGGTTAGCCGTTCCCAAAAAGAAGAAAACGGTTATCCATTAACCGTTATTGTTAAAATAACGGTGAATCATTGGCCGTTTCCAAGGAACGGCTAACCATCCACCGTTTTCTATTTCCTTAAACGGTTAATGGTTACCCGTTCCTTGACCTTTTTTCGCTTACACTCCGTGTACACTCATTTTCAGTTTACGTTTTGTGTTACCATAAGTGAAATTTACGGTATCGGGTAGATTCTTGTTTGTACAATATGGTAGTTGTAGCGTACACATGGAGTTGGCAAGTCGTATTTAGTGAACAAGCATATGTAACTAAGTGACAAAGATTGTATCTTATGTTATTTGGTTAATTTTATTTTATGTAGTACAATAAATGAAAATCACTGGAAATTAAACCTAACTCACTGTCGCAGGCATCGCGAATGCACTTAGTTGGTGCAACAACCCTTTAAACCGTTTAGCGTCCCTAACGGCCGAGTTTTGTTTCGGGAGGGTTTGCTATAGATTTACCCACAAAGTCATTAGTTTTGGCACAACCAAACTAATCTCCGTCATCATCCCCACCCTTTTCACGGCATAATATATCGGTATCGTACTCCTCGGGCAACCTCTGCTTCAGAATTAAATAACATTCGTATAATTGGAATGCTTTACCGGTTGCATCTTCGTATTTTTGTTTCAAATGAAGTTCCTATATTATACAACCAAATATCAAAATTGTGTTATTAAAACTATGTAATGAAAATTTTAGATATTAGTTCAATATTTGTACACTTACACATTGGTCGAAAGTCCATCCTGCAGTCATGTTTCTTAAAACTGGAATCAAAAAACTTAGGTAAAGCTTAACCTTTCTCTTAATATTTGGAACTCGGTTTTGTAAAACTCTAGATGTTCTCTGGTATGGGTTTCCGTTCCTAACCGTCAAATGTAGAACCACAAGGTCCCATAAATTGATCCCTGAAACAATATTTCTTGTTTTTATTTCAGCGACAAAGACATTAATCCAAGAGTGGATGATAGCTGCATCTTCAAGAGGGCTGAATCTGGCGACCATGACTACTAAAATAATAAACGGAGGTGATGAAAATTGAAGAGAAGCTATATCTAGAAAAAATAAGATGTTGATATTTGGGTTGTGTTGTTTTGGTTTAGAGAAACATTATTTATAGTACACTACCCCTTTTTTTGGTATCTCAATTTTCAAATGTTACTACTGTTAATAGGGGCTACTCTAGTCACTTTGTTTACTGATGCATGTATGTCGGCTCGAGTTTTCTTATCACAAGTTGTCGGTTTAGTCATATGACTCATAATTTTGTAACATAAGGGAACTGTAAGTGAGTTTTCTTATCACCAGTTGTCTTTTTCGTTGGTTCACTCATTAATTTATTAAAGATTCGGATATTGAGTTGACGGATCAATGTTTTTTTCCTCTTTCGACATATCAACTCACATCAATTATTTCGACTTAATTATTATTTGTTTTATTTTCTTTATCTTTTTATACGTGGCCATCTAGTATTTTGGTCAAGTGCAACTTGAGCATGGTCATAATGAATTTTGATTTTTGGAATCTTTAGTATGTTTTGTTGTGACCTATTTGGTCGACTACTTTTACAAATAAAGAATGTAGTTCTCTTAAGAGTCGTCAGATCACCAATAGTAGGGTAAAAAATATATTTTTTCTATAAAATCCCCTATATTGGATCGGAAATACCATACCCTCTTTCCATTTGCAAGTTTTGTAAGTTAAATTTCTAGTAAGTTTTTTAACAAAATATATGTGATGAGGTTTAGTAATGAAGAAGATGTCGGTGTTGTGGAAGCATGGATTTTAGAAACTAATCGAGCCACAATCCCTGGAGAAGTGAACGAATCAACCGAATTTTGGAACCGCGTTTTAAAACATTTTGAAGATATTACCGGAAACGACAATAAAAGAACAAACAAGTCTGTAACAAACAGATTCAACCTCATTAATACTGAAATCCAAACCTTTGTTACTATTTTGTTTGATATCAACTTGATGCATGCATCATTGTCATACGAAGATCGAGTAAGGATATCATAAAAACTAGTTAATATGTTGATTAACTAAGTACTGTAATGTCAAATGTTTTATGTTAAGTTTTGATGTTAATGTATATTTTTGCTTTTTCAGAAAATGAAAGATCGGATCGAGTACCGTGAAGACAAGAAGAAGCCTTTTAAATTTGGTGCATTGTATGAGCAATTGAAAGATTTTTTACTTTGTTATAATGTTGAATGAATATTAAGCTGAATAGTATTAAATTCCAAAAAACAATGGATACAATAAGATTAAAGTTAACAAACACTATAACTATATAAAAGCATTTACAAATTAAAATCATAACTAATTAACAACACCACTAATTTACTAATAACCCGGAAAATTAATTAACCATTAAACAAGACGATTAATAACCAAGAAAACCAATTAACCATATTAAGAAAGTAAAATTAACTAATTACGAGGATCGTATCCCAACCGGGTACATATTTCCTCCTGCATCTTAGTTACTGCATATTTCTTCTATTCAGGCATCCCTTCCACATCCGTTAATAACATTTCCATATCTTTTTCCCTAATGGACATTTCTTCATTGTGGGATTTTTTCTCTCAAGCTAAGGTATCCCTTGTCCCATTTTCAACTACTTGGCGTATTAGCTGATTTTCAGCTAATTTTTCTTCATTTTTGACTGCATCCTTCTTCTCAAAATACTGAATCATGTTGTTCCAGCCTCGTTATGCAACTTTATCCATCGAATTTTCCATCTTAGCCTTGTCTCTGTTAAGTCCCCTGGCTTTATCTTTTGCAAAAAAAAACGTGTTTGTGTTTCCATTGGTGTATATGTGCCATCACCTTATTCACTTTCAGAGATAACCATAGCAATCGGGGTTGACGGGCTAGTTTTACCATGATGGGACCTTAAATTCTCCAGGTCGCAACCTTGAACATGCTGCCTCAAAACTGCAAAAACCGCGTCATGTTTCCAAGGTTTTCCACCCCTTCCTTCAACAAACTTCATTCTTGATTCTACGTACTGCAAGCATACATTTAGCAAGTTTCAATGAAGTGAATCCCGAAATAAATATTATCAAATTAAATTAAATTAAAATTAATAACGTTTCTTGTATGAGGAAACTTACTATTTTTTCATCCGTCCATCCACTAGGCGGGTTCCTGAGAAAAGATGCAACTATCGCAGCGAATCTTCTGCAATCTGATTTGATGGCACTTATTCTGTTTTGAAGTGCTTTCCAAGTTCGGTTTGTACGAGAGCCAAACGTACGGTGGTATTCCGGTTCGATTTTATCCCAAAAAGTATCGGAATCTTGATACCTACTGACTACTGAATCAGGCGCAAACATAACATAAGCCTTTACAATTTCCAAATCTTCTGCTCGTGTAATATTAACCATTATGTTTTCAAACAAGTACAATAAATTAAACCCAAAATAAATAAATAAATGCAGAGAAATATAAGATTTTTAAGTGATTTGTTGTTGGGTGTAGTAGTATGATGGCTAGATTTGGATTTGTGTTGTTTTTTTGTTACCAAAAATGAGATATAATACAAGGCGTTTTTAAAAAATAACCATTAGTAATAACGATGTATGATTAGTTGTTTTTGTTTTTGGCCGCATGATCATTCAACCCGTTGAAGATCTAACGGACAAGAATTAGAATGGCTAACACTCGACCGTTTAAACGGTTTATAGTTAGTCGTTTCACGTTGGCTGCCGTTAGATCAGCAACGGTATTTTAAATCTAACGGTTTACCATAATAACGGCTAACAATTAACCGTTTTCCTAAACAGTTTAAATTCGCACCCATGTTTAAATATTTGAATCTGAGGTTCACTTGACTCATATCATTTACACACAAAAAAATTTAGCTCACAAGTGTCATAGTTAAATTTATCTAAATTTTACGTTTACATTTTATTATTTTCTGTTTGTTTGTTGAAAAAATATAATGTCTCTTTTTAGTGAACAAGAAGATGTTAAACTTGTGAGAAGCTTTTGCACTATAGTACAACGACTAGAGTTTTTGGAAATGCCAGCGGAAACTTTTTGGAATGATATGTCGGTGGAGTTTCATTCTGGAGGGGGTGTGAGCCAAAGGTCCACGAATGCTCTTAGAGGTCTCCTAGGTTTCCTTAAGATGAATTGCAGGGAGTTTAGGATATGTCTACGCGAGGCAGGTAATGACGAAATCTTAGCCAGAAATCTGTTTAGTCGGAAACGATGGGGAACATTTCGTCACTCAAGTGTTAAAGATATATTTGGAGTGCATTTGCACATCAATCCAGAACATATCGTATAATCTACCGAGTAATTTAGAGAATATAATATGCTTATTTTATATTGGTTGTGTATTTCTATGTTGTGTTATCTAACATATGTAATGTATTTTATTTTATTTCTGCAAATATAATGTTTTTCTGAGTAGCTTAAAATGTAATGTTTTTCAAATTTGGCTGCAAATGTATTATTTTCTAAAATTAAATTTGAATTTGTAGTAACCATGTCTCACCGCTCACATAAATTAAAAACATATAATAAAATCATTCATAATCGGATCCTAAAAGAACTTGTCCTGTCTCGTACTAGTCTTGATCAACATCAACCTCGTCTGTGTCTTCTCCGAAATCCAGCTCATTGTCTATCGCATCGCCGGGCATTTCACCATCCCGTAGACCTTGACCATGTCGTTCCCATATATGAGATGCTAGATCGGTACGAAGTCTCTCCTGAAGAACTTGGTTTTGTAATGACTCGCTTGTCTGCCTCATGTATCAAACTATAGGTGCATGTGGGGGGTCTGGCACATATTTCTAGTCCGGGTCACGATGTTAATCCCCTACAACGATATTATGCAATATCAAGCAGGTTCTCATGATTGATTTCATATCTTGTTTTTCCCAGTAGTTACATCTATGGTAAAGGATCCTAAATTTACTTTGAAGTGTCCCAAATGCCCATTCCACATCTTTCCTCTTTGTCGTTTGATATTTGTTAAATAACTCCAGAATTGGAATACCACTAGGTGCACCATAAGCTTGGACTAACACAGAGTAACTCTTATAAATTCCAATCGACTAGATAATACCCCTGCGTGTACTGGTTACCATTGATAGTATAATGACAAGGTGGTGCAATACCATTGAGATTGTCATCAAACAAATTGGAGGACTTCAAAACATTAAGATCATTGCTTGATCCACCAACTCCAAAATACCCATGCCAAAACCACCTATCGTAGGAAGCATCGCCTCAAGAACACAGGTGGGATAACTTTTATGGACTGTGTATGTTCCCGCCTCATCCATCAGACATACCCTCCAACCCCAATGCATACAGTCCATGCTTCCAAGCATTCCTAGAAATCCTCTAGCTGCGTTTTCCTTCATCAGCCAGTTGATATCATTCACTGTTGGAAGTCTCATGTATTCCGCATTAAACCCAAACATAATTACATCACAAAACTTCTTAATCTAATAGTAAATAGTCAAAGCAGCCATACGGTTATAATCATCAATGCTATCGGGTGGGATACCTTTACAAAGACACTTCATAACGACATACATTTTCATGTGCGGGCTATGATATGGAATTCTTGCAGCATCTTTTGTTTGTCGAAAGTCGGGGTCAACCTCACATATTTTGTGCATAATTTTTAAGAAAAGGGGTCGATACATACCAAAACGGCCATGGAACTTTGTCGATTTCCAAGTGCAACCATCATTGAAATAATCATGCATCAACCTTGCATCCGCTTCGGCACGATTTATATTGAGTGTTTCTCTCTTCGTCACTTGGGTTGGAACGGGTTGATGCAAATTATGAGTATGTTGCAACATACATTGATATAGCATGAGAAGATTTTGATTTGTATCTTCCTCACTTTAATCATCGGCAAGACGAACCCCCAATTTGATTGACATATGTCTCCTTAAATACATTCTTCAATCAACAACAACACCAGAGTGACAATGGTGTTAAAATTGACATCTAACAAACATAACGCAAGAATTCAAGTAAAATTGACATTTGCAAATATATTGCAACTAAAGTGCACCGTTTTATGACCGCAATAATATCTAAAACGTCTAAATTACATATACAATTAAACATGGAAGCTAAACTATCTCATTTTCAATCACACCATATCATATAACTTGTAAATAACCAATAAAATTAGACATAGTAATTAAGGTTCCTAAAATAAACCGTCTTAAAAAAATTTAAGTCCTCACATGGTTGTCAAACTAATTGAATTTATGTTTAACATCAAATAATTAATGAAAATGTTTTCAATTGATAAAAACCAAAAAAAATTTAGAGTTTTAAGTTTATTGGATTACCTATGATTTGAGATGCTTAACCTCCTCAAAAATAACCCCACCTTCAATAAGAGCTTCCTCAACAAACCCAAAACCTTAAATTGTGTAGGTGATGTTAATTTGGTTTTTTAGTTACTGTTGAGAATATAATGAATAGGAGAGGGGAAGAAGAAGAATAGGATGAAGGATGAATGAACTGTGTTCGTTCGCAGGGAGTTTTTCCTAATAGTGGAACGGATAATGGTTAACCGGTTCAACTGATTTTGACTGGTCAAGATTACATAACGGTTAATCCTTAACCGTTTAACCTAAAACGGACGTTCATTAACCGTTATATGTAGAAAGGGTGATCAGTGTCCGTTTTCATCCTTGAAAACGGCTAACCATTAGCCGTTCTTGGAAGTGTCCGGGGAAAACCGTAAGACCCAACCTCTTCCCAGGCTGAGGTGTAAAGTGGTTTGGGAAGTGGCTGGGAAGAGCCACTAGACCCAGTCTTATAGCTACATGACAAAATAGGGTCATTGAGTAACAATTCTTAGAAACCCCTTATCCATTATATATGTTAATACCTAATATGCCCTTCTTAAATTAGTGGTAATTCGGATAATTAAATATTATTTAATCAAGTTAATCCTGAAATTAACTATGATTAATGCATAATCAACACTTGAAAAAAAAAAAATTCAAGAAAGACTCGATCCAGAATCAGTTGATGTTAGTGCATTTGTAAACCGATTCTGGGTTGGGTTTATTCTGAATGAAGATGTAAACCCATAATCGGAGTTTAATCAATACCCACATAAACCGATTCCAACAATCGGTGTTTATATATATCCATATAATCCGATTATAGCTTACTTTCAGAAACAAAATATTCATTACATAGTTTGGGAAATTAGCGCAGTACATACATAGGATTCAGTATGGGAATTCTAAAATTTGACACATCAAATGCTCGTCAATGAACCTCCGAGCACGTCGGTACAACGTCGTATATTCTTTGTGGTGAATGAACTTAGTTTTCCCCATTACGAATTCTCCATATCCCGTTGAAATTCAATGAGTTCTTAAATGTTAGTATGTGAAATTTTGACATATGTATAAAGATGATCGCATTACTCACTTTTTCCCTAAGAGGAGATCGTGGATGATAGTGGTACACCATATTCCTAACTTTTACGTACTCTCGCATTGCGCTTTTTATGTATTGGAATCGAAAATTCAAGTCTCTATATTTACGGTTATTGGGATTCGCGGTACGTCCGTAAAAGAACTCTTTGACTCTCTTCTGAAACATTGAATAGATTTCATTCGGACGTTTAGGGAACGTATCAGGAAACAATTTAACGAGACACAAATATTCAAACGGTTCCCATTCCATTTTATAGGCTAAGTGTGTCATGTGGGAGTGGCTCAAAGAGGTTGTCCTTATATAGATGAAGTCTCAACGACTATTTTTTTTGAATTCAATTTAAACAATCGGATTTTAGAGATCAAAACATAGACCGATTGTGTGCTTATAAAATCTTGTAAAATATGCGTCTCACTCATCGATCTTTTCTAATGCATATGTAATTCTATTCTTGGCAAAAAAAAAACGACACAAAACTTTCCTTCACAGCAATCGGATTTCTTATAGGTATATATAAACCGATTCTTGGCAAAAAAATGCTACAAAACTTTTCTTCTTAACAATCGGATTACATATAGGTACATGTAAACCGATTCTGAAACTGAACCTCTGGGGAACTGTCAGAATCGGATTACATATGTGGACATGTAAATCGATTCTGACTGAAAAATGCCAGAATATGCACAAACATTATAGTTGGTTATTTAATCGCGTCTTGCACAAACACAAACAATTTTCAAAAGAAACCAGAATTAGTCATTCATAAACTAGGAATATAACCAAACATAATTCGATAATAAGTTTAAGACAAGACATAAGTTTTGACTCCATAATTATCCATAGTTAAATACATACACATGAATATAACCATTCATTCATGAACATCCCCACCACGACCACGCCCACCGCATCCTCGTTTACCAGGTTAGGTGCTGCTCGATGCACCTACACTCATCTTTTTTAGGGGGGGATCTCTTCCTTTTCTTCCTTGGCTCCTCCTCCTCCTCACCCATCTCCCCAAACTTTTCACCAGCTTCTACATCTTCGAGACTGTTCAATTCATTGATCAGCTTTTTATTGGCGTTAATATTTTTCCCTTCCCTGATTTCTAGCTTTGCTTGGGTTATCAAGTGCCCGACTCGTCTTCTCTGTTTCAGTTTCAAAGAACAAACATTCAATATATAATGCTAAAACCATTAAAAAAACCGTAGTTGAGTAACAATACGCACCAGGAATTCGAGAGTTATATCTTTGCCCTCTATCTTGGGCCTCTCATCTACTCGTATCACTCGAGTATGCGAAACATTCGGGTACTAAGGCATGTAACCCGTAATTGTATCATCATCTGTTCGAGATGGACCTTGCAGATGATATTTGTGAAAAGCTCTGTCTTCCCAATAATCACATGATGGTAAAGGCTTGTGAACAATGTCAATATCATTATCATGTGATTTTTTTTTTTGTCATTGATTTTGAACATCTTGTGCTCCTTTGGGATTATTTGTACGTAAGCGTATTGTCTTGCGACTCTCGACGGGTTGTACATTACATATCCTCTTGGGTGAAACAAAGGCCCAAAATAATCACTTTGCTCTTCACACCCAACCTTCTTTCCTTTTCCTTTAGCCAAATCCTTTTTGTAAGGATTAAAGACAACATCTTTCGTCGTCAAGTTGTCCAACTGGCGTCTCAACTTCAGATAATCCCTTTTTTGTTGCTTCGGCTTACTTCTGTAGGCATACATGTCTCCATAATACCTCATGTCCCATTCCTTGTTCTCAAAAGCCCTTTGAGCAAATATTGGGAAGTGCAAATATATCCACGCTTGTAGAAATGCCATATTCCCTCCGATTTGGTTCATTTGAGCCCTAGAAACCTTTCTCAACTCGTTCAACGAGTGTGCAATCATGGTTGTGCCCCAAGAGTATTCGTGAATCTTGTCAAATGGTTGCAATAGATGGATAAATTTGGCGCTCACACGGGAACCGGAAACGTCGGGGAAGATAACATCTCCCAGGACGTAGAGGACATAAGCATTGGCCGTGGCGATGATACGTTCCCTGGTCAGCACATTTCCCTTGGCACGAAGCTTCTTTGTTCCCATGAATCTGTCCCTCAGCTTCGAGATATGGAATATCCTCTGCTTTGACTTGCCTACCAGCATCTCTGACTTGGTATTCTTCTCATCCTATTGGAACACATCCTTGGTGAACGCGTAAATCTTATCCCACTCAAGCTCTTGCGCATACTCTTTGTGCTTCACTGCTTTACCTTGTATGCTTATCCCGGTAATGAACTTCGCATCATTTGGAGTTATCGTCAGTTCTCCAAACGGAAGATGCAAAGTATTTGTTTCCCCGTAATATCTCTCGGCAAATGAGGAACATAAAGGTTTGTCGTAACCAAGGTCCAAATTCTCGACCGCGGGGATCAAACCTGTTGAATTGACTAGATCGATTACTTCCGGAACTTCTCCAACAGTTGATTCTATTGCTTGCAGTGGCCATTGCCTCATCATACTCACTGACGTTCCTGGCTTCATAAGACGAACGTCATCCTTGTGATCTTATAAAACAAAACAAACCCGATGGACTACATTCAAAACACTACACGAAGAAGACATAAGCACCCTTGTGTTATCAGTCGAACACCACAACCCTTAGCCCAGTACCAAAGAAGACTAGTTTCGACTACATCTGAGGTATATTCTGCTAAGGTAACCCAAGCCTACCCAATAGTTAGTGAAACCTGCATGCACGTACGTTAATTGTAAACTGCATTCATTGTTGCACAAAATGCGAGACATAAGCACCCTTGTGTTACCATATATCTTTTTTTTCCCTTTGAAACAGGAAAATGACTATAGAATCCGAAATGAATATCGACACTGGGGCATTGTCATGGTTGCGCGAAAAATTCCAAAAGATGTTGGATACCAAGTTCACGGAATTGGAAGCCGAGACCAAGAAGTTTACTCTCGAGGCCATTGCTAAGTTCACAGGAAAACATGTCGGGGCTGATATGGGAAATGAAAAAAATAATCATAATTATGAAGAGGTTAAAAGGAATAATTTTGAAGAGGACATTTTTGAAGATGTTAAAGATGACATTTTTGATGAAATGGGAGAGACAAGGGCACGTGAAATTTTTTTATCCCAGAAGCTCAAAAAGATTGAAAGGACCTTGCAGAAAATGGGTGAGGATACAGTAGATACACATGGTCTATATCCTTATCCCGATATCCATTTGTCTCATGGCTTCACATTTCCGGATATGGATAAATATGATGGAACTGGGTGTCCGAAAACCCATATTCGTATGTATGTTGGGTACTTAAAACCACTGGGTATTAGTGATGGGTTGTTAGTACAATTGTTTCAGAGAAGTTTGACCGGTACGGCTTTAAAGTGGCTGATGAAGACAGATCCAAGTCTAGTTTCGACTTGGAAGGATATGGTCGATATGTTTGTGACACGGTTTATGTTGGTCCCTGAAATTCAGTTTACTCGGAAGTACTTGGAGGCGGTCAAACAAGAACCCAATGAGGCATTAACATAATTCTTTCCACATTGGAGGACAAAGGCATTAGAGCTCGATGAAAAGTTAACTGAAGAAGATATGGTTAATATGATAATGAACTGCTTGAACTATGAATATTGGAATCGACTGATATTGTCTTACCATCCAACATTACTCTCTTTATGGAAGGTGGGTTCACAGATTGAAAATGCATTGGCCACGGGAAGAATGACAAGGTTGACCAGCCCAGAGGAGTCTAATGGGAATAATTGCGGAAGGGCCACATTTACATATGAAAATCAAGTGAATATTGTGTCAGTTGCATCACCTACATGGGCAGATCCAGAACTGGAAACAGAGCAGATATGGACGTCCAAAAAGGAATTATGGGGAGAGAAAGCAGCTGAATACAAACCCATTGCAATATCATCAAAGGGAACCCATGGTCAATTTTGTCTTGACGGAAAATGAAACTAATTTAACCGACTCAATCTACAAGCAAGAAACTGCGATGAATCGGCCCGTCCACATCAGTGAACTCTTCACGGATCAGGTACAAACTGTGAACTCATTTAATTCAACAACTAATCGTCATGTTATTTTGTCTGAATTAGTGGAAGATTATTATGGAGTTGAGAAAACGAGGAACGTGCAAAATTCCAACCGGTTCCCAGCTAAGCCTGTGCATATCTCTGACCTTTTACCAAAGCGGGAGGCACCCATTAGGCCTGTTCATATTTCAGAGATTTTGTCTTATCCCGTTCAACCACCGGCGAGTCCAGTCTACATCTCAGATATCTTGCCTGATCCGTTACATCCAACGAATAAATCTTCGTCTAGGTGGGTGGATCCGTTTAGAACTAAGGGTGGTGACGAAGTTCAAAATGTAGCAAGAAGAAGAACAATTTACAAGCCACCTCATCTCAGGGATAAAAATTTAATTATGCCTCCCACACAACCATCACTCAGGCTGAAGCCTATAGGAAAAGAGGATGAACAAAAAGTGGTAAGAACAATAGAGGATGAGTCAGGTAAGTCTCTAACTCATTATGTTGAGTTAATCCAACCGGTTAAGGGTACACCACCTGAATTTGTAAACAAGTCGTCTATTATTTCCAATTTTCAAAATATTTCAAAAAATCAAAAAAAAATAAAAAACTAAAAAACCAAAAAGATTTTGTTTGTAGGAAAAATGTTTTGAAGAACAATATACTCGGCATAAACAAAGGCGGTGAGAATACTAGCAAACCGTGGGGACTGTGGAACCACCAAAAAGAAAAACCTGAACTGGATAAAGAAGTAAAGTTTGTCAATCGAAACAAGGAAAATCAACATTTAAGGGCACCTCAAAGAAAGAAGATGAATGTGACCAAAATGTGGATACAATGCAAGAATGTGCCAAAACAGAATACAGTGAATTTAGTTGAAGAGAAACCATTACAGTTAAGACTAGAATGGATGTTGAAGACCCATGTCAAGAAGGAAGAAATATCCAAAACACAAGAAGATGAGGTTTTTCCACCAAATAAAGGCAAGATGACAAATCCACTACTTGAGGAAATGGTATCTTACAAGGACGTGTTATTAATCTTGAAGAATGATGGAGCAGCTGATCAAAAGGCAAATAATGATTTTCCCTGCATAAAGTTTAAGAAAGCAATTAATCAAATGGAAGTGAATGATTTTCCCAACAGAAAGTTTAAGAAAGAAAATAATCAGAAGACAATGAATAATAATTGGAGCATAAGGTTCGAAGAAACAATTAACCATAAGGTAATGAATAATTTTCCCAGCACAAAGTTCAAGAAAGATAATAATCAAAAGGCAACAAATGATTTTCCCAGCATGAGGTTCAAGAAAACAACTAATCAGAAGACAATGGATGATTTTCCCAGCACAAGGTTCAAGAATGCAATTAATTAGAAGGTAATGAATGATTTTTCAGAGATAAAGTTCAAGAAGATGAAGCAAGCGGAATTGCGAGAAGATCCAAGAATCATACAAAATAGAAAAATTGTTCAACAATTTGATCGGGGCAGCCAACATGATCCAGGCCCAGTAAGTGTTACTCGACCCAAGAAATACCATACCTAGGTAAGTGCTCAAATCTATCTAAGGGCGGCGAACGTTCATAAAATTTAAGGAGACTTTTTTAGAAGTCCAATATCTCTCTCATAGTGTCATAGTCTAGGGGAAAGTCGTCATCATGTTTGGCCCCTTAGTCAGTCGGTTCGGAAAATAAAAAGGGGCAGAGTTATCACCATATTTGGCCCCTCCCGTCAGTCAGTCAGGAAAATTTTTTTTACTAAGGGCAGTCATCATCATTAGACCCCTCAGTCAGTCAGTAAAAAAATAAAATAAAATAGGGGCACCACCATCATTACACTGGGCCCATGTCATAATGTTCGGTCTTAGTCAAGTAAATAATTTAGAGAGAGATATGTTAAGTCCATTTGTATATCATCTTGAGTCTTGTAAGTCATCTCCTAAAGTTTTATGAGCAACGGACGTCCAAACGGGTAGGTTTTTTTTTTAAAAAATGAAATGAAAAAAAAAAAAAAAAAAAAAGAGAGAAAGAAAAGAAATGGTTATTAAACATCCACTTGGGAAAATTGAGTAGCACTTCATAAAAGAGATAGAGGAAAAGAAGAGTCGTGTGGAGAAAATTGATGATTTGAAGCATCGGACATCATTCTTGGAAAACAGCAAAATCCTGAATCGTTTTACTGTTTGAAGTCAATTGATGAAGTTAATTATAGCTGGAAGATAGCTGGGAGGATTGACAGATCTGAAAATTTGGATGGGGACGGTAATATTTTTGGTGGCATCTATCAGACACGTGGCAGGTCGGGATTCCTAAACCTTAGTACATGTTGAGTATTTTGTTTTTTGCCCTTTGTTTTTGAAAATTATTTTTTTAGGATTTTGTTTTCTTAATAATTTAAAAAAAAAAATTAAAATTTTTAAAAAATAATAATTAGTATTTATTAGGAACATGTGCTACTAATAGCTCTTTTGCAAGGTCATCAATTACAGGTTTCTCCAAAATTTGGACGCAAAACTCAAAGGGAAAGTGAGGCTTACCTTCTACATAAGGATTGTGGCAATCAAGAATGCTCGAGGCAAATTATTTATATAAGGATCCATATGGATCGTAGAAAGGACAAGAGATGATGAAAATATTTTGAGCAAACTCGTAAAGATTGAAGAGCCTAAACTCAGACGATGCAATCGATGTGATGACGTAGCATGTGGTAATAAAGCGCAACCTGTTTTCGCAATAGCTGGTATGGCACAAGTACCGCTTCGTCATGATCTCTATCATGAGGATGTGTACTTGTGCAAAATTAAAATACTTAGAAATATTTCGGCGGAACTCACAGTGTCTTCCCGGATAATTTATAAGTGAGGAATCCAACAAAATAAAAGTGCAAAATTGGTGTGTTTATCTTTGGCATTCAGTTGCACGCAAACTTCTGCCAAAGAGAGGCAACTGTAGACACCCCAATTTTGCATAAACTCGCCGCAAAATCGTATCCGAAATAGTTTAAAACGTTAAGTCTTGTCCGTACCCAAAATAATAATACTAGGTGTCAAACATCCACTACCCACTAGGTGTTAGACCTGAGCTAAAATGATGTCCCATCAATTAGTGCCCATTAGCCCTGAAGTCCACTATGGACGTACACGAAAATGAGCTAAACTGCCTATAGTCCTGAAGTCCAAGTAACTTGGACGTCCACCACTGATTCCATAGTCCAAAGTTGGACGTTTCCCCTAATAGCAAAATGTGCAAATGTCGATACTATTCCTAGCTTTGTGCGCAGGTCTTTCTATGTTAGACGAAATCTAAGGATTAAATGATATATTTTGCAATTTTAGTAAATGGAATAAAATAATTTTTTAAAATGAGAAATAATATTTTTAAAATGGGAAATGATATTTAGGGTTTTAATGTGAGCGGTCCGATCAAAGTCAATGAATCATATGGTTATAGTTAATGGAGAAAGAATATAAATAGAGAGCTTGTTTTGGAGTTTTGGGGGAGAAAAAAATCAGTAATAATAATTAAAAAAAGTGGAAGATTCCGATAGAAACTTAGGAGAAATCTGGGAAGAAAAATTTAGGAGAAACCAAGGTGGTGTTTTTGGATACAATATTGCGGCATAGTTGGTTTATCATAATCTAAGTGATATTGGAACATCTTTTGCAAGGAACATGTAGTGCTTTGTCCTTTATAAATTTAATTAATTGAATGTCGGTTTGATGTTTTCGACTGTTAACATAATTCATCTATTTGTTTCTTGGTTTATTCATATTCTTCGTGTTTCATTCGTGGCTACAATCTATATACTAATTCATGTTTACTTTATTTAGTATTAGATGAGCAAATGAGATTAACATCCAGTTTATGAGTACATTTTATTCATGCATAATATAGAACCGGGAAGAGAGATTTTATTAAGTTGGAGCTTTAATTACACGTCTTTGTGTGGTCTTCGCCGCATGTGACCAGGAGACCTTTCTTTCCTTCTTACATGCTATATACCAAATTGCTATACAATTAGTTGATAATAGTACTTTGCTAAGAATATTTTGATTAGACCGACCGATACAACGATCTTTCTCATGCCTAGTTCTTTGTTAACAATTTTGTTTAATAATAATAATAATCACTTTTCATATTAATTAATAATAACAGATAGTATTAATTTAGAATTTGATTTTATTTATTTGATCGTGTGAATCTAATGTTTTGGTAATTTTGCAGGTTTATAATTTTATGAAGTTATTTTTTGTTTTATATATTTTTTTTTGTAATTAAAACTCTAGAATCCCAATTATAAAGTAGAGGCCAAGTTTCGGCTTGGACGGGCTAGGTGCCTCACACCTTCCTAGCTCGTATTTTGATTTCCGGACTCTCTCTATTTTTGGACCAGTGCCTATTTTGGGTCCCAACTCCCTAAGTTGGGTGGCGGCTCTTATAATAATAATTTCCACGTGATTCCCATTTTAGATATCTAGAGATCCTAACCGATTTCGACGGTATCCACAGTGGCGACTTCACTGGGGATATGAATCTAACTTGAAACATATTTGGGATTTTAGGGTTTTAATTTGACACTACTCGGTATTTGCACACACACACGTGCACGCACCCATTTGCACATTTGCATTCCATTTTGCATCGTCCGAGTCCGAATCTTAGGAAAATCCATGGTTAGTAAGGCTGAACCCTTTGGGCGTTATCAGTCGAACACCACAAGCCTTAGCCCAGTACCAAAGAAGACTAGTTTCGACTACATCTGAGGTATATTATGCTAAGGTAACCCAAGCCTACCCAAGAGTTAGTGAAACCTGCATGCACGTACATTAATTGTAAACTGCATTCATTGTTGCACAAAATCCGAGACATAAGCACCCTTGTGTTACCATATATTTTTTTTTTCCTTTGAAACAGGAAAATGACTATAGAATCCGAAATGAATATCGACACTGGGGCATTGTCATGGTTGCGAGAAAAATTCCAAAAGATGTTGGATACCAAGTTCACAGAATTGGAAGCCGAGACCAACAAGTTTACTCTCGAGGCCATTGCTAAGTCCACAGGAAAACATGTCGGGGCTGATATGGGAAATAAAAAAAATAATCATAATTATGAAGAGGTTAAAAGGAATAATTTTGAAGAGGACATTTTTGAAGATGTTAAAGATGACATTTTTGATGAAATGGGTGAGACAAGGGCACGCGAAAAATTTTTATCCCAGAAGCTCAAAAAGATTGAAAGGACCTTGCAGAAAATGGGTGAGGATACAGTAGATACACATGGGCTATATCCTTATCCCGATATCTGTTTGCCTCATGGCTTCACATTTCCGGATATGGATAAATATGATGGAACTTGGCGTCCGAAAACCCATATTCGTATGTATGTTGGGTACTTAAAACCACTGGGTATTAGTGATGGGTTGTTAGTACAATTGTTTCAGAGAAGTTTGACCGGTACGGCTTTAAAGTGGTTGATAAGACAGATCCAAGTCTAGTTTCGACTTGGAAGGATATGGTTGATATGTTTGTGACACGGTTTATGTTGGTCCCTGAAATTCAGTTTACTCGGAAGTACTTGGAGGCGGTCAAACAAGAACCCAATGAGGCATTTGCAGAATTCTTTCCACGTTGGAGGACCAAGGCATTAGAGCTCGATGAAAAGTTAACTGAAGAAGATATGGTTGATATGATAATGAACAACTTGAACTATGAATATTGGAATCGACTGATATTGTCTTACTATCCAACATTACTATTTTTATGGAAGGTGGGTTCACATATTGAAAATGCATTGGCCACGGGAAGAATGACAAGGTTGACCAACCCAGAGGAGTCTAATGGGAATAATTGCGGAAGGGCCACATTTACAGATGAAAATCAAGTGAATATTGTGTCAGTTGCATCACCTACAGGGGAAGATCCAGAACTGGAATCAGGGCAGCTATGGACATCCACAAAGGAATTATGGGGAGAGAAAACATCTGAATACAAACCCATTGCAATATCATCAAAGGGAACCCATGGTCAATTTTGTCTTGGCGGAAAATGAAACTAATTTAACTGACTCAATCTACAAGCAAGAAACTGTGATGAATCGGCCCGTCCACATCAGTGAACTCTTCACGGATCAGGTACAAACTGTGAACTCATTTAATTCAACAACTAATCGTCATGTTATTTTGTCTGAATTAGTGGAAGATTATTATGGAGTTGAGCAAATGAGGAACGTGCCAAATTCCAACCGGTTCCCAGCTGAGCCTGTGCATATCTCTGACCTTTTACCAAAGCGGGAGGCACCCATTAGGCCTGTTCATATTTCAGAGATCTTGTCTTATCCCGTTCAACCACCGGCGAGTCAAGTCTACCTCTCAGATATCTTGCCTGATCCGTTACATCCAACGAATAAATCTTCGTCTAGGTGGGTGGATCCGTTTAGAACTAAGGGTGGTGACGAAGTTCAAAATGTAGCAAGAAGAAGAACAATTTACAAGCCACCTCATCTCAGGGATAAAAATTTAATTATGCCTCCCACACAACCATCACTCAGGCTGAAGCCTATAGGAAAAGAGGATGAACAAAAAGTGGTAAGAACAATAGAGGATGAGTCAGGTAAGTCTCTAACTCATTCTGTTAAGTTAATCCAACTGGTTAAGGGTACACCACCTGAATTTGTAAACAAGTCGTCTTTTATTTCCAATTTTCAAAATATTTCAAAAAATCCAAAAAAAATTTAAAAACTAAAAAACCAAAAAGATTTTGTTTGTAGGAAAAATGTTTTGAAGAACAATATACTCGGCATAAACAAAGGCGGTGAGAATACTAGCAAACCGTGGGGACTGTGGAACCACCAAAAATAAAAACCTGAACTGGATAAAGAAGTAAAGTTTGTCAATCGAAACAAGAAAAATCAACATTTAAGGGCACCTCAGAGAAAGAAGATAAATGTGACCAAAATGGGGATACAATGCAAGAATGTGCCAAAACAGAATACAGTGAATTTAGTTGAAGAGAAACCATTACAGTTAAGACCAGAATGGATGTTGAAGACCCATGTCAAGAAGGAAGAAATATTCAAAACACAAGAAGATGAGGTTTTTCCACCAAATAAAGGCAAGACGACAAATCCACTACTTGAGGAAATGGTATCTTACAAGGACGTGTTATTAATCTTGAAGAATGATGGAGCAGCTGATCAAAAGGCAAATAATGATTTTCCCTGCATAAATTTTAAGAAAGCAATTAATCAAATGGAAGTGAATGATTTTCCCAACAAAAAGTTTAAGAAAGAAAATAATCAGAAGACAATGAATAATAATTGGAGCATAAGGTTCGAAGAAACAATTAACCATAAGGTAATGAATAATTTTCCCAGCACAAAGTTCAAGAAAGATAATAATCAAAAGGCAACAAATGATTTTCCCAGCATGAGGTTCAAGAAAACAACTAATCAGAAGACAATGGATGATTTTCCCAGCACAAGGTTCAAGAATGCAATTAATTAGAAGGTAATGAATGATTTTTCAGAGATAAAGTTCAAGAAGATGAAGCAAGCGGAATTGCGAGAAGATCCAAGAATCATACAAAATAGAAGAATTGTTCAACAATTTGATCGGGGCAGCCAACATGAACCAGGCCCAGTAAGTGTTACTCGACCCAAGAAATACCATACCTAGGTAAGTGCTCAAATCTATCTAAGGGCGGTGAACGTTCATAAAATTTAAGGAGATTTTTTTAGAAGTCTAATATCTCTCTCATAGTGTCATAGTCTAGGGGAAAGTCGTCATCATGTTTGGCTCCTTTAGTCAGTCGATTCGAAAAAAAAAAGGGGCAGAGTCATCACCATATTTGGCCCCTCCCGTCAGTCAGTCAGTCAGAAAAAGAAAAAAAAAATATTACTAAGGGCAGTCATCATCATTAGACCCCTTAGTCAGTCAGTAAAAAAAATAAAAAAAAATAGGGGCACCACCATCGTCACACTGGGCCCATGTCATAATGTTCGGTCTTAGTCAAGTAAATAATTTAGAGAGAGATATGTTAAGTCCATTTGTATGTCATCTTGAGTCTTGTAAGTCATCTCCTAAAGTTTTATGAGCAACGGACGTCCAAACGGGTAGGTTTTTTTTAAAAAAAATGAAATGAAAAAAAAAAAAATTGAAAAAAAAAAGAGAGAAAGAAAAGAAATGGTTATTAAACATCCACTTGGGAAAATTGAGTAGCACTTCATAAAAGAGATAGAGGAAAAGAAGAGTCGTGTGGAGAAAATTGATGATTTGAAGCATCGGACATCATTCTTGGAAAACAACAAAATCCTGAATCGTTTTACTGTTTGAAGTCAATTGATGAAGTTAATTATAGCTGGAAGATAGCTGGGAGGATTGACAGATCTGAAAATTTGGATGGGGACGGTAATATTTTTGGTGGCATCTATCAGACACGTGGTAGGTCGGGATTCCTAAACCTTTGTACATGTTGAGTATTTTGTTTTTTGCCCTTTGTTTTTGAAAATTATTTTTTTAGGATTTTGTTTTCTTAATAATTTAAAAAAAAAATTTAAAATTTAAAAAAATAATAATTAGTATTTATTAGGAACATGTGCTACTAATAGCTCTTTTGCAAGGTCATCAATTACAGGGTTTCTCCAGAATTTGGACGCAAAACTCAAAGGGAAAGTGAGGCTTACCTTCTACATAAGGATTGTGGCAATCAAGAATGCTCGAGGAAAATTATTTATCTAAGGATCCATATGGATCGTAGAAAGGACAAGAGATGATGAAAATATTTTGAGCAAACTCGTAAAGATTGAAGAGCCTAAACTCAGACGATGCAATCGATGTGATGACATAGCATGTGGTAACCGATTTCGACGGTATCCACAGGAGGTGGGTCATTGATGTTGATCCCTTTGGCTTTACTCCCCGTGGCCCTTCGGTGCAAAGCATTCAAATTTTTACCGTCTTTTCGACGAGGTGCCAAAGGCTTAGGAGAAGAGAAGTCATGTTTCCTCTTATATTTCTTTTCAGTTTGCTTTTGTTGGTTGCCCTTGTTTGGCCTGTAGAATACAGAGTTAAGTCGTAAACAACAATGGAATCAAATGCATTTTTTTTTAAGTCAAGGTACACAATCGGTTTACTCGATATACATATAAAAACCGATTCAGAACATAACAAATACACAATCGGTTTATTCCACTGATCATGTAATCCGATTCTAACAATAAAACCAACAATTGGATTTTTCAAGTGCTAATGTAACCCGATTCTAACAATAAAAACAACAATCGGTTTTATCGATATACATACAAAGTTCGATTATTGACTAAGCATATAAGAATTTTAAGGCTACACAATCGGTTTTTGTGAACACATATGTAATCCGATTCTAACAAAAATTAGTTACAGAAACAATGGCAACAATAATCGGGCTATTTATACATTAACGTCTTCCGATTCTAATTTACATGCAGAACAATCGGTCTATAAGTTTAAGAACATAACCCGTTTCTAAGATGAATCGGGTTACTTAGACATTAACGTAATCCGATTCTGTGAACAAGGAAATGTTTTGATTTCAAAAATTTCTATAAGCGATTGCATGTTACTAAAACCTAGTTTACAGGATTGGGTTCATAGAAAAGTACCTAATTCGACCCATTTCCTCCTGTTATTGTTCGATTAGAGATGCTTCTTCTCGAGCAACCGTTTTCTTCTTCGGTTTGTTTCCAATTGCTTTAACAATTCCGGGGTTACAGTCACTAGGATAAGTGATTCCAGTTGCTTGTTTGTATCTTGATGATTTCGACATTTTATAGAAGAAGAAAACGATTAATCGTATTTGGATCGTCGATAATCCACGATGTTTTGGTTTCAAAAAAATGAAAAAAAGAGAGAGAAGAAGAAGACAAGAATCGGTTTAGGAGAAGAAAAAAATGTTAACTGATTTTAATTTTAGGTTTATTATTAAGAGTTGATGGGTAATTTAGTAAAAAAAAAATTAGGGTAATTTTGGAAGTTTCAATAAATTTAAACACCCCATATCATCGTTTGTGGTGGAAATAAAATTTCGATAGGTCCCAATTAATCTACCTAGTCCCCAATTTAGCAAGGAAAATTAGCTTCTCCTTTTTTTTTTTTTTTTTTTTACCCCTTTTCCATTTATTTCTTTTGCACATCAAGTTAACACAATTTAAACCATATTCTAATACTAGTAGTACAATCATTGATGCACATGCCATCAGGTGAAGATTCCAGCTTAAATACTAGTAGTACACAGCTGCATAATTTCCCAGTAATAATGATTCTAGCGGCTCACCTGTGCTTGTGTAATATAAACCTGCAGCAAATGTTTACCTGTTAAAACCCCAAAATACAAAAGCACCATCTACCTGAAGAAATCATAAATCCAACATACAAGGGGAAACTACAAAAGAATGTAAAATAAGGTGAGAAAGCAGAAATTGTATGCTTTTTAACCATTCATGTGTTCATTTTCACACAAATATGTTGCACAAGTAAGTAAATGACAGCATAGACAACCATTTGGGGTGTCCATTGGCATCCAATATCAATGCATGATTTAGCTTGAAAGATGAAACATTCTACTGAAAATACTAATCCCCATCCTATTTTGATTACGGGCACTTTACACTTTCTAGATAATGGCGACTGGTGAGAAGAGGTTCCTTCAAACTTGTGACAGGTGAATTAATATCGTGACTGGTTTGTGACCATATTGACCCTCCATAAGAATAACCAGTCCGTGACTCCCTATTTACCCTTGGATCTCACCACAAATTAGTTCATAGCAGAACAATATAAATTTCGCCATTAACCTCCAACCAAATTCTTTGGGATACAATTGGTAGATACTGGTATAAGCAGTACCTTTAACAAACATTTCCCATCGCTTAGAGAGTTGCCAAAACCTAGTCAAATAGACAAGTCACCCTACTCCGGTATTTTACGCATCAGCTGATAGTTTTCTGATGTAGTTCTATGTTACAAACCAATGAAAGCATGTAAGCAGATGATCCCATGCTACAAATTCAGATATCATAAAGGTGCCAGCTTCCCCTGACAGACGCATCCTCTATCAATCCAGTGTTTGTAAATATATCTAACATGTGGTTATGATATTGTCACTAACAAGATAGTGCCGACAACAAATAGAGAAAAATGTTGAAGACTAGGACAGGAACTCATCAAAAATCTCTTAACCGAAAACCATGATAATAACTCTCACTGAGGCAACTGAAGACACGGAAAATGTGTTGGATAAGATCTCCCAAATAGAAGAAAAAGATTTAGGACTAGGTAAAAGGAACTCTAATAAACAAGCGAAGTAGAAGCTGCCGAAAAGCAAGACGAGGAAGCGGGAGCTTACCCTGATCGACTCCACCCTTTTGTCCATGACTAAGAAGGTGGACTAATGTTCCCTTAATAATGACTATCTCTGAATAGGAGTGACTAATGATGATGACGGACACCTACACTGCTAATGAATAAAACTATACAAGATTTTGTTGCCCTTCCTTCCAATTCATGAGTAGGATATCAATAAAAAAAAAATCCCTAAATGAAGAACTAACTAAGCATTAAAGCATCAGAAGTAAGCAACTCCTCAATTAGCATGATATACGAGTTATAAGCTAAGTATCAGTATGAAACTCAAGTTTATACACTTAAAAAGTAAAGCAACATTGGAACAGAGAACCAACCTAAATTACTTTCTAGCCAGCATTTCATGATCAATGAGGGAAAATATGCATTAAGCTTTCCATGCTTCACTGGTATCGAGATCGAATGACACCAAGAGAGAGTACTCTTGCACACGACCTTGTTCCTTATATGAGTGTGGACAAAAGTGCTCTAATTCATCAGCCTGCAGAAATAAACAAAAAAGGAAGCAAAGATAGATTTGGAATCATATGAGTCATATGACTGGTCTATAGCCGACTAGATTCACATCAAAATCCAGGGAAATCAGATGAAAACTTTATCCTCTTTTGAGTAGGCAATTTCATCCGGTTCTATGACACCTAGCTCCAATTCCAAGTTAACGTCTACGCAAGTTTGTGCCATCCAATTATATTAGAAATAAAATCTTTTTAACCTCTTTATGATATGCCATTAAAGTTCCACCTTGGCTGCAGGCACAAACATAGTCGCAATCGCATAACGAAAGCTGCTGATGAATTATAAGACAACAGAAAGAACAAAAGCATGAAAGCATAAAAAAAAATCTACGGATACAAATGGCAAGAATAACATGAAATTCTATAGATTATGATCTTGCTCTAGATTGGAGACAACATATTACTAATTTTAAGGAATCCATGGTATACATTAAGGGTCTGAAAATTAAAAGACAAACATATTACAGTAATAATCTTATAACTCACTGGTAATTTACTAAACTGCAGGAATATAGCAACAACAAAAACCTATACCATATTCAATTTCCCCAGTTTTTCTTTCTTCTGAGACTTAATCTTCTTCGGGTTCTCTTTATTCCTCTATTCGCCCTTCTCCCCCAGCATAAGTACGAGACCGGAGAGAAACTAAGCTTTCAAATTAATTAACGGCAAGCCTGGTGAAATTACTAGGTTTATTTAGCTCTCTAACACTTTCATGTTCTAGGTCATACAAAACTAGCTTACTATACCTCTTGAATAAAATCTTACCATTCTCAAAAGACCACAAAGGACTAAAAAATATGGCATGGTCCAAGATGATGCTCTCATGAGTAATGATATAGCGTCTGGTCCAAGATTCTTGAACTCCATAATCCAGCATCTTCCATACTTCAAGATGAATCCTAATACCATTAGCATATGAGTAGACAAGTATGCAACAACACCCTTCCAACACTCCCAGAATCATACATGTATTCTTTTTCTTCTCAAAAAGTTCTTTCGGTAGTAGTTGTAGTTCTGTTTGTACCATAATTAAAAATACCACTTAATGGGCCAAATTGATACTTGAATCATCTTTTGGTCCTCATCCAAGCCCGCTAACCAGTCAACCAAGGCGGACCACCAGTCTGCACAGACCGGTCAATGGTCAAAGTCGGTCAACTGCCAAAGTCAATATCCGGTCAAGGTCAACGGTCAAAGTCAACATCCGGTCAAAGTCAACTGTCGATCAACTATCAAAGTCAGTCGCACCTCTAGCCAATTTTCAGTCTTGTAGCCAGCAATGCTGCTAACCAATTCCAAGCCAAAAACTCATCCGCCCTGCCAACCAGTCTCCACCCATGCTGCCAGCCATTATGCATGTCTGCCAGTCAACCCAGTCTGCCAGTCAATCCAGTCCGCCAGCAGTTTTAGCCATTCAATTCCAACAGTTTCATCCATGCAGAATTTATCATAGAGACATAAAGGGACAGTTTCATACAGAATTCATGAGGGAGGTGTAAAGACAGCAGTTTCATGCAGAATTCATGAAAGAGGCATAAAGACAGCAGTTTCATGCAGAATTCATGAAAGAGGCATAAAGAGGGCAGTTTCATATGAATTGATGATGAAAGCATAAATGGACAGTTTAATACAATTTATGTTGATAATTAAAATTAGATGGAAAAAGGTATAAAAGGGAGAGGAGCAAAAATCAAAAAGGAGGTAGCCAGGAGAGAGGAAAAATAACAATGTAAACACAAACGTGAATAAAGTATTTCTCCCTAAGGGGATTCGACCGTGGATGTAGGCAACCATGCCGAACCACGTTAAACTTTTGTCTTTCTTTTTGTTCTTCAAATCCACTCCTAACCCCAAAATACTAACCAAACTATCCATTCTTTGTGTTTCGTGCCCAAAAGTGATTTTGGGTACAAACATTGGCGCCGACTAAGGGGAGTACGAGAAAAGGAATCGCACTCTCCCATTGAGAAAATTTGTAGAAAACGCTTCAAGATCGTGTCCGTGAAAAAACAGTCTGAGCGTCTAGAAGAATCACTGTTGCAGTCCAGTTGATCGGAACTGCTGTAGTCCAGTTTTCTCATAATAGTCGCAGTCCAGCTGAACGCAGCTGCTGCTGTCCATATAGTCTCACATATTGCAGTCTAGTTGATCGCAACTACTGCAATCAAGATTCACTGTTTCAGGTTTGCTGAAACTGTTACCTTCCGAAACCACTGAAATTGCATCACAACGAAGTCTGATGAAAATGTTGCCAAAATGTTCGGTCAGCTGTAAAAAGTTAGAGCGGAACCCCATCAAAATTGTTGGCACTACATTCGATCCGCTGCACGTTACATGGCGAAAAATCATTATTAAGACTGGTGAAACCCCCGCAAGAACGTTCGATCCACGGTGAAAGATGTCGAAAAAGCATCATCAAAAGTATTGCTGGATGTTCGATCTGCAACATGGCTTGGTCCAATTTTGTTTCCAATCACTGCAGACCAGCTGATCGCAGCAGCTGCATGCCAATTAAATACAGATACTGCAGTCTAGTTGAACGCAACTGCTGCAGTCCAGCATCGCAGTCGGAAGCCACCAGAGATGACTCACTGCAGAAATCACCAAGATTGTTGTTAGGGTGTTCGATCCGCAACACATTAAAAAAAAAAACAAAAAAAAAACCGGAGGCCAAGCCCGGCGGCGCCTCCGGTAGCAGCAACGGCGGTAGCGGCTGAGGTGGCGGCGACATAACCGGCGACAACCTATACCCAGATCCGTCCACCCACTTCTTATTATTCGTTCACCTGCATTTATTTCCCATCACCCACTTCTTGTTTTCCTTCACCCACGTCAAATGTTGTTCACCCACATCAAATTCTGTTGACCCACGTTAATAATCCTCACCCACTTCTAAAGGTTCGGTTAACCCACGTCAACAAGGGTATTATCCACCCGCTTCAATCAAGTTATACGGGAAAAACTTCGATACTTCGGATTATATCATTGTTCGATGTTCTTCACATTCGGACCATTGATTCTATGGGGTTCATCTAATTTCGATGTTCCCAACTACACCAAAACTTAATTTCAGGAAAAATTTGGTGCATCCTGTAACATCGAAACTTCAACATAAGGAATATCTAGACCGTCGGAGAAAATCAGGAGCCGGCATCAAAATCTAACGGTAGCGGCGAGCGGCAGACAAGCCGACGGCCAAGGCCGGATGCCATAGCCGAGCGGCAATCGCCGAGGAAATGTGAAGTAATCGCCGATTATTTAGCGATTGATTGGAGATTAAAGGTGTGTGGAGATTAAGCGGGGAAATTAATTGGGGGTTTTGATTTGGTGCGGCGTTATGCAGCTTAATTCCGTAGGCCCAATCAGGTGTATCTCGGTGCAACTTTACTCCGTAGTCCCGATTCGGTGTAACGCGATGTAACTTAACAACGTAGCCCCGGATTTTTCAGCCCACATTCATTTGGCTGACGGATTTATACGCCCCACTGGGGCTTGGTTTTAAAACTTGTTTCGTAGATATCTTCTTCATCCCCACGCCCGAATTGGATGATTTTTGGCTCGCTAAGATCGCGTTTGAATATCCAACGTCATGAAGGTAAAATTTTACAATTGGAGAAAAATATTTTTTGGTAAAATCACGACATCAACATATTTGGAGCAAGGCGCTAACCGACCAATTCTTCGATAACTTCTTCTTCGTGCATTCAAACTGAGTGATTTTCGGCCCGTTGAGATCGTATGTAAATTACCAACGTTGTGAAGGTGCAATTACCAACGTCATGAAGGTGAAAATTTCAATTTTCGGAGAAAATTAAATTTTTAGAAATTTTAAATGACAGCACCAAAAACGGTCACATTCAATCACCACCGAAAATACTGTAGTCCAGTTGATCGAACTGCTGCAGTCCTTTACTACATAAATATTACAGTCAGTAGATCGAAATACTGTAATCCAGTTTCATAGCAACAGCTACTGGCATGTTGATCGAACTGCCACAGTCCCTTTTAATTCCTACAGTCCAATTGATCGAACTGATGTAGTCCAAATTTACCCAACACTGTTTCAATACAGTTTTCCCCACCACTGCTTCAGTCCAGTTTTATGCATAATTGTTACTGTACAGCTAATCGCATCTGCTAAAACACAGTTTTGTGGCAACTATTTTCAATCCAGTCTGGACTTGACTGGTGCATCCCAGTCCCGCAGAAAAATCAATTTACAAAGTCAAGACGAGACGTAAGGAAACTATATTAATCATCATCGTTGGAAAACAACGTCATTGCCGGTGGGCATCCTAATCACTTCATAAACGAAGTCGCAGTAACATTTTCAATATGGTAAGTATACAATTTACATATTTTTTCTTTTTTCTTTTCATTTATTCATGCATACTCTTGTTCGATAAGACACCTTTAATGTGGCAAGCATTTTCTCAACGAGGGGATGCACACATTTCAATTCTGCGCAAATATGGAATAGTGGGAATGGCCCCCCGCGCGAATTTCGGATAGCAGACATATTCAAAATTCCATGCGCGAGCAAAATGCATCAAGGCAGTGCACCCTTGTGCGAGCATTGAGCATCATGACAGTCACTATCTACTGGGGGCGATTCGCATATCACTTCAACGTGACTGACTATCACTTGGGGGCAAGATATGTGACACCTCATGGTTTGAAACAACTCCTTTGGGGCAGGCTGCGTAAACACTCCATACGATTGGGGGCAAGTTACATAGCGCCTAAATGCAATGCGGAGTTCATCTTCCGAAAATCGGAACTTCAAGTATCCCGAACTTCTTAATCCTCCAACGAATTGCATAATTAAGAGGGGGCGAGCATACGCCATAATATTTTTACGCTTAATATTTTACGCAATTATTACAATCAGTAATGTTAAACTACCATAGTTATATTGATTGAATTATTATACTCCAGTTCAAAGGCAACTGCTGCACTCGGTTGGACGCAACCGATGCAGTCCAGTTGCTTGCGAATTCTGTATTCAGTTGGAGGTTAAGAGGGGGCGAGAGCATACGCCATAATATTTTTACGCTTAATATTTTTACGCAATTATTACAATCAGTAATGTTAAACTGCCATAGTTATATTGATCCTCATCTTACATGAATCATGGTAGAGGTAATCATGCTGATAATCCTTCTTTTAGAAGCAATTTTCAATTACCTACTAGAATATATACTTCCAATCCTTTCTTGTTTAACTCTCAACCACCACCACCAAATCCATTCTTATCAAATGTAGCTCCTGGTATAGACAATGTTATTTGTCAGATTTTCAATAAAGGTGGACATACAACTCTAGCATGTAGGCACATACTCAACTTTTTCTATCAAAATGTCAGTACTCCACAGAATTTGAGTGCAATGGTATGCTGATACCGGAGCAAATAACCACATAACATCTGATGGTTCTGAGTTGCAATTTGTTTCTCCTTATGATGGTGATGAACATATTCAAACTGCCAATGGTGAAGGTATGAGAATCATTAATACTATTTTTACTTTAAAGTCTACACCTAATCATACTTTTAAGCTGTCAAATGTTCTTCATGTGCCACAAGCCTCTCAGAACTTATTATCTGTTCACAAGTTTACCTTAGACAATAATTGCTCCATTACATTTGACTCTACTACTTTCACCGTGAAGGACTTATCAACTGGGAAGACTCTTTTACAAGTCTCTCATCTTAATGGTCTCTATCCTCTCCATTTTCTGCATGAATCATCTAATAAGGATCTTGTTGGAGTGACATCTACAACTACCTCAGATATCTGGCACAGAAGACTTGGCCATCCATCTTTTCAAACAATGCAGCATGTTTGTAGAAGTTTAGCTATCCCTAATGTACTCAAAAATCATTTGTTTTGTCATGAATGTAGTAATTGGTAGAAGTAACAAGTTACCCTTTGCAGAGTCTCATCATTGTAGAACAAAGCCTCTAGAGCTTTTACACTTAGATATGTGGGGTCCTAGTCCTGAAAAATCCAACTCAGGATATATGTATTATGTGAACATTGTAGATGACTTCTCCGAATATTGTTGGATCTTTCCTTTGTATGACAAATCATATTTTAAGAAAGTTTTTCTTCTAATCAAAGCTAAAGTTTAAAACATTCTTACTACTAATATTGGCACTATAAGAACAGATGGTGGGGGAGAATTCTTACATAAAGATTTATCAACTTTTGTTAGCACTAATGGTATTGTTCATGAGCTTTCTTGTCCACATACACCTGAACAGAATGGTGTTGCAGAGTCTAAGCATAGACACTTAGTAGATGTTGGCAGAACTTTTCTACTTCAGTCAGGTTTATCCAATCCTTTTGTGTTGAAGCTTTTCACACTGCTAACTTTACTTTTAACAGATTACCTACTAGAGAAATTGGTAATAATACACCATATGAACTTATTTTTTCATCATCAACCAGAATATACCTTCTTGAAGTCATTTGGCTGCTTGTGTTATCCTTGGATTAGACCTTATGCATCTTCTAAACTTGCTCCTAGAAGCACAACTTGTATTTTCATTGGTTACAATCAATAAAACAAAGGCGACAGATGTTTGGATACTTCTACTGGAAGAGTTTATGTGTCAAGACATATTGTTTTTCAAAAGTCTATTTTTCCACCGAAGACCACTGCACTGCCTTCATCTATGCCTACTAATTCAACTGACTCCATTGTGCTTCCATCACTAGTATCTATTACCATTGATGATATTATTATTGACATACCTACTAGTCAATTATTACAGGGGCACAACAGTCCTTTAGATTCCATTCTTGCTACTGCTTATCCAGGTATTGTTTCTGACATATCATCTACTAATACTTCTACTATCTCTGCTTCTCCAATGCCATCAACACCAGTCTCCACTGTCAATAAACATTAAATGATTACAAGAAGCAAGAATGGAGTTTTCAAGCCAAAGGTATACTCCCCAAAACATGTTTTATCTGCTGCAATGACTGAAAATATATCTCCCACAACACCAACTTGCTTTACTCAAGCTAAGAAAATTCCATTTTGGCAACAATCCATGAAAGAAGAACATACTGCTCTAAAGGATGCATGTACTTTTTATCTTGTTCCTCCACATCCTTCTCAAAACTTGGCAATAGTCCATGAAAGAAGAACATACTGCTTTAAAGGATGCATGTACTTTTTATCTTGTTCCTCCACATCCTTCTTTAAACTTAGTTGGCTGCAAATGGGTTTATATGGAACAATTTCTAGATTTAAGTCCAGATTGGTTGCAAAAGGTTATCATTAAAAAGAGGAACTTGACTATACAGAAACTTTCAGTCCTATAGTTAAACTAATACTGTTAGATTTGTCTTAGATCTTGTAGTTCATTTTGACTGGTTTATCTCTCAAGTTGATGTTAGTAATGCATTCCTTCATGGTGATTTGTCTGAAGATGGTTATATGACCCAGCCACCTGGCTTTGTAGATGCCACTAAACCAGACTATGTTTTTAAGTTACATAAGTCCATACATGGTTTAAAACAAACTCCTAGGGCTTGGTATCAAAAACTGATGGATGTCTTACTTTTATTTGGTTTTCAAACTTCAACAACAGACACTTCTCTTTTTGTTCAAAAAATTAGTTCCAGACTGACCATTGTTTTGGTTTATGTGGATGATATTCTAATTGCTGGGAATTCCAAGGCATATTGTTCTTCTTTGATCTCTTCACTTGGTGATAATTTTCCCGTCAAATATTTGGGTGTTATTCACTATTTTCTTGGTCTTGAAGTTAATAGGAACTCAAATGGATTGTTTTTTATCTCAGACAAAGTATGCTCTTGACTTAAAGAAATTTGATATGTCTGGTGCTAAGACTTGTACTTCTCCAATACCTATCATCTGCAAACTCACTACTTCTTCAGGTACCCCTTTATCTGATCCTACTCTTTTTTGGTCTCTGGTTGGTGCCTTGCAGTATTTAACATGGACAAGACCAGAAATTAGTTATGCAGTTAACCAAGTATGTCAGCATATGCAATCCCCTACTACTGATCATTTGATAGCTTCTAAGAGGATCCTTATAGATATATAAAGGGAACTCTTGATTACAGAGTGTTGTTTTTAAAAGGTCTTCTTGCTGTTCATGGATTCAGTGATGCTGACTGGGCTGGTGATCCAGATACCAGGAGAAGTACTGGTGGATTATGTATATTTTTTAGGTCTAGTAAGAAACAAAGTACTGTAGCCAGATCATCCATTAATGCTGAATATAGGAGTTTAACTCATTCTGCAGCTGAGTTATCTTGGGTTTGTAAGTTACTTAAAGATCTGCACACCTTCATTCCTATGGCTCATACTTTGCATTTTGACAATTTGAGTGTTATTTCTTACTATTTCAATCCTGTATTTCACAGTCGCATGAAGCACATGGCTGTTGATTTTCATTTTGTGAGGGAATTAGTTCAAGGTAAAGCTTTACAGGTTTTCTATATTTTCACCTTTGATCAACTTGCTGATATCTTAACCAAAGGTTTGTCTGCACCAAGATTTGTTTATCTTAGAGACAAGTTGCAAGTGTTCTCTTCAGCCCACTATAACTTGAGGGGGGACTAATAACAATCATGTGTCTAAGTAATACTTGGTTTACACTCATGACATGTTGTTCCTCTCTGTCACTGCCTAGCTATCACTCTTAGTGACGTGTTGCTCTCTCATTCGCTTACTCAGATGTACACCTGATTGGATGCCTTAGTGTGTGACTATCATTCTGTATTAATAGCTTTCTATTTTCTGTAAGAAGACAATTACTTTAAGTAATTGCAGACTTCATCAAGACAGTTATTGAGAGAACTTTTAATTCAATCCTTTAATAATACAACTACTATGTGTGTCACTTGGTTGTGAATCCACACTCGTACTTCTTTGTACCTGGTTTTTTTGAGTCACCATAATTCATTCACATGAAAGAGTCCATCACAACTTCGTAAAGAAACTTTACTCATGCATTACAGAAATGAACAAGTGAAATCTTTGAGATTATTATTACCTTGCTTTTAGCTTTTAAAAGGTTTGAAGATTATACACTTTAATTAGGGACTAACAACCTTAAATGGATAAAACAGATGCCGTAACTTAAAGAACTTGTGGAAATTTGTGCCCAAAGTAAAGGCAAACTTAAAATACTTTCTCCTTTTGTTATAGGAAAAATTAATAACTTCACTCGATTGTGATGTCATTGCGTAATTATGGAAGATTACAAACCAAAATATAGTAACAGCTGAAACTTGATAATATAAGGATTTAGCATGAAATAATATTGACATTTGGTGACTAATCTTACAAAGGAATTTTTCGTACTATGTTTTCCTGAATGGGTCATACATCTGTCCATCTACTGGGGATGTTTGAGAAACCTTTGCTGAAATATCTAAAAATGCTAGAGAGATGGTTGTTGGTCGCAATGGTCAGGGATTTGAATGGAGCAACAATTTGGAGCACTAACGTTTTGAACATCATGAATAGAAAAAATAACTATCATACATTACTAATTTCGCTCCATTGAAATTTTTCATGTATAATTTTCTGTTTTTGAGTATTTTTTGTATCTGTTTTTGAATAAATGGATAAATGAAAATACAACCTTAGTTTTCTCCAAAATTCTAGTGGGAATGTTGAGTTTCCGATGCGTATTATTGTTCATCCTAGTTGCCTCTCACTTGCTAACTTCTCTTGCTACTGCGAAACATCTAACAAATTTATACAAAAACTTCAACAAAAATTCGAAAACAATTTCAGTTTTAGAAATTGGATGTGGATGTTCAATTGCAGTTGTGTAGGAACCAGAATGACTCTAAGCACCATGTGTTTTGATGAGGACTACTAAAGTGAAGTGCCCAAGGTTCTCTACTTTATATCGTTTTCCCTGAGCAAGTCGTTGGTTGTCTTAAACACTTCATCCAGTCGCCCCTTATAATACGATGAGCTCACGATATCATTCGCCAGTGAAATGATCTTTTTGTCCTTATTGCTTTATATGAGTGATTTCTTCTTTTTTTGCTCCAAATGACTCCAAAATACCTAATGAACTTAAAACCGAACATAAAATACATAATTCACAAGAAAAATAGTAAAAAAACATAAACAATAGATGATAATGAAGGTGTTTTAGACACCTATCACTCAATGATCTCCTCCTCATCGATTACGACCAGTACCTCTACCACCTCCATTTCCAGGAGCTCCTGCACCACCACTTAATTTCTTCACAGGTGCTACTGGCCATGTCTGGAAATATTTATGATTATACATAATCATAAATCGCTAAGATTTTGATATATCATTTTTGTAATAAATTTTCAAAAACGTTTTCATTTTTAATAATTGATTATATATCTTTTCATTTCCTATCAAAGAGTTGAGCAAAGAACGATGATCTAAGTTTTTTTTTAATCCATTATTATATTTTTTGTAAGGATAAAGGGTGTCTAAACTAATTAGAAGTACTAAGTTAGCCTCACCACCAAATTATATTCCTAAGTCTTATTCTTCTAAATTTGAGACATATTCAAATCATTTCCCTCACAAATTAAAACTAAAACGAAAGCTAAAACCTACATCTATCGATTTAAAGGAAATTTTATTCAGCCGATTTCATATATTTTTCGAACTGAACATCATCAATTGCAACCCATTGCTCTTAATTATGCTTGTAATTGGTTTATTCATTCAAAAATTAAAAATCATAAAAATATTGGTCTTCTCGGTTTAACCAGAATCGGTCAATGTTCATGTCCACATTGACCGATTCCTAATGACCGGTCGATATTCATGACCACATCTACTGATTTTTCTTGATATTCATTGTAGTCGAAGAACATCGACCGATTTTGGTTAAAGGAATGTTCGATCTTTCCGTAGGTTTTTCAGGTTATAATCGACCAATATGAATCTCATATGTCAATTATGATGTTAGTCTCCCGTGAAGAATTCAACCAGAACCAGCACATAATTAATTGCTTAACAACCGATTATTATGAAAAAAAATCTGAATTTTCTATGTTGAAAAATAATTACGATCAATAGATATAAGCATATCGAGCTAGCCGATTATAACATTATTTTACGAAGTATGAAGGGTAAATAGTGTTATTGCTTGTGGGAATATTTTGTTACTCAAAGAGCTGCAAACAATGTCATGGAAACCATTACTAGATGAAGAAAAAGCAAATGAACTGATGCAGAACAAGATTAGACCTAGAAGTTACAAAATAGTTATACGAAGATAACATTTGGATTTTATTTCATTTGTTAACTTACGTATGTCAAGCCCACTTATTTCACAATATACTACCTTCCTAAACATCCGAGCAACGACTTCTAAACTTTGAGATTTATTTATATTTAGTGTTGCAATTTTCTCTTAGTGGTATGTGTTTTGAAGTTTATATTCTATCATCTGGATCATGCTATATGAGCAGTTTTTTTTGGGTTGTTAGTGCGGAAATATGTCGGAAAAAAGATTCTGGTTAACAAGTTAATCTTTTGAAGAATATTTTTGAGTTGAACTTGTGTCACTAGTACTTTGTTATTCTGATGCAGAACTCAAGATCAAGTTACTTCAAAGGATGCATGGATATCAAAATATTCTCTTTCTATTTATTGTCATTTTCATTGTGAACTCGATCGAGACGATTTCTTTAAAGTGTGGAGAGACTGATGCAGAGCAAGATTAGACCTAGCAGTTATAAAATAGTTATATGTATTTGGTTATTAGTTTTATTTTTAAATCCTTATTGGAAATTCCTACAATTATTTATTACCTATTTGAGAGGCAGGATTGTAATGTATGAAATTAATTGAAATTGATATTAAGGAAAGATAGAATTTTCTCTGTTTCAAGTGTTTATTACTTGGTTTATCTTTTGTTCTGCGGATTCAGAACTACAACTTGTAGATTCAAGGCTTTCCTTTACAATCAATGGCATTTTGTAGATTCTCTTAGATTTCTAGATTTGATGATAAATAGTCTCACTGAGTTGTGGACTGTTTAGTTTTCATTCAGTATTTATATGATCAGAAATACAAGTTGGTTACAGCTGATATATACAAGTTCAGAGATAATATGGGAAGAATACAACAACTAAAGGAAGAATACAACAACTAAAAGAACAAAGGACTTGGACTTTATAAACAAACTTAGATGCTGGACGCCGCAATACTTGGTCGTGTTGGTTAACGTTATTATGCAGTATCCGAAGGAATGGTGTTAGGCTTGTTGATACATTTACACGTCCAATACCCCCCCTCAAGTTGGAGCGGGAGGCGAATGATGTTGAACGCCCAACTTGCTTCTAAGACGTCGAAATTGATCAACCCCTAGTGGTTTGGTGAAGAGATCGGCTAATTGTTCTGCTGATGGAATGTGTGTTGGTTTGATGAGACCAGATAAAAGCTTTTCACGAACAAAATAACAATCTATTTCGATGTGTTTAGTTCTTTGGTGAAAAACAGGATTTTCAGAAATGTGAATAGCATCCTGATTATCACAATAAACTGGAATAGGCTTTGGAATAGTGACACGAAGGTCAGTGAATAAATAATGCAACCATTGGAGTTCAGGGGTTAATCTTGCTAGAGCACGATACTCTACCTCAGCAGAAGATAAGGAGATCGTTGGTTGTTTATTAGATTTCCAAGAGATAAGGCTATCTCTTAGCATTGTGAAATACCCTGTTGTGGAACGACGGGTAGTTGGGAAACCTTCCAAATCCTAATCAGTATAACCAGCAAGGGACAATGAGCTACTTTCCGAAAGAAATATTCCATGACTAACAGTACCTTTAAGATAACGAACCACTCGATGTGCAGCTTCCAAGTGACCAGAACATGGTTGCTGCATAAATTGGCTCAAATAATTCACAGAGTATGTGATATCAGGGCGAGTCACCTGAAGATAAAGGAGTTGACCAATTAGACGGAGATAAACACTGGGATCATGGAGAGGATTACTTGAAGTTGGCATAAGCTTAAGATGTTGTTCCATAGAGGAAGGAGATATCTTAGCACCCAAAAGACCAGAATCATTAACAATATCAAGAATATATTTACGTTGACAAAGAAAAATACCTTTGGGAAAACGAGAAACTTCAATTCCCAAAAAATATTGTAAACGACCAAGATTTTTGAGGGAAAATTTGGATTCAAGTTTATGTTTCAGCTCTTGAATAGCCAAGTCATTGTTACCTGTAATAATAATATCGTCGACATAAACTAAAACATAAATAGAAATCATACCGGAATGAAAGGTGAAAAGTGAGTAATCAGCACGAGATTGAACAAAACCTTCACTTAATAAAGCTGTATAGAACTTTGCAAACCACTGACGAGATTCTTGATTGATTCCGTATAGAGATTTATTGAGCTTATAAACACGAGTTTCTCCCTTTTTCTGAAATCCGGGAGGAAGTTTCATGTACATGTCCTCATTAAGATTTCCTTGTAAAAAAGCATTATTGACATCCAATTGATGAAGAGGCCAATTATTAATGGCAGCAATGGATAATAACACACGGACCGTCACTAGTTTTGCAACAGGAGCAAAAGTATCATGATAATCTATTCCTTCCTGTTGTGTGTAACCTTTAGCAACGAGACGTTCCTTATGACGTTCAATCGTACCATCCGGTCTATATTTGATATTAAATACCCATTTACAACCAATGGCGGATTTTCCAGGTGGAAGAGTAGTCATAGTAAAAGTATCATTGTCTTGGAGAGCAGTATGTTATTTAACGATGGCATCACGCCAAACTGGGTTTTTGATGGCTTCCGTAAATGTGCGTGGTACATCGTTAATGATGACAGACGAGAGAAAAGAACGATGTTGCGGAGTAAATTTGTCAAAAGAAATATAATTTTTAAGAGGATAAGGTGTGTTGGAGGTACCTTTCTTAACTGAGCAGACATAATCTTTCAAATGAGATGGACGATGACACTGTCTAGTGGATCGTCGGACTGACTGTTACGGTTCAGATGGAGTGATTAGTAAAGAGATGTCAGCATCTGTAGAAGATATTGATGGTGACGTACCAGAATGATAAGGCACTAGTGGTAACGTACTAGAATTAGGAGAGCTTTCGGCATCAGTAGAAGATACTGATGGGGACGTACTATAATTAGGAGGATTAGAAGATGTTGTAGTTAAGGCATCAGTAGAATGTTGTTAAAATAATATTGGAGTCCCTATAGGATTCCGAGAAATAGTAGGATACTGTGGAGAAATATCATCATAATAAATTTCTTCTTGTAAAGAAGAATGGAAGAAATCTGTGGTTGGAATTTTTGCATCCTTGAAGGGAAAGCATTTTTCATGAAAAACCACATCACGTGAAACAAAAGTAGTTTTGGTTTCAAGATTTAAGATAATGTATCCTTTGTGATTATGTGGGTAACCTAAAAACACACCAGGAAGTGCCTTGGGATCAAATTTAGATGCAATGTTTGTATTTCGATCAAAACACAAACAACCAAATACTCGAAGATGATGATAATTTGGTGACTTCCCTAAAATAATTTCATGAGGAGTTTTATGAGAAAGGATTGGAGTAGGCATTTTATTAATCAAATAATTTGCCGTTAAAATGCATTCTCCCCAGTAAGTAATGGGAAGATTTTCCTGAAACCGTAAAGCTCTAGCCACAGTAAGAAAGTGACGATGTTTTCGTTCAACTACTCCATTTTGTTGTGGAGTAGACACACAAATGTGTTGATGATGGATACCCTTATCAGCAAACCAAGTCTGTATATCAT
This sequence comes from Papaver bracteatum, assembly GCA_023529315.1. NCBI lineage: Eukaryota > Viridiplantae > Streptophyta > Magnoliopsida > Ranunculales > Papaveraceae > Papaver > Papaver bracteatum. Next base: position 674,978 of record JAJJWX010000127.1, read on the forward strand.
GGGACAAAAATTCAGTCTCATTGTCAGACTGAAAACGTTGCAATGTAGGTAAAAAAGGAATGGTGTTTCCAGTAGAGATATGAGCAATATTGTGTAGTGACAAAGTTAGTGAAAAACTTGATGAATTTAAAAGTTTCACTTTCTGTTTGTATGAGATAAACCCATGTGCAACGAGAAAAGTCATCAACAATGGTTAAGAAATATCGTGCACCAGTGAAAGAGGGTGTCGCAAATGGTCCCAAAATATCACAATGTATTAATTCAAAACATCGTTTGGAAGAAAGTTTGTTTTTATTAAAAGATAGTCGACTTTGCTTAGCCATGGGACAAACATCACAAAACAGGGAAGGACTGGAATGAATATAATTAAAATTACGACATAAAAATTTGAAGCGTTCTAAGCTAGGATGACCCGGCCGACAATACCAAACATCTACTGCGGCTTTATTGCATAAGACCTTGTGCGGTACTTGCTCTTGCTGATGGATTTGAAGGTGATACAATCCAGAAATGAAATTAGCCTGACCAATCACTTGCTTCGTGACTCAGTCCTGAAAGAAACAAATGTTTTCGAAAAAATAAGCGATACAGTTTGATTGGTGAGTTAATTGACTCACGTAAATAAGATTGAATTTGAAATTCGGAATGTGATGCACATTCGAAAGTTTAAGCATAGGTGAGAAAACCACTTCGCCAATATGCTTAACCACGGAGAATGATCCATCTGGTAGTTGCATTTGAATCAATGTTTTGACAGGCTTATAAGATGTGAAGAATTGTAAAGAATTGCAAATGTGGTGTGTAGCATCACTATCTATGAACCAAGGATCAACAATAGACGTTGTTAGAATCGGACCTGCGAAATTTGCACGATGCTCCAGTTGTGTAGAATCAGTTGGAGGATTGATTAGATCTAGGAGACGAGCATACTGATCAGCGGATAGTGCAGGAAGAGCTGGTTGAATGGCAGGAGAGTCAGGTGGGACATCTGTAGTAGCAGTGGCAACTGGAAAGCTATTGTTTGGAGAAGGAAATCCATGTAGCCGATAACACTTGTCTCGAACATGTCCATGCTTATTGCAGAAATCACAGTGAGGTCTTTGGCGATTGTTCTGACTGGCAGGAGGACGAGACGATGAAGGGAAGTGCCGATTGGTGTTGAGTGCAGCTGAGTCTACAATAGGAATATGAGTTTCCGTGATATTCTGTTGTTCCTCTTCCTGCTGGACGAGGTTAAAAATTCTCAAAGCAGTTGGAAATGGTTCCATGGTCAAAATCTGGCTACGAAGATTGGAGAATCTGTCATGAAGCCCTTGAAAAAACTCCATTGCACGATCACGTTCCAAGCGTTCCATCATTGATTTACCATCACCACAGATGCAAGCCTCAGTGGTTGCAACCAGTGAATCATACTGGTCCCAGAGTGTCTTGATTTTGGTGTAGTAAAGCGAGATCGGCATTGATTCTTGATGAATACTAGGAATAGAAGGCTTAAGACGAAACAAGATTGGAGCGTTGGAAATACAGAATCTCACCTGGAGGTCTTTCCAAATAGCATGAGAAGATGCCGCATATAAACAACTTGCTCTAATATCTGGATGTACCGAATTTAGTAGCCAGCTGCCAACCAAGTCATCGCACCTTTTCCATCACATGTGGGTTAGATCATCAGCAGGTGGAGGTAATGATCCATCAACAAAACCCAATTTTCCTTTAGCATTCAATGCCTTAGTAATACCCCTTACCCATGAACCGTAGTTATCTCCCTGAAGAAGTGGAGAGAAAAGAACAGTAGCAGGGTTATCACTAGGGTGAATAACATAGGGATCTAGAATCAGTCTAGAGGTTCCATTGGATTGATTTTCCTGATGTTGATTGGATGGGGAAGGTGGAGGAGATATATCGGTATTTGATTCAACCATTTTAAGAAGATCAGAGATTGAGCGGAAGATAAAATATTAGGGTTCCTAGGATCTAGAAGGATGATACCATCTTAGATTTATAGATTTGATGATAAATAGTCTCACTGAGTTGTGGACTGTTTAGTTTTCATTCAGTATTTATATGATCAGAAATACAAGTTAGTTACAGCTGATGTATACAAGTTCAGATAGAATATGGGAAGAATACAACAACTAAAGGAAGAATACAACAACTAAAAGAACAAAGGACTCGGACTTTATAAACAAACTTAGATGTTGGACGTCGCAATACTTGGTCGTGTTTGTTAACGTTATTATGCAGCAGCTGACGGGCTGGTGTTAGGCTTGTTGTTACATTTACACGTCCAATAGATTCCTTGTAGATTCAAGGTTGATTATTGTTGTTGACTATAGTTCGTTGCTCCTATTTCATGTTCTCTTGGATTTGGATCAACAACATCCTGAGGATTCAAAGTTCACTTATATTTCGTTGTGTCAAGAACCTTCTTCATACCTTGATTTTATTTATTTTTATATATTATTGTCTTTTTGGATTACATGAGCACATGTTACTAATGTTGGTTACTTTACTCATGGTAGATGTCATGAGTAGAGCTCTTGTACGAGGTTTAATTGAACGATATCTGGAAAAGCCATATCAGTAGTTTAAATCCATTAATATTAATTAACTTTTCACATCCCGCTCTATTTTGTCTAATAGAGTCGGGTATTATCTCATGAGACTGGCTATATATATATATATAAATAGTTTTTATTATGAAAATGTGACAACCAGTTCATATATAAGCATATCTATCCGTCGGTTGCATAAATCGGCTTTTATGTTTATCTATACATTCGCCGATTTTTGGTATTCTTGGCGGATGAAGAACACCAACTCATAAACCGTTTACATGTGCAATTTTATTCACCGATCAATTCTCGGTTGGTGTTTTTAACAAATTTTAATTCTTTTCATTTTTTTTTCCTTCATGTTTTGAACTTTGATTAACATTAGTTGATTTCACATCTAACACATTTGATTAACAAGTAAAATGATTAATTAACACTAATTAATCAATGATAAGTTAGTCATTAGCGAGAATACATGGTTAACGAGTTTTTAAATTTACTTCAAAATGACCCGTTTTTATACTTTAGAGAGATAGACCCATAATAAAACAAACTCAACTTTTAAATGTTCCTTTAAACAATGGAGGTAGGCTTCAAATCCGTGCTTAGCAAAAGAAGAGCCATCATTTACAAATTACAACAAGTTTTGTGCCAATATATCTTAAACACGTTTCCCTTCCATGTTCATCTTTATTTCTTCCTTCACGTCTCTTTTTCAAAACAAACTAAATTAACCTGGCTAAATTTGGGCCTATTGGTATTAATTTGGGCCTACATTACATGACAAAAAATAAATAAATCAAGGGATGAAAATACCAATCTACCCTCACTATCAAATTCAATCCCAAGCCTTATTCTTCATCAAAACCTTAATCATTTCTATTGTAGGACCAGCATATCGCTACATCTATTCTTTGTGAGATTAACAACACTTCCCAGCGAGCATCACTTCAAGATCTTCGACTACACTTCACGAGTGTCACAAAAGCCTTCAAAAGAGTGACGTAATAACTGACGATTGAAGAAAACTTGAGAAAAGTATGTTTGTTCTGCGATGGTTACAAAACTTGCGAGATTTAACATTGTAACTATCGCGGTACAATCGCATAATCAACCCGAAATAAGAGGGAAACTTAGCTGTCATCCATTATGTAACTACCCTATAAATATAGACCCAATGTGTCCAGAAAATGATGATGTATTTTTGAGAGTTAAGAAAATCTTTAGGAGAGAGAAACTTCAAGAGAATAATTATAATCTTGAATTCTTCCATTTCTGTAAACATTTCTGAAACCAAAATAATAAAGTGTCGTTTTTCATCTTCAATTATGAGTTGATTGTAGCAAAATCTTAACAATGGTGTAGTGTGGGAAATACTGCAACTATATTTTGGCACCCGAAACAGGGAGAATCAAGCTAAAAAATCTCTAATTACAATTTGAGGATTTGAAGAAATTGTTAGAGTTGAAGAAATGGCTAGGAGATGAAGAAATACGTCAGAACCACCAACAATTGTAAGGAGGAGTAAAAGAGTTGCAGGAGAAGAAACAAATGAATTAGGAGAATCTTCAAGGATAAGAACAAGAAGAAATAGAACAAGGATTGAAGGAGAAGATCAAATTCCACAACCTAATCAACAAACACCGATACAAAATAGAAATGTGGATTAATTATGATAGAGTGAGTGTGCATACTTGGAGATCGGATTCGATGGAAGGTGTAGAAGATCAACAATTAAGAGACGGAAGAAGAGAAGAAAGAAATCAAGGAGTGATTGAAGGATTAATTCATGAAGAAGGCAAAAATTAAACAACAGATGATCCAAGACAAAGAATACAAGAGGAAAGAAGATTAGAGGTGGAAGAGCGTGCAAATTTAACAAGACAAAATCACGAGTTAAGAATGGAGAATTTGAGGTTACAAAATAGAAGATCAGGAAGTACTGTTAGATCGAATTCAAGATCATTAAGAGAAGAATTAAGGCAAAATTCTCTAATAAGAAATGCTAGAGGAAATATCTGACAAAAATATCAGTAGATACATAAAAAGGATGAACAAGTAGAAACATACCAGGCTGCCAAGTGAATTTAAGAAAGTTGGAGTCTGCGATCTTGAAACCACGCGAAGGGAATCATTGTCAGCTAGTATGGGAGCATCGCAGACTTTGGCGAGGGACTGGGATATTTCATTAATAGATTCATCTCCATACTCATTTGGGATACCAAACATATTCTTGTCAAATATTTTGGATAAATGAGCCATCGAAGAATCAGAATCAGAAGAATTCTTTATAGAAGGGAAGCTGTTATCATTGAAATCCTCGTCATTATTGTCCTTATCAAAATCAACACTTGGATTCTATAGAATAGGTTGAGGAGTTGAAGAAGAAGAAGGTCGGGTCTTCCTTTTCTTCAAAGGAGGATCGCCAGATTCTTCACCGCGAGGGGCAGAAGGCTTCCCTTTGGGAGGAACAGTAGATTTATCCTGATTTCCAGATTCTTCACCGCGAGGGGCAGAAGACTTCCCTTTGGGAGGAACAATAGATTTATCCTTTAAAGATTTCTCCTTAGTTCTCACGGGTTTTATTGGTTCTAGTTCTTTGATTTCCTGCGAGCACAGATGAAGATAAGAAATAGGGGCAACAATATATTGTTAAAATTTATGAGGAGATATTTCTTACTTCATCCGTGAAAGATTTAAGAGCTAAGAAAGTGCTGGGCTTCCTAAAAGTTTGGTAGTTGAGATTCATTCTATCAATCTGAGAAAGATCAAAATAATTAGCGAGAATATAAAAACATGAAGAAGATAGTGAATAATAATAATGCAAAAAGTTGAGAGGATATACTTCTTTAGATATTTCAGGCCATTTGAAGACCCATGGCTCATACTCTGAGAGATTCGCAGGTAATGGGAGAGAACCAGATATATAAGGACCTTCAAGACATAATGGAAAAATAAACCACTTGTCATCACTAGAGTGGCGAGAACCTTGATTAGTAGGTGTATGCCAATCAATGTCTAACATAAGAGCCTTATCATCAGCGATCTTTTCTTTCTTCAAGCGGACACCCCAGCAAGTATTATCCCTCTTCATATGAACTATCTTGTAATTTTTGAAGAAATTCTCCACAATATAATTTGCAGAGACAATGGGAACATCTTTAAATTGAGGATTCTTCATAGCTTCGGGATAGCGAGATCCTTTATCAGCACCGCGAGAAGCATATTCAAGAAGCAATCTAATACAATCTCCACCTAATTGATATATCGCTCGTGAGAACCTATCGTCAGATATTATTTGATAGAATAATGGGAGTTCTGGGTCATAGAGAGGAAGGGGAAGACCAGCTTCAAGTTAACCTAGCGATACTATGATTTTCTGGCGAGAGCATTGATGATCTGAAAATATTTTGAGAGAAAGTTCAGATTTAGGGCTTTGACCTGGAATTGTAGACAAGGTAAAACCTTTACTTTTGAGCTTTTCTCGCATCTCATTAAAAGCAGTCAAGTTTTTAGCACCAGCAACAACCATTTTTGAGTATGGGAATGAAAGAAAAGGTTGAAAAATAAGAAAGAAATCACAGTGATGACAGACGCGCAATTTACGGAAGAACAGTAAACTTGCAGAGAAGTTACGCAGAGAAAGAAGAAGAAAGTAAAAAAGAGGAAAAGAAAAGAATGAAATGAGTATTTATAGAAGAAGAGGTTTCTCGAAGAATATGAACGCAATAAATGCAAAGAAAAGAAATGAATGGTCAGATCGCAGCAGTTAGAAAGGACGTGTCAAAGATTTATTGGAAGAAAAAATGCATGAAAACAGCTGGCGAAGGATATAGAAACGCGTCAGAAAAGAGATCGATGTGAAAAGATAAGTAGTTGCGGCATTTAGTTCTCATGATCTTCTCTTCTTCGCAGAAAAGACATTAGAAGAGGCAAGATGTAGGACCAGAATATCATTACATCTATTCTCTGCGAGATTAACAACACTTCCCAGCGAGCATCACCGCAAGATCTTCGACTACGCTTCACGAGTGTCACAAAAGCCTTCAAAAGAGTGACGTAATAACTGAAGATTGAAGAAAACTTGAGAAAAGTATGTTTGTTCTGCGATGGTTACAAAAATTGTGAGATTTAACATTGTAACTATCGCGGTACAATCGCAGAATCAACCCGAAATAAGAGGGAAACTTAGCTGTCATCCACTATGTAACTACCCTATAAATATAGACCCAATGTGTCCAGAAAATGATAATGTATTTTTGAGAGTTAAGAAAATCTTGAGGAGAGAGAAACTTCAAGAGAATAGTTGTAATCTTGAATTCTTCCATTTCTGTAAACATTTCTGAAACCAAAATAATAAAGTGTCATTTTTCATCTTCAATTATGAGTTGATTGTAGCAAAATCTTAACAAGGGTTTAGTATGGGAAATCCTGCAACTACATCTACTAACAATTTTTAATCAAAATCTATTTTTTTCTTTCTTTCAATTTTCATGATAATCAAAAACTAAAACTTAATCAAAAATAACAATTCAAATAGAACTCTATTATTGGGGCTGCAAAAGTCTTGGTCAATTGGGGGTTATTTTGGGTCACCAAATAGCAATTGGGTTACCCCCTATCCAATACTTATATAATGACTAAAGTGCCCCCATATGATAATAAACTTGATTAACATTTGTAATCATGATTAGGAGATGAATTAAGAGTAATTCATGTGTTTAAGTTAAGTGTAGATGAAATGAAAACAAAAAAAAAATCAGAGGGAAGAGGAGAAGAAGAAGAAGAAGAAGAAGAAGAAGAAGAAGAAGAAGAAGAAGAAGAAGAAGAAGAAGAAGAAGAAGGAGAAGGAGAAGGAGAAGAAGGAGGATGAGAGGAAAAAAAAAATTGGGGATTTTTTTTTGAAAATGAGTGATTCAACCAAGACTTTTGAAGTAGGTGAGCCTTCATCTTCAAAATATGATAACATATTAATACCCATCAACAACGATCAGTTCTTTGATGATTTTTCAGAAAATCAAGAATTTTTTTCTCAAACTCAACCTAACCCCAAGAAGCAGAAGAATAAGAAGAGATCAATGCTGAAGATTACCAGGTATGCCTCTTTTCTAATGATAATTTCAGTTTTTAAGCTCATCTTTTCGATATTTTCCTTCCGAAAACCCTAGGTTTCAAGCCTTCAGTAGTAATAACGGCTGGGAAACCAAGAACTCCTGGCCGTTGTGCTATTTTACGACCAGGAAATAATGAACTCCCATCCGTTACCAAGTACTTACGGCTGGGACGATAAAATTTCCTGGCCGTTACAAAAAAATACGGCCAGGTTTTTCTACGTGCATGGGAATCATTTAATACTGTCGGTCGCGGTTGGGTTACCCGGCCGTAACTTGTCTTACTTCTCGTTTTCTAGGCCGTAGGTAAGCTGTTGCAGTTACAGGACAATTTACGTCTTGGAATACCTGGACGTAACACATTTACGGTTCAGAATTATACTTTTCGACCTAGCCGTTTTATTTTTGACGGTTGGGAGATAACTTATCGACCCAGCCGTTTACCCTTTGACGGCTGGAATGTCACTAGTTTACCCAGACGTTTTTGAGTGTTTAAATTTCTTTTTGAATAATTATGTGACATATGTCATTCTATCATAGATTGTACCATACATTCCGGTGGAATACCAAGAGGTGCGTATGGAAGACCAAGAGGTGCGTATGGAAGATGAAGAGGTGTTTATTGATCAACCCCAACATGTGCAAGTTTTCGAGGACACAAGTGCTCATTATGCAAACAACTATGAGTGGGAAGATAAGGAAGATGCAAAGGAGTGGGCTCGAGCACAAGGGTTGAAAAATATGTGCATCATAGTCCAGAATAAACAAGTTAAATTCGACCACTTTGAAATGGTTTGCGAGTGCAGTGGAAAGTATGAGGGCCGTTGGAAAAAGGGTAGTGAGTATGTACGAAAAAACACAAGGAAGAAGGGAGTATATAATACGAAGAAGTGCGGATGCCCTTTTAAGCTTCGATTTAAATGTAACGCCGATACGAAAATGTGGTATATGGATAAAGTCATCTCGGGTTATCATACTCATCCTATTCCGGAGAGTTTGATCAACCATCCTTATCCGGCAAGGCTCAACACCTTAGAAAAGGAGTTAGTACACGTGTTGAGTAAAAGACGCACAAGACCTATCGATATTTTTAGTGCTGTTCAAGTGTTAAACCCCAAAAACTCATCCTCATTGTCAACAATCTATAACGAAAGAGAAAAATTTAGAAAAGAGTCATGGAAAGAGAGAGTGCTTATGCAACAATTATTGTTTTTATTTGATGAGGCAAAGTACTCTACCGCCTATGGTACGAATGAAGAAAAGGAAGTGGAATATCTTTTCATCGCCAATCCGGAATGTGCACAATTGGCAAGATGCTTTCATCAAATTCTGTTTATGGATTGCACATATAAAACTAACAGGTACAACATGCCGATATTGAACTTTGTTGGGAAAACATCTACCAAGTCGACATTTACGGTTGCGTTTTGTTTCTTGAAAGACGAGACGAAGGAAAGTTATTTGTGGGCATTGAAAAAGGTGAAGTTATTGTATCAAGAAGGTTATACTCCACAAGTGTTGATTACAGATAAGGAGAAGCATTGATGTGGGTCATACCCCGTGTTTTCCCCTACGCGCGTCATTATCTTTGCACGTTTCATATATGGAACAATGTGCAAACTAATTGCAAGAGGGTTATATGGCCGGAAAAGAAGACCAAGATGGAGAGGATTAAAAATCCACCGTTGGAGAAACAACTAGAAGAAAAAGAAAAGTTCGAGATGAATGACAAGATAGCCGATGTGCTTTGGGCGGATTTTCAAAAAGATTGGGAAGAACTAATATGGTCGCTCACGGAACCACTATATTTCCAAAGGGAGAGTTTTGTAATGGAAAAATGGTCAACCTACATGGAGAGTTATAACATATTTGAAGAATGAGTTATTGAATCCTCACAAGGAAAGGTTTTTTAGTGCATGGGTAAACCGTTATAGACATTATGACAATCAAGACACAAGCACGGTGGAGTCGGCTCACTATTGGTTCAAGAGTAAGTTAAATGGTTGTGATGGTGGATTCGTTGTTGTTTTTGAAGCTATGGTCGAGTATTTCAAGCGTGATCTCCATAGAATTAGAGGGTTATTTGAAAAGAGCCGATCTAGAACGATTGTCGACTACCTGGAAAGCCCTTGGTTCCGGGAAATAAGTTTATATGTTTCTCAATGGGAAATCCTAAAAATGATAACGGAAGTGGAAGCTTGAGAGGAACACAATTATCCACCGGGAATGAGATGTAATTGTCCCACTAAATCGGCTATGGGGCTCCCATGTAGGCATGCAGTAAAAAATTATCCCACAAGGATGATTCCGATCCAAGATATAGATCCATTTTGAAACAACTAGATTCTAAAGATCCATCACCCGATCAAGGTTTTGGGGACGTGTTTTGCGACACGTAGGTACACAAGGAACTTTTTGAAAAATATGCTTTTTTACTACCGGAGCAAAAACAACTTTGGTTGTATGAAATACGGAAATTTACCCGTACATGCACTAGAGATGATATTTTAGAACCTAACAAGGGGCAAGGAAAGGGTAGGCTTTCGAAGAAGATAACAAAGAAACATGAAAGGGCGGAAGGTATGAAAAAGGTTCAGGAGGGTCCACAATTGACTCCTTCAATTAGAAGAGATAATTCGAGTTTTGAGAAGTTGAACGAGCTTTACACCCTTAAACGAAAGGAAATGGAAAAAGGCAGACCAAGCCGAGCTAGTGGAACAAAGGTAAAAAGGCGCAAGAAGAATGTGGTTGTTGCATCCCAAGAGAATTCAAAAAGAAAAGTTGATAGTGGAGTCAAAATTAAAGACCCGGTAGTTCTATCCCAACAAGATTCAAAAACAAAAGAAGCTAGTAGTGTCCAAAGAAAAGTTGGTGGCGCGGTTGGTATTAAGCAATTAGCGAGAAGACAAGGTAATGATGTCAAAGGAAAAACACCGATGGTCGAACCACAAAGAGTTGTTAGTAACCTTGACGGTGAGAAAGAGACGGTTTACATGGATGTAGGTCCGATGAAATCACCCCCTATATATGAGGAAGGTAATTATATCCGAACTACTTACACGATATACAAAAATTACATGCACTTTGTACCACATTTTATTCATCAGTACGTCAAGTCCACCGACGATGTTGAGGGCTACGGAAATTTTGGTTACCATGTGTTCGTTGATCAACTTGGACCTTTTGAGGAGGCAAAAGAATGGGGTGACGACCAAATTACTTATGTAAGGCAAAAGTGTTTGCTTGAACTATCTCTTTTCCCCGATTTCTACAAGGAAATAATGAGAATCGAAAGAAATGACACGGAGGTGATGCTAAATGAGGCGTTCCAAGCATTTGAACAACATTTAATGGGCAACACTACATTGACAAGTGAGTATTGAATGAGAATGCCAATATGTGGCCATCTACTCTCCAACGCATTCCATTGCGTTATTCATTCCATCTCATATGCACATAGTGTTACTTACGCACCAACAAGACGTATTTTTACCGAAGAAGAATCTCCAAAGATAGTCATCATGGGGTTCGTGATGATGACCCATTATATCGGCCTCCAATTGAAAGATGGATGCCCATTACCTCCATTAAGGAGGGTAGACGGATGTGACGGCGAAATACCAATGGGTTGGTTCCATAGGTTCGAGGAAAGATTTCATTTGTGGGAAGCATTACAGTTGTCGAGGGACGGCCCGTTGTGTGTACTAATGAGTTCCGATGAGGATGAGTATGAGTAAGTGTGGTGTGAAGGTATATGATAACAATGTTTTTTTGTAGGGTGGTGATTAAAATGATAATAAGATAACAATATAGTGTGAACCTATGTATTTTGAATCACTTATTATATATATATATATATGAAGAATCTAGTTTTACTCTTACTATGTGTTTGTAATGATGATATGATAAAAATGTGGTTATTCAGAGATATTTACGGCCAGGTCGTACACCGACACAACCTAGCCGTAATGACCCAACTGGGATATTCTTCTGCAACTCGGTTGGTAAAGCTAACCGAAAAACAAAAAACGTCCAGGAATCCTAGCCGTATTTCTGGGTATTGTCAGTACTACGGCTGATAATCCTGGCCGTAACTCTTCTTGGAATTTCAGTTTCATTTTATACATAGTTACGGCTGAGAAACCAAACCGTGAAACAGAAAACGTCCAGGAATCCTAGACGTAAATATGGGTATTGTCAGTTCTACGGATGTAAATCCTGGATGTAACTCTTCTTGGAATTTCAGTTTCATTTTATACGTAGTTACGCCTGAGAAACCAAACCGTGAAACAGAAAACGTCCAGGAATCCTAGCCGTAAATATGGGTATCGTCAGTTCTACGGATGTAAATCCCACCCGTAATTTGTATCATATTATACTTAAACAACAATCAGATACATTAACAAATAAAACACTAGTATCCATTCATTCAAAGTTAAGTCTACATAATGAAAAGTGAGTCTGAAAAGTAAATCACCCAAATCCATAACCTAAAACATGCTAAAAGTATGACTTAAACAAGTACATAACCTACAATCATCCACTACAACCAACAATCGAAGGAACTTCCTCATAAGATGATGAAGAACTGTCGGGAGTTTGGGAAAGACTGATCCAATCATCCTCGTCGTTAGTACAGAGATCATCCTTGGCTGGATTATGTAACTCCTGAAGCCTCCTAATCAGTGTTCTTTGTTCGTCGTAATCCAAATATAGAACCTCCTCAATGTTACTGATCAGTCCCCAGGCAATCCACTTAGCTCTCTTGACCTGTTTTCACACCATTCAATTAATAGTGGTACATAATTTGAGCAACGTATACAAAAACAAAAGAATATCACACATTGGTACCATCATCGTATCAATATCACACATTGGTATTTCTTGGGGTTCTTTCTCCTTTTCATAGTTCCTCCTAAAAATTATGAAAAACATATCAGAAGATACGACCAATTCACAAGGAGTGATAAAATTACGGTTTGGAAATAACATGTAACCCATCCGTAAACCAAGTTTCGGCTTGGAAATATACGAATTATCTCTCCGTAAACAAAATAGCGAATAGAAATAAATAACAACGGCTAGGAATTTCAATCTACGGTTAGATACTCCCAGCCGAAACGCTCATCACCAAATTTTACTCTGCAAATACAGGACAACTTATGGTTTGGTTTTTAAATTTTCCCAACCGCTTAAGACATTAACGGCTGGGAGTTCTTGACGTCCCAACCATTATATACCATTACGGCCAGGACGAAATGAGTTCCCAGCCGTAATTGCTTTAGAAAACCTTTTCTGGAAACCCTAAAACCATCAATCGAACCTAGGTTTTCAATCTAATGGCAAAATAACTGGTGGGTTTTTCGATTCTTACCGAGTAGTATTCATTTGTGGAGGATTCGAAGGTGTTTGAACAGATTGGTTCACCACATATCCATTAAAAGGAACATCAATAACTTTCCCTGTTTCAGAATCAAGGTTCAATCGGCCGGATCTTGTTACCCTTGATCTTGCTTCCATCTAGAGCTTCTTCAGAAATAAGTGGAGAAGAAAGGGAGATATTGTTAGGTTTTAGAGAGTTTTTGAGAGGTTTTGGAGAGTGTTTTTGAGAAGAAGAGAAGAGAAAATGAAAATGAAATGGTTTTGATTTTTAGAGTTTTAATTAGGATTAGGTTTTAATTATATAAGATTTGTTTTTAAAATTAATTTATTAGGAAAGGGTAAATCTGACTTTTTAACACTTGAGATCTCCCCCTAACCATTTTGTGTCTCCCCAAAGTAAAATAGCCCCCAAAAAGTCAAAGGGGAGTAGCCCCAATAATAAAGTTCTTCAAATAACCATTTTTGGTTTTCAGACTATATTTCGGTTTCAAACAACCGAGTGTATTGAGTTAAATACTTTCAAGACAAACCTTTAAGAGGGATTCATCAATGATTTAACAATGAATCTCTGAAATTTCTCATAATTTCTGAAACCCAACCAGAATCGGTTTATGTGTGCGTTAAAGAAAAACCGATTGTTGTTGTTGATGTTCACCAGAATCGGTTTTTATTATACACATACATGAATCGATTATGGGTTGATGTGATGAACATCAACCACAATCGATTCATGCTAATGCACATATCAACTGATTCATTAGCCATGCTTGAATTTTTGCACAAACCCTGAAATTTTTTATATTATGTTATAGAGCACGGAAATACGAGTTGAACACAAAAAAAATATGAGGTCATTCCGACATCGGACGAAGAAGGTATGAGAAAAACAGTCGAAGAAATGCCCAAATTAAAATCGGTTTATGTGGGTATTAACATAAACCGATTCTAGCACAAAAAATTCATAGAAAAACTTTAAATATTTTCGATCGGTCTATGTTCTAAGCATTATAAACCGGTTCTTAGAATCGGTCTAAGAGGGCATTAATATAAACCGATTCTGGTTTGATTTTTTTCAATTTTTTTCTTTCATGTTTTGATGATGAATCAAGATTAGTTGATTTCTAGATTAATTGACTAAATATCAATTAACCACCCGATTAACACTAGTTAATCAGGAATAAATTATCCATTATGTAAAATAGTTGGATAAGGGGTGTTCTATTTTACCTTTTAATGACCCTTTTTTTGTCTTTTAGTGTAGGCCCAAATTAATACCAATATGCCCAATTTAGCCAGGTAAATCAAAGACAAACAACTCGTACACATAAATTATAAAAACACAATGGACCATCCACATAAATAGTACCTGCTCCACTAGCACTATGTATAACTATGCCACCTAGGAAATCTGTATTTTTGAGAAAATGATTTACATCCCTCGGGCCTAATCCCACGGATTGTCCCGCAATCTCACAAAGGGGTGGGACCCACACCAAAACCCACCCTCTACAAATCCGTCGGATCAGTAAGTCTTTGCGTTTTTGTTCCTTACGGGACAACCTGCGGGATTAGGCCCGCGTGATGTCTATCACTTCCGGTATTTTTGCCTATGCTTGAGTAAAGATATATTTTAACTTAAACATTGTTTTGTGTGTTGGAATAAAAGAGTTTTCTTTCTTATCTTATGACCCTATCATTGGCCCAGGAGCTAGTAGAGACCTACTAATTCAACTGTCATGTCTCCTTCAAACTCCCCTTTTTTTTTCTTTTTTTTTTTACAACAATTACCTTACCTGCACCCAGGGATATAATTCTATGATGATTCATGTTTGCACGCAAAATCACAGTAAACAAGCCTATCTTATATCCACTTTAAGCATCTGCAGACTACCTTGCGATTTAGGCAGATATATAGATTTCCAATTTTTAGTACTAGTTTTTGCGTCCGTGCAATATTTTGTAGAGAAAAACATGTTTTTTGTGCTAGTGAATTTTCAGGGATTCAAAATTTGATAACCATCCCCTTGCTCTCATATGGGTTTCTCGTTTAGTAATAACAACATACTAGCACTAGCAGTGATGGTATGAATTTTGTGAAGATGGATACTTCGTTTTCTTATCATCGGTTTATATTTTTCGGTTGTGATTTTTGTGATATAAAAAATATTTTAAAGTTGTAAATTTTCCGAGTGTAGTGATATATCAAGATTTTAAGTTGAAGATATTAAAAAATCTGGTTATGTCGTATGCAATTCTATAGGTTGATACTATGAATAGGACTATGTGTTTGTTTGAGTCGTTAAAATGGTTTTGTACGTTGTAGATCGAAGGAATTGTGTTGTTTAGTGATTATATTTTGTTTTCAATGCAGTAAAAAAAATGGTATTCCTCAATAAAGATGGTGTTGTGTACTATTGGATTTTTTTTAGAATGCTCTTATTTTTATGTAATAATGAGATGTTGTGTGTAATAATAACCTTTTTGTGTAATGATGTACTTTAATTCTATGATAGCACATGCAAGTGGCAATATGAGTAACTATAACTTTGAAAATGTAAAGAGAAAATTTATCTCTCTTATTTCTCATGCTCTATTTCTCTTTCTTTTGTGTTTTTTACTTCTCACTTTTCATTACATAAACAAGTAAGTGGGGAGGTTATTTATAGCAGTGGTCGGCAATTTACATGCGCTCACTTTTCTCTTTATTAAGTTGATAATGTTTATCCTAATACAGCTGTCCTCTTAACGCATGTAAGTTGAAGCACTCTAACTTTCACTTGAATGTTCTGGGTCAAAGGCGGTGAGAATCCTCGAGAAGATGCTCGAGTAATCTGGTAAAATGGTGGGCCACCTTTAAGCCATGCTTACGTAACACTCCCCATTGGACCACCATTTCTAAGAACATTGCCTCATTAAAACCTTGCCGGTGAAACCCAATGGGACAAAAACCCGGTCGAAGGAAAAATAGTACAACAGACATCTTAGAGCGGTGTTGGACCTGCATATGTTGCCTCGTTAAAACCTTAACAAGGAAAACCCAGTGGGACAAAACCTTGACTAAGGAAAAAGAGTACAGTGCGTTATAGTCCATAACTCCCTCTCAACAAAATATTCGTCAATTAGTCTGCTTGTATATGTGGCGCATTCCGATCCCGCAAACCAGCTTCTGGAAGAGAGTTGTCGGTAATGACTTGGTGAATAGATCAGCATAATTTTCACAAGGTTGTATCTTCTGGATCTCAATATCTTTGTTCTTCTGGAGGTGGTGAGCGTAAAATAGTTTTGGCGAAATATGCTTTATCCTATCACCTTTGATGTAGCCTTCTTTAATTTGTGTTATGCAAGCTGAGTTGTCTTCACAAATTATTGTTGGTGTACTAGTAATGGAAGGTAGGCCATAAGAACTTTTGATATGCTCGACTAATGATCGCAGCCACACACATTCTCGACTTGCTTCATGTAGAGCGATTATTTCGGAGTGATTGGAGGAGGTAGCTGGCATGCTCTGCTTACAAGATCGCCATGAAAATGTTGTGCCTCCGCTTGTAAAGACATATCCTGACTGAGAGATTGCTTTATGGGGGTACGAAAGATAACCAACATCTGTGTATCCCTCAATACTTGAGCAGTTTTCTAAGTCTTTCGAGTAGAACAGTCCCATGTCTGTAGTCCCACGTAGATAGCGGAAAATGTGTTTTACTCCAACCCAATGCCTCTTTGTTGGTGCAGAACTGTACCTAGATAAGATATTTACTGCAAAAGAGATGTCTGGTCTAGTACATTGTGCTAAATATAATAACCCACCGATAGCGCTCAAATATGGTACTTCTTGTCTAAGAAGTGTTTCGCCTTCCTCTTTGGGGCGAAATGGATCTGTTTTGGGATCAAGAGTTCTCACAACCACTGGAGTGCTAAATGGATATGATTTGTCCATATTAAAGCGTTTGAGAAGTTTCTCTGTATACGCCGATTGATGGACAAGGATTCCACCCTCATAATGCTCAAGTTGAAGACCAAGACAAAACTTTTTTTTACCAAGATATTTCATCTCGAACTCATTCTTTAAGCATTTTTGTGCTTTGGAGAGTTCTTCAGGAGTTCCAATAAGATTCATGTCATCTACATATACAACAATGATAGCAAATCCAGTGTTTTCCTTTTTAATGAAAATACATGGGCATATAGGATTGTTCACATAACCCTGACTTAACAAGTATTCACTCAGACGATTATACCACATTCGTCCAGATTGTTTCAAACCATACAAGGCTCGATTTAATTTTAGTGAATACATATGACATGGTTTATCTGCTAACAACTGAAAACCTTCAGGGATTTTCATATAGATATCTGTATCCAATTTTCCATACAGATACGCAGTAACCACGTCCATTAGATGCATGCCGAGTCCTTCATGGACTACCAGGCTAATCAAATACCTAAAGGTAATTGCATCCATTACAAGAGAATATGTTTCCTCATAGTCAATACCTGGTTTCTGTGAGAAACCTTGTGCCACTAGTCTCGCTTTATAGCGAACGATTTCATTTTTCTCATTTTGCTTGCACACAAACACCCATTTACAGCCAACCGAGCTCACATTATCTGGTGTTCGGACTGCAGTACCAAAAACATTGGGGTTAGCGAGAGAAAGTAATTCTGCTTGGATTGACTTTTTCGATTTTGGCCAATTATCCCTTTGACGACATCCGTCTATAGAGTGTGGTTCAACACCATCATCATCCAAGGCAATGTCAGTAGCTACTGTAAATAAAAATATGTCGTCAACAATCATTGTACTTCGATCCCAAACTTCTCTATTTCATGCATAATTAATAGAGGCTTCCTTATTTTGAGGTTCCATTGTCTCCGTCGAGACATTCTCCTCGTCAGGAGATCTATTTTCAGAAAGTTTGGATCCTTCATCAATAGTCTCTTTAAGAGAACTATTAGTCAATGATTGAGATTGGCTTTTCCTTTTTTGAAGAGCAGAATCCTTTGACCCAATTGGTCATCCACGCTTACGGCGTACTTCAGACGACTTGTTTGCTTCCACATCCACGGATTGCTCCATAGGAACATCAATGCGTGATGGAGCATTTTTAGTTGACATATATAATTTCATTATTTTTGTTGTATCTGTAATTGCATCAGGCATTTGATTTGCAATAGTTTGAAGATGTAAAATCTTTTGCACCTCAGTTTCATAATGACTTGTGCGTACATCAAGATGAGACAATTCTGGTGTATACCAGGATAATTCACACCGTTTTTCAGGCGGTAGCTTTCCTCCCCCTAACGGTGGGAAGACTATATCATCAAAATGACAATTTGCAAATCTTGCCGTAAAAACATCCCCTGTTAATGGTTCAAGATATCGAATTATAGATGGTGAGTCAAATCCAACATATATCCCAAGTCGAC
Source organism: Papaver bracteatum (assembly GCA_023529315.1). Taxonomy (NCBI): domain Eukaryota; kingdom Viridiplantae; phylum Streptophyta; class Magnoliopsida; order Ranunculales; family Papaveraceae; genus Papaver; species Papaver bracteatum. The sequence continues at coordinate 693,450 of JAJJWX010000127.1, forward strand.
GTTGTGGGACAAACTTGGTACGTTATGGTGGTGCAATAGGGACATAAACAGCACAACCAAAAACATGCAAATGAGATATGTCTGGTGGATGACCTAACACATGTTGTAAAGGGGAATACTGGTTATTCGCACAAGGTCGATAACGTACTAGTGCAGCAGCGTACAAAATAGCATGTCCCCAAGATGAAACAGGGAGATGAGTTTTCATAAGCATAGGTCTGGCAATGAGTTGAAGATGCTTAATGAACGATTCTGCTAAACCGTTCTATGTATGCACATGAGCAACAGGGTGCTCAACCTCAATGCCTAACGACATGCAATATGCATCAAATGCCTTTGAAGAAAACTCCGTTGCACCATCAAGCCGAATGGACTTGATAGAATAATCAAGAAAATGAGCACGTAATTTTATAATTTGGGAAATAAGCCAAGCAAATGCTAAATTACGTGTTAAGAGTAAACAAACATGTGACCATCTAGCAGAAGCATCAATCAGAACCATAAAGTACTGAAAGGGTCTACTATAGGGATGTATAGGACCGCATATATCACCTTGTATTCTTTGTAAGAAATCAGGTGATTCCAGAACTACTTTTGTCAAAGACGGTTTTGTAATTAGTTTTCCCAAAGAACAAGCAGTACAACCAAGTCCTTTGTTAAGTAGCAGTTTCTGCAAAGGATGTCCCTGACAGTTCTGAGCAATTATAGTCTTCATAGTAGAACCTGGGTGTCCAAGTCGATTGTGCCACAATACAAATGTATTTGGGTCATAAAACTTTCGAACTATGACCGAATAAGATTCAACTTTCTAAATCTTTGTATGGTACAACCCAGAAGCGAGGGCTGGAAGCCTCTCAACAATGTTCTTTCCATTAGGCGATGTAATATACAAGTACTCCTTATCGTTCTCATCAACCATTTTTGCGTATATATTTGAAACTCAACAGATTCCTATGGGATCCAGAGGAATATAACACATCATTGATAGTGAATATGGTACCACACGGTAATGAGACACAAGCTTTACCCGCACCTTCTACAAGGTTCGCTGAACCACTGATGGTAGTGATACTAGTCTTGAACCTTTTCAAGGTTACAAAGTACTTAGTACTTTGAAATATTGAATTTGTCGTTCCACTATCAATGAGACAAAATTCACCATCGTGGTTGCTTTCAGTGTCCATATCCTTCCATATACATAAAGAAGGTATAAGATAGTTGCATAAAATAATTTTAGCAACACACATATATTACATACACTCATACATATTACACACATGCAAAACCCAAAAATTAGTACAAGCCAAAAAAATACCGAAAGAGGTAAGTACAAATGCAAACAACACACTAAAACAGAATACTACAACTTTAATTCACACGAAACAAACCATCATCAAACTGGTCAAAAGCAGTCCGGTATTTATTTCCTTCAAGATCGAGTAAGTAGTCAGAGACCTCTAACTTTGGAGATTCAGTGGAAATATTGCGTTCTGCCAAATTCATCTCAATGTTTGCTTCCCTTTTATGGTGAGGCTCACAGAGATCAGCGCGGTAGCATCTATACCAATGGTCTTTAGAACCACAGAGATAACAACCATCGTCACTTTTTATGGGGGGGATTTTTAGATTTCTTTTGAGAAGTGGAAGTCGATCCCTTACCCTTATCATGCTTTGCTTCCGCATTTTGGTTATACGGATGGTTTTTGGCATTTCTATGCCTATAGCCTCCGCGTTTACGCTTCTTTCCACGATAACCCTGCTTACTACGATCATGTCCATGTCCAGAATACGATGCCCTATTTACTTCAGGCACCGGAGCAGAACCACAAGGACGGGACTCGTGATTTTAATTAATAATTCGTTATTCTGCTCAGCCACGAGAAGGCATCATATAAGATCGGAATACCGTGTAAAACGGCGTTCCCGATATAACTGCTGGAGTACAATATGGGAAGCATGAAAAGTACTCAGCGTCTTCTCTAGCTTGAATTCTTCTGATAACGGCTCACCGCACATCTCAAATTGGGCAGCGATCTTGTGCAATTCAGAATTGTAAGCCGATACGGATTTAAAATCCTAAAACCTCAGATGAATCCATTTGTCACGAATTTTTGGTAGGGTGACCACCTTAAAATGGTCATATTTCCCTTTAATGGTACTCCATAACTTTTGAGGTTCTCTACAGTGTGCTACCTCATGTTTCAGGGTTGTGGAGAGGTGACAGCGCAAGTAAGCTACAGCTCTGGCGCGTTCGCCTGACGTACAGTCTCCCCCAATGATCGTATGACCAAGTTTATTCGCTTCTAGATGCAGCTCAGCATCGAGCGCCCATGAGAGATAGTTTTCACCGGAGTCCTCAAGTGGCATAAAATCCAGACTAACTAAATTCGCTGACATTTAAAAAAAAATGTAACAGAAAAATCAAACCTGCAGATGTCCACTTCTTTAGTTTGATGAACTAGCTGGAAAAACCACGTACACGCCGAGCTATTTCGTGCTGATAACATCCTATGTAATAATGAGATGTTGTGTGTAATAATAACGTTTTTGTGTAATGATGTACTTTAATTCTATGATAGCACATGCAAGTGGCAATATGATTAACTATAACTTTGAAAATGTAAAGAGAAAATTTATCTCTCTTATTTCTGATGCTCTATTTCTCTTTCTTTTGTGTTTTTTACTTCTCACTTTTCATTACATAAACAAGTAAGTGGGGAGGTTATTTATAGCAGTGGTCGGAAATTTACATGCGCTCACTTTTCTCTTTATTAAGTTGATAATGTTTATCCTAATACAGCTGTCCTCTTAACGATGAAGCACATCTAACTTTCACTTGAATATTCTGGGTCAAAGGCGGTGAGAATCCTTGAGAAGATGCTCGAGTAATCTGGTAAAATGGTGGGCCACCTTTAAGCCATACTTACGTAACACTTATCATTTAGTTAAGCTCAGTGATGATTCTGTAATCCTTGAAAACAAGAGCTTGAGAATCTATTGATATAGTGCACACGTGTGAACTTATTATTTTAGAGTAATGATTTTATAATATTCCCAACAGGTTCATGGTCTTAGACATAGTAACAGATTGATATTCTATTGTTTTGTGATTAGCAGCATCTTTACTTGTTGATATCCAAACTGGCTGTTGATTTTATATGAAAAAATGAATTACAATTGAGCCGCGCAGCATTTGATCATTGATCATATTTTATCGTAGAATAAGAATCAGACTTCTCTCATCAAGTTGCATGAAACTTTCGACTGAATAAGTCAAGTAAACTCAGAATTCCCTTCAAGTAGGTGTTAATCTTAAGTTTGGGGTTCTAAGGTCATATCTACTTAATTAGGGGCGACCTCAAAAGAATCTGGGGGGACACAAAAAGGAAAAAAAAGTCACAATCGGGAGGTTAATTCACAATCGGTAGATAACTTTAAATTCTTTTTTAATGGCCAAACCACCCTTTACAATCGGTAGATATCTATACAATCGGGAAGTTAATCCCCAACCGGGAGTCAATTTAGTTTATATAACTTCCGAATATAAAGTATCCCCAAAATAAAATCATCTATCTTTTGAATTTTGATTATCCTATAATCGGTAGTAAATAAAGTTATCTTGACTCCCGATTAAAGTAGACCTTTGGATAAAATTCTACCATAATCGGTAGTGAATTTAGGTTATTTAACTCCCGAATATAGAGTAGCCCCCAAATGATATTTTGCAAAAATTCTCTATCTTATGAATTTTGATTATCCTATAATCGGTAGTAAATAAAGTTATCTTGACTCTTGACTCCCGATTAAAGTAGACCTTTGGCTAAAATGCTACCATAATCGGTAGTAAATTTAGGTTATATAACTACCGGATATAGAGTAGCCCCAAAGTGAGATTTTTCCAAAATCTTCTTTTTTTTTTTTGAACTTTGGTTGAGCCTATAATCGGTAGTAAATGAAGTTATCCTGACTTCTGATTATACAGTAGACTTCTTTCCCGAAATCCTACCATAATCGGTAGTCAAGATAGTTCATATAACTACCGAATATAGAGTAGCCCCAAAATGAGATTTTGCCTTTTTTTTTAATGAATTTTGGTTGAGCATATGATCGGTAGTAAATGAAGTTATCCTGACTTCCGATTATACAGTAGACATCTTTGCCAAAATCCTACCATAATCGGTAGTCAAGATAGTTCATATAACTACCGAAGATAGAGTAGTCTCAAAATGAGATTTTGCAAAAATTCTCATTTTTTCTAATTTGGTTGAGCCTATAATCGGTAGTAAAAATAGTTCATATAACTATCAAATATTGAGTTGCCCCAAAAATGAGATTTTCAATCGGCAGATAAAAAAAAACTAAAATACCGATTATGAAGGGACATATAAGTATTTTCAACCTATTTTGTTTTTTTTTGTGTCCCCCCTAATTATTTTGGAGTCGCCCCTAAAAACCCCAAGATATTTTAGTTGTTTAAACTTATTATCTGATTCATATTTTTATTTCATTTTTGTCCGTTTAAGTTTGGGATTTATAAAAAAATATTAAGGAATATCACGTTTTGATATTTTTGGAACTACAGTCAAAACTAGAGACTTAGAGAAACTCCAATGGTGCAACTATAACCAAAGACCAAAAACTAAAAAATACCAATTTTTTTTAGTTATAGTCCGTGTTGAACACAGCGGGTATGGAGTAAATTATAGTCAAGAGCTGGTTTAATCTCCGCTCACTCACAGACGAACGTATAATTCCCGTCTCATTTATAGGCGAACGTATTGTGACGGCCCGGAAAATTACGCCTTCGGCGCGTCGTCCCGCATGCCGCAACTCCCCCGGCGCGCCACTGATGAAGCTACATTCCGGGCCTCATCCCCTGGCAAATGCACGCTCACTTGCCCTTGCAAGCATGCTCGTGGAGCATGATCTAGCTATTTAAGCTTCCACACATTTCCAACTTACCCTTGTTATGCAAAAGGGTTCAAGGCCATAAGTCCAATTCCAGTGCAGTTCGCATGTATCTCTGACTTTGCCTCAACGTAGGGAATTCATCCTTGAATTTCCTAGCTAGCTGAGCTACCGTCATACCGCCATGTCTTGTCCAGACTTAATGCATAAGCCGTAGACTTAGGCATAGGACGCACCAATCCCTTGCCATTTCCTATGTCACCTCGCTTACCAACTCTTATAAATTGATAGGAAGTATGAGCATCCACTTATTGGCATGCAACTTAGCCTCATCAAGTCTGGCCACAATCATCTCTTGCGTCGAGCTACCGAGCTTAGATGATATGAGGGGCCAATTTGCTGGACCGGCAATGATGCAACTCATTGCGGCTGCCTACGCATCCTTCCCTACTCTAAAGGAATCAAGCACAGACCGTAGTTCATCCTCGAAGGGACAAGCAACTTATTCTGACTCGTTTGCTAGGCCATAGCTTAGCAAAATTAATAATGGCATGGTCCGTAGGCCATTCCGTCAAAGATGCACAATGATTATGCATTATCGGGTCCGCGCCGTGGCATAGTGATGCCTAAGCATCAAATTCCCTCTCTCAAGGCTACACAACTATAAATGAGCCTTAGGCATCATTTATACACTTCCGGCTAAGCTATGAAGCTCACTTGGTGCATAGTCCGCATATGCACCTTCAACCAACTACCCTTCCCTATATATGTAAAAATGACATTTTTACAATTATGGAAAGAAGACCAAAAATCATTCATCAACTCCCCGCAATCTTTGCGTTTCACTGTTCATCACAATCTTTGCGTTCCACCCATCGCAATCTTTGTGTTTCATTGTTCATCGCAATCTTTGCGTTCCACCCATCACAATCTTTGGGTTCCACCCATCGAAATCTTTGAGTTTCACTGTTCATCGCAATCTTTGCGCTGCAAGATCAAGGCGACTACCCATCTGGCCTAATGCATCATGATGATGCAACATTGGACTTTTGCCAATATGCCCTCGCGATATGCCTTACTTGGCACCAAACATTGGCCCTTTTCCAAATACATCTCACTATGCAAAGAAGCTTTGGATGAAGCTTCATCTCAGCCCATGGCGCATCTTTCAGCATGCGCCATGCTAAAAATACGGGGTGTTACATTCTTCACCCCTTAAAATAATTTTGTCCTCGAAATTCCAAATAAAAACTATTGTGGACAATCTCTTCGGTTTGGATTTCCTGAGCAAAAGTCACATACTAGATGCTCAGAAATCACGGGTTTCTTCAAGTTGTCATGAACAACAATTTAGACCTTCTGAGCACATGTCCCATACCACCTGCCCAGGAATCCAAAAAGTGCCCACAACGATACCAAGAATCGCAATTGGCCAATGCCAAGAGGATAACTCGACAAGGTATCCTGAATAGTATTCCATACTACCACCCAGGAATCCCTAAGGTTCACAAGTTGAAAGATGTCATCTGAATGACAAGATTTCAGCACTGTACTTTATGGAACAGTTTTCCAATTGCCCACCGTCCCTGACGGTCATCCAGGTTGCCACTCGTAAGTGGGATCCTAGCCGGGCCTGACAACGCACACCCTTGGACAGTTTCCAACGTGTGGGGATGATCAGTCCCATTGTCTACCCACCGTATCATACGGTCTTCATACTCATAAGCGGGGTGCCACAAAGGCCTGGCAAACTCACAGTACTTTAAAAGCTTAACTCGATTTGCAAAGTAACTGGCTCAGCAGTTACAAACTCTTTCCCACACAGAAGTTGGCCTAGTCTCCAACTTTAAGTTTTCCATTAAGGAAAATACTCGTGGAAAAGTCCACTCCGCACAAGTCCCTAGTGTTTTCTCGTAACTTGCTCTGATACCATCTGTGACGGACCGGAAAATTATGCCTTCGGCGCGTCGCCCCGCAGGCCGCAACTCCCCCGGCGCGCCACTGATGAAGCTACGATCCGGGCTTCATCCCCTGGAAAATGAACGCTCACTTGCCCTTACAAGCATGCTCATAGAGCATGATCCAGCTATTTAAGCTTCCACACCTTTCAAACTTACCCTTGTTCTGCAAAAAGGTTCAAGGCCATAAGGCCAATGCCAGTGCAGTTCGCATGCATCTCTGGCTTTGCCTCAACGTAGGGAATTCATCCCTGAATTTCCTAGCTAGTTGAGCTACCGTCATACCGCCGTGTCTTGTCCAGATTTAAGGCATAAGCCGTGGACTTAGGCATAGGACGCACCAAGACCTTGCCATTTCCTACGTCACCTCGCTTATCAACTCTTATAACTTGATAGGAAGTATGAGCATCCACTTACTGGCATGCAACTTATCCTCGTCAAGTCTGGCCACAATCATCTCTTATGTCGAGCTACCGAGCTTAGATGATATGAGGGGCCAACGTGCGAAATTATACCTTCGCCCATTTGATAGGCATTAATTATACCTTCGCCCCATCAGGCGAAAATAATACGTCCGCCCCTACCAAGCGTAATTTATACCTTCACATATTAGTCATATAGAAATAATACTCTGTAAGGGGCGTGATTATAAAGTTCGTTTGATGGGGCCTATATGTTGTTTGAAAAAAATGCATCTAAGAAAATCTTATTCATATTCCATTAGTAAGAACCAAATTCATGTTCTGTAAATATCTAATAACTTGGGTCGAAATGAACCAAAACAGGCAATCATGTTCTGTAAATATCTAATAACATGAACCAAATTCATGTTCTGTGAAATAAAAATCAATAACATAACATAATTGTAGATGGGGAAAAACTATCTGCTGGTTTTTGCGGAATTGAGGACGACCGTGCAGAGGAGATTCCTTGAACTGAGCGAAATGTTCAACCTCACACAGATGCACCGCTATGAAGGGGGTGCTTTTTAGTCCGAGAGATCTGTAGTACTCCAGCCTAAACTAAGACAATGGCCATTCCAGAGTAAATTCGGTCACAAGAGAGGATGGGTTGGTCTGTAGGAGGGAAGCTGAGAAATGTGTGAGATCAATGGTGATCTGAGATTGTAGGTGTGTTATGGTTTCCGTGTAATGCTCTGAATGATTGAATATTGCTTGATTGAGAGTGATTTCTGTGAGTTCGTGTAGACGAATGAGCGTCTGTATGAACTTTGTTGAGAAATTTCTCGTTCAGACGATTGTTGTTCGAATGTTTGAGAACTCTTCCAATCTTGTTGTTCAATCGGGATTCAGAAACATTATATAATGCCGGAGTTGAAAACACCATGATCCCATGAAGTGCGACAGTTGATGGAGTGAAGGAGTGGAGAGATGGAAATAATGCTCAAAACCAGTTGCGCTCATCATGCAGAGACTTGGTTGATTTTCCACCCACTACTTTTCTAACTCCCTCAACTGATTGCACGACTTGCTCACATTTCATCGTGTGTTTGAACACACGTGCCGTAGACCGCCAAACCAAAACCCTAGTTGATATCCCCCCAAGTGACACGATTGATGTCTCGTGATTAATTAAATCAGTTGCTGATTTCATGACTTCGTGGGACGATGAGTCCACGTATTTGCTGAGTTAAACATGATTTTGTAGAATGTTCTGCAACTCATGAATCGAACGTGTCTATTGAGACAGTGATAGGATCCTCACGTTGAGGAGAGCAAGTGTTGCTCGCTAATTTAATATTGGTAGTTCAATTTGAGTAAATATTGCTCATCTGAGCAAGTGTTGCTCGTCTGATGAAATATTGGTAGCGTGACCAAAATAAAATATTAATTAAAGCGCTGGTAGTTGAACCGAGCATAATTAATAAGAATATTGATCATGAGATCAATGTGAAATTATTAGTGTTTGAATCTGGAATCATGATCCTTGGATTCAGAAACCCTGATTTGATCAATTGATGACCAATTGATGATTTATTTGAAATTAACCATAGAATGAAGGAGAAACGGATTCATGGGACCATGGATCGACCATGAAATTCTCATATGCTCACGTGAGCAAAATCCAAGATCTCTTTGAAGAGTTGGTGAGTTGTTGAAAGAATGATTAAATGCTGGTTTAATCATTTACTGAATTACTGCTGGGTTCAGCATTAGGTGATATAACCTAATTAATTATTATTAAAATATGAGGGACCTACCAAGGGGTTGTGAAACCAGCCCTGGGTGGTCACGGGATCAAATGACGATCGCTCCGTCAAATTCTGAAATTGTTTGGAGAGTTTTGGACCTAATACGTGCAATTGTGCAAATTAGGTCAGATTGTGAGAAACACGTGGGACTGGCTCATTGGGAGCCACAAAGCCAACCATGGTCGGTCAAGGTAACATGCTTTCATCGTCGAGATGTCCGTGTCTCAGTTCTGAGAATTTTGATATTTTCTGGTCCTCGTTTGAGCGACCGTTTGAGAAAATATGACAAAATTAAGGTTTTCTGATAAAACCGTCAAAACTTCATCGGATGAAGGAAAATAATGAAAAGTGAAGGAATTATGAAGAGGTGAGGGACCGACCAAGAGGTCATGAAACCTGCCCTGGGTGGTCACGGGATCAAATGTTGATCGTTTGAGCACTCCCAGATTGGTTGAAACCCTAATCAGCGTCCTTTGGTAGAATCAACATAGATTTCTCATACAGACTCGGATTTTGCTGTTCCGCCCCTCCATTACGTACGGAAAAGAATTTCCTATCTCCCTATGCTGGAATATTTTGGTTTTAAGCTCTTTCGGGAGGTGAAAACAGCCAGAGAGTAAAACTCAGGAAAAATCAAAGGGGCCGGTCCCTTAACATTTTTCCTAATATGATAAAACGAAGGAGTTTTGATGAAATAAATGAGTTTCCATGAGACGAAGGAAACATCAAAAATAAAAAATAATAAAATAAGGGACGTGTGAGCGTGTGGGACCAGCTTGGAGCATGACTGGCCGACCAAGGCCCGGTCCCATGCGTTTTCCCTATTTTATGCATTATTTCATGATTCGAAGGAATTTTCATAATTTGAAGGAAACATCATGAAAACATGAAAAATATGCTAATAAAAGAGTGGGACGTGTGAGTCATCTAGGGTTTGGCCGACCGACCATGACTCGTGCACACGGGATTCCTAAGTTTTATTATTTTTCATGGGACGAAGGAAATATCATGAGATTAAGGAGTTTTCATGAAATCAGGGCAATTAATAAAATAATGAGGAAATATGAGGTGTGGGGCCGGCTGGGACCAGGCATGGACGGTTGGCCAATGGTCACGCCCCCCTCATGCTCTTCCTTAATTTTATATTATTTCCTCCGCGCGAAGGAGGCACCATGAAGTTGAGGAGTTTCCTCAAAACAAAGGATATTTGTTCAAGCGAAAGGTTTTTCATGAACTCAAGGAAAATAACAAAAAATATGATAAAAATATGAGACTGGTGTGGGATTGACCACGGAACGGTCGGCCGGTTAGTGGATCCATGCTCCTAGCGCCTTGGTCAATTTTTATTTATTTGTTATTTTTCGTCCTATTTTGTATAGGCTCATCGTTTCATCGTATTTTGAAATACTCGCTCGTGCGGTGGTTATTAATGTATCATTGTTGAATACAATTGCACCATTTGAGACAGGGCTTGCTCAGGCGGTAGCCCTGATGCCCGTGGGTCCAATATTTATTACTAATCCATGGACTTCTGCTGGGAACAACCATGGTTTGCGTAATGAAATATCTGCGAAAATATTTGAATATTTTCAGCAATTCTGCAGATGAATCCAAGAATTTAGGTGTGAGACAGAGCTTGCTCAGGCGGCAGCCCTGATGCTCGTACGTCCAATATTTATTAATAATCCATGGACTTCTGCTGGGAAGAACCATGGCTTGCGTAATGAAATATCTGCGAAAATATCTGAATATTTTCAGTGATTCTGCGGATGAATCCAAGAATCTAAGTTTGAGACAGGGCTCGCTCAGGCGGTAGCTCTGATGCCCGTGTGTCCAATATTTATTACTAATCCATGGACTTCTGCTGGGAACAACCATGGTTTGCGTAATGAAATATCTGCGAAAATATTTGAATATTTTCAGCGATTCTGCGGATGAATCCAATAATCTAAGTTTGAGACAGGGCTCGCTCATGCGGTAGCTATGATGCCCGTGCATCCAATATTTATTACTAATCCATGCACTTATGCTGGGAACAACCATGGTTTGCGTAATGAAATATCTGAGAAAATATTTGAATAATCTCAGCAATTCTGCGGATGAATCCAAGAATCTAAGTTTGAGACAGGGCTCGCTCAGGCGGTAGCTCTGATGCCCGTGCGTCCAATATTTATTACTAATCCATGGATTTCTGCTAGGAAGAACCGTGGTTTGCGTAATGAAAAATCTGCAAAAATATCTGAATATTTTCAGTGATTCTGCGGATGAATCCAGGAATCTAGGAATGATTAATTTATGACTTTATACTAGTAGAGCAAGTTGTTCGGGAGTTGTTCATCCCGTGATAGAAATAATGACTGAAGTATTCAGTACTCATGAGATATGTCGTTGTCCAGCTGTGAGACTACATATCTATATGCACTCTGAGAGAAAGTATTCTCCATCAGAGGATTCTATGAGAGACCCGTGTCTCTATATTCACGCCTAATTTCTGAGTCATAGGTTCGTGTAATTATGGGTTTACGATTTTAGCCTTTGTCGAAAATCCACCATCTACATTAAGTCCCCTGCTTAGTGAGGAAAGCCGTGTTCCTCAGTCAGCATTGAATGGTGATTTTCCGATCATAAACAGTATAAGTAATTAAACTTATTCGTAAGGTAGATGTTACCGGATTTCGATCGTACGAGCATACCATAACTTGAATGAAGATTCCAGCGGCATGCTAGAGCGTCATTTGATGAGCATAAATTGGTGTTGAATTGCTGATTTGGACGACGGGTCCTTGGTCATTTAGGATTCGCGGGCCGAGACATCTCCGTCACCTTCACGCCAGAATCAATAGGAGGAAAAGTTGTCGGACCACCAGCGTCGCCGCCACCGTCCGGCCGTTTGCTGGAGCCGCCGACAGGTATGCGTCCGAATTTTTTTTTTTTTTTTTTTTTTTGCTGATGTTCTTGAGTTTTATGAGTTTTTCACATATTTGTCATGATAAAATTATATACCCGTGTATATATGAGTGTGGGTTTCGTCAAAAACCTTCGTTTTTGAAAACGTTTGTTCGTTTGATCGTTAGTTTTTGAAAAACTAGTAATAATCTCTGATTTAGGAGTGATTTCCCTTCATATATGAATATGTAGGTTCAGTGATGAAACTATGTTGATGAGCTTTCATGTGAGCCAAAGTTTTATCACGAAAAAGTGAATTTTTCACAAAACTGAAGTAAAATCTTCGTTTTAAAGAATAACGATGATGCGAGAGACGAGTTCTCTTCTTTATGCATATATGAACTTGTGTCCAGTGATAAAATTTTGTGTATGAGCTTTCATGTAAAACTTTATCGTGTAATGCATGAGTTTTCACAAAATTGAAATAAACCTTCGTTTTGAAGACGTATGACGACACGAAGGAAAAGGGATTTGCAAAAACATGGTACATTCATGATTTTTTTTTTGAACCGTGGAGTGTCCACAATTTATTTTTATGAGCCTGTCTCATGCTGAAAAATATTTATTTATTTATTTACGTGAGTAAATAAACATTTTGTTTATATACATATATGCAAATATATATTATTTCTCTAAAATCAAAACTTGAGTTTTGTGCGATGTTGCTTAGAGATAAAATTATTTATGATGAAATAATGTTTTAATTTTCATAATTCTATGGTGAATGTTCATTCAGTAGAAAAGTTCATGACTTTATGAAAAATCCGAGTTTTTGAACGTCTTTGTAGGTCTCAAAGAAGCAGACGATTTTGGAGTGTTAACTCTAGCATTACTCTCACTACTGTTAGTGGAAGCGTAAAAAGGTAAGAGTTAAGAGTTACCATTTTGGTAGATGCTGATGTGAGCATCCTGATCATTTTTGTTATGTTTTAATTCCACTTCTTTGATGAAATCTGCATCTACGGATGATATACTGAAGTAGGAATGTTGTATGGACGTCACAACATCTTTGCGAGAATTACCGGTTCCCATAATGATGCTTCCAAAGATGATATTTCCATAGATGATATCTCTACAGATGCAGCTTCAAGAAATGATGCTTTTGGGACCTCTGAGTGATGATGAGAGATCCTTCATACTGAATTGTACTTCTTCTTATTTCACTAAATTTACCACAGGATAATCGTATAATGGAATCCTGGATAGATGTGAACTCTAAAGAAATGGAAGAAAGTCTACGGGAGCGGAGAACCCATAAGTAAGGACTACAGGATGTTAGCAAATGACGTGTAGTCCCCAGCCGTTTCTTTGGTGAGTTTTTAGCCCTCCTCGTGTCATGACTTTTCCCGTGAAATTAGGATTATAAGACCAAGGTTTGTTATTTATTTTCAGGCTTTTGCTACATCGATTGACGGTCTTCAACTTGTTCCCGGACAAGCAATTCATGAATCCAGCACTGATGAGAAAGTCGATGCAAGTATCCTTTTTCGTGCAGGTGATCTTGGCATCTCCTTGAATGAAGTAATAATAATTGTTGATGATGAATCTAGGAATAAATCATTGTAGATAAGCATCATGCTGATGAAGCGTGCTCTTTTTTGGGATATGGGAATATATAAAATTCCCGAAATCCCGAACCGAATGGAGATAGCGGCGTTTCCAATGGAGATTCCGGTATTTCTGAGCCTTCAAATGATTTAGAGACTCCCCCAGTAAGTATATCTCATTTAAATCATTCTAATCCCATGTAATCTTCGCATTGGGTGTGGAATGACGAAGTTAGGAATCATGGATCCAATAATGATGATTTGGGAAATCCAGGAGTTGTTGGTGACAAGACTTCCATAGTTGCGCCTCAGGATGATGAAGTGCTGGTCGCTGATACCGTGAAGGTGGTGGAAACTCCAATTGTGCCTCAGATGGTGGAAACCGAAACCGAACCCGAAATAGCAGAAGTTACTTCCCCTGAAGTTGTTTCTATGATCATTGACATTGCTCCAGTAACTGAGAACCAGATGATAGTGCATAAGTATCCTACTACAGGGATTTCCTTTGATCCACAATTTAGTGAGTTACTCCCATATCACCAGCTTGTTGGAGGTTTTAGCGTTCCCATCGGATATGTTGCTATATATAAGTAACTGTGGGAAATGTATGGACACTTTGTTGTTACCCGGGTTCCATGGCGTAGTTATTTCTTGACGAAACAAGTAGAGTCCATCTTGCGTGTTATAGATGATATCCGGATTATATCCAGAGATGTTGTTTCCCAAGATTTACTCTTTGATTGGGAGTATAACTTGAAGAATGCTGAAGAACTTGGCGTCAATCTGTAGTGGCTCCGTGAAAGACTTGAAGTTATCAAGAAAGCAGAAAAGGGTGACACTCCTTTCCTTACTAGTGATGATGTGTTGAAGAAGATGAAGTAGCCGAGCTAACCAGGAAGCTGGAGGTACCTTGATGAAAGACTTAGCGAAAAGACACAGCGTCGGAATTCAATGATTCACCCCAACTTTTGAAGCTAAGAGACTGAGTTATTAACTGATAGAAGAATCACTCAATCTGGAGTTGTAGAAGTCCGCCAACGAAGCGTGCACATCTGGAATTAGTAATCCCATACAAATTTCTTAGGTTTCGTAGACCTGACGGTAAAGGCCATATCTTTCAGCTTGTATGTCCGATTAATGTGCCCTTTCAGTATGTTGTTGAAGAGACACAGAAGAACATCTTTTGTTAAGGAAGTATTGTCCCTTTCCTCACCCATTGGCACGTTTTTTGCAAAACCATGACCTGAAGTGTGTTGTATCTCATCTGTAGAGGTGTCGAGAACATCTTGTAGAAGACTTTGGATGATGCCCACCAGTCGTGCCATCTTTGGGAAGACTTCATGTGAGCATGTTATCAGGTCTATACATATTGATATGAATCATTGGTTCTTAGATAAGTCTGCTTCATGTGTACTACTTCAGAGAATGATTAGTTCATGAATCCTTGAGGATGTTGTTCCTGAGACCGTTGTTGGTGTTGAGACCATGAATGATCACGCTCCAGATATCTTTTTCGATGTTGAGATCATGGATGGTGTTCCCTTAGAGATTATTATTGACACTGATATCACGGTTGAAGTTTCTTAAAAGACCGAAAAGGATAGAACTATGATTATAGACATAGTAGTTGCTCCTCCATCCAGTGAGCCTTTTGGTAGGTTGAGCATATCTAAGATGAAGGTGTTCTGGGAGTTCAACATGAATTCTCCTGAACAGTATGATTTCACTGTGAACTGGATTCGTCAGTGAGTCGACGATGTTGCGGCGGATTGCATCAGCAGCCTTCATTCTGGGTGTGAACGATGAAGAGAAGAAGTTGCTCAGTCGTGCATGAGCTTGTGATGTATAGAGATCCCGTTGATGAAGTTTTATGGAATCACATTTGGTTGCAATAACTTTTTATATGGATAACGTTTATTGAAATAAAACCGATTTCTCCAGTAAGATCAAGTCCCCAGCGTATGCTGAAGGAATTCGTGCCATCCATGGGTGAATGATACTGTATTTGCTTCAGAATTATTGTCATGGAGATAGTGAAGACTCAGAGATTGTAGTTTAGTTGCGCTTCGGTTGCGCTGGTGGTGAATCAGTATGTCATCATCGAGGTATTTATGCTGAAGCCATAGGCGTCATTATCAAAGGTGTACTCTTTGATTGGGAGTACAATTTGAAGACTTCTTAGATGCTCTAGCGTTGAAGTGTCATATCCTTTGAGCTTTGAACGTCTTAGGCTTGATCTTCTCGGCCCTGAGTATCTTCTGTTGATTCAGTATCCCTTTCGTTGTGGTAGTGGGATTCAACACTTGTGCAGACATCAGAGCTTTCTGATTTTCTGAGACACATGGACACTCCTGCAAGGCTCTAGTAAAACGCCCAAAGTGTTCTTTTCCATGCTTGGACATCATCTCAGTAATGAATATTTCAATGCCCAGTTCGGAGAAATGTCAGATTCAACCACTTGGTAAAATACTAATCCGGTGAAGCTAACATTCATAACATATTTCAGAGTTTCTAGCAGAATTGAGTCCCCGTGCTAGGATAGCATATGAGGAAATAAATGACATATACATGAAATGAATAAGACTTGCCTGAGTGTGGAACCTCTTGACGAATATCTATGCATCTTTTGAAGGTTCTTGCTTCCACCCCGTCGAAGTTTGAAATTCCTCAAAGTACTCTGACGATGGAATGTCCGTCAAACCTTCTAGATTAGAACTTTCTTCGTTGGAGGAATGTGTAACCAAAGATGCTCCGTAAGTATCCATATTTTCAGTGTGGACCTACGCTCGTCTGAAGGACATGTCATATCCTGGATCTTCCTGATTATGCAAAACTTGGTTTCTGTCCAGGTGGGACTTATGTTCACTTTGAGAGTGATGTAGCCATGAGTATTTCCGAGCGCTCCTTCGAGGTCTTCTGATTGAGATGGAGAATGAGTATCTTCTTGCCGAGGGATGCATGTGGATCCGATGGTTTTCACTGGAATGTTGTTGATGGTGGTGTCAACATCGATCAACGTTCTTCCAAATTAGTTTCTTCTGAAATTGACTGTGGTAAGCAGTCCCCAGTCATACATCTCTTGATTTGTGGCTGGAGGCTCAAGAAGTATTTTTGGGATGGACTTCTTGACACGATATGGTTCAGTAATGTGAACATGCCTCTCCTTTGTGCCTTCGACAGATAACACAATTCACATTCGTCTTGAACTGCTCCTTTGATAGGTTGTCCAAAGAGTGTAAAGGTTCTGACTTGGATAGGATTATTATGTACTCCTTCAGTCCCCAGTTGAAGCTATTGAGGATCAACCTTCTCTTTGAAAATGTGTTTCAAAACTACGCAGTTACTTTGTGGGATGATTGACGAACCTGTGGAAGTGGTAGTAACGAGGACTTTCCATGTCTTCTTCAGCTGGTTCCTTCTTGACATATGGCAACTTGATTGCACCGTCTTGAATCCAGGCCTCCAACAATTCGATGACTTCTTCAATGGAGCATGGAAAATCAGGTGCCACCGGATCTTCTGTATGCTGGGAAGGAGCCTGTGCGTCATCTTTACTTTGTGCCTTTGAATGGGCGGAAAAAGTATGCTTGCGCTGCGGTTCATCTTTCTGTTTGCTCCCTTCTGCGACAGCATTTGCGGAAGGCTGCAGGTTGTACTATTTGTTGATTAGACATCTGCTTCCTCAAGTGTCTCGCGATTCTTCAGTATTTGTAGATTTTGTTCTTTCCAACAGAGAAGGTGCAGTGGTTGATGATCTCTTCGTGGCTTCGTGGAGTTCTTAGAAAGTTTGGAATCGAAAATTCTCCAATAATGCTCTGTAGACCGGGAGCATCCTGTTGATGCATAATTCCACCAGTTTTTGCTCTGTGACGTTTGGATCATGACAATCCAAGGCTTGGACCCTGAATCTTTTTACAAAGCCGTTTGGGTTTTCACCAACCCTTTAGGAAGTGGAGTACTTTGTGTAGCATCAGGATAGGGAGGTTGGTGACGATGGACATGTGATGTCTTGTCTTTTCCATGATTGTCCACAAGGCGATCCAAGTGTTCCCGGGTGATGAAGCTTGATGACTCTTTTGCTGATGAATTGCCTGTAGCTTTGTTGGTTTCATCATCGTTCACGGTGTGAATTGGAATTACCTCAGGGTCAGCAGCATCTGAGGATTTCTCCTTCTCTTTCCATTTGTCTAGAGTTTTCTCTGACAACTTGTCAGTAAGAGTCTTCAAGTGATCAAATAGCTTTTGTTGCGCTGCAGCCATATTTGTATGATTTTTTGCAAGAGTTTCTTGCGCTTTGACGAGATCAGCCATAGTTGGTGGTGGGTTTCCTATGATCTCTTCGGGATGTCGGACGAATAAAGGATGACCTTCAGTGTTGGTGTGAGGAGGAGTGATGTCACCACCGTCAGTGCTAGTGGCCGGAACAGTTTCTGGGATATCTTCATCGTTGCTAGTGCTAGCGATATTTGCGTCAAGATTTGTGACCGATCCTAACCTAAGACCAACCATCTTATAAAAATGAGAGATTGCAACCGAGAGAATGATCTCCCACTGTGGTCGCCAATTTGTAGATGGGGAAAAACTATCTGCTGGTTTTTGCGGAATCGAGGACGACCGTGCGGAGGAGATTCCTTGAACCGAGCGAAATATTCAACCTCACACAGATGCACCACTATGAAGGGGGTGATTTTTAGTTCGAGAGACCAATCTGTAGTACTCAAGCATAAACCAAGACAATGGCCGTTCCAGAGTAAATTCGGTCACAAGATATGATGGGTTGGTCTGTAGGAGGGAAGCTGAGAAATGTGTGAGATCAATAGTGATCTGAGATTGTAGGTGTGTTATGGTTTCCGTGTAATGCTCTGAATGATTGAATATTTCCTGATTGAGAGTGATTTCTGTGAGTTCGTGTAGACGAATGAGCATCTGTATGAACTTTGTTGAGAAATTGCTCGTTCAGACGATTGTTGTTCGAATGTTTGAGAACTCTTCCAATCTTGTTGTTCAATTGGGATTCAGAAACATTATATAATGCCAGAGTTGAAAACACCATGATCCCATGAAGTGCGACAGTTGATTGAGTGAAGGAGTGGAGAGATGGAAATAATGCTCAAAACCAGTTGCGCTCATCGTGCAGAGACTTGGTTGATTTTCCACCCACTACTTTTCTAACTCCCTCAACTGATTGCACGACTTGCTCACATTTCATCGTGTGTTTGAACACACGTGCCATAGACCTCCAAAACGAAACCCTAGTTGAGTCCACGTATTTGCTAAGTTAAACATGATTTTGTAGAATGTTCTGCAACTCATGAATCGAACATGTCTGCTGAGACAGTGATAGGATCCTCACGTTGAGGAGAGCAAGTGTTGCTCGCTAATTTAATATTGGTAGTTCAATTTGAGTAAATATTGCTCATCTGAGCAAGTGTTGCTCGTCTGATGAAATATTGGTAGCGTGACCAAAATAAAATATTAATTAAAGCGCTGGTAGTTGAACCGAGCATAATTAATAAGAATATTCATCATGAGATCAATGTGAAATTATTAGTGTTTGAATCTGGAATCATGATCCTTGGATTCAGAAACCCTAATTTGATCAAGTGATGACCAATTGATGATTTATTTGAAATTAACCATAGAATGAAGGAGAAACAGCTTCATGGGACCGTGGATCGACCATGAAATTCTCATATGCTCATGTGAGAAAAATCCAAGACCTCTTTGAAGAGTTGGTGAGTTGTTGAACGAATGATTAAATGCTGGTTTAATCATTTACTGAATTACTGCTGGGTTCAGCATTAGGTGATAGAACCTAATTAATTATTATTAAAATATGAGGGACCAACCAAGGGGTTGTGAAACCAGCCATGGGTGGTCACGAGATCAAATGACGATCACTTCATCAAATTCTGAAATTGTTTGGAGAGTTTTGGACCTAATACGTGCAATTGTGCAAATTAGGTCAGATTGTGAGAAACACATGGGACTGGCTCATTGCGAGCCACAAAGCCAACAATGGTCGGTTAAGGTAACATGCTTTCATCGTCGAGATGTCCGTGTCTCAGTTCTGAGAATTTTGATATTTTCTGGTGCTCGTTTGAGCGACCGTTTATGAAAATATGACAAAATTAAGGTTTTCTGATAAAACCGTCAAAACTTCATCGGATGAAGGAAAATAATGAAAAGTGAAGGAATTATGAAGAGGTGAGGGACCGACCAAGAGGTCATGAAACCGGCCCTGGGTGGTCACGGGATCAAATGTTGATCATTTTAGCACTCCCAGATTGGTTGAAACCCTAATCAGCGTCCTTTGGTAGAATCAACATAGATTTCTCATACAGACTCGGATTTTGCTGGTCCGCACCTCCATTACGTACGGAAAAGAATTTTCTATCTCCCAACGCGGGAATATTTAGGTTTTAAGCTCTTTATGGAGGTGAAAACATCCAGAGAGTAAAACTCAGGAAAAATCAAAGGGGCCGGTCCCTTAACATTTTTCCTAATATGATAAAACGAAGGAGTTTTGCTGAAATAAATGAGTTTCCATGAGACGAAGGAAACATCAAAAATCAAAAATAATAAAATAAGGGACGTGTGAGCGTGTGGGACCATCTTGGAGCATGACTGACCGACCAAGGCCCGGTCCCGTGCGTTTTCCCTATTTTATGCATTATTTCATGATTCGAAGGAATTTTCATAATTTGAAGGAAACATCATGAAAACATGAAAAATATGCTAATAAAAGAGTGGGACGTGTGAGTCATCTAGGGTTTGGCCGACCGGACATGACTCGTGCACACGGGTTTCCTAAGTTTTATTATTTTTCATGGGACGAAGGAAATATCATGAGATTAAGGAGTTTTCATGAAATCAGGGAAATTAATAAAATAATGAGGAAATATGAGGTGTGGGGCCGGCTGGGACCAGGCATGCCCGGTTGGCCAATGGTCACGCCCCCTTCATGCACTTCCTTAATTTTATATTATTTCCTCCGCGCGAAGGAGGCACCATGAAGTTGAGGAGTTTCCTCAAAACAAAGGATATTTGTTCAAGCGAAAGGTTTTTCATGAACTCAAGGAAAATAAAAAAAAATATGATAAAAATATGAGACTGGTGTGGGATTGACCATGGCACGGTCGGCCGGTCAGTGGATCCATGCTCCCAGCGCCTTGGTCAATTTTTATTTATTTGTTATTTTTCGTCCTATTTTGTATAGGCTCATCGTTTCATCGTATTTTGAAATACTCGCTCGTGCAGTGGTTATTAATGTATCATTGTTGAATACAATTGCACCATTTGAGACAGGGCTTGCTCAGGAGGTATCCCTGATGCCCATGCGTCCAATATTTATTATTAATCCATGGACTTCTGCTGGGAACAACCATGGTTTGCGTAATGAAATATATGCGAAAATATTTGAATATTTTCAGCAATTCTGCAGATGAATCCAAGAATTTAGGTGTGAGAGAGAGCTTGCTCAGGTGGCAGCCCTGATGCCCGTACGTCCAATATTTATTACTAATCCATGGACTTCTGCTGGGAAGAACCATGGATTGTGTAATGAAATATATGCGAAAATATCTGAATATTTTCAGCGATTCTGCGGATGAATCCAAGAATCTAAGTTTGAGACAGGGCTCGCTCAGGCGGTAGCTATGATTCCCGTGCGTCCAATATTTATTACTAATCCATGGACTTCTGCTGGGAACAACCATGGTTTGCGTAATGAAATATCTGCGAAAATATTTGAATATTTTCAGCGATTCTGCGGATGAATCCAATAATCTAAGTTTGAGACAGGGCTCGCTCAGGCGGTAGCTCTGATGCCCGTGCGTCCAATATTTATTACTAATCCATGAACTTCTTCTGGGAACAACCATGGTTTGCGTAATGAAATATCTGCGAAAATATTTGAATATTTTCAGCAATTCTGCGGATGAATCCAAGAATCTAAGTTTGAGACAGGGCTCGCTCAGGCGGTAGCTCTGATGCCCGTGCGTCCAATATTTATTACTAATCCATGGACTTTTGCTAGGAAGAACCATGTTTTGCGTAATGAAATATCTGCGAAAATATCTGAATATTTTCAGCGATTTTGTGGATGAATCCAGGAATCTAGGAATGATTAATTTATGACTTTATACTAGTAGAGCAAGTTGTTCGGGAGATGTTCATCCCGTGATAGAAATAATGACTGAAGTATTCAGTACTCATGAGATATGTCGTTGTCCAGATGTGAGACTACATATCTATATGCACTCTGAGAGAAAGTATTCTCCATCAGAGGATTCGATGAGAGACCCGTGTCTCCATATTCACGCCTAATTGCTGAGTCAGAGGTTCGTGTAATTATGGGTTTACGATTTTAGCCTTTGTCGAAAATCCACCATCTACAATAATAATAATAAAAAATTTAAAAAATAATTGGGACCTGTTGATGGTGGTTTTTAGCTTAGGTGTAAAATTGTAAAACCCTAGTCAGATAGTGACATCACATAACTTGAGTAATAATGTCCAAACCAAGCACATTTATTGAACCTTTTAATTTGTCTGCGATAAAATTACCGGGGTACCATTTTAAATGCTAATTAGGGTTTCGACAAGCCAAAACCCTAATTATCACACCGCATGTGCCAATGGAAAACCATGCCAGCCACACCTTCCGCGCCAAGGCATGCCAACCATGCTAGCCCCACCACTGTGCCAATGAAAAACCATGCCAGACACACCTACCGCACCAAGGCATGCCAACCATGCTAGACGCACCATTATTCCAACCACATCCACCATGCCAATCCAAACCGCACCTTACCTTGGCCCTAGCCAAGCTAGCCGCACCATGCGCCCATGCCAAACCCTTCGGTCCCACCATGCCAAGCCAAACCGCACCTTGCCTTGGCCATAGCCATGCTAGCCGCACCATGTGCCAATGGCATGCCAATCCCTTGGCCCCACCATTCCAAACACATCTAACCACGCCACCATGCTGGCCTTTCCTACACGGCTACCAAAAAAAAGGCGTGCGACAATCAACGACCCCCCTTCAATCCCAGGAGAAAATCCTAGCCATCCAAGGTTATCAGACGCCGTATGGTAACCTTTGGCCTGAAAACCTAAGTTTGGCCAAGCCAAACCATGCCATGCCAACGGCATGCCAACCTAGCCGCACCACCATGCTGTCCTTCCCTACGCGGCTACCAAAACGAAGGCATGCGACAATCGACGGTCGCCCTTCAATCCCAGGAGCAAATCCTAGCCGTCAAAGGTTACCAGACAACACATGGTAACCTTTGACCCAAAACCTAAGTTTGGAAACGCCAAACCATGCCATGCCAATGGCATGCCAACCTAGCCACGCCACCATGCTGGCCTTTCCTACGCGTCTACCAAAAGGAAGGCATGCGACAATCGACGGTCTCCCTTCAATCCCAGGAGCAAATCCTATCCATCCAAGGTTACCAGACAACACATGGTAACCTTTGACCCAAAACCCTAGTTTGGTCACGCCAAACCGCGCCAAGGCACCACGCCAATGGCATGCTAACCTGCCATGGCATGCCAACCTATCCGCGCCTCCATGCCACATCAATGGCATGCCAACCTAGTCGCGCCATCATGCCACGCCAATGTCATGCCAACTTAGCCGCGTCGCCATGATGGCCTTCCCTATACGTCCACCAACAAACGAAAGCGTTCGACGATCAACGGTTATATTTCCTCTTAAGATGCAAAATCTCGACTGTCGAAGGTCACCAAGCTAAAAAGTCTCCCAAGCTCGACTTTCCAGTCAACAACAACATGCTACATATTTTTCACAAAAACATTCGAGATATCAACACATATCACAAACTTGGGGATCCTCTTTGGGTATTGATTTAGCGGTTTACAGCGTGCGGCGTACACTACGCCCATCATAAGGAAGTGTCATAAGGGTGAGGCGGTTAGTAAATACATGGAGTTAATGGTGAAACGCTCTTTTATGGGACATCAATTCCATGTGTTAACGGTTTCATGGAATATCAATAACATGCGTTAACGGTTTTATGGAACATCAATTCCATGCGTTACCACCTCCTCCCATTTACTTACCCATTTTTCCATTCCTTAATGAGACCAGAGTACGTTTCACTTCGACTTGTATAAATAGGTCTTACCTATTTCCACCGAACAACAAGTTCAGTCAAGAGCATACAACACTCATAAAATACTTGCTAGCTTACCATTTGTTAGCCTTCCCACTTTTCTGATACAAGTCGTAGTAACACAACTACTCTTCCTGAATCAACTATTCTGGTCTCATCACTTTCCTTGCTTCCCTCCCCAAAACCAACCCATTCTCCTCCACTTTGTGACTGAAACAAGTCTGGAACGACCATTTCTTGGTTTAGGCTGAACTTGTACAGATTGATCTCTTGAATCTAAAGTACTCCCTTGCAGTACATTATTTAGGGTTTAAATTCGTTTCTCACCCACACACTCGAAATTACCGAAATCAGTAGAAACCATTTTCACCCATAAAAAATTGGCGACCACAGTGGGAGATTGATATTTCGGTTACAATGTCAATTTTCGACCATCGATCTCGTGCTTTGACCCAGACATCAAGATGCTAGAGGAAGACTATCCACTCCGACTCAGTTACCTGATTTGACAGACCGAAAAAATACGCTTTCGGCAAGTCGCCCCGCAGACCGCAACTCCCCCGGTGCGCCACTAATGATGAAGCTACGATCCGGGCCTCATTTCCTGGAAAATGCATGCTCACTTTCCCTTGCGAGCATGCTCATGGAGCATGATTCAGCTATTTAAGCTTCCACACCTTTCCAACTTACCCTTGTTCTGCAAAAGGATTCAAGGCCATAAGGCCAATGCCAACGCACTTCACATGCATCTCTGGCTTCGCCTCATCATATGAAATCCATCATTGAATTCCTATCTAGCTGAGCAACCGTCGTATTTCCATGTCTTGTCCAGGCTTAAGGCATAAGCCATGGACTTAGGCACAGGCCGAACCAAGCCCTTGCCATTTCCTACGTTACTTCACTTACAAACTCACTTTATAACTTGATAGGAAATTTGAGCATCCACTTTATGGCATGCAACTTAGCCTCATCAAGTCTGGACACATTCATCTCTTGCGTCGAGCTACCAAGCTTAGATGATATGAGGGGCCAACGTGTTGGACCGACAATGCTGCAACTCATTGCGGATGCCTACGTATCCTTCCCTACTCTAAAGGAATCAAGCACAGACCGTAGTTCATCCGAAGGGACAAGCAACTTAATCCAACTCGTTTGTTAGGCCATAGCTTAGCAAAAATAGTAATGGCATGGTCCGTAGGCCATTCCGTCAAAGATGCACAATGATTATGCATCATCGGGTCCGCGTCGTGGCATAGTGATGCCTAAGCATCAAATGCCCTCTCTCAAGGCTAAGCAACTAAAAATGAGCCTTATGCATCATTTATACTCTTCCTGATAAGATATGAAGCTTACTTGGTGCATAGTCCGCATATGCACCTTCAACCAACTACCCTTCCCTATATATGTCTTAATGGAATTTCTACAAGTATGAAAAGAAGACCAAAAATCTTTCATCAACTCCCCGCAATCTTTGCGTTTCACTATTCATCGCAATCTTTGCGTTTCGATGTTCATCGCAATCTTTGCATTCCACCGTCCATCACAATCTTTGTGTTTCACTATTCATCGCAATCATTGCGTGCAATGATTGCGCTGCAAGCTCAAGGCCACTACCCATCTGGCCTAATGCATCATGATGATGCAACATTGGATTTTTGCCAATATGACCTCGCGATATGCCTTACTTGGAAGTAAACATTGGCCCTTTGCCAAACGCATATCACTATGCAAAGAAGCTTTGGATGAAGCTTCATCTTAGCCCATGGAGCATCTTTCAGCATGCCCCATGCTAAAAATACGGGGTGTTACATTCTTCACCCCTTAAAATAATTTCGTCCTCGAAATTCCAAATAAAAACTATTGTGGACAATCTCTTCGGTTTGGATTTCTTGAGCAAAAGTCCCATACCAGATGCTCAGAAATCACGGGTTTCTTCAAGTTGTCATTAAAAACAATTTAGACCTTTTGAGCACATGTCCCATACCACCTACCCAGGAATCCAAAAAGTTCCCACAACGATACCAAGAATCGCAATTGGCCAATGCAAAGAGGATAACTCGACAAGGTATCCTGAATAGTATCCCATACTACCACCCAGGAATCACTAAGGTTCACAAGTTGAAAGATGTCATCTGAATGACAAGATTTCAGCACTGTACTGTGTGGAACAGTTTTCCAAATGCCCACCGTCCCTGACGGTCATCCAGGTTGCCACTCGTAAGTAGGATACTAGTCGGGCCTGACAACGCACACCCTTGGACAGTTTCCAAGGTGTGGGGATGATCAGTCACATTGTCTACCCACCGTATCAGACGGTCTTCCGGATACTCGTAAGTGGGGTGCCACAGAGTCCTGGCAAACTCACATGTACTTTACAAGCTCAACTCGATTTGCAAAGTAACTGGCTCAGCAGTTACAAACTCTTTCCCACGCAGAAGTTGGCCTACTCTCCAACTTTAAGTTTTCCATTAAGGAAAATACTCGTGGACAAGTCCACTCCGCACAAGTCCCTAGTGTTTTCTCGGAACTTGTTCTGATACCATCTGTGACGGACCGGAGAATTACGCCTTCGGCGCGTCGCCCCGCAGGCCGCAACTCCCCCGGTGCGCCACTGATGATGAAGCTACGATCCGGGCATCATCCCCTGGAAAATGCATGCTCACTTGCCCATGCGAGCATGCTCGTGGAGCATGATTCATCTATTTAAGCTTCCACACCTTTCCAACTTACCCTTGTTATGCAAAAGGGTTCAAGGCCATAAGGCCAATGCCAAGGCACTTCACATGTATCTCTGGCTTCACCTCATCATAGGAAATCCATCACTGAATTTCCTAGCTAGCTGAGCAACCGTCGTATTTCCATGTCTTGTCCAGGCTTAAGGCATAAGCCGTGGACTTAGGCACAGGCCGAACCAAGCCCTTTCCATTTCCTACATTACTTCGCTTACCAACTCTCTTTATAACTTGATAGGAAGTATGAACATCCACTTAATGGAATGCAACTGAGCCTCATCAAGTCTGGAAAAAATCATCTCTTGCGGTGAGCTACCGATCTTAGATGATATGAGGGGCCAACGTGCTGGACCGGCAATGCTGCAAATCATTGCGGCTGCCTACATATACTTCCCTACTCTAAAGGAATCAAGCACATACCGTAGTTCATCCGAAAGGACAAGCAACTTAATCCAACTCGTTTGTTAGGCCATAGCTTAGCAAAAATAGTAATGGCATGGTCCGTAGGCCATTCCGTCAAAGATGCACAATGATTATGCATCATCGGGTTCGCGCCGTGGCATAGTGATGCCTAAGCATCAAATTCCCTCTATCAAGGCTACACAACTATAAATGAGCCTTAGTCATCATTTATACACTTTCGTCTAAGCTATGAAGCTTACTTGGTGCATAGTCCGCATATGCACCTTCAACCAACTACCCTTCCCTATATATGTCTTAATGGAATTTCTACAAGTATGGAAAGAAGACCAAAAATCTTTCATCAACTCCTCACAATATTTGCGTTTCACTATTTATCGCAATCTTGGTGTTTCACTGTCCATCGCAATCTTTGCATTCCACCGGCCATCGCAATCATTGCGTGCAATGATTGCGATGCAAGCTCAAGGCCACTACCCATATGGCCTAATGCATCATGATGATGCAACATTGGACTTTTGCCAATATGCCCTCGCGATATGCCTTACTTGGCATCAAACATTGGCCCTTTGCCAAACGCATCTCACTTTCCAAAGAAGCTTTGGATGAAGCTTCATCTCAGCCCATGGCGCATCTTTCAGCATGCGCCATGCTAAAAATACGGGGTGTTACATTCTTCACCCCTTAAAATAATTTCGTCCTCGAAATTCCAAATAAAAACTATTGTGGACAATCTCTTCGGTTTGGATTTCTTGAGCAAAAGTCCCATACTAGATGCTCAGAAATCACGGGTTTCTTCAAGTTGTCAAGAACAACAATTTAGACCTTCTGAGCACATGTCCCATACCACCTGCCCAGGAATCCAAAAAGTTCCCACAACGATACCAAGAATCGCAATTGTCCAATGCAAAGAGGATAATTCGACAAGGTATCCTGAATAGTATCCCATACTACCACCCAGGAATCACTAAGGTTCACAAGTTGAAAGATGTCATATGAATGACAAGATTTCAGCACTGTACTGTGTGGAACAGTTTTCCAATTTCCCACTGTCCCTGACGGTCATCCAGGTTGCCACTCGTAAGTAGGATACTAGCCGGGCCTGACAACGCACACCCTTGGACAGTTTCCAAGGTGTGGGGATGATCAGTCACATTGTCTACCCACCGTATCAGACGGTCTTCCGGATACTCGTAAGTGGGGTGCCACAGAGTCCTGGAAAACTCACATGTACTTTACAAGCTCAACTCGATTTGCAAAGTAACTTTCTCAGCAGTTACAAACTCTTTCCCACGTAGAAGTTGGCCTACTCTCCAACTTTAAGTTTTCCATTAAGGAAAATACTCGTGGACAAGTCCACTCTGCATAAGTCCCTAGTGTTTTATCGGAACTTGCTCTAATACCATCTGTGACGGACCGGAAAATTACGCTTTCGGCGCGTCGCCCCGCAGGCCGCAACTCCCCCGGTGCGCCACTGATGATGAAGCTACGATCCGGGCCTCATCCCCTGGAAAATGCATGCTCACTTGCCCATGCGAGCATGCTCGTGGAGCATGATTCATCTATTTAAGCTTCCACACCTTTCTAACTTACCCTTGTTCTTCAAAAGGGTTCAAGGCCATAAGGCCAATTCCAAGGCACTTCACATGCATCTCTGGCTTCACCTCATCATAGGAAATCCATCACTGAATTTCCTAGATATCTGAGCAACCGTCGTATTGCCATGTCTTGTCCAGGCTTAAGGCATAAGCCGTGGACTTAGGCACAGGCCGAACCAAGCCCTTGCCATTTCCTACATTACTTCGCTTACCAACTCTCTTTATAACTTGATAGGAAATATGAGCATCCACTTAATGGAATGCAACTGAGCCTCATCAAGTCTGGACAAAATCATCTCTTGCGGTGAGCTACCGATCTTAGATGATATGAGGGGACAACGTGCTGGACCGTCAATGCTGTAAATCATTGCGGCTGCCTACATATCCTTCCCTACTCTAAAGGAATCAAGCACAGACCGTATTTCATCCGAAGGGACAAGCAACTTAATCCAACTCGTTTGCTAGGACATAGCTTAGCAAAAATAGTAATGGCATGGTCCGTAGGCCATTCCGTCAAAGATGCACAATGATTATGCATCATCGGGTCCGCGTCGTGGCATAGTGATGCCTAAGAATAAAATGCCCTCTATCAAGGCTACACAACTATAAATGAGCCTTAGTCATCATTTATACACTTTCGGCTAAGCTATGAAGCTTACTTGGTGCATAGTCCGCATATGCACCTTCAACCAACTACCCTTCCCTATATATGTCTTAATGGAATTTCTACAATTATGGAAAGAAGACCAAAAATCTTTCATCAACTCCTCACAATCTTTGCGTTTCACTATTTATCGCAATCTTTGCGTTTCACTGTCCATCGCAATCTTTGCGTTCCACTGTTCATCGTAAACTTTGCGTTTCACTGTTCAACGCAAACTTAGTGTTCCACCGGCCATCGCAATATTTGAGTTTTCATCGCAATCATTGCGTGCAATGATTGCGCTACAAGCTCAAGGCCACTACCCATCTGGCCTAATGCATCATGATGATGCAACATTGGACTTTTGCCAATATGCCCTCGCGATATGCCTTACTTGGCACCAAACATTGGCCCTTTGCCAAACGCATCTCACTATGCAAAGAAGCTTTGGATGAAGCTTCATCTCAGCCTATGGCGCATCTTTCAGCATGCGTCATGCTAAAAATACGGGGTTTTACATTCTTCACCCCTTAAAAGAATTTCGTCCTCGAAATTCCAAATAAAAACTATTGTGGACAATCTCTTCGGTTTGGATTTCCTGAGCGATAGTCCCATACCAGATGCTCAGAAATCACGGGTTTCTTCAAGTTGTCATGAACAACAATTTAGACCTTCTGAGCACATGTCCCATACCACCTGCCCAGGAATCCAAAAGGTTCCCACAACGATACCAAGAATCGCAATTAGCCAATGCCAAGAGGATAACTCGACAAGGTATCCTGAATAGTATCCCATACTACCACCCAGGAATCCATAAGGTTCACAAGTTGAAAGATGTCATCTGAATGACAAGATTTCAGCACTGTACTGTGTGGAACAGTTTTCTAATTGCACACCGTCCCTCACGGTCATCCAGGTTTCCACTCGTAAGTGGGATGCTAGTCGGGCCTGACAACGCACACCCTTGGATAGTTTACAACGTGTGGAAATGATCAGTCCCATTGTCTACCCACCGTATCAGATGGTCTTCCGGATACTCGTAAGCGGAGTTCCACAGAGGCCTGGAAAACTCACAATACTTTACAAGCTCAACTTGATTTGCAAAGTAACTGGCTCAGCAGTTACAAACTCTTTCCCACGCAGAAGTTGGCCTTCTCTCCAAATTTAAGTTTTCCATTAAGGAAAATACTTGTGGACAAATCCACTCGGCACAAGTCCCTAGTGTTTTCTCGGAACCTGGCTCTGATACCATCTATGACGGACCGGAAAATTATGCCTTCGGCGCGTCGCCCCGCAGGCCGCAACTCCCCCGGTGCACCACTGATGATGAAGCTACGATCCGGGCCTCATCCCCTGACAAATGCATGCTCAATTTCCATTGCGAGCATGCTCGTGGAGCTTGATTAATATATTTAAGCTTCCACACCTTTCCAACTTACCCTTGTTCTGCAAAAGGTTTCAAGGCCATAAGGCTAATGCCAACGCACTTCACATGCATCTCTGGCTTCGCCTCATCATAGGAAATCCATCACTGAATTTCCTAGCTAGCTGAGCAACCGTCGTATTGCCATGTCTTGTCCAGGATTAAGGCATAAGCCGTGGACTTTGGCACAGGCCGAACCAAGCCCTTGTCATTTCCTACGTTACTTCGCTTACCAACTCTATTTATAACTTGATAGAAAGTATGAGCATCCACTTAATGGCATGCAACTTAGACTCATCAAGTCTGGCCACAATCATCTCTTGCGTCGAGCTACCGAGCTTAGATGATATGAGGGGCCAATGTGTTGGACCGGCAATGCTTCAACTCATTGCGGCTTCCTACATATCCTTCCCTACTCTAAAGGAATCAAGCACATACCGTAGTTTATCCGAAGGGACAAGCAACTTAATCCAAGTCGTTTGCTAGGCCATAGCTTAGAAAAAATAGTAATGGCATGGTCCGTAGGCCATTCCGTCAAAGATGCACAATGATTATGCATCATCGGGTCCGCGTCGTGGCATAGTGATGCCTAAGCATCAAATTCCATCTCTCAAGGCTACACAACTATAAATGAGCCTTATGCATCATTTATACACTTTCAGCTAAGCTATGAAGCTTACTTGGTGCATAGTCCGCATATGCACCTTCAACCAACTACCCTTCCCTATATATGTCTTAATGGAATTTCTACAAGTATGGAAAGAAGACCAAAATCTTTCATCAACTCCCCGCAATCTTTGCGTTTCACTGTTCATCGCAATCTTTGCGTTTCATTGTCCATCGCAATCTTTGTGTTCCACTGTTCATCGCAATCTTTGCGTTTCACTGTCCATCGCAATCTTTGCGTTCCACCGTCCATCGCAATCTTTGCATTTCACTGTTCATCGCAATCATTGCGTGCAATGATTGCGCTGCAAGCTCAAGGCCACTACCCATCTGGCCTAATGCATCATGATGATGCAACATTGGACTTTTGCCAATATTCCCTCGCGATATGCCTTACTTGGCACCAAACATTGGCCCTTTGCCAAACGCATCTCACTATGCAAAGAAGCTTTGGATGAAGCTTCATCTCAGCCTATGGCGCATCTTTGAAAGATGCGCCATGCTAAAAATATGGGGTGTTACATTCTTCACCCCTTAAAAGAATTTCTTCCTCGAAATTCAAAATAAAAACTATTGTGGACAATCTCTTCGGTTTGGATTTCCTGAGCAAAAGTCCCATACCAGATGCTCAGAAATCACGGGTTTTTTCAAGTTGTCATGAACAACAATTTAGACCTTCGAGCACATGTCCCATACCACCTGCCCAGGAATCCAAAAGGTGCCCACAACGATACCAAGAATCGCAATTAGCCAATGCCAAGAGGATAACTCGACAAGGTATCCTGAATAGTATCCCATACTACCACCCAGGAATCCCTAAGGTTCACAAGTTGAAAGATGTCATCTGAATGACAAGATTTCAGCACTGTACTGTGTGGAACAATTTTCCAATTGCCCACCGTCCCTGACGGTCATCTAGGTTTACACTCGTAAGTGGGATGCTAGTCGGGCCTGACAACGCACACCCTTGGACAGTTTCCAACGTATAAGGATGATCAGTCCCATTGTCTACCCACCGTATCAGACGGTCTTCCGGATACTCATAAGCGGGGTGCCACAGAGGCCTGGCAAACTCACATGTACTTTACAAGATCAACTTGATTTGAAAAGTAATTGGTTCAGCAGTTACACACTCTTTCCCACGCAGAAGTTTTCCTTCTCTCCAACTTTAAGTTTTCCATTAAGGAAAATACTCGTGGACAAGTCCACTCTGCATAAGTCCCTAGTGTTTTCTCGGAACTTGCTCTGATACCATCTATGACGGACCGGAAAATTACGCCTTCGGCGCGTCGCCCCGCAGGCCGCAACTCCCCCGGTGCACCACTGATGATGAAGCTATGATCCGGGCCTCATCCCCTGGCAAATGCATGCTCAATTGCCCTTGAGAGCATGCTCGTGGAGCTTGATTAATATATTTAAGCTTCCACACCTTTCCAACTTACCCATGTTATTCAAAAGGGTTCAAGGCCATAAGGCTAATGCCAACGCACTTCACATGCATCTCTGGCTTCGCCTCATCATAGGAAATCCATCACTGAATTTCCTAGCTGGCTGAGCAACCGTCGTATTTCCATGTCTTGTCCAGGCTTAAGGCATAAGCCGTGGACTTTGGAACAGGCCGAACCAAGCCCTTGTCATTTCCTACGTTACTTCGCTTACCAAATCTCTTTATAACTTGATAGAAAGTATGAGCATCCACTTAATGGCATGCAACTTAGACTCATCAAGTCTGGCCACAATCATCTCTTGCGTCGAGCTACCGAGCTTAGATGATATGAGGGGCCAATGTGTTGGACCGGAAATGCTTCAACTCATTACGACTGCCTACATATCCTTCCCTACTCTAAAGGAATCAAGCACAGACCGTAGTTTATCCGAAGGGACAAGCAACTTAATCCAAGTCGTTTGCTAGGCCATAGCTTAGCAAAAATAGTAATGGCATGGTCCGTAGGCCATTCCGTCAAAGATGCACAATGATTATGCATCATCGGGTCCGCGTCGTGGCATAGTGATGCCTAAGCATCAAATTCCCTCTCTCAAGGCTACACAACTATAAATGAGCCTTATGCATCATTTATACACTTTCAGCTAAGCTATGAAGCTTACTTGGTGCATAGTCCGCATATGCACCTTCAACCAATTACCCTTCCCTATATATGTCTTAATGGAATTTCTACAAGTATGGAAAGAAGACCAAAAATTTTTCATCAACTCCCCGCAATCTTTGCGTTTCACTGTTCATCGCAATCTTTACGTTTCACTGTCCATCGCAACCTTTGCGTTCCACTATCCATCGCAATCTTTGCGTTCCACCATTCATCGCAATCATTGCGTGCAATGATTGCGCTGCAAGCTCAAGGCCACTACCCATCTGGCCTAATGCATCATGATGATGCAACATTGGAATTTTGCCAATATGCCCTCGCGATATGCCTTACTTGGCACCAAACATTGGCCCTTCGCCAAACGCATCTCACTATCCAAAGAAGCTTTGGATGAAGCTTCATCTCATCCCATGGCGCATCTTTTAGCATGCGCCATGCTAAAAATACGGGGTGTTACATTCTTAACCCCTTAAAAGAATTTCATCCTCGAAATTCCAAATAAAAACTATTGTGGACAATCTCTTCGGTTTGGATTTCCTGAGCAAAAGTCCCATACCAGATGCTCAGAAATCACGGGTTTCTTCAAGTTGTCATGAACAACAATTTAGACCTTCTGAGCACATATCCCATACCACCTGCCCAGGAATCCAAAAATTTCCCACAACGATACCAAGAATAGAAATTGGCTAATGCCAAGAGGATAACTCGACAAGGTATCCTGAATAGTATCCTATACTACCACCCAGGAATCCCTAAGTTCACAAGTTGTAAGATGTCATCTGAATGACAAGATTTCATCACTGTATTGTGTGGAACAGTTTTCCAATTTCCCACCATCCCTGACGGTCATCCAGGTTGCCACTCGTAAGTGGGATGCTATCCGGTCCTGACAACGCACACCCTTGGACAGTTTCCAACGTGTGGGGATGATCAGTCCCATTGTCTACCCACCGTATCAGACGGTCTTCCGGATACTCGTAAGCGGGGTGCCACAGAGGCCTGGAAAACTCACAAGTACTTTACAAGCTCAACTCGATTTGCAAAGTAACTGGCTCAGCAGTTACAAACTCTTTCCCATGCATAAGTTGGCCTACTCTCCAACTTTAAGTTTTACATTAAGGAAAATACTCGTGGACAAGTCCACTCCGCACAAGTCCCTAGTGTTTTCTCGGAACTTTCTCTGATACCATCTGTGATGGACCGGAAAATTGCGCCTTCGGCGCGTCGCCTCACAGGCCGTAACTCCCCCGGTGCGCCACTGATGATGAAGATACGATCCGGGCCTCATCCCCTGGCAAATGCATGATCACTTTCCCTTGCGAGCATGCTCGTGGAGCATGATTCAGCTATTTAAGCTTCCACACCTTTCCAACTTACCCTTGTTCTTCAAAAGGGTTCAAGGCCATAAGGTCAATGCCAACGCACTTCACATACATCTCTGGATTCGCCTCATCATAGGAAATCCATCACTGAATTTCCTAGCTAGCTGAGAAACCGTAGAATTGCCATGTCTTTTCCAGACTTAAGGCGTAAGCCGTGGACTTAGGCACAGGCCGAACCAAGCCCTTGCCATTTCCTACGTTACTTCGCTTACCAACTCTATTTATAAATTGATAGGAAGTATGAGCATCCACTTAATGGCATGCTACTTAGCCTCATCAAGTCTGGCCACAATCATCTCTTGCATCGAGCTACCGAGATTAAATGATATGAGGGGCCAACGTGCTGGACCGGTAATGCTGCAACTCATTGCGGATGCCTACGTATCCTTCCCTTCTCTAAAGGAATCAAGCACAGACCGTAGTTCATCCGAAGGGACAAGCAACTTAATCCAACTCATTTGCTAGGCCATAGCTTAGCAAAAATAGTAATGGCATGATTCGTAGGCCATTCTATCAAAGATGCACAATGATTATGCATCATCGGGTTCGCGAAGTGGCATAGTGATGCCTAAGCATCAAATTCCCTCTCTTAAGGATACACAACTATAAATGAGCCTTAGGCATCATTTATACACTTTCGGCTAAGCTATGAAGCTTACTTGGTGCATAGTCCGCATATGCACCTTCAACCAACTACCCTTCCCTATATATGTCTTAATGGAATTTCTACAAGTATGGAAAGAAGACCAAAAATCTTTCATCAACTCCCCGCAATATTTGCGTTTCACTGTCCATCGCAATCTTTGCGTTCTATTGTTCATCGCAATCTTTGTGTTACACTGTTCATCGTAAACTTTGCGTTTCACTGTTCATCGCAATCTTTGCATTACACCATCCATCGCAATCTTTGTGTTCCACCGTTCATCGCAATCATTACGTGCAATGATTGCGCTGCAAGCTCAAGGCCACTACCCATCTGGCCTAATGCATCATGATGATGCAACATTGGACTTTTGCCAATATGCCCTCGCGATATGCCTTACTTGGCACAAAACATTGTCCCTTTGCCAAACACATCTCACTATGAAAAGAAGCTTTGGATGAAGATTCATCTCAGCCCATGGCGCATCTTTTAGCATGCTCCATGCTAAGAATACGGGGTGTTACACCTGACGAACCGATTATCAGTCATGACACGACAAGAGATGACTGGGGACTTCCCGGAAGTTAGAAGCAAACGATCCGCCCAAGAACCGATGACTCGGTTATCAGATAACTCAGTAACGACCGGGGACTTTCCACAGTCACGGCGGTGTTTCCCATAAAGCTCAGTATTACACTCGGAAGGTTCACTTTTCTTCAGGAGACCTAAAAACCGAGTAAGTCTTACCTAGATAAGATACATGGTTTGCTATTTCAAGTTTTCATGGGAATGATAAAATCGATAGCCATGTTATGCTTTACCCCATGTCATCTACCAACACACGGTTCTAAGGTTTTCCTGGAATGCTTTACATCACTTGCAATCATAACCAAAACAATTCATTCCTAAATGATTCATTCCAGAATAATAATCCAAAACCCTCATAGGTAATACTTATCTGTCAACCCCAAAAATCCAGAAAAACAAAACCATAAACCAGGCGTTTCCATTTTCCTTTCGAAGAAAAAAAAAACTAAAAAAAAATAAGAAGTTCAAAAGACAGGAATGTATTCAAGGGAAGTTTTCCAACAGCGGCTTGCTCCTCTTAGCAAAGGCCTACCTTGTGCTCTGGAGAGCCACCCTCTTCAACTTCAGCTGCCTGAACAACTTCTTGAATTTCTCCTCCTGCTTCTTCACCATGTCTGCGAAAGGACCTTCGACTGCTTCGGCCAGTGACTTTTCAACCTCAGAGAAACCTTCAACGAACCAAGGAACATTGAATTCAAAGCCCACGCACATGTCACGATGGAACCTCCAGCTCGAGATTACATCCTCAGAAATCGTATGACCAGTCATGTTGTATATATCATCAATCAAAGACAAAGCTTCCTCCACCCGCTTAACCAGCGCAATTCGACTAGTATTTTGCTTGGTTGTGGCAATATGTCCGTAGCATTCCCATATTTTAGTGTACAACGTCGCATGCTTAGATGGCACGCTAAATTCCCCAACCAACACGTGACCCGGATAAGGAACCAGATATGGAGGAACAAAAGTAGCGCCTGCGACTGCATCAGTAATTGGCAAAGGATCCTTAACTACAACCGCGCCAGCAGTCCCTGGAGAATTCTCTACCACTCGAGTCGTGGCAAGGTCTTCAGGATAATGAACTTCAATGTCCAAGTCACTAGACGGCACAGTTTACGCAATGGGAGTTATGGCTACACCTTCACTAGGGTGGGTTTCCACTTCGAAGCCATCCTCAGGAACAGTTTCCTCATAGAATATCAAGACTTGGTTTTGTTTTCAAAAAAAAAAAAAAAAAGGAAGAGGAAAGAAAGAAAGCTCACCGATTTATTTCTGGACTCGCTGGAGGAAGACTCAACACTGCTACCAAAAATATTATCCTCCCCATCACTGGCCTCCGAACTCTCTTCCTTCTCGGATTCCCATTCATCATGGGTCAGCTCTGCGTCACCGCTTTCCGTCTCAAGAGATGTTATCTTATGACCACGTGCAAGTTTAGTGAAGGAATTCTCACTGCTGAGACCCTGGGAAAGACACAAGAACGAACACTCAGAAATGAGATGAAGACATATGTAATCCGACTAAATCAGGAAGAAAATTATACATACTCGCATATTGGAAGAACTAAAAGTTGGGAGAACCGTCGAACCCAACTGAAAACCACCAGCACGGATTTTAGATCTTCGCTCCTTCACTTGGGGACTATCTGCATTTGGGATAACGCATTTTCGCTTGGGATCCCTCAATAGTGGATGTTCCGCTAAATCCGCAGGAGAAGGCTTACCGCGATGATTCTATACCACACCACTCACGAATCCATGGATAGTAAGAAAATTGTCCTGCCAAAATATGTTATATTTGGAGGTTGTTGATGGAGTCCGTTCCGCAAGAAGGAAAGGGAGACTTTTACCCGACATAAGAGCACCATCATAAAGAACAGTTGAAACCGAGACTTCTGGAACAACCGGTTGACGAACGAGTGGGACCCTTTGGTCAAAACCCATATGCCGAGCCGCTATATCGATGTTGTAAGAGGTTTCTTTGCAAGATCCTCGAAATAAAGACGGCACATGACCGGGCATGCAACTTTGCATGAACACCATCTCTCCAACACTTAGATCTTCTTTATCAGAAAACAAAGACATGTTCGGAACAGAAGCAAAGGTACCGATCTGAGCTATAGACACATGCACCGGATCCCATGGATGAAAATTAACCGCGTACGAGTTGTCAAGAAGTCCAACCAGATTCGAACCATTCTTTGGGTGCCTGTTCGACCAGCGCAGTATCCTAGAGCCACCCCAAGACTCGGGAATTACAACCAACGGTTTCGGGGCATACTTCTCGAAATGCTCCCATAACCACGCCTGGAGAAAGGCGTCATGAATATACGAATCCACTTTCATGTAGCCGTTTGAGGCGCGCATGTCCGAAACCAGCTGATCCAAGTGTGCATACTGAGAACCAAGAAACAAACCACCAATAGGGAGAACGACGCCTTTTGCTAATTTTATGGCAACCTTGATAAGTTCATGCCTCTTTCTTACCCGAGCCGTCGTCAAAAATATCTCTGGATAGCCAAAGAGCCAAGAACGCCGCGACATGAAGTATACTATTCTTCTGGTTCGAATATAACTCGTCAGGAAACCACTGAGACACCCACCAGTCATAGAAGCACTTCGTCTTGTTTTATTTCCGAACGAACCCTTTTGATTTCGCAATCAGGGCGGCGCGCATTTCTTCTTCATCTGTTCGTGAAATCATTGTTTATGAATCATCGTCTATAATCAATGTGTATAAAGCATTGTTTATAGTCGATGTGCATAAAACATCATTGTTTTAAAGATCGCCTAAATTAGTCGCGAGTCGACCATCTTAAAAGAAAAGCGTGACCGGGCAACTTTGGGCGATCGTTTGGTAGTTATAGGGGTGAGATACTGCTTGTTCGATCACTCCATGTAGGCAAGCGGAAGATGGTATCCATTCTAAATCATACTGATTGATCTAAATTGGATCTGGATCGCTCAAACTGGCTAGCCAAGTTAAGTGACTGAGATGGTTTGCGGCAGTTGATGGCCGTCGTTGTATTATATGCAAGATGCACAACTAGTTACCTTTGGGCGATCGTTTGGGATGGGCTAGTCATTGCTTGGTCGATTACTCTTCATGAAAGAAGATGGGATGATGATCATGACGACATCTCATTGGTCATCTAAAATCAAATCCTGGCCGGTCGACTTGGCTGTCTTAGTTGGACGACAGAGACGATTTGCGACAATTGATAGCTGCCGTAGATTTGGGGGTTTTAAAGTCGTGTGGCCACCCTAATTTGGGCCAACAATTTTGGGAATTATCACCTTACTAGAGAATATTCGACTGGTCGGTACAATATCTGAGCCTCCAGTGAACTTGTTCGCTCCCTACTCATTGAGTGAGATTGAATCTAGGTTGCCCGACTAGGCTGGCGAAGATGGGCGTCCATGATCAATTTGCGATATTAATATACTACCGCATACACAAATTAGGGTTTCAAAGAAGCCGCGTCTTCCATAGTTCGATCGAATGGTCTGATGCGTCATTGACTTGCCATGATCAAGTCGACCGTCCGGGAATAAAATAAGGCCGCCAGTGAACACATTGGTGCCTCTTTGATCGTTCGAGCTGCGATCTAAGCCGT
This sequence comes from Papaver bracteatum, assembly GCA_023529315.1. Taxonomy (NCBI): domain Eukaryota; kingdom Viridiplantae; phylum Streptophyta; class Magnoliopsida; order Ranunculales; family Papaveraceae; genus Papaver; species Papaver bracteatum. The sequence goes on from JAJJWX010000127.1 coordinate 732,982, forward strand.
TCAACTAGGTCGGCTAACTTGGACAGATGCGATGGGTTTTGAGACCCTTTTTGTCGGTTTTAACTCGTTTGAGCTTGTTTTTCCAATAGCGCGATCACCCCCATTAGTATTAATCGTTCGAAGGCGCTGCGGATATACTAGATGGGATCCGTTCGGTCGGGATACTAGTGGTCCCGCCGGTGGTCATCGTGATGGTTGCCTAATTCTTCCAAGAGTAGGCTAGGCTTGTTGAATTGCGTGGCCAAATTGTGTGGCCGTGATTATTTCTTGAGACTGACATGAACAGTCTAGATTTTCCTTAAGGAATTTAAACGGGTTCGATCGCGCTAACTTTGAATTAAAAAGTATGTAAACACGCTGGTCTCTTTATCAGAGAGGGGTGTAGCCTATGTGAGTGTTTTCATGCAGGTCTCAATACTGACACTTCGGGAGATTCATGTTACTCCGCTGCGAGTGAACATTAATCGTCATGTTATGCCAATATTGAGAGTTCGGTTGGGAACATAGCATAGGAAAACACCAGGAAAGTCATGCATTAGTGAATAACGCGATAGATTAAAATTTACAGCATATCTGGGATTGTTGCTTCACGCACCATTCAGGATAAATTTCGTAAATATGTTGAATTGCTCAATACATATGTAAGTGAAAAGGTTTATGCACTCATCACTTTCAAATGGGTTTTTGTTCCTTTGCAGGATGACATCGTATTAAAATATATGGTTTCACGATTTTAGCCCTAAACCGAAAACCACCATCAACACTTACATACACAATATTAAAAGATTCGTGGATAAGGACATATTTATTAACCAACTCCTCAAAACATTTAGACCTGGATCGATCGGTTCGATTCTTCTCAGATAATTACGACATGTATGAGTCGATAGATACATTTGAAACACGTATCCTTGTCGGTGCCGTTACAAAACGGGTTGAGACCTAGTATTAAATAAAACATCGTTATTTTATGTGATTTTAGGGTTTTCCTATTTCAATTTCATTATTGCTCTCATGATATTTTTAAACACATCAGAGACTTCTCATAGCCTTATAGGCGTTTCAGATTGTTTTAAGTATATCAAGGACGATTTTTTCCGGCATGACTTGATTCCACATTCACATTAAGATCAATGGATACCAGATTTGATTGTGATAATGATGTTTTGTGCTTACTACTCCCTTATGAGACGATTCCATCTTAATGAAGAAGAAGAAAAATTCTTCAAATCCAAATGGCAGATTTTTAAATTTAAATGCCATCCCTCAAGTATCATCAATATCCTTTTTGAAATTCATGTATTTAATACGTTTGTATTATAATTTACTCACTATTGTGAAACAAATAATTTATATTTTATTATGTTTTTCAATGATATATCTGAACATGTTGTATACAATCTTTATATATCAATGAGAGGATAACCTCTTTCCTTCAAAAAATAAATAATTATCAACAAAGCAAGTAGTAAATAACGATATTTTTGATGAACAACCTATACTAGATGACCGTTTCCACGGTGGGACGTCCGACCAAATAAATCGACGCGAAATATTATTTTCCTTAGACGTCGCGAAAGTATCATTATTCTTGACACGATGCGAAAGTATCATTTTTCCGGACACGGCGGGAAAATTCATTTTTCCTGACACGGCGCGAAAGTATCATTTTTCTTGGAACGTAAAATTACCTGATGCATAATGTGTTATGCATCCTTTTTGGTGGTTTGGATAATAGTTATGCATTCAATTTTCGAAAATTGTGCCTAAAGTGAAAGTATCACTTTTCTTGAAACGGAGTGAGTACATCATTTTATTAGTTGCAATGAAAAAAAAGTTGATGCATAAACCAAAATATGGCTACATAACGTATTATGTATCCTTTGTGGTGGTTCATAATGGATAAACATTTCATTTTTGAAAATTGTGCCTAAAATGATAAACACCTTCGAATTTTTCGTAAAATCTCTAAATTTGATACTGTTGTTTGTACTCATTGCGTAGATTTTTTTAAAACCATTCCATCGAGATAAAATTTGTAAAATTCCAAGGCACGGATTTTTAGATATGTTATGTTAAAATTTGGTTGCCAATTATACCCCTAAAAAATAGGATAATAAGGACTTATAGTAATTGGACTAAAAGGGAGGGACAATTTGGAAATTTCCAGGGTATGACACCAAACCACCCAAATCCAATCTTTTTGTGTCAAATTGGAGAAAAAAAAGTCATGTCCCACATTAACAGAAACTCACCATATATATAGTCTGCCCTTGCTCTTCGCTTGATCGGCCTAATAAACAGAAATTAACCTTTTTGTTAGAGTGTACTTTTTCCGTTAAATTGCACTATACACTAAGTTCTTCTCATTTGTATATGTAGCTATCTATAACTGTCTCTTAGATTTGGTATCTAGAATCATGTACACTTTTGTTATAGGGAGGGGATTTTCAGATCAATATATTCTGAACCAAAATACCCTTTGAAGATGACTCATTAGGAATTTATGCTAACAAACCATACGATTTCTGTTATATGGAGGAGGAGTTTAGGGAGTGGAAGAATCACAGTTAACTAAGAACCCTTAATACTCCTATTTCCAATTTAAATCTAAGAAACGATGTGGTAATCTCTATCCAAAAATGCATGTGAGTTTCATGGAAAACCGACAATCTCCCATTTCCACGCGCATGATTCTCTCACGTTTTTATGTAGTATGTATGATCTTGGTTCTATCGATCCAGTGATAGTGAAATCAAGCATTCACACCTATATTTCAGATAATGAATACTTAGTTTCTCTATCAGAGAAATGACGGCGAAAACAACAGTTCACTTCCATCCAAGTTATAGTGAAATACGATTTTCCTTCCGCTCAAGTGATGGTGAATGTTTCATTATCCTTTGTTTTTCTTTTCCAGTTTTGATTGATTAGTTTCCATCTGCAACTCTTCTCGCAAAGAATAAACTCATCTTATGCCACTGCAGCCAATTTCATTTCCAAGCAAGCACCACCAAATTCCATAATAAATTTTTAATAGTTCTGATTATTATTTTTCAAATGGAAATCAATCTTTTGTTTTACGGAATTAATATGTTCACCGTCACTAAAACGACAGTGAAATGTTATATTTCACTGGCATTCAAGTGATAGTGAAATATTGCATTATTTCACCATTGCCTACGTGATAGAGAAATTTGGTATTCACACGTTCATAGTAAAATATTTTATTTCTCTTCTGATGGTAGGAACGAACCAAGGTTTTATAAGTTGATTTTTTTTCGTAAAGATAAATAGTAGAAAGAGAGAACCATGATTTAATCACTTGGGTGATGAAGTATCCAAAGTCTTGATGGTTTTGTATTAAATGAATCATAGATGGAATGGAATTGGGTTTTAGAGTTTATGTATGTTCTTCACAGTCCATTGGAAGAAGAAGTACAGAAGGAAGAATGGAAGATTAGTTTTTTTTGTTTTGAAACAGGGGTTTGTGTGAGGTAGTTTTTGCCCGAATCGGTCAAATTAGGTGAGTCGAGCACGAAATTTCCACTTCCTAGATCCAAAATCTCCCTCCTTATAACAAAAGTGATCATAAAAATCACCCACTAGCTTGGTTATAGTTTCGCCTCTATACATAATAAATCAAAACCAATTGGAGAAACGTTTATGTATGTTTCGATAATGTAAACGCTTGCATACATAGTATCTAACAATAAAACTAAAAAATGGATGTCATGGTAGTACGACTATACCTAGTGGAAAAATGCACTAACCAGCAAGTATATAATTACTGATTATGTGAAGCTTCACAGAAACTTTTATCTCGTTCTCCTATTTTTTCTTCAAACACACATACTGTTGTTAGCGCTTTCTAACAATAGAGCCTATGTTTCCTATACTGTACCCAATACTTTTTATTCCAATAGGAAATGAATTATATTATCTGAATTAGTGTACCCAATATCAACCTCTGTTTAAGGAATTCTTGTGCACAAAGTTAAAAAATCATGTTTGACATATCAGGTGGCATGGAAATCAGTTGCGCCACTATGAGAAAAAAACTGAGTGATAGATAATAATAACGTTAATGATATTAATAATAACTATGTTAGCGACAAATATTAATAATCAGTTGCGCCACTATGTTTGAAACTTTGAATCACTAGCAACGGATTATAATAATAACGTTAGTAATAAAGACTCTATCGCTGGCTGTATTAATTATATCTTCAATGTTCGGATTAATATCGTCAGCGGTTGATTTTGTAACGCCTATAAATATTACAATATCCCTCTCGTTCCCCTTTACACCTTCACTTTTCTTCTCTTTTTCATCTTAAAATAAATATTCTCTTTATGATAGGTTTAAAATTGGATGTAGAATTCTAAAGGTGGAACTCATGAGTCCAGAGGACTTGGTGGAATTATGATTCCCTTAGTACGTTTGGTTTCCCAAATTCTTTGGATTCACGTATCTCTTGGAATTTAAAATTCCACCAAATTGCTCATTTTAAATACCCACCCACCCACCCCCCACCCACCCAATTTGCGTGGAAACTTAGGAGGTATTTATGGACCCACTCTTTTAACCTTTAAAGTCATAGATTTTCTCTATCTAAACAGTCTCCAACTCCAAACTGTACATGGGATTTAAAAAAAATAAAGAATTCTAGGAATTTTCATTTAGCTACCAAACACACGAGAAATTTTCATGATTCCCAGTATTTGTAATCCCGTGTGTTAGAGCACTGCTCGATCGAACTCGCACGCGTTGCTATCTCAAGCATGTTTGTCAATGTTAGTGATCAAAACTATAAGTCTTGATTTCTACTCTACTTATAGCTAAGTCTCGGACTAGGATAGAAAGTGTAGTTGAGCTCAAGACTCCATGGCGATCATCATACAAAGACGAAGAACTACTCAAAGAACTGGTGGAACTTTATCGACTAAAAGGTATGTGGAGACTTGAACTTATCTATCACTCAAAAGTCTATCTACTCTATCTCCTATCTTGAGACAAAAGTCGTTTTGCTATATAGATTTTGATTATACACATTTGCTATTTTGAGCCGGGTTTATCTCGCATATCTATTTCTCGAAATATGTTGGTAAGTTTTCGCTTTCGCCAAGTTCATCTTTACTAGTGACGAAATTCATGTTAAGTTTCAATTACTTGAAAATTTCTTTGACGAAAAATGGTTTGTGAATAACAATCATATAACGTCCTCTAAGAATGTTTCAATGATTGAAATATAGAGTTGAGATTACCATCTATGGATATAAGCATATATAGTGTGGTCGCACATTAGTGTATAAATCCATGTGCCGGAAACCAAGTGTGCGCATATGTGCATGCGGTATTGGTGAAAGAGACAGGTTGGGTACACGTACTCGTACGCGTACTGGCAGAACATTTCCTCCCAGAAAATTCTGCTGAGTTTGGAGTTTATGAACTCATAAACTAGTTACCTTAGGTACACATACTGGCAGAAATTTTCTACCCGAAAAATTCATGCTGAGTTTGAAAACTCAAATCCGGTAGCTAAGGTACGCATACCCGTACGTGTAACCAAGCTGGTTATTTCTCAAATAGGTAGTTCATGAACTAAAATAAATAAATTATAAGGAATGCAATCTTTGCAAACTGTGGCTATATTGTTCATGAATTGATTTAAATGAATCAACCCGGTTTTGTTTCAATTGTTTCTATGCATAAAGACCGAAGCAATTGCACAACTCTTCAACTAGTTCATTTGAGTCATTTGAACTAGTTATGGTAAAGAAGAACATGGTTTATATGAAAGTTCTCATATGGCTAACCATTTGGTTAACTATTGTTGAACCAACTAGACGTACATATTTGGGTACGGTTACATGAACCTAGATAAACGTGCATTTCATGTGTATAACAAGCTAAGTTTCGATCTAACGGTTGAAAGATATTAGCTTGAATCTAATCAGGTTTTCATCTAACGGTGATTATTGAATGCTTTGTTACTAAGCTAACATTGATTACAAATGCTGATTTGAAAGACTATATAAAGGAGAACTCTAACAACTGGGAAAAATAATCCCCACACCTCTTGTGTGATACTAGTTGTATTATCTAAAGTCGATGCTCCTTTAACCTTAGGTTTCTTGTCGAGAACTTGTAGGTTAACGATTTGTAGACTTCATTGGGATTGTGAAGCCAAACCGATACTACTTTCTTATAGTTGTGTGATCTGATCTTGTTGTTTCTATCATATTGAGTGCAATTGAAATAATTGGCTCGAGATTTTATATCTCCGATAGTCAAGATAGAAAATTAGTCACAAACATCTTCGTCTCATCATTGTGATTCCGCAATATCTTCTTTCGCTAGTCGATTAAGATTATTGTGAGGTGAATGATAATTCTAGGCTGTTCTTCGGGAATATAAGTTTGGGTTATCAATTGTTTCCTGTTCACCTTGATTTATCAAAAGACAATACAAAACTTGTAAGTATTTCTGTGGGAGACAGATTTATCTATTATCGTAGAATTTTCTGTGCGATACAGATTTGTTTATTAAAGTCTTCGACTTTGGGTCGTAGCAACTCTTAGTTGTGGGTGAGATCTGCTAAGGGAATCAAGTGGGTAGTATCCTACTGGTATCAGAGACGTAAGGAGTGCAACTGTACCTTTGATCAGTGTGAGATTGATTGGGGTTCAACTACAGTCCAGACTAAAGTTAGTTTGTAGTGTGCTAGTGTTTGTAGTAGCTTAATACAGTGTGTGTTCAATCTGGACTAGGTCCTGGGGTTTTTCTGCATTTGCGGTTTCCTAGTTAACAAAACTTCTGGTGTCTGTGTTACTTCTTTTTCGCATCATATTTTGTTATATAATTGAAATATCCCAAGTTGTGTGTTAAGATCAATCAATTAGAATATCCTACCTTTGGTTGTTGATTTAAATTGATTGACACTTGAACATTGGTTTTTGGTACCCTTCAAGTTAATTTCTCTTGTATTCAATTAGACTCACAGATTTTTATTTTCTTGAGTAAGTATTGAATCTAGAAATTGAGATATAACTCTTTGATATACTTTTATTAAGATTGGGTATGTCTGTCTAGTTGATTCTCTTGAAAAGTATATTGGATTTAGTCCATACAGATTGCTAATCGAAATATTGGGTGTGGTTGTTAGACCCCCGCTTTTTCAATTGGTATCAGAGCAGGAAAACACATCTAAAGACCATATAAGTATGTGTTTGCAGTGATCTGACTCTATGGACAATAAGAATATCTCAAATAACGCAACATCAGCTCATAGTCATCGTGAACTTCAAAGTCCTGAAGTGTCTAAGAAAAAATTTGTTTCTGGTCCTTTGACTGAATCTGTATTTAACTGGGAAAAATCTCTTGATGAACAGTTGGATAATATTTCAGATAACAATGATTGTAGCGCCCCCAAAGCTAGCAGCTGAATAATCCAAGAGATTAACTACATAAAGAGGCACTACGAATCTAAATCATTTACTTAAACATCCAGTTAAGAAATCTGCTACAAAACTTAACCCAAGCACTAACCCCACTCAGAAATATATAAACAAGAACTCCTCTCAAATGATACATATCTAATAGCCATTTGGTTTGCAAATAGAATATACAAAATAATAAACATAGCAGAAGACTCAACGCCACGAAACTCCTGCTGCGCACTCTGATCTGTCTCTGAAACTGAAAGTGGGAATGGGTGAGCACATCATCCCTAAAAGGGGTGCCCAACAGGAATTACAATTAGCTTTCAAGTAATCGTTAATATGATTCAAATACAATGCAGTTTTTATCAAAAGTCGATTATATAAGTCTACTCAAATGAGAACGGTGAAGAACAAGTTTACTCACATGATAATGGTAAAGAAAAAGTCTTTTTACTGCTACCATTGTGTAAATAAAGGACATCCTAAACGAAGATGTCGTTTTCGGTTAAGGAATGAAAAACTTCACAACATTCTTACATTATGTCTAAAGAAGTTATTAAACCTGTTTCTCATCTTGTTGGAGTAAAAGGCTACGTCTGCAATCAAGAAAAATATCGTGATAAGATATCTCTAGATTGTGACTTTGAGAACTCCTACAAAATAAGGAGGAAGAATGGCGGAAGGATAATTGACTTCTTAAATAATTCCGTGAAGAGAAAAAGTCATAAGAAAAATAAAGAAAAACCAAATTCTTTTTCTCTCTCTAGAGAAGACAGTAAACCAGAGTTGTTTGCTCCAGATTTCATCCATACCAATAATAGAGTCTCGGAGCTCAAGATCAGCATAAACAGACTCAAACGGAGCATCAAAAAGGCAAGAAAAACAATGAGCTCAGGTATTCCTTGTTCCCCTCTGGTAAAATCTCCTTCTACTGATTTTTGTGGTCTTGATGAAAATCTTCAAGAATGAGAGAAAGAAGAAGTCAATATTCTTGATGAGCAAAAAGCTCATCAAAATACAACATAACTACTCTATATATCATCCTTCTTGAAATATGGAAGGATGCTTATAATTCTAAAGGAACCTGTATGCCTTGAGAAAGTAGTTGTTGTTATATGTTTTTCTTACAAAACTTTGATCAGTAAACTGTTGAGCCTTGCTCCGGTAATTTAGATGTTTTTGTATCTAATCACTCTTGAGAATTTTCTTGTTGATTTCCTTTCAATGTTTCCCTTATGTTTCTTTGAACTAAGAAGGTATTCCCTTGATTAGAATGATTCTTTTGTATTTATTTTTCTTGGTCTTATACTAAGGATGTAACCATAAGTGCACGAACACCTGACCCACATGGAACGTATACGAGTATCCCTAGGGTTTCATAAGAATCTCTTATATATATGTATCATACTTAAGTTTTGGTACATGAAAGTTATGCTACGTCAAAAGGTTCACCCGAGTTCTTTGTACACAATGGATGGATGCAACAAGGAAGACAATGTTGAGAAAGGCGAGTCTATCAAGTTTCACGAGAACTCTGTTTTCATAACCTGCTTTCATGTTGTTGATCATGAAAACAAACTACCAGTTCAGATGTCATCACAACTGGTTGGAAATCTTCTTCAATATTTTGAGGTGGTACATGAACAACTTGGAAATGCAACAAGAAATATTAATTTTCTAAAAACAAACTGAAGAAAGCAACCGAAGAACTCGTTCTTATCCAATCTTTAGTTGTTGGTCATGTTTAATGTGTTTTCCAAATCAAGTTCTCAACGAGTTGATTTTATTTTTGTCTAGTAAATCTTCTTATGAGAATTTTATTTTCTTGTGTTTTAGGAAGAATAACTAGAGTTTGGAATAGCCATTATTGGGATTACACATAGCTATGTCTAATATTTTCATCTTTATTTTTTAGGCTTATTTGATTAAATTCTAAAAAGATGTTTGGAAGATGATTTTTGCAGTATTAATCTTTATGATTTTATATATTTCAAATTTATTATGGGATATGTGCGTTTGCGTATGTGAACTATGATTGTCCCATATTTTGTCAAAAGTTTAAGTCTTTCGTATGTCGATATGCAAGTATTGATAAAATAATGAATGAACTTTTGACATTACAAAAGTTAAAAGCCTTTTATGTCATATTTTGATGGAAGAAAGGATAAAACTTTTGTTTACAAGGATTATGTCTATTGTATGTCATTGTGAAAATAGTGATGGAAAATAGAATGAATCCTTGTCTATTCCGCAGTATTGTTGAAGATTATACGACATATGGAATAGGAGCTACAAAGTTTATTTATATATTTTTTGTATTCCATATGTATTAATAGTTTTGCCACTAAAATTGACAAAGGGGGAGATTGTTAGAGCATATCTTGGTCGAACTCGCATGTGTTGCTATCTCAAGCATGTTTGTCAATATTAGTGATAAAAACTATAAAGTCTTTGATTTATAGTCTATTATAGCTCAAGAACTCCATGGAAATCATCATACAAGATGAAGGACTACTCAAGGAACCAGTGGATCTTCATCGACTAAAAGGTGTGTGGAGACTTGAACTTATCTATCACTCAAAAGTCTATCTATTCTATCTCATATCTTGAGACAAAAGTCGTATTACTATATAGACTAAGAATATACACCTATGATATTTTGAGCTGAGTATATCTCACTTATCTATTTATCGAAATATGTGTTGGTAAATCTTTCGCTTTAGCCAAGTTCATCTTTACCTAGTGACGAAAGTCATGTTATGTTTCAAACATTTTGGAAATTGCTCTGACGAAAAATAGATTGTGAATAACAACTATATAACGTCCTCTAAGAATGTTTCAATATTGAAATGAGAGTTTAGACAATATAACCATTGGAGGATATAAGCATTGTTGTGGCAACACATATATGTATAAGTCCCTATTACTTGAACCGAAGTTTGCGAACTTTGTTGATCAAGTGAAACCGGAGTAGTGCGTGAGCTCAGTCCATGAACTTAGCATACAAGTTCAGTCCGTGAACCCAGTTTGTGAACCGGATGTTGATGGTGGTTTTTAGCTTAGGGTTAAAATCGTAAAACACAAATCCTAGCAGACAGTGATGTCACAACATTTAAAGTAACAAGCATTTACTAGGCACATTTACTGAAACCTTTAATGTGTCCCTAAATAATTACTGGAGTATCTTTTTCAAATTAGGGCTACGACAAGCCAAACCCTAATTCCTACGTGTGCCAATGGAAAATCATTCCAGCCACACCAACTGCGCCAAAGCATGCCAACCATGCTAGCCGCACCTCTGTGCCAATAGCAAATCATGCCAGCCATACTGATCGCGCTAAAGCATACCAGCCATGCCAGCCGCACCTCCGTGCCAATGGCAAGTCATGCCAGCCACTCCTACCGCGCCAAAGCATGCCAAACATGCTAGCCGCACCTCTGTGCCAATGGAAAATCATGCCAGCCACACCGACCGCGCCTAAGCATGCCAACCATGCTAGCCGTACCTCTGTGCCAATGGAAAATCATGTCAGCCACACTGACCGCGCCAAAGCATGCCAACTATGCTAGCCGTACCTCTGTGCCAATGGAAAATCATGCCAGCCACACCGATCGCGCTAAAGCATGCCAACCATGCTAGCCGCACCTCTGTGCCAATGGAAAATCATGCCATCCACACCGGCCGCGCCAAAGCATGCCAACCATGCTAGCCGCACCTCTGTGCCAATGGAAAATCATGCCAGCCACACCGATCGCGCCAAAGCATGCCAGCCACACCTACCGCGCCATGCCAGACGGACCTCGCCATGGCCCCATGCCGCGTCACCATACTTGCTTTCACTACGCGGCTATCAAAATGAAGGCGTGCAACAGTCAAAGGTTGCCCTTCAATCCCAGGATCAAATCCTGGTCGTTTAAGGTTACCAAACGACATTTGCCCCCAAAAACCTAGCTTGGTCACGCACCTAGCCCAAGTTAGTCACGCCATGTGCTTATGGAAAACCCTTGGCCCCACGTGCCTAGACAAAACCGCACCTGGACCAAGCTGGTCACGCCATGCGCCGATGGAAAACCCTTGGCCCCACAAGCCAAGCCAAAACCGCACCTAGCCAAATCTAGCCACACCATACACCCATGGCAAACCCTTGGCCCTACATGCCAAGACAAACCACGCCAAGGAATGCCATGCCAACCTAATTGCGGCAAGGCATACTTTTCCATGCCGCCATCCCTCCTAAATTATTCCTGAGTTTTACTTTCGGGTTGTTTTCTCCTCCCGAACGAGTTCAAAACCTAAATATCCTAACGTTAGAAGATATGAAATTCTTTTCCGGTCTATTTGAGGGGCGGACCGTCAAAATCCGAATCTGTACTAGAATTCTATGACGATTCTAGTAAAGGGCGCTAATTAGGGTTTCTAAAACAAAGGCGTGCGGCCATCAACGGCCACCCTTCCATCTTAGGAGCAAATCCTAGCCGTCCAAGGTTACCAGACAACGCATGGTAACCATTGACCCAAAACCATAGCTTGGTCACGCCCATGCCAAGCCAAACTGCACCTCGCCTTGGCACTAGCCATGCTACCCGTACCATGCGCCAACGGCTTGCCAAGCCCTTGGCCCCACATGCCAAACACACCTAGTCGCGCCACCATGCTGGCCTTCCCTACACGGCTACAAAAACGAAGGCATGTGACAATCAACGGTCCCCCTTCAATCCCATGAGCAAATCCTAACCATCCAAGGTTACCATACAACACATGGTAACCTTTGGCCCGAAAACCTAAGTTTGGCCACGCCAAACCTTGCCATGACAACGGCATGCAAACCTAGTCGTGCCACCACGTTGGCCCTCACTACGCGGCTACCAAAACGAAGGCGTGCAATGATCAATGGTTGCCCCTCCTCTCAATATGTAAAATATCGACCGTCGAAGGTCACCAGGATAGCAAGTTTCCCGAGCTTGACTTGCCAAGCCACAACAACGTGCTACATGTTTTCCAAAAACATTCGAGACATTAACACAAACTGGGGGATCCTCTTTGGGTATTGGTTTTTGTCATAAGGGTGAGGAGGTTAGTAAATACGGGAATTTATGTGTTAAACGTTCATGGGACATAAAGCACATGCGTTAGCAATTTTATGGGACATCAATTCCATAACGTTAGCAGTTTCATGAAAACCAGTTTTATGCGTTAACCACTTTATGGAACATCAATTCCATGCATACGGTTACCACCTCCTCCCATTTACTTCCCCACTTCTTAATGAGACCAGGGTACGTTTTTACTCTGACTTGTATAAATAGGTCTTACCTATTTCCATTGAACAACAAGTTCATACGGGAGATACAACACTCAGAAATACTTACTTGCTAGATCACTTTGTTAGCTCTCTTACTTTTCTGATAACAAGTCGTAGTAACCTAACTACTCTTCCAGAATCAACTATTCTGGTTTCGCCACTTTCCTTGCTTCCCTCCCCAAAACCGACCCATTCTCCTCCACTTTGTGACCAAAGCAAGTCTGGAACGGCCATTTCTTGGTTTAGGCCGGACTTGTACATATTGGTCTCTCGAATCTAAAAGTACTCCCTTGCAGTACATTTTTTAGGGTTTAAATTGTTTCTCACTTGCACACCCGCAATTACCGAAATCAGCAGAAACCATTTTCACCTACAAACAATTGGCGACCACAGCGGGAGGTTCGATCTTTCGGTTACAATGTCAATTTTCAACCAACACTCTCTTTCTTCGTCCCAGACGTCAAGATGGTAGAGGAAGGCGATCCACTCCGACTCAGTTACTCGACGGCTCGATTATCAGTCATGACACGACAAGGGATGACTGGGGACTTCTCAGATTATTAGTCATGGCACGACAAGGGATGAATAGGGACTTCGCAGAGGCTAGAAGCAAAATGATCCGCCCAGGGATTAACGACGCAGTTATCAGATAACTCATCAACGACTAGGAAGACTGGGGACTTCCCATGACCATGTTTCTCGAAAAAAAAAAACTTGGTCCTACACCTTGAAAGTTTATTCTCATTATAAGACTTGAGAAACCGAGTAAGTCTTATCTAGACAAAAATACGTGGTTTGCTTTTTCAAATTCTGATAAAACCTATAGCCATATTTCATCCCATGTCATCTACCAACACACGGTTCCATGGTTTTCCTGGGATGTCTGTGTCACTTCATTCATAGCCAAAGACAATTCAATTCTAAATACCTCATTCAAAAAAAAATATATAATCCAAAACCGTCAAGGTAGCATTTATCTATCAACCCAAGAAATCCAGGAAATCAAAAAACCATAAACCAGGCGTTTAGTTTTCCTTTCAAAAAAAAAGTCACCTACCCGTGCCTACTTTGCACAGCAGTGATTACCTGTCACTATTAGCAGACGTTACTACGATGACATTCAAAGAATTATTTATGATGAAGTATTTCCAAAAGTTTATGAAAGGCATACCCATGGCTAGGGTTTACACCAGTTCAGAAGAAAAATGTTTCTACAGACTTATGGAAGGCATACTTATGGCTATGGTTTTCACCAGCACAAGAAAACAAGAAAATAAATTGAAAGAGAAACGATGGAGTACATAGCTAGAATATGCTTGCCACTTTATCACTACTGCGCTACCGCTAACACCAGGACGTGATAACAAAAATATGAGGTAAAAAGGGGAGCCAACCCATTTCATAAGCATAACACTTTTTGGAATTTGAATAACGAAAGGATTTCTTGTTTGAGCTACGTATGGAAAGAGGAAACTAGGCCCGCAAGAACAAGTCCGCGCTATGCCAATCCAGCATCATGCCAAGACAAAAGTCTGTGCCATACCAAATCTAATGCCAGACATGCTTACTAGATAAGCTTACCAGACGTGCTTACCATACAAGCTTACCAGACGCGCCTACCAGAAAAGCTTACCAGACATGCTTACCAAACGTTCATGCTAGGTACACATGCCGCACACGCATGCTAGCTACAACCACACCCTGCGCTAACAGCTTGCATCCTTCCAGCGCCATCTTTCCCGCTCCACAACCGGCCAAAGCAGCGCTATCCTCACCCTTCAAAATAACGCCATGGCTCCAACACTTCTTGATCAAAACCGTGTCATCCCTCACGATACACTTACGATCACCAGAACCAGATCCGCTTCCGCCACCCTAACGGTTCTTCAAGCGTGGCAGCTCCAACCGTCACCAGAAACGCTACTCCACCATCAGGGAAAGATACTGGAACATCCGGAAGAATACGACCTCCTTTTATCACTGTTGATTTGATGACAAAATACACTTCAGCATGACTGAAGGGGCTCGTGTTGCTCTTGAACGCCCAGTAGAATGGGATAAGCGATCCAATTTCATCACACGTAAAGATTAGGAACGACTTCTCCAAAATCGAAAGCAAAGGAAATCAAAAACTCTCCTGAGTTCACAGAGACCCTCTTCCCGTAAGGACCTGCACGATAGGAACTTGGCCCACAAAGTCGTATAATCTATGAAGAAAAAGTTATGTGAGATTTATGTTTCTCCAAGGAATAACGTCAAGACATATTTTTATCCCTCTACCGCACTGTATCAGATAAAGCAGGCATTTCCATCCAGGGAAGTCGTTCCCAAACCCCAACCTCTCCTGGAAAGCATAATCGATAGATGAAACAGGGGACTCATAACCTCTGTACACTTGAGGGATGTCGATTTTGACAGAACGTGACGTAGCCTCCGGCTTCAACATGGTAACCGTCAATGCTCTGAGAGTTGCAATGCATCGTTTCAACGTTCTCTCCAGAAGTGGCTCCGCTTCAACGTTCGCTTCAACATCACGCTTCCCATGTCAAGGATCATGATCGCATCCAGCCAATCTTCGTAGTCATTGTCGCTCTCTGATCCATCCCTCCAAAGCTCGTGATCATGGACAGCTTGCTCGCTTACGCATCCATCCAATTCTTTTACCTTCATGAAATCCCATACAATTCCAGCCAACCTACTTTATTACCACGACAATGTAGTCTCTCCTGATTACATCTCCTACCAAGAATTATTGTTACTCATTCGTTGATACTAGCCAGAGCTTCACGGAAGCAACAATTACTATAAAGATGGAAACATGTAAACCATACTTGAGGACTGAGGATATACACGGGATCCCTTCATTGTCAAAGCTCAGAAGACACGGTCAACCAAATGCCATACCCAAAACAAGGTCATCTACTCTTCAAGGGGTGCAATGCAAGAATATCATCACTTCTCTGTCTAGAAGACGCCTTCAACACTTTACGAGGCCACAGATAATCCCAAGACTGCACTATCCAGAACATTTCATCATGTAATTTCTGAGCATCCTCGTGTCACATCCAGAAGAGCACGATAGGCTTATATCAAATCACGTGGACGGGGATTCAAGGCGATGTAATGAAAGTAGGTTACGCATGGGGACTACCAGCATGAGACGCTTTTACTCCGCTCAACCAGGTTATTACTGATTTCAACACCATCACCGTCGAGGTTTTATGAGCCACGGGAATTTATCAACATGAAGCCGTACATGTGCACCGAAGACTCCAAAAGCACGCCAGAAGGCTACATTCACATATTCATCCATGCCATCATATCAAACCGAAATATAAATGGGGACTTCTCACCGCATCTCATTCCGTACGATAGTCCAAGATTCAGAAGATGGTTCCAAGGATGTAAACTTGAACAAAGTCCCAGGAGACTTGATATCATTGCATTGGCAATGGAACGTCTCCTTATTTCATCCAGGGGCGCCAGAAGTTTTCGACCATGCAAGCATTAACAACGCATCATCATCACGATCAGAAGGTCCACTGAACCACCTAAGGTCGAGGAAAGACCGACAACGTAACCACAATATCCAAGATTATCCCTAATGTGATCGTTTCCGAGAATATATTTCATCCATCCATCCCAAGAATATAGCGGAGTTTTGGTAAAATTTTGGAATCCACTGGAGAGACACTGCAGACGGAAACACGGATCCAGATGAACAACAAAAAAACAGAAAAAGGTCGATACCTCTTTTCATGCAGACAGACTTTTTAGAGCTTGAACAAAATGTATGTTCCTTCTTGATCCATGAACGAGAATCAGTGACTGGCGCGCGACTATGCCACCCCGGGCCTGCAACATCCCTCCTGACTTCTTTCAGATTTCTTCTGTCGGGCCGTTTTCACCTCCTAAACGAACTCGAAAACTAAATATTCCCGCTTAGAGAGATAGATAATTCTGTTTCGTGTCCGATAAAGGGGCGGACCATCAAAATCAGAGTCCTTAGGCGGATTCTACAGCGATTCTAGTAAAGGGAGCTAATTAGGGTTTTGGCGTGCCAAACCCTAAACCACAAGTGTTTCCCTTGCAAGCGCTTCCCTTCCAAAGCGCTTCCCTTACCAGCGTCATGCCTTTCCAAGAAGCCCACACTCGTTCCATGCCCGTCAGTGATAATGGGTCCCCTTCATGCCAAGTCCATGCTAGCCGCTCCGCCTCGCGTTCCAAAGTATAGCCATAAATACACCCAATCATACCGGGATTCGCGCAAAGCTACCAGATGAAAGGATTACGGATGCTACCTACCTCTAGAAAATGATTTTTGAATAAGGAAAGAATTCCATGTTAAAGTCACGCATGAAAAAAGGCAATCGGTCCCACAAGAGAAAGCCTTGCTACTCCCAAGACATCCGTGCTTCCCTTGCTAGTGCCAGTCTTGCCAACGCTCCACGTCCAGTTTTTGCAATAATCCACGCCTTTCATGCTAATGCAAGCCAGCCGCTCCATTTGTCGCGGCCCCACCATGCCTAGATGTCCGTGCACGCCTCTCCTCTCCCAGTCGCGCTCGCTTGCCTTCCCAAGACCTCGCCCGCTGTGCCTCCGATATATACGACCAGACCAAGCCGGTAACTTTCGTATCACCACTCCACGGTCTGCATTCCCATTACAACTTACACGGGGCCGCTAACACGGGAAGCCAAAACTCTCTTTACCACTCAAAAAGGTTATTCGGATTCCCTTTACCATCTTTGCAATGATTTACACCTCCATTCTGTCCTTGTCTGTCACCATTATATGCTTACCTCGCAACAAGGCACCTGTTCCGAACTAAGCAAGAGACTTAATGTTGATGGTGGTTTTTAGCTTAGGGTTAAAATTGTAAAACACTAAACCCTAGAAGACAGTGATGTCACAACATTTAAAGTAACAAGCATTTACTAGGCACATTTACTGAAACCTTTAATGTGTCCCTAAATAATTACCGGGGTATATTTTTCAAATTAGGGTTACGACAAGTCAAACCCTAATTCCCACGTGTGCTAAAGGAAAATCATGTCAGCCACACCAACCGTGCCAAAGCATGCTAGCCGCACCTTTGTGCCAGTGGAAAATCATGCCAGCCACACTGATCGCGCCAAATCATTCCAGCCATGCTAGCCGCACCTCCGTGCCAATAACAAGTCATGCCAGCCACACCTGCCGCGCCAAAGCATGCCAACCATGCTAGCCGCACCTCTGTGCCAATGGAAAATCATGTCAGCCACACCGACCGTGACAAAGTATGCCAACCATGCTAGTTGCACCTCTGTGCAAATGGCAAATCATTCCAGCCACACCGACCACGCCAAAGCATGCCAACCATGCTAGCCGCACCTCTGTGCCAATGACAAATCATGTCAGCCACATCGACCGCACCAAAGCATGCCAACCATGCTAGTCGCACCTCTATGCTAATGAAAAATCATGCTAGCCACACCGACCGTGCCAAAGCATGCCAATTATGCTATCCGTACCTCTGTGCCAATGGAAAATCATGTCAGCCACACCGACTGCGCCAAAGCATTCTAGCCGCACCTCTGTGCCAATGGAAAATCATGCCAGCCACACCGATCGCGCCAAAGAGCTGCACCTCCGTGCCAATGCCAAGTCATGTTAGCCACACCTACCTCGCCATGCCAAATGCACCTCTCCATGGCCCCATGCCGCGCCACCATACTGGTCTTCCCTACGCGGCTATCAAAATGAAGGCGTCCAACAATCAACGGTTGCCCTTCAATCCCAGGAGAAAATCCTGGCCGTCTAAGGTTACCAAACGACCCCCCCCCCCCCCCCCCCAACCCTAGCTTGGTAACGCATGTATCCCAAACTATTCACGCCATTCACCTGTGGCAAACCCTTGTCCCCACATGCTAAGATAAAACCGCGCCTAGCCCAAGCTAGTCACGCCATGAGCCTATGGAAAACCCTTGGACCCATATGCCAAGACAAAACCGCACCTAGCCTAAGTTGGTCACACCATACGCCTATGGAAAACCCTTGGCCCCACATGCCAAGGCATTCCATGCCAACCTAATTGTGCCAAGGGATACCTGTCCATGCCGCCATCCCTCCTAAATTCTTCTTAAGTTTTACTTTCGTGTTGTTTTATTCTAACGACCGAGTTCAAAACCTAAATATCCTCGCTTAAGGAAATAAGAAATTCATTTTCCGGTCAATTCGAGTGGCGGACCGTCAAAATCCGAGCCCGTACTAGAATTCTACGACGATTCTAGTAAAGGGCGCTAATTAGGGTTTCTAAAACAAAGGTGTGCGGCCATAAACGGCCACCCTTCCATCTTAGGAGCAAATCCTAGCCGTCCAAGGTTACCAGACAACGTATGATAACCTTTGACCCAAAACCATAGCTTGGTCACGCCCATGCCATGCCAAACCGCACCTCGCCTTGGCCCTATCCATGCTAGTTATACCATGTGCCAACGGCTTGCCAACCCCTTGTCCCCACATGCCAAACGCACCTAGCCGCGCCACCATGTTGGCCTTCCCTACACGGATACCAAAACAAATGCGTGCGACAATCAACGGCCCCCTTCAATCCCAAGAGAAAATCCTAACCATCCAAGGTTACCAGACAACACATGGTAACCTTTGGCCCGAAAACTTAAGATTGGCCATGCCAAACATGCCATGACAACGGCATGCCAACCTAGCCACAACACCATGTTGGCCCTCACTACGCGGCTACCAAAATGAAGGCGTGCAACGATTAACGGTTGCCCCTCCTTTAAAGATGCAAAATCTCGACTGTCGAAGGTCACCAGGATAGCAAGTTTCCCGAGCTTGACTTTCCAAGCCACATCAACATGCTACATGTTTCCAAAAACAATCGAGACATCAACACAAACTGGGGGATCCTATTTAGGTATTGGTTTGGAGATTTACAGCGTGCGGCGTACACTACGCCCGTCATAAGGAAGTGTCATAAGGGTGAGGCGGTTAGTAAATAGGGGAAGTTATGTGTGAAACGTTCATGGGACATAAAGCACATGCGTTAACAATTTTATGGGACATCAATTCCATAACGTTAGCAGTTTCATGAAAACCAGTTTCATGCATTAACCACTTTATGGAACATCAATTCCATGAATACGGTTATCACCTCCTCCCATTTACTTCCCCACTCCTTAATGAGACTAGGGTACGTTTTTAATCCGACTTGTATAAATAGGTCTTACCTATTTCCATTGAACAATAAGTTCATATGGGAGATATAACACTCAGAAATACTTACTTGCTAGATCACTTTGTTAGCTCTCTTACTTTTCTGATAACAAGTCGTAGTAACCCAACTACTCTTCCAGAATCAACTATTCTGGTCTCACCACTTTCCTTGCTTCCCTCCCCAAAACCAACCCATTCTCCTCCACTTTGTGACCGAAGCAAGTCTAGAATGGCCATTTCTTGGTTTAGGCCGGACTTGTACAGATTGATCTCTCGAATCTAAAAGTACTCCCTTGCAGTAAATTATTTAGGGTTTAAATTGTTTCTCATCTGCACACCCGCAATTACCGAAATTAGAAGAAAATATTTTCACCTACAAACACCGGCGTAGTTCTCGAACCCGAGAATTTCTGCTGGAGTTTGTGAACTCCGTCCGCGAACCCAGTCCGCAAACTTGAGTAGGTTATGTCTAAAAACGATGTTTGTGAACTTATCTTAATAAACTAAGGAATGCTATTGCAAACCGTGGCTTTATAGTTCATGAATCGATTCGAGTGAATCACATCGTTTTTGCTTCAATTATGTCTTGTGTAGTACATAAATATCTAAGCAATTGAACAACTCTCTAACTAGTTCATTTGAGTCATTTGGACTAGTTATGGTGAAGAAGAATATGGTTGATATGAAAGTTATCATTTGGCTAACCATTTGGTTAACTAGTGTTGAACCAACTAATGTACAAGTTTGGGTATGGTTTTCACAAGTCTACAAATGTGCAGTGCATGTGTTTATAACAAGCTATGTTTTGGATCTAATGGTTGATAAATATTAGCTTGTATTTAATCAAGTTTTCATCTAACGGTGAATATTGAATGCTTTTTTACTAAGCTAACATTGATTGCAAACCCTAATTTGAAAGACTATATAAGGGAGAACTCTATCAACTGGGAAACCTAATCCCCACACATTTTGTGTGATACTAGTTTTCTAAGCTAGATTCGGTTCTCCTTTAACCTTTGGTTTTCTTCTTCTAAAACCAGGTTAACGACTTAAAGACTTCATTGGGATTTTGAAGCCAGACTGATAATACTTTTATCGAAGTTGTGTGATCTGATCTTTCATCTTCTATCATACGATCACAATTATAATAATTGGCTTGAGATTTCTATCTCCGATAGGCAAGATATAAAAGTAGTCACAAACACTTCGTCTCATCGTTTGTGATTCCTCAATATCTTCTTTGTTGCGTCGATTAAGTGTATTGTGAGGTGATTGATAAAGCTGAGATGTTCTTCGGGAATATAAGTTTGGCTTTATCAATTAGTTCCTGTTCACCTTGATTTATCAAAAGACGGAACAAAACTCGTAGGTTTATTCGTGGGAGATGAATTTATCTATCCTTGTAGACTTTTCTGTGTGAGACAGATTTGTTTATTAAAGTCTTCGACTTTGGGTCGTAGAAACTCTTGGTTGTGGGTGAGATCAGCTAAGGGAATCAAGTGCGTAGTATCCTGATGGGATCAGAGGCGTAGGAACACAAATGTACCTTGGATGGGGTTCAAATACAGTCCAGGCCGAAGTTATCTTGGAGTAGGCTAGTGTCTGTAGCGGCTTAATACAGTGTATGTTTAATCTGGACTAGGTCCCGAGGGTTTTCTGCATTTGCGGTTTCCTCGTTTACAAATTTTGGTATCTGTGTTATTTCTTTTCCGCATTATATTTTGTTATATAATTGAAATAATACAGGTTATGCGTTGTTCAATCAATTAGAATATCCGACCTTATTGGTTGTTGATTTAAATTGATTGACACTTGGATATTGGTATTTGGTACCATCCAAGTTATCTCTCTTCAATTAAGAGTCGCAGATTGTATTTGCTTGAGTAAATCATATTGGGAGATTGAGATAATAACTCCTTGAGATATTTTTATCTAGATTGAGTCTGACTGTTTAGTTGATTCTCTAGTAAAGTAACTCGGAGTTTGTCCATACATATTGCTAATCGAAATATTGGGTGCGGTTGTTAGACCCCCGCTTTTTCACAGTCAATCGAAGTAGAGGGTGGTCTGAGATTTATATGGTGTTCATGTTACTTCACTAGTACATTTTTTGCCTTTAGACACGTTTTTTAATATAGGTGCTTTCAGCCGTGCCAGGGATAGTAGCGTGTCCAAATATCCCCATCTAGTCACGTTAACTTTTATTTTTTATTGGGCGTATTTATAGACCAGTCTATGTCCACGTTAACCAGTTATGGCGTGTCCAGCAAAATAGTCACGCCATTTGAGGCGTGGTTAAAAATTTGGTTTTATTAGACATTATAGTATGAGTGTCCATAGTGTACGATTTATAGACACGCCGGTTTATATGAGTGGTTATAAAGTTTGTTTTATTAGACACGCCGGTTTTATTGCGTGGCTAAAAAGTTCGTTTTATTGGACACACTAGTATGCGCATCTGTAGAGTGCATATTATAGACATGACGGTTTATATGCGTGATTAAAAAGTAGGGTTTATTAGACACGCTAGTATGCGTGTCCATAATGGGCGTTTTATAGACACGCCAGTTCTATTTATTACCAGGTACATGAAATGGGTTATAACTGCGACAGCACAAGGCCCAGCTCTGTTGAGGGCCTTTTCTTTCCCAACCCAACATTCATTAACTGACTTTCAAAAAATAAATAAAAAAGCTTCTGCCCACATTCGAACTCATGGTCTCGAAGGAGGTTGGTAACAAGACGAATCAATCCACCAAGCTTCACATCTTTAGTTGTTTATGATTAGTGTTTTGAAATACTAAGCCGTTTATGCTACTCCATAGGGACCAAAGGATAGTTATAATCTACACATAAGCATGATGATGAAGTTGGTAAACCATTATAAGGGGTTTTTCTTTTCTAGGTTTGATACGAGAATGTTGACACAACCCGCCAAAGGTAATTAAAACATTGATCTGAGGTAAAAAGGGATGATGGTAGATATATCTAGGGTTTTGAGTTGGGTAATTTTTTGGCTTTGGTCTCTGGGTGGTTAATTTTTTTACTGGGTACAAAATGGGCAGCAACTGCGATAGCAGGGCCCATCTTTGTTGAGGGTATTTTCCTCACTAGCCCAATAGTCATTAACTAACTTTTAAAAATTAAATAAAAAAGCTTATACCCACATTCGAACGCATGGTCCCGAGCTAACAAGACGATCAAATCTATCATGTGATAGATGTGCAATGGTGAGAATTTGTTAACGTAATCAGTTCCAACTGGTAGGATAATAAGATATATGTAATAATGCTAGAGACCCTAAAGGTATAACAATTATTAAACACATGTGGAGGAGATTTAGCTTCCTGAGACATAAGGTACACTTTTAAAGTTTGTTTACTTCTGAGTTATGCAACAAAATTTGAGTGTTGCCAAATGTAATAATGGTAGAAAGGGTGTAATGAGGGGTGGTATGAAATAGCAAGGGGTGAAATAGAGAGATGTTGGTAGACGCATGATTTGGTTTTGTAGGGTATGGGGTTTTGAGAATTGATTAGGAAATAGTTTATGATATTGTAACTCATGTAACTACTTAACGTACCCCAAGAGTCAATGTTTCCTCCTAACATGTGCTGCAATATCTGAACCTACATAAAATCATAAACCAATATTAAAACCCAAGAAAAAAAATACTAGGTTTGGTGGATTACCAATTTCACTCATAATGGTAGAACCAAAGAATAGGTTTGGTGTGATGGGGCGGTAAGGTCGAAGAGATGTAATTAAACCATGTCTGGGTTAGATAAAATTGATTATGGGAGATAATTTTCAAAGAGTCATGATGGTTCTGAGTACCGTGTATGGGGTATTGAACCGACGTGCATGGTCTAAAGACATGACTCTTAACCAAACGCCATAAATGACTATGAAGGGTATTAATTAAGAGTCTATAAAAAGAGGTTATTAGAGGATCGGAGAGCTTATACCCAGAAAAAGAAAAGATTAAGAGGAAGGAGAAATTTTTAGAGAATAACCGATATCGGTAATCAGAACATGCCTGATAATTCACAAAACCCTCTTCCCGTAGTTCCACCATCATCGGTAGAGTATGAGCAGGCCAAAGCTTTTTCTTTCTCATTGCAAGATTAAGAATTAGATAAGTTGAAAAATGATTTGCTAGAGAAGATAAACCGGCATGCACTGTAGAGGATTCGTCAGAGACATGAAAGGGAATAGATTGATGCACAAGAATTGGTTTGTTAGAGGCGTGAAAAGGAAGATATTGATGCATTGTTTGAGGTCTGGAAAGTAAAGCACTTTGAAAGGGTTGACCGGAAAAAGGAGGAGAGATCAGCAAATGTAGAGATGTCGAAAAAATTTGGAAGTGCCACCTAGAGTGATTCATAGGAGTCTGAGAATGGGTTTGAGTACCCAGTTGAAGAGATGAACACCAGTGATGAGGATTCTGATGCTGCTGATGAAAGAAAGAGAATGGAGGCTTATCATGAGAGGAAACTACGCAGAATATTTGATGATAAAAGAGCCAATCCGAAAATATTTGCCAGATCCATGCTTGAAGGAGAGCCAAGTGATGCAGATGAAGAACTTTTAGGGAATGAGAGTGAAGAAAGTGATAGTGAGGGGAGTTCGTAATCAGATGATAGTCAGGTATCTTCTACATCATCAGGAAGTAATTATAGTGAACAGTATGAAGATGAGGAGAATTGGATCTACGATGAAGAAGACTTTTAGAAGTCCCTTCTGGGGTGCTGAAAGCATCCAGGTCTTCGAATTTTGGACCAAGTTTGAAGATGATTAACAAGTTTTTTGATAATTTGTCTTTCTCGGTACTTTTAGAAGTCCCTTCTGGGGTATTGAAAGAAGAAGGGATGGATTAGAAGTTGAAGAGTTGTAAAGTTAGTTTGGAAACCACCTAGCTTATAAGTTGAAAATTAAATAAGTAAGTTTGACAATATTGATTCTAACTTGCAATTCGTTATGCCTACTTAGTTGGACGAGGAGCACGTTGCATTTGGTATAGAGATTCTAGGGATGGACACAATATTTGCGATAGTAGGTGGAGTCGGGTCTTATAATAAGAAACCCAGGAAGAAGGTTGTTATTGATCACTCAAAATATGTACCTATGAGAAAGTAGGATGAAGAAATCTGACTATTCAACTGCAATACAAATGGTTCGGTGCGTTTAATTTGTGCGCTAGCACACTAAATAGATAACAATGTTATACAATATAGATACACTCTCAGTTGTAGTCTTGTGGATGAAAATTATCATTTTTGCATCTTCTTATAAAAATTTACTGATTATGTATTTAAAAAAAAATATACTAACTTGCAAAAAAGAAACAAAACACTGATTCTACTGTTCTTGGTAAAAACTGATTCTACTGTTCTTGGTAATTTGGGTAAAAACTGTTTATGGGTAAAAACTGATTCTACTGTTCTTGGTAATTTGGGTGTGTTGATGAGAAACGAGTTCAAACCCTAAACAAATGCATTGCACGGGAATACTTTTTGGTTCGAGAGATCAATCTGTAAGACTCTATCCAAAACCAATAAATGGTCGTTCCAGATTCAATTTGGTTACAAGGTGAATGAGAAGGGTTGATTTAGGGAGGGAAGCGGAGAAGGTGTTTCGAGATCAGAATGTCAAAGGTGTGGATGTTTATGACTTGCATATCAAAAAATGGTTTCTGGCTACTTGTGTCGATAACACTTACGTTGTATGTCCTTTCGAAATAGATTAAAAATATATTTTATACCAGTCATTGAGCGCACTTTGATCTCTTAGGAAGTGGAGGAAGTGAAGTAGTGGAGAAGTGGGTTTGTCAGGAAGGTAGTGATCATCGTTTTTCCTTTATGGGGGAAGACTGATCACACGTTCTTTCACCAATCTCATTCCTATTAACCATCCGTCTTTCTTGACACGTTCTCTTAATGGACGCGTTGCACGCCGCACGTTGTAAACTACCAGACCAATACCCCAGTAAGCATACCCCAGTTCGTAACATGTTTGATGTCTCGAATAAGTGGGTCAAGTCGTGGGACCCGCCGCTGAGAACAACATGGTGCTATTAGGTGAAACAACTAAGTTATTTATGAGGCCAATATAAAATAGGTATGTATTCGATGCATGTAAAGCAGCTCAAATTAACCGATGTGTATGAAGCATCATTATTTTTGAGCATGATTGAATAAGTCGCGGATAAATGTCTTAAAAGTGGAAGCATGATCGACCACCTTTGGGTGATCGTTTGGTGGCTTTAAGGACACACCATTTCTACGACGATCACCTCATGTGGAAGAAGGATGGACGGTCTTCACAATATTTCTTTGCTTGTTTTCTAAAAATAGACCTATACCATCCAACTAGGCTGGCGAAGTTGGATGGTCATGATCAATTTGCGGCTGTTGTTCAACACCGTTTGACGCAACTTTAGGGTTTAGGGGCCGAACGGCCAACTCCCCTTTGAGTGAGCGTTTCGAGGCATTGAGCCCTAGTTTGCGTATGCCGGTCAATTACATGTAAAGGTGGCACCATGGTGATCACGTTGATATCTTCAGGGCCGTTTAATATTAAATATAAGCCACTCAATTCGGTCGGCGAAGTTGGATGGCCGTGATCGATTTGCGACAGTTGTTCAATATCGCATAGTGATTTTAAGGTCTGTTAAGATAGCGCGTTCATGCTACTTTGAGCAAACGATTTGATATGTCATGGCTTTGTCGTCGACAAGTCGACCGACCAAAGGAGAGGTCGGTCAGACGGTGAACACGTTGGCATCTCCTTGATCGCTTGAAACATGATCTGAGCCATCCAACTGGGCAGGATAAATTGGATGGATATGATCAATTTAGCGGCAGTTTTATAACGCCGCTTATTTAATTTAGGGTTTTCGAGGTGCTCGGTCATCCTATTTCGATCGAACGATTTGGCATGCTATTAACTCCTATGAACAAGTTGATTAGTAAGAGTCAGTATTGGGCCAGTGATGAACGTATTATCATTTCCTTAGTAGTTTGGAGTACGATCAAAGCCGTCCAACTAGGCTGTTGAAGTTGGACGGGCATGATAGATTTTGAGACCGTCTTTTACGGTCTTAGATCATTCGATCTATTCTTAAACATCATGATCGTCCATACTTGGGATCAGCATTCAAAGCACTTCACGGCTGAGAGAGTGGGACTCGATCAGCTAGGGAATTAGTGGGCCTGCCAGTGGTCACTGCGGTGGTTGCCTAATTCTGTTAGGAGTAGCCTAAGCTTGTTAAATCACGTTGCCAAATTGTGTGGCCGTGATTGTTTCTGAGACCGACATTAACAGTCTAGATTTTCTTTAAAGTTAAATATGTGTTCGATCATGCTAACTTTAATTCAATAGGGTTTGAACGCATTGATCTCTTTGTCAGAGAGTAATGTATCCCGTGTGGGTATTTTCATGCAGATCCCAATACTGGCACTTCGAGAGATTCATGCTACTCTGCTGAGAGTGAACACTTCATCGTCATGTCATGTCAATAGTGAGAGTTCAGCTGGGAACATAGCACGGAAAAATACTAGGAAAGTGAATGCATTAGTAGCTAATGCGAGAGGTTGAATTTTATAGAATATCTGGGATTGATGCACCATTCTGATAAATTTCATAAATATGACGAATTTCTCAATACATATATAAGTAAAGATGTTTGAACACTCATCACTTTCAAATGGATTCTGTTCCTTTGCAGGATGACAGCACATTGAGGTACATGGTTTTATAATTTTGACCCTTAAACTAAAAACCACCATCAACATTAAGTCCCCTGGTTAGCACGTAACAGTGACATTGTTGCGGGGTAAGCACTATATGGTGACAGACAAAGAAATTCACAAGAGGAGTTCAATGCACATTACCAGGATAGAGACTGGCTTGGTCCTTGCGTAGGGAACGTTTCATTTTAGTGTGGTTATCTTCATATAGATAAGTATCTATGTAGTAGCATGATTTCCCACACTACACCCCTATTAAGATCCTATAAAAATCTAAGTGAAACTAGTTGAAGATTAAAGAATTAAACGACACTTTTATTATTTAAATCTCAGAAATGTTTACAGAAAATATTCAAACTCAGAATTAAAACTTTCTTTTCTGGAGTTTCTCTCTCCTCAAGGTTTTCTCAACTCTAAAAAAAAATACATCATCCTCATCTGGACTTACTTGAACCCTTTATGTAGGAAATTACATTGTGGGTGACAGCTAAGTTTTCCCCTTCTTTCGGATATATTCTGCGATCTCATTGTGGTATTTTCAATATTAATCTTCGCCAAATTTTGTAATCCTCGTGAAACAACACTCTCATAACATGTCTCTTCAATCGTCAGCTATAATGACGCTTCCCTGTGACGTTCGCCAAATGTTGCTGAAGAATCCTTACGACACTCTCGTGAACAATGTCATTTATACTTATAGGAATATTTGACCTTCTCGTGAAAGCGTTGTTCTTACTACGAGAATATCGTTGTGGCGATATTCTGGTACTACATCTTGCCTCTTCTCATGTCTTTTCTGCGAAGAAGAGAAGATTGTGAGAATAAATTGCCGTAATCTCCTATCTTTTCACCTCCACCTTTATTATGACACGTCTCTAAACCTTTCACCAGATGTCTTCATATAATTTTATCACCCATATATTTTTCGACACGTTATCTTAAACCGCTGTTATTTGACCATTCACGTCCTTTCATTGTATTAACTATTTTAGTTTCTCGAGAAACTTCTTCTGCTATAAATACCTTCTCTCATTATTCTCTTTTTCTTTCTTCTCATTCTCTTTCCTTCTTCTTCTCTGCAAATTTCATTGCTTTCCCGCAAATCGCACATCTAATATCTTTCGCCATTTTTTCAATCTTTTTTCATTCCCATTCTCTCAAAATGGTTGCTGATGGTGCTAAAAATCTTATTGCTTTCAATTTGATGAAAGAAAAACTTAAAAATCAAGGATTTGAATTATCTTTGATTCCAGATCAAAGTCCCAAATCAGTTCTTTCTCTTGAATTATTTTCTAATTTTCAGTGTTCTCGTGAAAAAATTATAGTTTCGTTAGGCCAACTTGAAGCTGGTCTTCCACTTCCTCTCTACAACCCTGAACTTCCACTCTTTTACCAAATAATTTACGATAAGAGATTTTCACGAGCGGTGTATCAACTTGGCGGGGATTGTATTAGATTATTACTGGAATATGCCTCTCGTGGTCTGGCAAAGGATCCAAATATTCGAAGAACATAAAAGTCTTAAATATAAACATATTCCGATTATCCTCGCAAAGTATACGTAGATAACTTCTTTCGAAATTACCAATTACTCCCCATGGTAAGGGATAGTACCTGTTGGGGTGTCCGTTTGCATAAAAAGAAGGTCACTGGTGAAGATGCTCTTATGCAAGATATTGATTTTCATACCAATACAAATGATGGTCCTCGTCATTCTAATGACGATAAGTGGTTTATTTTTCCCTTATACCTTAAAGGTCCTTATATATCCGGTTCTTTCCAACTTCCTGCGAATCTCTCTCACTATGAACCATGGACTTTCAACTGGCCTGATAGGTCTTCCGATGTATACTCTCTCATCTTCTTATGCTATTATTATTTATTTCTTCACACTCTCGCTAAATTTTCCATTATCTTGCAGGTTTCCAAAATGAAGCTTAATTACCAGAAATATAGGAAACCCATCACTCTTCTAGCTCTTAGATCTTTCACAGATGAAGTAAGAAATATTCCTTTATTAATTAACAATATATTTTTGCCCCTATTTCTTATCTTTATCTGTGTTTGTAGGTAATTGAAGAGTTACCACCTTTAGAGCCAAAACCTAAAGATAAACCTTCAACTAATCGTAAAGGGAAATCTACTGCTTCAAGCGAAGGAAGACGCTCTGCCCCTCGTGATAAAGAACCCAACGAGCCTCCTTTGAAGAAAAATAAAGCTCAGCATTCTTCTTCTCAACATACCCAATTGGATTCAATCGTTAGTAGTAAATCTAATGATGAATTTATCGAAGAATTTGACGATATTATAGAAGTCCCTTCTGTGAAAAATTCTTCTTCCTTTGATTCTTCCATGACCCAGCTGTCCATGATTTTTGGCGATTCTTCTCGTGGAACTGCGAATGAGTATGGCGATGAGACTCTTAATGGGCTATCTCAAGCGCTCGTCAAAGTGTGCGATGCTCCAATCTTATCTGATAATAATTCTCTTCGTGGAATTTCTGTAACTCTAACTACTAGCTTCTTAAATACACTTGGTATTCTGGTATGTTCTCTTAGTTGTTTCTTAAATTGCCAGATTTATCTCATCAATTTTTTTGTACTTATAAAACTCTGTTGCAGGTTGGAAGATCTTCTTTTGCTGCTGCTGCTGATTTAGATAATAAATGTGCTTCATTTAAGAAAAAGGTTGTTAACCTTCGCCAAGATAAAGAGAAACTTGAGGCTGAAATTGCTGTGCTTCGTGAGAAAAATAAACTGTTGGAAACTGAAGCTTCAGTTGATAAACAGAAGATTTTGGATCTTAACAATGCCAACAAACAACTTTATGGTATGATTTACTTTTTCTTTCTTTATATTTATATATATATTTTTTTTATATAGCTTATCCAAGCAATCATTTTTGCAGATGTTTATGGTTTAACTGACGAAGCTACGTTCCTTCAAACCTTTCCCGATCCTGTAGATGATAATACTCTTCTTGCTCGCCTTAATAACTCCTTAAGTAATTTTTTGTGAACAAATTAAATCCTCTCTATAGAGGAACTTAAATTTAAGTTTAATCTCCTAACCATTGAACACATACACACTTTAGGATTATCTAATAAATTTAAGCGTCTTTATCATGAATCAAAAGAAGTGATCAATGGATTAAGAAGTAGAAATAGTGATCTTGTTGACGAGAAAGATCAAGCAATTAGAAATGGCAGCGAAACTCTAGCAGATTTCCATAAAATTCTTCTCGAAGTTCAAATGGAAAGAGATAAACTCCTCTGCGAAAATAAAGATCTTCTTGCAAGAGAAACTCAAGTTCGTTCTCGCCTTCTCATTACTAGCGATGATGAGTTTTCTTGAAAACACAGGTTCTTGATAATGCTAGGAATAATTTAGGTATAGATGCTAGTCTTCATGCTGATCAATCGGCCTTAATTAGGGACTTGATTTCTGAGAAAGAAGGTTGTTAATCACTCTATTCTATTAACCTTTTGCTTCTTTTATTATTCTTTCTTATAACTTCTATCTTATCTGTGCCTTATTCTCGCATGATTAGAAGACAAGATCTTAGTGTAAGGATGAGAGAATTAGAAGATATTAATCATCAACTCATGAAACGATATTTTGCTCGCAACAATAAATACTCGCGATTAAAAGATCAATTTGGGATTACTTCGCAAATTTTAATAGAACCCTCCTCATTACTCGTAATGATACCACCAAGGGTTTGTGACGACCATGGAATTCCTCATTCTTTGTATCCTGATCTTGCAAAGGCAATACCATCAATAATTCCAGATCTTGGTATCTCGACTCGATGAAGATTTTGACGAAAGTGAAGAAGAAAATAACGACGAAGAAACAAATTCTGGCGATGATGAAGAACCCATCAAAAATAATGAAGAAGAGAAATTCGGTGAAAAAGAAGAATCTGATAAAGATAACAATGTTGATAAATGAAACAATGTATCTGTCTAACTTCTTTCTTTTATGTAATCAATCGCGAGTTTCTTCAATTTGTTGCAACTTTCTTCAATTTAATGTGTAAATTTCTTTGCCCCTTTATCTGTATGAAATGAAAGAACATCCTCTTTTTTGCAAATATAACTTGGTCAATATAGTTTGCACCTGCTAATTATCTGCACTTTAATATACATATAAATTTCTCATATGGTGATGAATAATAATCTTTACCCTTCTATTCATTCCCATGCTTGCCTCTATTATTCATCTGCAATATGAGAAAGTTAATAAACGAATATTTTGGCGAATTTCATAATTTCTGCGATATTGTCGCAAACCTTGATATTCTCGTGTTATTATTTTTGCGATCTTATGGTATTATCATGCCTTCCTACTTAAAGTTCTTACTTTGCCATAGTATTCTTTCCACGACAAGATCGCAGGACGTCTTTACACTCTCATGTATTGACCCATTGATCTTGTCTTATCTGCATTTCTTTATTGTATTGCGACAATATGACAAGCCTAAGTTTTCTCGCGAAAACAAAGCCTCATGACATTGCCGTCTTGCGATGAAATCGCAGGACGTCTTCACATTTGCATGTAAAAACCCCTTGATCTCATCTTAACTTTTTTCTCTTATGGCTTTTTGCCTCTGTATAATTTATGGGACAATATGACAGGCCTAAATGATCTTGCGATCTTAAAGCCCCATGACATTGCCGTCTTAAGACACTTATCAGCTCCCTAATGGAGGGTGCCGCCCTTATATTCCCCCTAGTTGCCCCTTCAAGGAGGGAACATCGGCCATAAAATACTAGCTCCTCCCATCCAGATTTACCAACAACCAGTTGTTTTCGTAGTCTCTTGTCCTTTATGCCTATATGGCTTATAGTTACAAGACTGCACCCTAGGTGGGGTTTTCTTCAGGCCAAGTGCATTGTAGCCAAGACTTACCAAAGATGGCCAGGGTAGGTTCGTCCGTCCCGGGCACCCTTGGCTAAACCGTGTACCTCAGCGCCTTGGTCATACTCTGCACTTTTTGGAAGAGACTCTCAGTCGTCCAACCAGGGTATAACCTTATAAAGTTGGAAATCCAAGATCTCTCTCCGGATAGGTTTTCTTTAACCCCTACATCTCATGACTCGGGTTCCGAGAGAGGTATAACCTTATCCCTGAATCATATAAAGAGATACCCCCTTTATGACGTGCTTGTAGGTCTTACATTTGCCTCTTACGAAATTGTATTTGCGAACTAAGGTGCACGCCATAAAGGTTTGTCCCATTCTCTTAATCTCTGCGAAATTATATTCGCGTTTCTTAAAATTTCTTGCGAGCTTCAAATCTCAATAATTTCTTTTCTTTAACTTTTCAATTTCATTTTCTTCACTCAAACAGAAAAAACAACTTTACCTTTCTACTTCTAGCGATCTGCTCGTCATATTTCATCTTTCTATCACTTTATTCTTCTCATCTTCCTTATCATCTGTTCTTTTATTTAGTGTTTTCCCGCAAGTTGCTTGTCATTTCCTCCTTTTATGATTTTTATACTTGTACCTTTGCTGCGTTTTATTTTTTGCTTGATTTCTGCGAGAGGCTCGTTAGTTATTTCTTCATGCTTTTCTATTGAATCAACCATTAATTTGTCACTTCTCTGTTGTTGCTTAATTCTGTATTTCCAATTGTTGTTCTTCCCTGCTCTTTCCTCACAAGACTTGGTATCTATCTCATAACATTTCTTACTTTCTCCCCAATCTCCTTTAATTACTCCAACACCATTTGGATGAGGGAATTTAATGCACTGATGAAAGGTAGATGCAACACCCAATATCCTGTGTAGCCATGGTCGACCAATTAAGGCGTTATATGGTGATTCAATATCGACAACACAGAATAAAATCTTAGAAGTCATTCCTCGTAATGGAATTCTCATTGTGATCTCCCTTTAGGCTTGTTGGCAGTTCCATTAAAACCATAGATTTTGTATGTCGATGGTATCAAATCTTCATCTTTCCCACCCATGGTTCTGTAGGTGTGGTAGAACAGGATATCTACGGAACTGCCAGTATCAATTAGGATTCTATCAATGGCCCAAGACTCCTCCATTTCGTTATTGTTTTCTTTACCTTCTTCTGCTTGTTCTGGTTTTATTTCCAATCTTACCACCAATGGGTTATCATGCAGCTCGCCAAAGGCTCGGGTACTTCTTGTCTTTGTAAAAAAGAAAGGACTTGCTTCGCCACTCTTCTAATGGCAAGATTCTCGCTATATTCATTATTCCTTTTCCATCCATATCTCGCGAAGACTCTACTTAAGACATTATCGTGGAAATCTTCGATGGTTCTGAAAGAATGCACAATAGAATTACAAAATAAATTCTTTGCTTTAGTTCCAACCTCTATAACAAAAGTTTCTGCTCCTTTTACATTAGTCATTCTGCGATCGTCTGGTGGTGGTGGCAATTATTGCGATTGTTGATGCCCTTTTATAAAATGATTTAGCTTCCCCTGATCGATCATTCTTAAGATTATTCTTTTTACATTTCTCGCAATTATTTATCGAATGCCCATGAAAATGATGATAAGGACGAAATTCTTGATTACGAGTGTTAGGATGTGGTTCCTTCCCCATGTTCCACGGCGAGGGTATATCTTCCATTAAAATGATAGCTTCCTGATTTTTTCTACACTAGCATTCAAGGGTGGCATCTTAATCTCCTCCCATATGGTTCTCATGTTCCCCGATTTTCAAATTATTTTGCTTTTGTCCACCATAAGTTTCTTGAGGTTGGTCAAGCCTTTGGATTTGACTATTTCCTCCACAATTGTAATAATTCTTCTCTCTTTAAAATTCTTCTTGATCACGACTTCCCATAGCCACTAGTTTTTGTTTGTCATTATTCGCCACTTTCTGCTTGAACTTGCGAGATGCTCGCCACGTTATTAATCATTTTGGGAAGCAAACTTCCATTAGCCATTACAGAACTGGTATTTGCAATTGGGTATGACTCCATTTCGTTTTGCTTTTCTTCCAAAGCAATGTACTCTTCTTGTAGTTCTCTTAGTTCAGTCATTGTGATGGTGTTTTTGATTCTGAAAGATTTGTATGTAGAGCAAATTGGTCGCAAACATTGCATTAATAAAGGATAAAATAAGATATCTCTCATCTACTCTTCCCGCCATCTCACTACACATTGTGTTCCATCTTATGGTTAGATGTTTTAGACTCTCTCCAATTCTCTGTTTTAATCCAAACACATCTTCGATACCTGGTCGTGAAGATTTGTTGCTTATGTATGCACCCAAAAATGTAGCTTGTAAGTGATCAAAATAAGTAATAGTATTTTTCGGCAATCCCCCAAACCATTTTAGCGCCTCGCCAGTCAATCTGGATGCAAAGTACTTGCATAAAACAGCATCATGATTCTCCCACTGCAGATACACCTAACATAAGCTTTAACATGTTGAATAGCACAAGTAGTCCCATCGAAAACATCTTGTTTAGTCTTTGGCAAATTGCATTTTGGAGGAATTCCTCTTAGTTGTACTCCCTGTGTGAAGGGAGTTCTAGATGCTTCTTCGATTGCTTCATCAAGTTTCCTTCTTCCACCTTCTCTTCTATTATTTATCATCCCTCTCATTTCTGCTAATTCCCTCAAAATTTGCTCATTTGTAGTTGAGCTTTGTTCTATTGGTCTTTTTAACGCACTTTCTCTTCTCCTGTGATTTTCCTCCTCATTTCTATCCGAAATTCGCAATTGATTTTGTCTCCTAATTTCTTCTCCACCAACTTCTTCATTTCTCGCCAATTCTCTTTGTTGTCTTTCTATCCTTCTCTGTATTATGTCATATTCTTCCAGAATATTGTCATTTTCGCGATTTTGTGTACGTCTTCTTTCTCGATTATCATGATAGTTTTGCCTTATTGCTTCTTGAAACTCCTGTTCTTCCATTTCCGCCCTTAGTCTTTCTCTCTCGCAAGCTAGGCGTGCCTGTTCAGCATAATGTCTCTCTATTTCATTCTCAATAATTCTTTGATTTCTGACGTGATCTCGGCCATGTAATACTCTTCTACCTTATTCGTGATTTTCTTCACCATCTTGATTACCTTCATTTCTTCGATTTTCAATATTTCGTCTTCCATTTAGAATTTCTCCTTGTGGATCGTTACAATCATTATTTACTCTTTCTTCTCCCTGACGTTGTCCTCTATTTGGATTTTCAGTTTCTTCTTGTGCATTTTCTCCATTATTTCTTATGGGAGAATTTCTCCTTGGTATTTCTCTAAATGATCTTGAACTTGATCTAGTAGTACTTCTTGATCTTCTTCTTTGTAACCTTAAATTCTCCATTCTCAACTCATGATTTTGTCTTGTTAAATTTGCACGTTCCTCTGCCTCTAACCTTCTTTCTTCCTGTATTCTTCGCCCTAATTCCTCTGTTGTTTCATCTTCATCTTGATGAATCGACCCTTCTTCTACCTCCTGATTTCTTCCTACTCCATTTTCTTCTCTTAATTGTCGATTTGTTTCTTCTCTCACTGAATCTGATCTCCATGTATGCACGCTTACTCTATCATAATCCACTCTTCCATTTTGTATCGATGTTGATTGGTTTGGTTGTTGAATTAAATTTTCCCTTTCATTCCTTGTTCTATTCCTCCTAGTTCTCATCCTTGAAGACTCTCCTAATATACTTGTTTCTTCACCTGCAAGTCTTTTACTTCTTCTGTTTGTTGTTGGTGGTTCGATGTATTTCTTCCTCTTCTTCCAGCCATTTCTTCAATTTCTCCAAATCTTCAAATTGTAATTAGAGATTTTGGATCTTGAATCCCCTTAGTCGGCGCCAAAATGTAGTAGAAGGATTTCCCACACTACACCCCTATTAAGATCCTATAAAAATCTAAGTGAAACTAGTTGAAGATTAAAGAATTAAACGACACTTTTATTATTTAAATCTCAGAAATGTTTACAGAAAATATTCAAACTCAGAATTACAACTTTCTTTTCTGGAGATTCTCTCTCCTCAAGGTTTTCTCAACTCTAAAAAAAAAATACATCATCCTCATCTGGAATTACTTGAACCCTTTATATAGGAAATTACATTGTGGGTGACAGCTAAGTTTTCCCCTTCTTTCGGATATATTCTGCGATCTCATCGTGGTATTTTCAATATTAATCTTCGCCAAATTTTGTAATCCTCGTGAAACAACACTCTCATAACATGTCTCTTCAATAAATCGGCTATAATGACGCTTCCCTGTGACGTTCTCCAAATGTTGCTGAAGAATCCTTACGACACTCTCGTGAACAATGTCATTTATACTTATAGGAATATTTGACCTTCTCGTGAAAGCGTTGTTCTTACTACGAGAATATCGTTGTGGCGATATTCTGGTACTATAATCTACTTAATTGTTATCCCGTATCTTGAGCCATTATGCACGGAAAATAGAGACTCCTTTTCTTCCCTGGGTCGTGTTGATTTTTGGAATATAAAGAAGATGATGGAGCCTTAATTTCTCTCATCACGGGATTGTTTTTCTTCCTCGTTCCAGGTATTGTTTCATGCTCATCATGTATTTTGATTTTTCAATTGATGATGATTATTATTTTATTTTATTTTTTAACCATGATGCCCTTTTATAGTATATATGATGGGATCTACTGGTGATGATTACTCTTTCACTTCTCCAGAAAAAAGCTTTGAAGTCGACAAACCTGAATCTAATGTGTTCGAGAAGTGATGGCCAAAATAGATCATACGTTCCGTGAAGCTGGTCGTGCCATACAGGGTATGTCTCTTCAGCACCTACGCCTCATTCGGGAGTGTGTTCATGCTTTATTAACTTCAGTCGGCATGGAGGAGGGATGGAGGCGCGATGAAGTGTCTCAGCTGCCGAGTGCGAGAGCTAAAAGGTTTACAGCTTGGCTAAAGCAGTGAAGAATCGAGCATAAGCGTCCTTCCATTAAAAACAAATATGATTATCCTGTCCGCGACGGAATCATCATCCCCGATTCTAACATGGACGAACCAGAGAATCCTCAGAAGGCTGTTGGGGCAGTTCTTGAGGGAGAGATCGAAGTAGCTTCCGTGGAAGGTATTGAAGCGGACGTCGAAGGGAAAGTTGGCGCGGCTTCTGAGAAGATCATGATATCCGCATCTGGAGAAGATATTCAAACAGCTCCCAAAGATGACATCGAGGGGAATATTGAAGCACTTGTTGAGGGAGACTTTAAAACGGCATCATAAGGGGAGGTCGAGGCAGACTCCAGAGAGGATGCAGTAGCTTGTGATGAAGATGTTGAAGCAGTTTCCAATGATGGTTCTGTTGGAGACACGACTAACCTCACTGATGATTAGACTTTCCTCCTGTCATCTTCTATCTTTCTTTCTTTTTTGTAGCTGAACGCTCTTTCATAGTTTATAGGCATATATTTTATACTCAGCGGTGACTGAGTTTAGATTTATTTAAACAATGATTCTTTTATTCATTATCTTGAGACCCAATTGTGACGTTCTCCAGTAAGGTCATAATAGAATCTCTCCTTTTTATCAATTCACGCATAAAACCACTGATGCATTTTATGTACTGTCTTCGTGATGATTGTTCACGATCCCAAATAATGAATGAGGATACGATAATGGAAGCTCAAAGATTAACCACGATCATGTCTTCCAGTAGGCAGAGTTTCGCAAATCCCATGGTGGTGATGCTGCTTCATTGTTGGAGTAGATCGTTCTCCCAAGTGCTTGCCCTAATAATCATGCGAATTCTCTTTGCCATTTTCTTCATGTATGTAAGCCTCCAATGTTTCTCAAAAGATGTAGTATGTTTTTCTTTAGGTCTTTTTTTTTTTTTTTACTGATGAGGAGTGATAAAGGTTTAAGTTCGTTCAAGGCTTTGTGCCATAATTAGGGGTAAATAAAATGCTAGAAGAGGGTAATATTTCAATTAATTGATAAATCGGAACCCAAGTAATTGTGAATGCAAATAGTGCAATCATTTTGGAGGAATTACAACATTGCATGAAAGGGGAAATTGTTGGAAGAAATACTACGGGGAGCGTTGGAGGAGACGGTAGCACAGCGCTTCAGGTATAGAGAACGCTGGAGGAAATGGTAGCACAGCGTTTTAGGTATTGTAAGGCTTGAGCCATCTTGAGTATATCGTCACACCTTACAGTTTTTCAGCATTTATGAGCTTGGAGTAACCGCCTAAGATAACGTCTGCCACTAGGTATGGGTTGTCTTCTCTTTCTGTAAGCGAATCAGGCTGAGCGGTCACCTTCACTGTCATATCTCCAACTTGAAATGTGGTCGTCTTCACTACCATATCCCTAATTTGAAATGGTTTTGTGCATTGCACAACTTCCTGATTCTTGAACTTTTTATCCTTGTTTGAGACAACTTCTAAATTCTTCATAAAGTATTTGAAAGGACCATCCTCCCATTCACATCTCCTAATGGCGGACTAGTTGTTGATAGGAGTGAGTCCCCGATCCTTGGTGGAAGGAGGAGTGGATGGTTGTAAAAAGGGTTGTTCAATAAGACTTACTTGGGCCCGAAATCTTCGGATTTATGCTGATGGGATCTCTCCAGGTAATTGTCTCACTTTAGAAAGTTGTTGATACGACAACAGATAATCTTCTGGGTTGGACAGATTTTTGGAAATCCTTTTAGGTGTTGACACTGGCAAAGGACACACTACTATCCTTGCTTTTTTGTTATACACACACGAGCGCCCCAAACCATGTCATAATTTGGGTAATATTTCACAATATGAAACCTTCCGTGTGTCAGAGTGTCCCCCACCTTGATTTCGAGGTCGATGTACCCGTAAGCGTCTCTAGGTTTCCCTTCAGAATCTTTAATCATGGTTGGGCCATGAACAACTTCCTGTTTCGAAATCTTTCCGGCTCTCAGTGCCTTGATGGTGACAATGTTGAAATCATACGCTACATCAATCAACACGTTGTTGAACTCGATATCCTTCAAGTGAGCGACGGTTAGGAGTCCCCAGTTACATCTCGCGTTTACTAGGAATGATTGAGGTTCAGGAGCAACTTCCTTTACTGAAAACAAAAGCTCGCCTGATACGACATGGTTAAGAGCCCCAAACATGTCTTGATGTTGTGCCTTTGAGAAATACATAATTTCACATAATCGTTCCATCACAGACTGCACAGTCTTGTGAACAAAGTCTCCAGAAATCATGCAACTCCTGACAGGAAATGGGTCCCTGTTGACTCCTTCGTTTCCTAGTTGAATTTCTCCCGCATCCACCTTCTCTTTGAAAATGCGCTTCAACTTTTTGCAGTCATTGGTTGGGTGATTGACGAACCTGTGATAACGACAGTATTTGGGATTCTCCATCTCTTCTTCAGTTAGCGGACGTCTGAGAGGTGGTAGCTTGATCGCGTCATCTTGAATCCATACTTCCAGGAGTTCAATGACTTCATCTGTTGGAAATAGGAAGTCTAGAGCATCTCCACCTTCAGGAGTTTTAGCCGTGACTTTCCGGTATGGGTTCGCCTGCGTTGGTGCTGTGCGTTTGGGTTGTTGCTCTGTTGATGAAGTTTTCCTTTTCCATCCTTCACTCACTACGCTGACGAGGGACCAGTGTTGTATTGATTGTTGATGAGGCATCTATTTCCTCGAGTTTCAGTTACATCTTCACCTCTGGCTGGTCTGGTTCCCTCCAATAATGTTGATGCCGTCGTGGCCGACCGTTTAACAGCTTTATGGAGTTCATAGA
The DNA here is from genome assembly GCA_023529315.1 of Papaver bracteatum. Classification (NCBI taxonomy): domain Eukaryota; kingdom Viridiplantae; phylum Streptophyta; class Magnoliopsida; order Ranunculales; family Papaveraceae; genus Papaver; species Papaver bracteatum. The sequence continues at coordinate 773,413 of JAJJWX010000127.1, forward strand.
ATTTCTAGAAGCGTAAGTTTTCCAGTAAAGCGCGGTAGATAAAAACCATACCGTTAATGCATGACTTTACCAGATGTTGTTCGGTCACATTTGGGTCGTGACAGTCCAACGCCTGAATTCTGAATCTCTTGACGTAATCTTTCGGATGTTCGTTGTTTGGTTGGAATGAACTCCCCAAGTCTGAAAAGGTGATTTGTTCGGATACGAAGAAATACTTCTTGTAGAAAGTAGTTACCATCTCACAACAGTTGGATATGTTGTTTAGTGCAATGTTGTTGTACCAGGTGTATGCTCTCCCGGTAAGTAACTTTGATAACTCTTTTAGGCGGATGACGTGATTGTATTCATGTTCCCCCAAAGATTCTAGGAATCGAGAAATGTGTTCGCGAGCATTACCAGTACCATCATATAGGGAAAACTGAGGAGAAGAATATCCTCTCGGTAGGGGAACTCTATGCACATCAAGAGGATATGGAGGTTGGTGCTGGTGCAGGTCCACCGGGTTTTCTTTGCCTCGATTTTGGAGAAGTCATTCCAGATCCTCATGGGTGATGAATTTGGATGGATGGTTCCTTTCCCATGGGCGTTCAGGAGAAATACAAGCTTCTTCATCTAGGTAGGCACGTGTTTTTGAAGCACTCGCGCCAGGCGTGTTGAAGATATTCCTTGTCGGTTCTAGAGGCTATCGTGACTCTTGTGACAACCGTTTTGTTAATGTCTTGAGAAAAGTGAGTACCTCTTTCTTATTCGAAGACATGTCTGTATGAGCCTTAGAGAAAATTTCTTACCTCTCAATCAAATCAGCAATGGTAATAGGGGCTTGGTCTCCTCTGATTCCTCCGGCCCCTCATCCTGACGGGGGAGTAACAGCTACTCTGGTGACGACTAGAGGAGTTACACTTGAAGAAATGTTGGGGTTTGCGGTTGCTCTGGCTCTGGTGATGGGAGGTGTTACCGAGGGAATATCTCATGTTCCGCTAGTATTGGTGGTAGAGGACGTAGTTCCGCGAGATGCATTAATTGTATTAACAGGCTGTATGGTAGCGCCACTTACAGGGACATCAATGCCGAGAGTGTTGTTAGTGCTAGTTCCATCGGAATTGGTCGCTGATCCATACCTAATATCCACCATTTTGAATTTTGAGAAAATTGAAATGAAATTGAAATTTGATCTTGCAATCGAGAGATTAATCTCCCACTGTGGTCTCCAGTTGTTTATGGGTAAAAATAGAATCTTCTGTTTTTGGTCATTTGGGGTGTGTTGATGAGAAATGAGTTCAAACCCTAAAAAAATGCATTAAACGGGAATGTTTTTAGGTTCGAGAGATCAATCTGTAAGACTCTGGCCTAAACCAAGAAATAGTCGTTCCAGATTCAATTCGGTCACAAGGTGAAGGAGAATGGTTAATCTAGGGAGGGAAGCGGAGAAAGTGTTTCGAGATCAAAATGTCGAAGGTGTGGCTGTTTATGACTTGTGTATCAAAAAATGGTTTCTGGCTACTTGTGTCGATAACACTTACGTTGTCTGTCCTTTCGAAATAGATTGAAAATATATTTTATACCAGTCATTGAGCGCACTCTGATCTCTTAGGAAGTGGAGGAAGTGAAGTAGTGGAGAAGTGAGTTTGTCAGGAAGGTAGTGGTCATCGTGTTTCCTTTATGGGGGAAGACTAATCACACGTTCTTCCACCACTCTCATTCCTATTAACCGTATGTATTTCCTGACACATTCTCTTAATGGACGGGTTGCACGCCGCACGTTGTAAACCGTCATACCAATACCCCAGTAAGCATCCCCCAGTTTGTGACATGTTTGATGTCTCGAATAAGTGGGTCAAGTCGTAGGACCCGCCACTGAAAATCGCATGGTACTATTAGGTGAAAAAACTAAGTTGTTTATGAGGCTAAAATAAAATATGTATGTATTCGACGCATGTAAAGAAGCTCAAATTGATCGATGTGTATGAAGCATCATTGTTTTTGAGATTGATTGAATAAGTCGCGGATAAGCGTCTTAAAAGTAGAATCATGATCGACCACCTTTGGGTGATCGTTTGGTGGATCTAAGGACACGCCATTGCTTGGACGATCTCCTCATGTGGAATAAGGATGGCCGGTCTTCACAATGTTGCTTTGCTTGTTTTCTAAAAATATATCTATACCATCCAACTAGGATGGCGAAGTTGGATGGTCGTGATCGATTTGCGGCAGTTGTTCAACGCCATTTGACACAACTTTAGGGTTTAGGGGCCGATCGGCCAACTCCCCTTTGAGCGAGCGTTTCGAGGCACTGAGCCCTAGTTTGCGTAGTCCGGTCAATCATGGGTAAATGTGGACCCACGGTGATCACTCAATTCGGTCGGCGAAGTTGGATGGCTGTGATCTATTTGCGATAGTTGTTCAATATCGCATAGTGATTTTAGGGTCTGTTAAGATAGCGCGTTCACGCTACTTTGAGCAAACGATTTGATATGTCATAGCTTTTCCGTGGATAGGGCGACCGACCAAAGGAGAGGTTGGACTGATGGTGAACACGTTGGAAACTCCTTGATCCCTTGAAACACGATATGAGCCGTCCAACTGGGCTGGCGAAATTGGACGGATATGATCAATTTAGCGGCAGTTGTATAACGCCGCTTATTTAATTTAAGGTTTTTGAGGTGCTCGATCATCCTATTTCGATCGAACGATTTGGCGAGCTATTAACTCTTATTAACAAGTCGATTAGTAAGAGTCAATATTGGGCTGGTGGTGAATGTATTAGCACTTCCTTGGTCGTTTGGAGTACGATCAAATCCTTCTAACTAGGCTGGTGAAGTTGGACGGGCATGATAGCTTTTGAGACCTTTTTTTACGGTCTTAGCTCATTCGAGCTATTCTTAAAAAGCATGATCTTCCATACTTGGGATCAGCGTTCAAATCACTTCACAGCTGAGAGAGTGGGACTCGATCAGCTAGGAAATTATGGGCCCGCCAGTGGTCACTGTGGTGGTTGCCTAATTCTGTTAGGAGTAGCCTAATCTTGTTAAATCGCGCGACCAAATTATGTGGCCGTGATTGTTTTTGAGACCGGCATTAACATTATAAATTTTCTTTAAAATTAAATATGCGTTCGATCATTCTAACTTTAATTCAACAGGGTATGAACGCATTAATCTCTTTTTCAGAGAGTAATGTAGCCCGTGTGGGTACTTTCATGCATATCCCAATACTGGCACTTCAGAAGCTTCATGCTACTCTGCTGAGAGTGAACACTTCATCTTCATGTCATGTCAATAGTGAGAGTTCGGCTGGGAACATAGCACGGAAATATACCAGGCAAGTGAATGCATTAGTAGCTAATTAATTCGAGAGGTTGAATTTTATAGAATATCTGGGATTGACGCACCATTCTGATAAATTTCATAAATATGAAGAATTTCTCAATACATATATAAGTAAAGAGGTTTGAAAACTCATCACTTTCAAATGGATTCTGTTCCTTTGCAGGATGACAGCACATTGAGGCACATGGTTTTACAATTTTGACCCTTAAACTAAAAACCACCATCAACAATGCCATAAATATTTGCAGAGTCTTTGATCATTGATAGGTTTCGTAGGCTCAACAAATTAATAATCTTATTTCCACACAATTAACTGGTATATAATGGAAGTAAGGATCGTTCCCACGTGGAGAAGTGAGTTTTAGTTATCGAAGTGTCCAAAGGGGGTTTTTGTTTTAGATTTAAATAAATTAAATAATCAAAGAAAATAAATTTTTATCATAATCAATAGAGAGAGATATGATCGATGAATCCTTCTTCGTTAATAAACCGTCAATGATTTATTATAATTTTCTACTCGTCATTAATCATAGATTATCACCAACTGTAGAATAGAAGCTAGCTCAGTTCTATCCCCAAAACTCCTTATACCACAGATACGGAAGCTCTCCAATATCAGATTCTATTCAATTGAACCACCAAGTAGTAGCTCACTCAAGGTGTAATCCAATCGAACGCTTTAAGCTTTGTGAATTAGGTTAATTCTAGTAGTTAAACTCTTAGATCAAGGTCTGCTTTCTAGTGTTGTTTATATACACAATCGCTCCATAGAATCCCTTTGTAAGGTCTTGTGTTTTCTACTTGTGTAAAGGTTATTCGACGATTACTTATCTCGTAACTCAATACTAGCAATAGATTGAATCAACAAATCAATTTAGTTGGCCACCTAAACAATAATGTGTATGTCCCTCTAACATCTCTAACATTTGATCAATGAAAGGTAAATGAAAGTGATACTTTCGGGTTGTTGTATTAAGCTTTATGTAGTCTATGCACATTCCCCATCTTGTTTGAACTCTTGTAGGAACAAGTTCATCATCTTGATTTCTAACAATAGTGACCCCTGATTTCTCAGGCACCACTTGAACTGGGCTAACCCATTTGCTGCCAGAAATTGGGTAAATCACCCCTACACTTAGTAATTTGAGGATCTCTTTCTTTACGACCTCCATCATTGGGGGGTTAAGCCTACGCTGAGCATCACTTACTTGCTTAAAATCACCTTCCATTAGGGTTCTATACATGCACATGGACGGACTAATGCCTTTAATATCAGCAATTGTCCAACCAAGACGTTTTGTGCTCTTTCAGAACCCTGAGTAGACGTTCTTCTTGTATTGGGGTGAGGTTCTTTGCAATAATCACCGGAAGTACTTATTTATCACCCAAGTACACGTACTTTAGGTGATCTGGAAGCGGCTTCGATTCAAGTTTCGGTGCCTGTACAATAGAATGTAAAGGAACCTTATTAGTTATGGGTAACGAAATATAAGAAATATTACCTGTTTTTGCTTCTTGTAGTACTGTTAAGGCACCACACATCTCCACCAGTTCTTTGGCTATCTCAACGTCCATGTTCGGATGTCCATGAACATCCAAATCAATACTATTGCGTAACACAACTCCAAGTTCATCTTTAACGTTCAAATCAAACATTTGTTCTGCCAACGAACCAATAACATCAATAGAAAAAACTAAGTGAACATCACTAGGATAGCGTGTGGTTTCAAAAATATTGAACAGGATGATCTCCTTATCAAATTCCATAGTGAGTGCACCACTATCAACATCAATCTTCGTCTTTGCATTTTTCATGAACGGTCTCCCAAGAAATAACGAAGTAGATGAACAATTATCTCCATTGTGCATATCCACAATGTATCAGCCGGAAAGATTGACTAATTCACTTGAACTAACACGTCCTCAACGACTCCATTAGGATATATATTGGACTTGCTAGCCAATTGAATAGTAATCTTTGCCTCTTTTAAAGGTCCGAGATTCAAAGAATCATAAACATCGGCTGACATAACACTTATGGAATCTCCCAAATCAAGCAAAGCACGCTCGAATCGCCGGTTACCAATGGTAACGGGAACTGTGAAACCACCAGGATCTTCACACTTTGTAGGCATCTTCTTAAGTAAGATAGCTATAGCATTTTTGCCCACCTGAGTGATCTCATTAGCAGTCAACATATCCTTCCTTGTACACAAATCCTTCAAAACCTTAGCATATCTAGGTACGGTTCTGATGGCCTCAATAAACAGAATGTTGATGTGTATCTTCTGAAAATATCCATGGTCTCCTTGTATTGAGCTTCTTTCTTGGATTTAGCAAAACGACTAGGAAAAGGAGGTGGTATGGTAAAAGTGGGAACCGTGTCCTTAGGTTGACCATTTGAGGTTAGCTTTTCCTTTGAGACGGTTTCCTCCTCTACTTCCTTTTCGATGTCATTACTAACCTCTTTTTGTTAATGTGGCTCTTCAGTTTGTCTCCCACTTCTTAGTGTTACTGCATTAACATGCTCTCTTGGGTTTACAAACGGTTGAGATGGGAGTGTTTTTGAAGATTTTACCTTCAGCTGATTCACATCTGTGGACAATTGTCCCATCTGAGTATGTAAATCTCTGATAGCATTATCCGTTTTCAGCTGATTTTGATCAGTTTTCTGCATGAATTGATCAGTTTTCTGCTGAGTTTGTTGAAACATAGATGAAAAACCTTGCATCATGGTAATCATCTTCTCAGAGGCATCCTCGTTTGGAGCTTGCTGTTGTGTTTGGAATTGTTGTTGAAAACCACCTTGTCTCCCATATGGATTAGAAACTGCAGCTTGCTTGTTGGCATAACTGAAGTTAGGAGGATATTTCCAACCTGGATTATAAGTATTATAGTAGGGATCATACCCTTGCCTCTGATTTGGAAATACAGCGTTCACCTGTTCGGCCTCTTCTTCATAAGAAGGAATGAGCACAGCTGCCATTTTTTGCATCATCTTCTCAATATTACCAATTATATCCTCTAAGTGTGAAGAATAACTAACTTCGTTGACCCTCCTATCCATCCATGCGCCTCTTGTATTAAATTATTGCGTGTTTGCAGTCATGTTCTCTATCAGTTTCTTGGCTTCATCAATGGTTTTGTTGGTTAATGCACCACCACTAGCCGCATCTATTAGATTTCTCTCCGATTGAAGCATACCATCTTAAAAATACTGCACTATGAGTTGCTCACTGATTTTGTGGTGTGGACATCTAGACAATAACTCCTTGTACCATTTCCAGTAATCGTAAATAGTTTCACCTACAATTTTCTCAATTCCACTTATTGCTTTACGAATAGTTTCTGATTTGGAAGCGGGAAAGTACTTTTCTAAGAACACTTTCTGCATGTCATTCCATGTTGTAACGCTTCCTTGTGGAAGGGTGTAAAACCATTCTTCCGCAGAATCTGTCAAAGAAAATGGAAAAGCTGTAAGTAAAGCTCTGCTTTTGTCAGTTCCAGTTAGCTTCAAACTTGTCAACCTATGTTGAAATAATAACAAGTGTTTATTTGGATCATCTCCAGGTAGCCCTTTAAACTTCGGTAACCAATGTATCAACTGAGATTTAAGTTCAATAGAATCATCTAAGTTGATGCAAAACTTTTGTTGATCAAACGATGGAGATGTTAGATCTTTGAGTGTCCTCCTAGGAGGAGGAGGTGGTGGAGGATCTATCTAAGTGTCTGTATTAACTATCTCTTCTGTAGAGGGTTCTTGTTGCAAGTGCTGACGTGCTTGTAGTACCATTCTTTTGAGAGTTCGAATACCGCACCTCAAATAATCCCAATCTTTCGGTGCCAGAGATTAAGCACCTGTAACCAAAAATCTAGAAAACGAAATTAAAAACTAAAAAAAAAATCTAAAAAAAATAATTAAACTAAAAAAAATAACAACTAAAGCTATCGACTGCTCCCCGGCAGCGGTGCCAAAATTTGAGGGGTGTCGTAGGCTCAACAAATTAATAATATTATTTCCACACAATTAACTGGTAATATAATTGAAGTAAGGATCGTTCCCACGAAGAGCAGTGAGTTTTAGTTGTCGAAGTGTCACAAGGTTTTTTTTTTAGATTCACTAAAGTAAATAATCAAAGAAAATAAAATTGTATTGTAATCAATAGAGGGAAATATGATCGAGGAATCCATCTTCGTTAATAAACCATCAATGAGTTATTATAATTGTCTACTCGTCATTAATCATAGATTATCACCAACTGTAGAATAGAAGCTAGCTCAGTGCTATCCCCAAAACTCCTTATACCACATATACGGAAGCTCTCCAATATCAGATTCTATTCAACTGAACCACCAAGTAGTAGCTCACTCAAGGTGTAATCCAATCGAATGCTTTAAGCTTTGTGAATTAGGTTAATCCTAGTAGTTAAACTCTTAGATCAGGGTCCACTTTCTAGTGTTGTTTATACACACAATCTCTCCACATAATTCCTCTATAAGGTCTTGTGTTTTCTACTTGTGTAAAGGTTATTCGACGATTACTTATCTCCTAACTCAATACTAGCAATAGATTGAATCAACAAATTATTTTAGTTGTCTACCTAAACAATCTATCAATCAATCATATATATTCATATAGTATAAACAAATGATAATCATATGAAGAACTTCAACGTAGATTAATTTAATAACTCAAATATTGTTTACAACTTAGAATTCATCCTCAATCAATAGGTGTTTATCTACTCATGGATATAGAAACACCCATGATATACATATCAGAAAAGTAAAAAGATAACGTTACGATTGATAATCGCTCTGTATGATGTTTCTTCTCTCCAAACCCTAAAAGTTTCGTGACCTAAGAGTATCATGTGATATACATAACCTAATACCTTATTATAGGTTTACATTGCTTGGACTCCAAGTATTTAGTTCGGTTCAAGAACCCGACCCGAAATAACGAAATAACGTTCCCGAGCATGCCCTTAAATCTTCCAAGGTGTGAATACACATTTCCCATTTGCTAAGTTCGTGAACATAGTCCGCAAACTTCAAATTCCAGTAGAAATTTTCGGAATTAAGTCTGCGAACCCGGTATGCAAACCTAGTTCGCGGACTTCACTGTCTTCGGTATTTAATAAAAGCTTGTTTTGGCCACAACTTCTTCATCTGAACTCGGAATGACCTCATTCGTTTTGCATTCTTTATATATTTCATTTCTATACAAGATAGTGATGACAAATCCTTAATTTGAATGAGTTAAGATCAGTTTTTGGCTCTTCTCTTGATTTTGAGCGTTTTGCTCATTTTCGTCGCCTTTCTTCCACCTCTCTTGGACTTGGGCACTTGGAATACTTCTCTTCCTAGATATTTTCAGAACTTTCTAGCTCATTTGTGGATGATTCACCTATTAGAGGCAAATAAGAGAAAACAAGAGTAATAATACGAAAATATGCAAGGATAATAGCTAAAACGAGTATGGAATGGACACTAAAATCATATGAATTATGCACTTATCAATCATTGACGTTTAAAAAAACTTATTCAAATTTTTCACATTGGTAAACGGTAATGTAAGGACATACCACCGCGCATACCATCTCGATAAGAATCCATTTTGCAGCGTCTTCTTTGAGATTCATTAGCAGATAAGTTGGCATAAGTTATAGTTTAAATGATCACTTGGTCCTTCACCGGTTATAGTCATGTCGTCAACTCTATACTCTGTAAATATATCGTTTTCCATGGCGTGTCTTCTAATAAAGTTATGTATTGCTCATGATGCTATAATAATGTTTATTTTCTTACGCAAGCTATAAGACGGCATCATCTTCAACAATATACAAAACAAGATGTGTGGGACCGGGCTCACCGGCCAATCAGCAGGACATGCCACCAGTCCCTCACCTTTTCACTTTTTTTAATTACTTTATTATTTTTATGATTTCCTTAATCAAGGACTTCCTCATTCAAGCAACTCTTGATTTTTCATATCTAATCAAATATTGCTCAACTCATCATATGGTCTACAAATCAAATGGCCGCACAACCATTATGTCATTTCACCAATAAATTTATTAAAATATTATTATTTTATTATTTCTAAATATTTATCTTTTAATCAAAATTCTACTTCATCATTAAAGCAAAAAATCAAGAGCTCCAGTCAAGATCAAACTCTTATGAAAATACAGAATAATGCTTGAATGGCCACCAAAAAATATCAAAATTCTAAGGAGTGGTCATCCGTCGACGTGGCATCCCAAGCACCACCACGGACGGTAATGAACGATCCCTTGCTACTATGGTCGGTCCACTCCATTTATTAATTAATCACTTGATTAATCCTCCATTTGGGTGAGTCCTCTTTACACCAATTGGACAATCCTCCATGCACATCCTAGACGGTCTCACCGCCACCAATGTCCGGTCCTCATACCCATTGGTCGTTCGGTCTCTCTACCCATACTGGACAATCATCAATCTCCTTGATCCATTACTTCCTAAAATTAGGGTTTCATATGCGCTGAGCATAATTATAATTAGGTTGTAACATCAATAACTTTCATATGGATCCAGTTATCAATATTTTAATTGGATATTCAATGTTCGGTCTTGCTACCGACATTTTTTGTTGCTCGACTGTCCAATTGAGAAGAAACATCGACCATCTAATTGGTAAATCATCCAATATTTCATTGGTCGATCATCCAATATTTTGACATTATGATCTCCCAACTTCGTATTTGGTTATGAGAAAAAAAAATGGACCAAATGGACTGCTCATGACATGGTGGATCGAGGATGAGTATTCTATAATTCTCAGCAATATATGATTTCCCGTCAAATGCTTGACATATCAAAATACATAGTGGTATATGATTGATTCAGTAATATCATCCTATACACATCAATTCAAATCATTCAAGTATCGTTATTTCCTCAGTTTACATGATGATATGTCACAATTATCCCTAATATATCATCCTCAAAGTCTAAGCATCATTATTGTCCCAGCAGACACCTTATGCTTATTTCATCATAGTGATGAGTCACAAAGAATGTCATATTTGTCATTGAGAATCATGCTTGAATCTTGAAGCTAAAACTCATGGTATATCCAAGTTAACGATTGACCAAATAAATACTTGTCTGCAAAGCAGAGTTCACATGAGACATCAATCATATCACATGGAGGAATATTCACTAGGATTTTATTCTGGCGGCCTACATCATGTGTGATGTAGCAATACATCCATGATGAGAAACGTGAGTAAGTCATGCTAGTGGTTGAAGGAGTAAATGGAGTAGAGGATGAACAATCAACCAAGTTTCCCTCGCAATGTTGAACTAGTTCAACCACGATTTCCCACTTCCCTACTCTTCCACTCCTCTTTAACACATTTACTAGAGATGAATATGTCACTACCTCTGCTACAAATACGTCCTTAACCTAAGATATGAAAAACTCAGCAAAAACTGTATTTGTCTTATCAGACATCAGTCATCCAACAACCATATTAATTACATAGAAGATTTCTCTTAGTCTAACATATAGAATCATCTTCAAAGCATTTCAACATATCCAATATCCATTGATTACCATTGATATCATAAATTATCATATTCCCTCGCTACATATTGACCCTTCTCATTCCTTGTGACCGAATTAAATCTGGAACGATCATTTCTTGGTTTAATCCAGAGACTTATAGATTTATCTCTCCAACTCAAAGCACTCTCTTGTAATGCATATGTTAAAAGTTTTAGACGATTTGCTTGATCGAGCATCTGCCTCCTCCAGCACTTTCCACTTTAACCAATAAATCATTTTCACCAACCAATACTAATATAATATGATTAAATAATAGATGTTAATGGTAAACTTGGCGACGATTTAAGAGATGTGAATGATAAGACCCACTATTAATGGGGCAACAATTTTACTTTCGCCTATGGGAACCAAAATTTTAGGACCGTCCCTGATATTTTAAGATTTTTTAAATATCAAATCACTCACAATGCATAAATTACTCCTGACTTTTTTCTTTTGTAAAAAAGAAAAAATATATTCTCGATTTTTCTTCTATTTAGTACGTTGATGAAGAATCAAACTATCACTATATTTATTCCTTATATATATATATGAAATATAAATAGTTTTGGTAAAATTTATGTTTGAAGTTTGATTTTTTTTTTTTTTTTAATTTCCAACTCCAAGAATTTGATCATATAAAATCGTTTTTCAATCAAGATATAGTAGAACTTCGTTAAATTAATCAGCGAAAACTAATAACTTGCTAAAATAATATATTTTCCAGTCCCGATGAGGGCCAGTTCCCTAAATTGATAATCCTGCTAAATTGATAAGATAATAAAAAAAAATCATAGTACCCAACTAATGTGTAAATTAACAATCAGTGTAATAGCTATATTATGGTTTATTTGGTGTATTCGTTAAAATAATCTATGTTTATTTATATAACATTGTATTTCATCTCTAATTTTTTTGTAGTCCGTTGAGAAGTTATGGAGTGATTTTGTTGTATTATTTTTCTTATCGTTTAACTTTTAACATCAAGGTTTATATATTTATTCACACTGTATGCAATACATATTATTAGGTATTATAAGAAAATGATCTAGACAATAAGTACTTATTTTTGAAATTTAAATTTGGTATGTTTCGATATATTAATAACTTATTAATCTATCGACATAAAAAAAAAATACTTCGCTAAATTGATAGAATTGAGCAGGCCCAAATTTATTAATTTATATAATTTATTGTAAATTATAGATGGACCCTTAATCGTTGGAATCATTTGGAAAATATAATAAATAAAGTGACGTGTATGTATATATATTTTGTGGATCCCAACTCAATTAGTATTTTGCCATTTATATGTACTATGTCAAAAACTACTTGGTTGTACTTTGATATAAGGCATGAATTTATATTCAAGATGTTAATACTTTGATACGGGGGAAGGAATTTGGATTCAATAAGTTAAATTTAAGCATCAATTAAGTTTATGCCAATCATCATATACGGGGGTGTCTTCATACAGAACAATAATTATGAATGACACCCAATTAAGTTACCAACAAGATAATATGAACCATGGGTGTTGATACTCAACCTAAGATTCCCCCCAATTTTCTTTTAATCTCTAAGTTTAAGAAACATAATACTTAAAGTTTCCGATTCGCTACTGTTTCTCTTTTCTCGAAACTTGAACTTTGAAATGAACATTGGTCGGATTTCAGAATTTATAGCATATTAAATAATTTTTAAAGAAGCTAGAAATTATATATTAAAAAAGAATATTACAACATACACTTGCTTCATACTACCGAAAACAAGAAAACACATATGCACATAGTGATTCTAAAATAAAACAACATATAAATTCTAGATAAAAATAATATCATAGGAGATTACAGTCCATCATGTTCAATCACAAGCATTAAGCAACAGTAGCGAATTTTCTTTTTTTTTTCGATATTGAAGATGTGGAGTTGGTGAGATTTCTGCCACCAGGTAAGTCCAAATTTTTATTTTTCAACGATGCTGCCTCAAACCGTAAAAGAGCTGGGACATGTGTGTTATCTATAGATTCAGAAAACATTATAAGAGATGTCTCAGAAAAAATGTCAAATGAGCCTATTGTTATCAAGTTTCATGAATTATCAGCAGTTGGAGATGCTTTTGAATTAGGTGATGTTATATTTCCTAGGAATTCTATAGTTATCAGATCGAATAGTTTTGATGCATTGGATTCTCTTTATTTTGCATTTCATGAAGCAATAAATGTGTGTGATCCATATGACCCTAAAAGAATGTGGCATAAGAGAAATATGAATACTAGTGCAAATGAAAAATGTGACCAGTTAGTTTTTGAAATCATCAAAAAGACTAAATCCATCTGGGTTGATAAGTGTTATTTTATGGTAATTCCTCGGGAGTTGAATAATTCAGCTGGTCTTTTGTCGAGAATTATACAAGATCCCAAAGTTCCCATTGCGACAAGTGAAATTGCAGTCAGTAAATTACCTTTTTATCTTACTCTTTGTCTCTTAGTTCAACGTACTGTGAGTGGAAGTTTTGTTAGATTTGGCTCATCTTATCCTTTTGTTCAAGCGAAAGAAGAATATATGATCAGAATGAGGGGACAAATGAAAGAAGAATATATGAACAAAATGAGGGTCGAAATGGGTGCAGAATAAAGGAGGACAAATTGATGTTTTGTTGTTGGTTTTTGAGTATTCATTTCTATAGTTCTATGAGCTTAGGAGCTTAGAAAATGACATATATGTTTAAGGATTGTTCTGTTCACCACAATTTTCTTTTAATCGGTGTAAGAATTAAGTACACCCCTTGTATTTCAAATTCACCTTTTATGATTTCTTTATTCTTCACTATCAATTGATGTCTACACAATAGCAAGCATCACCTTCCTGGTCACCTCCATCGTCGGAAGCATCACCACTGCCTCTTTGTGTATTGCTTACATGCTTCACAAGAGGATATTGAGAGTCGAAATTTTTGGGAAGGTGTTCTTTCTGACCTTTGTTTGGGAGAGCGTGTTTCGACTCAATAACTTGATTGTCCTTCTTCTCGTCTGACTTTTCCATCTTTCAAACCTTGATTTTCTTAAAATTCTGCTTTCTCGCAATTCGGGTTCTCCCTAAAAACTTTCTCTCAAACTTTTGTGAATTTTTCTCAAAATAACTTTCGTTTAAACATACTATAAGGGGTAAGTCTTAATATTTAAAACCTAAGTGGTGTGACATTTAATATTTGTGTTTAAGATGTATTGGTTGTGTAAAACTTGTGTGAATGATGGTGAAAATACATTCTATAACCGTCTAAGTATTGATGGTTATAGAATGTCTAAAATTGGCCACTTATCATCTCGACCACTTTTGAACTTAGTTTAGGTAGTAGTAGGTATGAGGTAATTTGATCTAAAAAGTAAAGAACTAGATATTATTTCTTAGCTAATACATCAACAATGTCTATATGTTATCTCTAAATAAAAATTGAATAACAATTTTTAAAACAACAAAAATAAGAAAGATCTGAAGATGAAGAAGAACAAGATATTGAGTAACAATCTGTTCTATTAGGTAAACACAATAGTTTACTGTGCTTATCTTATAAACAGACACCATTAATAATAACTCTACTAGTTAGCTTTTCAACGACTTAATGAAACCTTGCAATTCATCAAAAAATATTTAAGCTAATTTTTAATATTCCCTTCAATTTACTTGAATATATATAAGAAAAATGTAATTTATGGCAAATATAAAAAGGATTTTTTTTTATTTTTTTTATAAACCTACATACATATCATTAGGATTAATTACATGGTGATCATCGAAATAAAGAAACATAAAGATAGAAAATAAGCAAGCATAAAACATAAAGAAACAAACATTAAGCAACATACAATCTGACAACTTAGCTCAATGACCTCCTCCTCATCAATCACCACCAGCACCACTACCACATCCATTTCCAGGACCTCCATGACCTCCTCATCCACCTCCACCACCAAACGTTTTCTTAAATAATTGATTATCTTTTAAATATCCTATCAAAGAGGAGAGAAAAGAATGATGATCTAAGATTTTTTTATTCTAGTATTGTCTTTTTGTTTCTCTTTTGATAGTTCAATTTTGTTAAAAAAGTGATTATGATAATTTTTAAAGACAATTTTTTTTTTGAATCTATGATTACAATGTGGTTTTTCAATTGTGATTAAAATAATCAAGTATCGTAAATTTTAACAAACACCCATATAATGGATTATGCCCTTATAATCTATTATAATAATGGTTACCAACACCACTAACTGGGTATTTTCTTAGGTGGTTGCTCTACTTGACCCCTTTGGGCCTAGTATGCTCGGAATTAATTATCTTATTGTCTTTGCGTTCATTATTCTTATCCATTTTCCTTAGAAAAAATCCATAGATATAACTCTGAAATTTACTCTTAATTTGATTCTAGCTTTGTCGAATGATATGGAGAAGAGAATAGAGAAGGGACGTTTAAATAGATAACGGACAAGTAAAGTGTGAGGATGATAAAAAGTTATTTTTACTACAATATATAAGTATAACTCCAATTTAGTTTTAAATTTTCAAAATTTACTATGGATGGTCGGGTAATAAAATATTAATCTCGACATTAGTTAATATAGGTTTTACGTTTTGAAACAAATGACAGTCAAATTTATTCACGAGTAATACAAAATTTTGGTGGTTAAAAGCAAACGTGAGTGGTCGGTTTTTTTATTTTTCATCAATCTCTATAAGCTAGTTTAAAGTTTAAACCTTCTAACAAAGTTGTCAATAAAAAACCAGGCTAATTCATTTCATATCTCAATTAGTTGAGGCCTACTGATTTTTCCTCCATCCAATAGAAAAAGAAAAAGGTGTCTAAACTAGGAAAATTACTAAGTTACCTTCACCACTATAAAATATAATCATAAGTCTTATTATTCTAAAATTGAGACCTATTCAAATCATTTCCCTTACAAACTAACATTAAAACCTAATTACGTCTATCGATTTAAAGGAAATGTCATTCTTCTTATTTCAAATATTTTTCGAACTAAACATCATCGATAGCAACACATTGCAATTAATTATGCTTGTATTTGGTTTATTCATTCAAAAATTGAAAAATTATAAAAATATTGGTTTTCTCGGTTTAACTATAATCAGTCAATGTTTATATACATATTGATCGATACCTAATAATAGGCCAATATTCATGACCACATCTATTGATTGTTCTTGATATTCTACGTGGTTGAACATCAACCCAGATTCAGTTTTATGTGGTCATGAACATCGACCTAATTTAGTTAACGGAAATGCTCAACCTTTTTGTAGATTTTTGATGCAGTTCATAAGCGTTTTAATGATGATAATTGTCGCAGCGGAATAAAAAGTAATAAAAGTAACAAATAAAATTGTTCAAACCTCAAATTATCGAAGAATAACGACTATGAACAATGGTAATCCAAACCTCGCAACTCCAAAGAATCACAGCTATGGATATGATGATTATTTTGACCTCGGGTTTTACCCACACAAAAAAAATCGCAATAAAGTTAAATAATAACAAAATAATTTTTTTAATCAAAAGAGTCTCATAATTTTTGTTATTGGATCTCCTTATATATATAACTCCCCCTAAACTTAACATAAATATCAAAAACTTATTTCCCAAGGTATCTATTACCTTTAGTCAACTTTCGTAACTAATTAAAATCCTTAAAATAAACATCTAGACTATTCTAAAATTACCCTAATTAATTTACCTGTTACAACCGATCGACACGTGTTGTACGACAGTCGTTACACTGAGCTATCACGGCTGTGAATCGTTACAAAAACCGTTAAATCCAATCTGTTACAATGAACTCAACGACGATTAAAATCGTTGTTGTAGATGTTACAAGGAAGGACATGTGTCAATAAGTCAACCATTACACACAAAGTCGTCGTTACAGTATTTTTTACACCAAACTGTTACAGGCTAACCGTTATGATCTGCGCAATAACGGCTATCTATTATAACAAAATGACATCATATTAATCTTGTGCTGACTAGATAACCGTTGGTGTATTTATTCCAACGAATAAAACCGTTATTTAATAATTTTTTATTGTAATGAAATGAACTGTTGAAATTTTTTTGTAACACTAATAATAACGGCACATTTCCAACGTTTTTTTTTTTTGACATTACAATATATAGATACTAACTTTTTTCAACGTTACAAATGCCCTGATTTCGTGTAGTGTTTGAGAAGTCTAGAGAAGTGAAAGAAGACTAAAAGACTTCTGCAGTACAACTGTTGGGTTGGTTGTTTGCATTGGTGCAAACTTATAAGTCTGAAGTGCAGGTGGGTGAAGCTTGATTCACATAACCAATGTGATTTCGGGTTACGCTTTCGCAGAAATTTGTCGGGGGCATTTGAAGGTGTGACACCTAGCTAGGTAAATTATAAGTTTTAAAAAACATTTTTTCACTAAAATTAAAATTAAGCCTATTAAAGAGAAAAGTTTTGATGATTCATTATTTGGATAGCTAAGACGAAGAGATGAAAAAAACTTTTCTATCCTCTCTCCCCCTCCCTCCTAGAAGAAAAAGAAACTCTAGAATTTCTTCCTTCTTGTTGCTCAGATCTAATACTTTTTTGCTAGATCTGAGCAAAGATTTTTAGTTTTTCATGAATAAGAATAATTTAATTTGTGTTTTTAGTTTTTATTTTTTATTTTTGTTGTTTTTGGTGTCTATAGACACATTTCTTCGTTGTTTGGGCGATATTTTCTTCATCGTATGGACGATTTTCTCTTCGCTTTAATAGCGATTCTTTCAAATCTCCATGGTGTTTCTTGGCTTGCTATTCTCGATTCATCAAGAACATCAACAATTCTGCTCGGCGTCGATTTGGATTCATCTTCAACAAAAGGGATTTAGGGAACCCGGATTCGTTTGGATCTACAAGATTTTTGGAAAAATACTCCATTTTGTTTGGAGCATCTCTTATTGAAGAAGATATTCATTTTAAATGGTCAGAGTTGTTTCCGGTTCACACCATCATTCATCACTACTACATCTACAAAAATTGGATATCCTTGCGGTTCATGGCTCTTTCTCTTCGCGATGTACTTGCAATTGGTGTCATCATTTGTATTTGGGTTTTGATTATCTTGTATTTTGGTGGTTTTGATAATTTTGTAAGCAATCATGTAATCATCATTTTGGTTATGAAATCTAATTTTGATAAAGTTCTTAACATTTGGATTGGTAAATGGGTTAATGTGGGTCCCATTAATATCGGATGCGCGAAAAAATTCAAGAGAACTTGTCGGTCAACGTATCATTTCCGAAGTGGGTTTTTACATATTGTTCGTGGGTGAAAACTATTCCTGTCGATTTTGGTAATTTGGGGTGTGTGGATGAGGAATGAATCTAAACCTTAAACAATGCACTACGCGGTGAGTGCTTGTAGATTCGAGAGGTCAATCTGTGAAAGTCCGGCCTAAACCAAAAAGAATGCTCGTTCCAGACTTGTTTCGGTCACAAAGTGAAGGAGATGGGGTTGATCTTAGGGAGGGAAGCGAAGAATGTGTTGAGATTGTGAAGGTGTTGGCTATGTATGACTTGCAAAAGAAAGGTGAGCAGGCTTGTAATTAACGCAAGCAGGCTCTGGATATTAACACTTGGTTTCTGTGTTATGCTCTCTCTGTTCTGTCTTGTCTTGTCTGAAAAATAGGGCGGAGAGCCTATTTATACAAGTCTTTTAGCCTAACCTTCGTATCTCGTGGGAAGTGGAGAAAGTGGAGTGATGGATTAGTGGAGTAGTGTGTTGGTGTTACATGACCAAGATTTCCCACTTCTCCCATCATCACTAACCGTCCATGACTTCCTGACACATTCTTGTGATGGAGCGTTGGGCGCTGCACGCTGTAAACCGCTAGACCAATACCCAGGTATGTATCCCCCAGTTTGTGACATGATTGATGTCTCGAGTGTGTGTGGATCGTGGGACCCACATAAAGTAGCATGCAATGCTACGTTAGTTAAGAAATTGATACTTGTGAAATATCGTGTGTATACTATGCAGGTACTGCATCGAGTATATTCAGCATGTATGAAGCATCGCTGTTTCAGAGTCTCAAAGAAACTTCATGTTCAGCCTACTTCATCTGATGGTTTGGAAGTTGCGCATGCAAACCCTCATTTGACCGATCACATGGTGTGGTAGAGTGACGGGTGGTGATCACCATGACGCCACACTGACCAACTAACTCCTGACCAGGGTTGTATATCCAAGCCGTTGAAGTTGTACAAATGAGATGATCTTTGAGACACTCATCTGCGACCGTTGATAAAATTAGGGTTTATGAAAAGGTGCGCAAGCATCACTTTTTATCTTGGTCGAATCCAAGCTTGGGACGCAACTTTGGCTAGGCCGGTCGTGCATGTGTGTAGACAACATGACGGTGTAGGCGCCCATACCTCATTTTCTCACGAAAGTGTGATCTAGGCCACTCAATTCGTCCTGCGAAGTTGTGTGGTTGAGATCAATTTGCGACAGAAAATTGGTGCCGCAAAAGCCGCACATCGTAACAACCTTGAGCGGGCGTTCCAAGACGACCAGGCTTGGTCGGTCTTGGTCGATTGCTCCAATGTGTAGGTGGTAGGCTGGTGTTCACGCCTATGCCTTATCGTCCCATGAAAACATGATCTAAGCCACTCAATTCGTCCGGAGAAATCAAGCGGTTGATATTAGTTTGCAGCTTGGGAGGTGCGACCACTCTAGTTTGGGCGAACTATTTGGGATAACCAGGCCTGGTATGCCTTGGCCGATCAGGTGAGGGGATAAACGGGTCCACGGTGGTCATGTTGGTATGGCCGGACCTGCTTTGATCTAATCTTGGACCCTCCATTCGTGCCAGAGAAAACAGACGCTCGTGATTCAAAACCCTAATTTTGGGTTTCAAGGTCGTGCGTCATGCTCCATTCAGGTGCACGATTTGGAACGACCAACCATGGTTGGTCCTGACCGATTGGTCAGGTATGTAGGTGGGCCCACGATGATTGTGTTGACATACTCCGTGCCCTTTGAATCTACATCTGCACCCTCCATCTATACATGCGAAGATGGATGGTTGAGACTGTTTTGCGACACATGTAATGTGCCGCAAACCCAAATTTAGGGTTTTCGTCCATACTGCTTTGGTTTGAACGTTTTGGCAAGCTAGGCCAAGGGGAGGCCGACCATGCGGGTCCCGCATTGGTTCGACAACAGATATTCCATACCTGCTTGGGGGTTTTGGAATCGATCTGGGCCATTCAATCATGTTGGTGGAGTTAGATGGTCGTGATCATATCTAGACTGATACGGTCAGTCCGGATGCTCAATCGGGATAGTATAACACACCGAGAGTGGCTCAATCGGGCTATTATAACACACCGAGAGTTGCAGCATGTACGGATATTTCGTACATGTTTCATTATAATGCTTGGAGATTCGTGTTGCTCTGCTGAGAGAAACACTCAGTCGTCATGCCGCACTGATAATGAGTACAGGAAAATCAAGGCTGGTTGCGCATTAATTAATAATGCTGGAAATTCACAGGGTATATGGGATTGTTGCTACATGCTCCAACCTGGATAAATTTCGTGTATTTTATTCACAGAATGGGATTGTTGCCACATGCTCCATTCTAGGTGAACTAGTAAAGTGAAGGAGTATCCATCACTCATTAATGTCCTTATCTTTTACAAGATGTTAGCGCATAATTTTTAGATTTTACAATTTTACCCTTAAATGAAAATCCACCATCAACATTAAGTCCCATGCCTATCGCATAATGGTTACACTATTATGAGGTAGGCATGAGATGGTGACAGTTAAAGACAAAGCTTATGGGACAAAGTTAGATGTTACCAGGAGAGACGGGTCATCCTGTCCTTGGAGCATGTCACATTCAAGAGGCGTCTAGGTGAGTGTTCCCCTAACATGATGTCGGTTTTGCTTATTTCGATGGACTGTTACACATGTTTCGTTCGTGGGGCTGCTGCGCTTGCTTGATCGAACGTGGGCTTGATGTGCCTGCTTCGGTTGAATGTGGGTCCACTGCGTGCCTACTTTGATTGAACGTGGGACTCATCATACGCCTGCTTCGGTTAAACATGGGTCCACTGCGTGCCACATGCCAGCTTTGCTTGGGGCCGGTTGTGCCTACTTCAACCAATATGGGGCAGGTCGTGCCTGATCAAGGGGGACCCATCGTGTGTCTGATTTGCTTGTGGCTGGTTGTGCCTGCTTCGACCAATATGGGGCTGGTATCAAGTGGGACCAGCCGCGTGCCTGACTGAACATCGACCCTGCGTTTCGACTGAAAACCGGCCCTGTTGCGTGCGCCTATTTTATTCGAATACCAGCCTTGTGACTTTGATCAACACCAGACTTGAAACTTGAGCAATATCGGACTTGTGACTTGATCAACACCGGACTTGAAACTTGAGCAATACCGGACTTGTGACTTGATCAACACCGGACTTGAAACTTGAGCAATACCGGACTTGTGACTTGATCAACACCGGTGTTTGGACCCAATACCAGCCTTGTGTACTCCAACGTGAATGTGTGTTCTGTGGTGTGTGACTACACACCTCACGCGTTTTTATACCAGTACTGACATATGTCTTTTATTGTAGAATGAAGAAAAGAACTCCTGTTGTGATGTCTTCTGAGGATAATGCTGGTGCCAAGTCAGGAGGTGTTGACAGCTTCAAATATATGCCTAACATTAATGATGAGTTGTTCACTGCGCTCTTTCAACTATATGAAAATATCTGTTCCATAAGATAACCCTTCTCCTGTCGACTTCAAGGTTTTTCATGCTCTGCTGGGCCCTCATAAATGATGGATAAGATGTATGTTGAGCAATGAGTACATCAAAGATAACTTGACCAGAGCGCAGATTATTGATGTAACTTGAGTGTTGAAATGGCTCGATGGGATGTTAAAGTGGCTTCTGGTGCGAACGTTGAGGTGGATCCTGGAGAGAGTGTTGAAGCAGGATTCTGAAGCGAACTGGGTCCCGAAGAGAGCGTTGAGGCGTCTCTTGAATAGACCATTGAAGCATCTTATGCTGGAGGGATCGTTGAAGTGGCTTCAGTTCGATTTACCCTTGTGAATTCCATGCTTCTTGACTGACCATCTTTCTCGTGTTGAAGAAGTCCTTGACTAACGGTGAAGAAATTTAATGCTGAGCCTTAGTCCCCAAGCGTGGTCTACGTGCCTCTATCTTGTATGCCCGATGGGTCTTTTGTACGTAATGGTTGTTGATATGGCGAATCTCTGGATGGTATCAATCGACGAGCAACAAAAGTTCTTGGAAGCAGCTGTGATCAGAAGAGACTGGCAGGAAGGGGCGTGATAGTTGAATATTTCTTCATGAAATAGAGAAGAGGGAGATAGTCTCCTTCCCATGAGTATCCAGATCTTTTGGATATGTTGGACATTGTTTCACCATTATGGCAGTCGTTCATATGGTACTAGAGTTGGAGTTGACGATGTTGGACGCGCAAGATGTTGTATCTCGGTGACTTTACTCTTGATGCTTCAGCAAAACTGGTTCTTTCTAGCAGGGCAGATGTTGTTTTAGATGAGCGTTCAACAGCTTCACGAAGTCCAGAGGATGACCAAAAGCGCATATTCTCCAACATAGCATGATAGACATGCACCATCGTCTGATAGAGTGATTTTCCCGGATCTTGATAAATATGACGCGCGGACATCGTTATATTCTTGAGATGCTCCCTTGAGGTGTCGGCTTCAGTATATCTGAAGATGTCCTATGCTCACTTTTATCTGGGCTGACATAATAGGCGAATCCTTTGTGATGATTCAGAGATGACAATATTCGTTAAATTCTCTGAAACGCTTCATGTTGTAGTGCGGTCCAGACGAAACTTTCTCCTTTCTTTAACAAGGGGTGAATGAAGCAAAAGTTTACCTTTCCCATGAAGTTTTGGAGCTTCTTCACGGTTCACGGCAGCGGCATTGTGAGAATAGATTGAGTCTTGGATTTGACTACTATATCATCCACGTAGTCTTCAACTTGCTTATGTATCATGTCGTGGAAGATTGTCGTCATAGCGTGTTGATACGTTGCACCGGCATTATTTAAACCAAAAGGCATAACAATATAGTAAAAATTGCCAAGAGGAGTTCAAAAGGTTTTCTTACTTGCGTCATGCTCATACATATCTGATTATAGCTACTCTAACCATCAATGAAGGAGAACATGCCGTGTCCGCTGGTGGCGTCTACTAACATGTCGATGTTAGGCAGAGGAAAGTCGTCCTTGGGGCAGCATTCGTTCAAGTCTCTAGAATCCATACAACACCTGATCTCGTGCATGAATTGCCTCGGAGATTATTTGACCGGTTTGGATCGGAGATTGTATGAATGCTTACACAGGGTCGAGCTGATGGAGATAGGCCTAGGAGATTCATCATCGTCGAGATCATCAGTTGTGAAGTTGGTACCATCTTGCAGCTGTCGTGGAGCGTCTAGCACTTCTTATTGTGGCTCGTTGTTGGTGTAGCATTCCGTTGGGCAGAGAGAAAAATTGAGATGTCTTGTCATCAAGGATACATCATGTGTCCTACCCTTCGATAATGCAAGTCGGTCCTCCTCTTGGATTGACGCACACGTGGGGTACAATGGACTTTGTATGATCCTTCTCGCGGAGCTTCCCCCTGTTTGAACAGTTCCACTCCGCATATTCGTGCGTAAGGATACAATGTTGCAGGAATACCAATGACTTCTTTATTCAGCATAGTCTTCAGGCATTGGTGATATGTTGAAGGGGCGATCTCGTATGTGCTGATCTGATTTCCTTCAAAGTATGCCATTGTGTTAGGATGCCATACGATCTTGCCTAAGCGAACCTTGGCCATCCTAAGATTCTTGAGAGTAATCACATTCGAAGATGATCTTGTGTCGATGAGGGCCCTCTTGAACTCTGAATCCTTGATGAGTGCCGTAACATGTAGGGCCCAGTTGTGACCTTCTTCTAGTTGATTACAGCAAAATGTCTCTGCCCGCTGATTCTTCGAGAGGTGTAAAAGTTCGCATAAATTTTCCACTAGAGAAACCGCTTCCCGATCCACCGGCCTCTATCTTATAGTGAGACTATTGACTTGAGGAGGATCGTTGTGAGGATTCAGTCCCTAGTGTAGGAATCTCCATGACAGGACCGTTCATATCTGATGTCGCTTCTTTGATCAGGTCCATGTAGGTCCGCGCCGTACATTCTCCGGGTGCGTTGAGTGCATTCCTTGTTGGCTCCAGGGAATGTCGCGGTTCTTGTGGAAATCGATCAGTTAATGTCTTAAGAAAAGTGAGTACCTATTTCTGAGTTGCATCCATATCCGTTTGAGTCTTATCCAGAACTTCCTGCTTCTCTATCAAGTATGCAATGGTAATGGGCGGTGGTCCTCCTCTAGTCCCTCCGGCTCCTCGTCCTGATGAAGGAGTGAAAGTTGTTTCTCTGGTGACCACCGGAGGCGTTACACTTGAGGAGATACCGGGATTCGCGGCTTCTCTGGCTCTGGTGATAGGAGGCGTTATACCTACTGGAATATCTCATGATCCGCTAGCGTTGGTGATAGAAGTGACGGCTCCAAGAGATATATTGACCACGGCGGCTCCACTGACAGGTACATTGACACCGGGAGTGTTTTCCACACTAGCTCCATCAGAATTGATTGCTGATCCAGATCTGAGTTCTACCATCTTAAAATGAATTGCTGATTGAATTGGTTCTAAGATATACCCTCTTTGAAATTGATAAAATTGAATCGGATTTCGAAGAAATTGACTTTACAACCGAGATATTAACCTCCCACTGTGGTCGCCAATTATTTGTGGGTGAAAACTATTCCTGCCGGTGTGTGGATGAGGAATGAATCTAAACCTTAAACAATGCACTACGCGGTGAGTGCTTGTAGATTCGAGAGGTCAATCTCTGCAAGTCCGGCCGAAACCAAAAAGAATGTCCGTTCCTGACTTGTTTCGGTCAAAAGTGAAGGAGATGGGGTTGATCTTAGGAAGGGAAGCGAAGAATGTGTTGAGATTGTGAAGGTGTTGGCTATGTATGACTTGCAACAGAAAGGTGAGCTGGCTTGTAATTAACGCAAGCAAGCTCTGGATATTAACACTTGGTTTTTGTGTTATTCTCTCTATGTTCTGTCTTGTCTTGTCTGAAAAATAGGGCGGAGAGCCTATTTATACAAGTCTTCTAGCCTAACCTTCGTATTTCGTGGGAAGTGGAGAAAGTGGAGTGATGGAGTAGTGGAGTAGTGTGTTGGTGTTACACGACCAGGCTTGCCCACTTCTCCCATCATCACTAACCGTCCATGACTTCCTGACACGTTTTTGTGCTGGCGCGTTGGGCGCTGCACGCTGTAAACCGCCAGACCAATACCCCGGTATGTATCCCCCAGTTTGTGACATGATTGATGTCTCGAGTGTGTGTGGATCGTGGGACCCACAGAAATTAGCATGCAATGCTACGTTATTTAGGAAATTGACACTTGTGAAGTATCGTGTGTATATTATGCAGGTACTGCATCGAGTATATTAAGCATGTATGAAGCATCGTTGTTTGAGAGTCTCAAAGAAACTTCATGTTCATCCTACTTCATGTGATGGTTTGGAAGTTGCGCATGCAAACCCTCATTTGACCGATCACATGGTGTGGTAGAGTGACGGGTGGTGATCAACATGACGCCACACTGACCAAATAACTCCTGACCAGGGATGTATATCCAAGCCGGTGAAGTTGGACGGACGAGATGATCTTTGAGACACTCATCTGCGACCGTTGATGAAATTAGGGTTTATGAAAAGGTGCGCAAGCATCACTTTTCAGCTTGGTCGAATCCAAGCTTGGGACGCAACTTTGGCTAGGTCGGTCGTGCATGTGTGTAGACAACATGACGGTGTAGGCACCCATACCTCATTGTCTTACGAAAGTGTGATCTTGACCACTCAATTCGTCCTACGAAGTTGTGTGGTTGAGATCAATTTGCGACAGAAAATTGGTGACGCAAAATCCGCACGTCGTACCAACCTTGAGCGGGCGTTCCAAGACGACCAGGCTTGGTCGGTCTTGGCCGATTGCTCCAACGTGTAGGTGGTAGGCTGGTGTTCACGCCTATGCCTTACCGTCCCATGAAAACATGATCTAAGCCACTCAATTCTTCCGGAGAAATCGAGCGGTTGAGATTAGTTTGCAGCTTGGGAGGTGTGACCACGCTAGTTTGGGCGAACGATTTGGGATAACCAGGCCTTGTATGCCTTGACCGATCAGGTGAGGGGATAGACGGGTCCATGGTGGTCATGTTGGTATGGCCGGACCTGCTTTGATCTAGTCTCGGACCTTCATTCGTGCCAGAGAAAACGGACGCTCGTGATTCAAAACCCTAATTTTGGGTTTCAAGGTCGTGCGTCATGCTCCATTCAAGCGCACGATTTGGAACGACTAACCATGGTTGGTCCTGACCGATTGGTCAGGTATGTAGGTTGGCCCACGGAGATTGTGTTGACATACTCCGTGCCCTTTGAATATACATATGCACCCTCCATCTATACCTGCGAAGATGGATTATTGAGACTGTTTTGCGACACATGTAATGTGCCGCAAACCCTAATTTAGGGTTTTCGTCCATACTGTTTTGGTTTGGACGTTTTGGCAAGCTAGGCCAAGGGGAGGCCGACCATGCGGGGCCCGCATTGGTTCGACAACGGATATTCCATACCTGCTTGGGGGTTATGGAATCGATCTAGGCCATCCAATCATGCTGGTGGAGTTGGATGGTCGTGATCATATCCAGACTAATACGGTCAGTCCGGATGCTCAATCGGGCTAGTATAACACACCGAGAGTGGCTCAATCGGGCTAATATAACACACCGAGAGTTGCAGCCTGTACGGGTATTTCGTACATGTTTCATTATAATGCTTGGAGATTCATGTTGCTCTGCTGAGAGCAACACTCAGTCGTCATGACGCACTGATAATGAGTACATGAAATAAAAGGCAGGTTGCGCATTAATTAATAATGCTGGAAATTCACAGGGTATATGGGATTGTTGCTACATGCTCCAACCTGGATGAATTTCCTGTATTTTATTCACAGAATGGGATTGTTGCCACATGCTCCATTCTAGGTGAACTAGTAAAGTGAAGGAGTATCCATCACTCATTAATGGCCTTATCTTTTACAAGATGTTAGCGCATAATTTTTAGGTTTTACAATTTTACCCTTAAATGAAAATCCACCATCAACACATACGTTCCTCTTACTTGTAATTGGGAATGGATCCCCTTTAAAAGAATCATTTTTTGGGGGACCATTGTTTTTTTGGGGGACCATTGTTTTATTTTGGGTAAGACATTAGAAGTAAATCTAGGTCACCCCTTATCAATATATTTATATTAATACCTAAACTAGCCTTTTGATTATTTTTGGGTTATGATTAGTGAAATGATTAAGTAAAAAAAAATTAGTGAGATTAAATCAAAAGATGGGTTTTTCTAAAAAGAAGTAGAATTATTTCTTAGATGGTGAATGTATTCTTCCCCAAACTCAATCTCAAGATGAAAATGATGGATTTTATCAACCGCAACCATAGGAAGAGTATTTGGGTATCCAGGTATGCTCCAAACTTAGCTAATGTTGGTTGAATTGCTCCAAATTTTCAAACAAAATGTAAATTTTTGAAGTAGTTCGGTTACCTTATGTGAAGGATAGGTAACAGAACTCATCTGAAAGTGTAGTTTGGTTACTTTATCCAAACATGCGGGTTACCGAATTCTATTTTAATGGAAGTTTCTAGGATTTCCAGAGTAATGTTTGGTTGTTTCGCAAATAATTAACTAACCGAACTTCAGGTAAAATAAGATTTAACTTAGTGTACAAAGTTCGGTTAGTTCACAACCAATAACAAGCCGAACTTTACGTAAAAATAAAAATTAACTTAGTGTACAAAGTTCGGTTGGTTCGCAAACTGCATATAAACCAACTATCTAACCGAACTATACATAATATAAGATAAGTTTAATAAGTTCGGTTGTTTTGCAAACTTGATCCCAACAACATAAGGTTTGGTTAGTAACAAAAGTTTACCAAAACTACGCCAACTCTAAAAAAGAATTGTGTTCCAGGGTAGAGTTCGGTTAGTCCATGTTTTTTGCTAACAAACCGAACTCCAAATTATATGAAATTAGGGAAGAGTTCGGTTTGTCATTTTTTTGCGAACAAACCGAACTAAACATGTATGCAATTAGCAAAGAGTTCGGTTACTAGATAGTATTAAATTTATTTGCGAACCAACCGAACAAAGTTGGAAAAGTTCTGTTAATTGAGAATTCAACATAGTGGGCAAAATAGAACAGTTCGGTTGCATTGGTTTTTTTTTTTTTTTGGTAATATGGGTATAGTTCGGTTACCAGGTAGTTTAAAAAAAAATTGTGAACCAACCGAACAGGGTTGAAAAAGTTCGGTTAACTGAGAACTCAACATAGTGGGAAAATTAGCACAGTTCGGTTGCATTGGATTTTTTTATTTTTTTTGTAATATGGGTATAGTTCGGTTACCAGATAGTTTTAAAAAAAAATTCGAACCAACCGAACAGAGTTGAAAATGTTCGGTTAACTGAGAACTCAACATAGTGAGAAAATTAGGACAGTTCGGTTGCATTGGATTTTATTTTTTTTGTAAAATGGCCAGAGTTCGGTTAGTAGATGGTTTTCAAAAAAATTGAGAACCAACCGAACTCAAAGTTCGGTAACATAGTCTTAATTCCTATTCAACCGAACTGTTCTTCGTGTTCTTCCTTTCAGGAAGTTCGGTTAACAAACTAGGGTTTTTGTGAAACTCCTCCTAACTGAACAAGGCAATGTAACTTCCATTTGAACCATATTTTGATGATTTCTATTCAATTAAACGAATCAAAATCAAATTAAAAGTAATGGGTTTGGTTGAAAATACCTGCGGATTTTTCCCATGTCAGTTTCAGGGATCTTCTTACGTCTTTTATAGTCGATTATGTCTTCACCTTCCGGTTCCACTTCTTTGTGAATCTCCAATTCACTTGGCTGATTTGCTAGATGTCCTAATGTCTTCACCTTTTCCTGATTTGTTAATAGATTATATTAGGTTAATAATCTAAAACCGTTTTGGTGATAATCTTAATTAGGGTTTGGAGGCAAATTAGTAATGTCCAAATTTTAGGACATCCATATAAATATAGGGCAGATGGGCTTATAAAACAATGGTCCCCAAATATATCATGCTCCCAAAAAAAAAAAAAAAAAAAGATTCCTTTAAAACTCTTGCAGCCCCAAAAACAATGTTCTTCGCTACTGTGTTTACTGCTTACCAATCTCCGGCAGAAAGTAGAGAGAGAAAACAAGAAATCATACTTTCTTCAATGAAAGAAGTCGAGAATTTGATGATTTTATTTGCTTATTGTCTCTAAAACAATCTGTGTTTGTTTCAAAATTCCATCTTTTCGGGTAAAAATGTCTGCAAATATGGTTTCTTTACTAAATTCAGTGTTTACTACTTTGACTGGGGTTCAGAATTCTTCTGATTCTTGTAGAATTTTTGTTCCAAGTAGAAATAGATTGGGTTCTTCTTCTTCTTCTTCTAGTGAGAGAAAGATGATATTCTGATGTTGTTCTGCACCACCTAGAAATGTTGGAGATGGTATATCAGGATTGAAGTTCACTAACAGAAAACCCCAATTCATTAGTTTCAATTTCAGTGTAACTCTGCAATTCTGAGTGTGATTACACATGTTTAAGGATATTTTTCCATAATTTAGTGAACAATTATGTGTTTTGAAATGAAAATTTAGGTTTTCTTTTGTTGTAATTGATTACCTTTGCTAAAATGATGCTGACCAAGAGAATTTGATTGTGGGTAAAGAGGTAGAGGATGAATTTTCTGATGTCCTCATTGAATGTAGAGATGTTTACAAGTTATTTGGCGAAAAGCATATCTTGAATGGTGTCAGCTTTAAGGTGAGTGTTTTCTTATTAGTTTGGCGAATTTGGGTTAACCTTTTAGTAATGATTGTTTCTATTGCTACTGTCATTTATATGAATGTGGAAAAGGATTGAGTTACGACGTCCCTACTTTTGTTATTCAACTAAACCATGTTAGCTTCATCGATGAAAGGTCCCAATTCCAATGTTGAAATCGTGAACTATCATTCTAGAACATTACGGTAAGTCTTGGAAAAGTGAAATTTAGAGATCCTCAAAGAACTCTATGATATACTGTCTTGTTCAGACTTATAATGATGGCATCATTGACCTTGATAACCTATTCCCTCATATGTTAGACTAACTCTTGAATGATAAGCTCGGTCACCCTGGATTATTTCCGATGCTAGTTTGTTGACCAATTTCCACATGCTCACATGAAGTACCGTGAATTACCGAATCTTGCAATTCTTCAAAAACTATTTAAGTTAATGTGCTGTTCGGTTAACCTATCTTGAATTTTTAGGAAGATTCAATTGTTGGCTAAAATTATTGTGCTGAAGCTAAGTTTTTAACCAAGCTCCTATCTGTCTGATTAGCTCGTATGGATATCCAAATCATGTTGTACTTACTAGACATGAGGAACCTGTTGGAATTATTGGGCTTTTTGGTCCTGGGAAGTGTACTTTACTGAAGAATATAGCAGGGCTTCTTGCTCCAGATAAGGTATAAAATCTGATTCCATTTGTCTCATTTGATCATCCATTTAAAATGTCCTTGCTAATTTTAGTTTATTAACAATCTTGATTTTGTGAACATATCTACTGTTTGGCAGCGAAAGTTTACATTCGTGGAAGAAAGAGATGTGGTTTGATAAGTGATGATGAATCGTCGAGACTCCGCATCGGGTTGGTATGTTCTTTCCTTGTAACTCTGTATTTCTATTGGTGCATGTTTCATCTTTTTACCAAATCCATATCAAATCTTTTAGCATGTATTTTTTTCGTCTCTTCCTATATAACTTGCAGGTATTTCAAAGTGCCACACTGTTTGATTCCTTGAGTATTTTTTGTAGTGAGCCGTTTTGATTTCCTCTTTGTTTTGTGAATTGTGCTAGATAGGGAATTCAAATTCTTTGTTGATTACGAAATGTTTGTTGCTTTAAGAATTCGGGATATGTTATATGTAATTGTAGATAGAAAATGATACTTGTGTTGTGTAAGAATTTGTTGATTAGTTAAACATCTTCACCAATTTCAAACGAGGAGTCTTTGTTAATGCAGTTCTTGGTTTTCGAAAGTAACTTGAAATAAAGGAGACAGGGTTAATGGAGATTCGACCTTACCTGGTGGAAGTTTAGGCAATCTACTGTTCTTCTTGAAATACGGTAAGGAGTTATTTGGGAGCGACTTAGGGTTTAGGGATGAGAAGATGGGGTGTGGCTTGTCTTGTTCTTACTTTTTATTTTCAGTGATTTAAAGTTTTGGAAAGAATGATCAGTAAGTAATAAGGTGTGAGTAGAATTTTGGTTACGAGGATTACATGGACTCAACTGGTTAATGATCTTTTCATAGTTGTCTGGGTAGAAAGGGATTGGGATCTTATTATTTCAATTTGTATTCAAAGATACAGGTTAAGGTTATCCATAGCTCTTAGTTATATTTGCAGGTAAGAGTTTAAACTCTTATGCGGATGCAGCTGATCTGCTAAGGTTATCCCATGTCCCAAGCATCATAACATTCTGCGACATGTTTTCTTTTGCTAATGATCATTTAGTTGGGTGCTGGAAACCACTGAGAAAGTCATAATCTTATAGATTTACATGTGCTGAGTAATTCTTGTGCTGTCATAAGGTTCGTAAGTGTTACGCCTTTTCTTTGTGACAACGTTTCCATGGCTGAATGTTAAATTTTCATATTTGGGAACCTTTTGTGACTGTTTCCAAAGATACTATCACGGAGGCTCTAAGAATCACGCTTGATACTAAATCAGGATGTCATCCCCTTAAACCTTCTTATTTTAGTCTCTAAATATTTTGTTTCTTATTCGTCCCTGTACTTTATTCTTATGATTCATGGCAGACATGGAAAGGTATGCAACATGATCTGAGTCATCTGACAGTCAACTTCCTTTCTCAATCTTTTTTGTTTCTGTAGCTCAATGAGTCTTCTTTATTCATCATTGAACTTCCAATAAACGGCACATATTTTCTGATTAGTTTTCCTTTGCATGAACAGAAAACATAGGTCAAGCGGCGTTATTGGTTGTTTGAAGAAATCTCAGAATTGGTGCTTGCCTGCTGTAGGAGAACACCAGCGATTTGCAGGAGCTAAAGCTAGAACTATGACACTTCACGCCTAAATCAATGCCTTTACGGAGTCATCTACTGCTATGTTTCTCATAAGCAAGAAGAGAGTGTGCAGCAAAAGCGGATTACTTCCATTTAGTAATGTAACCCAGATCAACGAACTTGTATGCCACTACCACATTTTGTTCTGTTGAAATTACAATGCAATAAGAAAAGTTAAATTTGTTCAGTTCTTCGTGTTCCTGTGTTTTCTGCATTTTCCATCCATGGTGTCTTTTTTGTACCACCATCTCTGGAGCCTAGGTAGCTGAGGGAGTTTCTAATGCTGTTCAGTGTTTGCAGTGGGAAGAACCCTATGGAAACTCAGACTGATCATATCATGTGGTCCAGAATGTTCAAACAGAGTTCTAGCTAGGTGGACCAACCTAGAGTATTATTTATGAACAGTGGAAAGTCACATTTTTCGAGACACCCTCAAAACAGGCACATCAATTATTTGCTGTACTAGAAAACCACACTTGCATGATTCTCTTAGATCCCACCACCACCACCACCACCAGTTTCTCTCTGCACCTCCTCCCTCAACATCTTCAATTATTGTAATTGATTTCCTCCACCACCAACAGTAGCTTCCCTCTCTGTTTCTCTTCTTGTTTCAGACTCGCAGTAACTTGATCACAACCAGTTCTTGTCATTTCTCTTCCAATTTGATCTCTAATTCAAGAGGGTTTTGTGTCAGAATCGGATCTCATGGGTGATGGAACTAATGTGATTGTGGTAGCTGCATCATCAATTGAGAGAAGAAGTGAACGTAGAAGCCCACCGTTGCCAAAGGCAGCACCATGGCTAGTCTTCCCTTATGGAAAAGGTATGAAAAATCAAGCTTTTTATAACATTTGTGAACCCAATAACCAAACCTGTAGAAAGTCTATACCTGAATTGAGTGGAAAAGCGTTTTGGCAACACCCTAGTCATCAAGGTTGGCTGATTGTTCTATGTACTGAGGATCACACTGATAACTATAATTCTGGTGATTGTTTTCTTTGGAATCCTGTAACATTAGAGACCATTCAGTTGCCTAGCATAAAACAGTGGTATGGAACGACACTCTATGGGTCGCTTCTCGGGGGTTGTATATTGTCTTCACCTCCTGATAATGCTGATTCCATAGTTTTAGTCCTTTTCTCATATGCTTCTATGAGTAGTGATCAGTTCTATCTATTTTGTCACCCTGGGGATAAAGAATGGAAAACAGACAAATTGTCGGAAGATATTATGCTCAAGGACGATTATATAGAGCTCCATTGTTTTAAAGGTAAGTTGTATGTTATGGGTTTAAATCATCACCACTTGGAGATTGAGATACAGAAACTTGATGATGGAAATATAGAGCTTTCTATTAGGAAATTTGAGGTGGCTAGGAACATTCGTTATCCAGTACTAGGGGGCTGGTATTCTTCTGCTTTTAGACATCATTTTGTGGAAACCGTCGACGAGTTCTTTTCTGTTACTCTACGTTACAGTTCAAGAGGATTTAAGAAGGTAGTATGCCAAATAGTTGTGTTGCGCTTGGATTTTTCTGCAATGGAGTGGAAGGAGGTGAATAGCTTGGGGGACCATGTTCTATTTGTTGGCACCAAATACTCGACTTCTTGCTCTGCAGCTGAGGCAGGGATTGCAAGGGGTTGTTTGTATTTTACACTTCAGTGGGATCAGAGTTTGTACAGATTTGAAGTAGAAAGTACCAGTAATTCAGTTATTTTGCCGTGCCTAAAGCTACCAACACCATGGGATTCAGCGGATTGGATCATGATCCCTAAGGGACGAAATGGAGAGGATGATATGGCGGGTAAAGATGAACCAGAGAAGAACGTAACAAAGGCAGTGGAATGTAAAGCATCCGTATGCAGTAAGCATGAGGGTGGGAAACATGGCGGAATAGACAGCGGAGAAGATTCAGAGAAACCATGGCCTTGGTGTATTCTTATCGATGATAATGTGGAGGCTATTGCAAACCATCTCCATCGGTTGGATTATGCCCATTTTCGTTCAGTCAGTAAAGCAAATTTGGCACTAATGCCAGTGGGAAAGCTTAAATCCACTTGTGCCACTAGAGACACATATATATCTCCTTGGCTGATGTTCAGTAGAGATCACGGATCCGCCACCTTCACTTTTGTTAACCCAATGTATGATAATGAGACGTACTTCCTGAATCTCTCTGATCTAGTGGGTGCTGTAATCCGTTTTCAAAAGGGAGGTTGGTTACTGATGTCTAAGGAGGATGGGGTAACTACTTCATTGTTCTTTTACAACCCCTTAACAAGAGAGACCATCAAGCTTCCGCAACTGCCAGCTGAAGAGATATATGGGTTTTCAGGTATCTCCTTTTCCTCCTTACCAACTTCGTCAGACTGTGTAGTTTTTGCTATTGAACAAAGTGGGCGTGACAACGTCTCGCTCTACTCCATTAGAAAGGGAGAAGCATTTTGGAGTTTTTCCGTCTATGGTAATGCAGATACCGAAAAGTACATCCCATTGCACAACACTCCAGTTATATGCAATGGTGTTTTCTACTGTGTAGATTATAATGGAGTGTTAGGTGTATTTAACCTAGAGGATAATAGTTGGAAAGTTCTGGAGAAACCCCATCAACAATTTGGTGCAATGTATCCAAGTTTCCTAGTAGAGAGTGGAGGAGAGCTTTTGTTGGTGAAATTAGAACGCTACGGAACTTTGTTTGGGATTTTTAGACTGGATTTCAACAAGATGGAATGGATGAGAGTTGAAAGTCTAGGAAAGCGTATGCTATTCGTCAGCTACAACTCATGTATCTCTGCAATTGCTCCTACTAGTCGCATGGAGAACAAAGTCTATTTCCCTAGATTATGTCTTAACGGCGAAAGGGTTGTATTCTATTCTCTGGAAACAGGCACTTATTCCTCTTTTGGAAGTCAGCATTCTGCCACAGATTTTTATGATACAGAAGGCTGGTACGCAAACTGCACTTGGATTGAACCCAATTGGGTGAAATCCACAGCTCAAGAGCTAGAATGGGTTATGCTTCCTCCTTCCTGAACATTTACTAGCCTGTATTTGTTGTTCTAGCCTTTTTCTCATACCTGAGGGTTTCTAAATTTTATGTTGTTTGTTGCTCATTTCTTTTTCTTGTAGTGAATTTATGGATTTTACCCATGTGGCTCAACCCTTATGAATGATTGATTTAAAGTGTTTGATTTTTACTTGATTTTCCATTTCTGCTGGGTAATGAATGATGCTATTATATCTGAATGTCATTTGGTTTCTGATCTACAAAGATTTTTCATGATTTTTTTACAATGATGGGTAAGCTTGTGTGGAGGTTCTTGAACTCTGAGCAGTCCCTTTGGGTTAGAATTCTCTAGGCCTAAGTACTTTCAGAGACGGAATTTCTGGAGCTGCAAGAAGAATCAGGGCCATGCTACAGCAACTTTGGGGAGCAGGATCGCAATTAGAGACCTGATGAAAGAAGGTCGATCTTGGAATATTGGTAATGGAGATTCTGTTAGCATTCCTGTAGGATTCGAAGAGACTGGATGGCCCCTCAAGCAGACTGGGAGCTGCAGTGGCCAGAAATGCTGCTAGGAAATTCAGAGGGGTTGGTTCTCATATTCTCCAGCAGTCAAAAAAGATTTTAGTGAAGGTGATTCGCAACAGGTGGTACACTGCACATACTTACCAAGAAACGAAAGCAGACCCCCTTGGCGAATTAGAGATCCTGTAGGTGATATTCTTGAATCTCTTGTCATGCAGTTGACTTTGATCGTTGACCAACAGTTGACTGGCTGGAAAACTGGGCTGACCGGTAGACTGTGTTGGTTGCTTGGGTGTCGAAATCCAAGCAAAGAAAGGAAACGAGGAGACTATAAAAGAGCTCCCTTTTTCACGGCTACAACTTTGTGAGTGAAATTCTAGCCTCTTTTTCTCTGAGTTGTAGGGTTCTTTAGAAAAAGAACAAAAAATATTGGTGAATTATATTATGGGTTGAAGATGTCTAGACAAGAGGAATCTATTGTGCGTTCCCTGATGGTATCTCTGAGGGATCTCTACTGTGGCACTTCCAAGAAACTGTCTGTTTCCCGCAATGTAATCTGCTCCAAGTGTGCTTGTTCTGGTTGCAAAGCTTCTGGTGTGAAACTAGTAAAAGTATACTATTACGGATTGGTCGAGCAGCCATGTAATGAATGTAGAGGTACAGGAGAAAGAGAAACCATGAGCAACAACTGCTGCCCTGGATGCAAAGGTGACAAGGTGGTCCAGGAAAAGAAGATTGTGGAAGTCCATGTTGAGAAGGGAATGAGGAATGTACAGATGATCACTTTCCCTGGAGAGGGCAATCAAGCCCCCAAAACCGACTCAGGGGATATAGTCGTTATACTGGTTCAGTGGAGTCACTCCGAGTTTCAGAGAATGGGTGATAATTTGTGTGTGGAGCACACATTGTCCCTGACTGAAGCCCTCTCCGGATTTCAGTTTCCACTGACACACCTTGATGGCAGAAAACTCCTCATCGAGACCAACCCTGTGGAAATCGTCAAGCCTCATTCAAACAAGACTGTGAATGACGAAGGGATGCCCGTGCATAAGAAACCTGACATGAGAGGTAAATTGCATGTTCACTTCATTGTGGATACCCTGATTCATTGACAGTGGAGCAGTCCAAAGCCTTGGAAGATTTGAGGAATGAGGAAATCAGGATTAAACAAGCTCAAGCTCCAGAGGTTTATGATGAAGACGATTATAGGCAAAGGGTCCAGTGCTCACAGCAGTGATGCGGTAGAGTTGGTATTTTGCATCTTTGAAGCTACAATTTTCAAATTGCCTGGATTTATTTATTTTATTTTTAATGGTAAATTCACATAGGAATATCTAATGTCGACACGAGCATACAATTCTTATTTTAAAGTAAGCTCTATGTCGGCAAACTCCAGCAGCAATGCTTCATAACTTCCCATTCGCACTTGTCGGTAAGTTGACGTCTCTGTGAACACAGGTGTCCAACTTTCATTTACTTTCTGCAACGTGATCGCCTCGATTCTATTTTTTTAGGTGTTTTTCTAGGAAATGTAAGACATTATCTCCCAACAGATCAACAACCAAAAAATATCTTCCCACGTTGACCTTTTATTAGTAGTGGCCTACATGACTTGAGTTGCTGCATTCTTTCTCCCCCATTTAAACTCCATTCAACAACCATTCTCTCATTAACTAAAACCCACAGACTCTGGTTTTCTCTTCTTCAACCTCTCTACATTGCTGCTAATCTTACTACTTTTACTCTAATGGAAAATGAATCACCTTCCAAAGAAGGATCTTCTTCATCAACACCAACAACAACCCATGATCATGATCACCACCAAAATGATCATAAGCAGTTGATAAAAGTTGAAGAATTTGGATGTCAAACAAGAAATCTTGAAAACCCAATAAGAGCTTTAGTTAAAAAACCAAAGGTAGGCCAATCAATGGAAGGGAGGGGAACTTATGTACTTTCTGTCGAAGGTATTGATGTTCTAAATGATGAACCAGTCAGATTTGATGTGTTTGTTGCAAAACCCCAAGAAGGAGATGATGAAGCTGAAGCTGGTCCTGATTCTGAATTTGGTAAATTTGCTGGGAGTTTAGTTGAATTAGGTGGATCGAGGGGAACAAAAACTTTAGACCTTGGGATTAGTTACTTAATCAAGGATATTGAGGCAACTGATTGTGATAATCTGGTTGTTACATTGAAACCAAGATCTGGTCAAGTTAGTGTTGGTTCTGTACGTCTTGAACATGTACTTCCCGATGACGATTTCGATGATTGATCCCTGTCATTTTGTATCGAATCTGTAATTTCGCCATTTAGTATTTGTTGCAGTCGGTAGTGTTTGTGTTGTTGACGGAATACTGTACTTTAGATCACCTTTCACACAAAAACAAAAAGATTTGTAATTTCTCTCCTTGTATTTGTCTATGAGAGTTTTACAGTGGATGCATTTTGTTTTGTTTCTGAGTTAATAAAAGAATGGCATTGGTTTGACAACTTACCGTGAATTGCCAAGGTTTCATTCTAACTCGGAGCAGGTCAGTTGTATTGAAAGAAATTGAACCAGAATGTGCCAGTGAATAAGTCCTAATGTTACCTGCCGTTTCATAACTCCATATACACCATTCTCAGTAAGAAAGCAAAAGAGGACCAAATCCTAGAACCTTAGTTATTATGTCAGAAAATTTGATTTTCAAAGTAAACAGGCATGCTGCATATGTAGGTGTATCGGACAAAAATTTCTATTTATTACTTGAATCCAAAACTGGGTTTGGCACCTGCTGGCTTTTCATCAAAGTAACCATAGATCACAAAGGCTACAGAGAATGGATTATGCACAATGGACACTTCCCAATCATTTGGATTCATATAGCTCGAAAACGAAATGGAAAAGAAATAAACTACAGTTATCTCAAGGTCTTCATATTTAATGGATACTTATCCTACTTCCAAAAGAAAATGACTACTGTCAGTGTGTAATCAAGTACAGTGAGAAACATTACCTCCAAATCTCGGAGAAAAGCTCATCAATATACCCCGGCTACGAAGTTTAGGATAAATGGTCATCAACCCCTTCGTAAGAATGCACTCTGCAAGAGGTGTTAATGCAGTTTACTAGAAATATAAAGATAAGAAAAACGAAACCAAAAGATACCAAGGATAAAAGCTTTATGCATTGATCTTCTCATAATCAAGATTCACATTATCGCTGTTACGTCAACTTTCACATGAAGAAACTATAGATTTCTTAGCTCATCTGCTGAAAGAGTGTACATTAAAAGGGATATTACAGAATCATTCGGTACAAATTCTTTTCCGCGCATCTTGCGAAGAAAATTCATTGCCTTGTCAGTCTCCTTTGCTATAAGTAAAGCCTGAATGATAGTATCATATGTTCGATCATTTGGTAAACAACCCTTCTCTTCCATTTCCATAATTAGTGTTTGAGCCTCCAATACCATCCTGTTGCGACAGAGGCCGCTGATCATTGTGTTATATATTACTACATTAGGAACAAATCCTTTGTTTGGTATCTCATTGAACAGTTTTCTTGCATCTTCCAACAGCCCAACCTGAGACAAACCATGAATAAGAATGCTGTACCTGTAATTATTAGCTGACCCTGAGATTTCTGCACCTTCCATGGATTCAAACAATTCTATTGCCTCCAATTTTCCATTCTTGCAGAGACCATTCAACAAGGTAGTGTATGTCACTTCATTTGGAGATAAACCAAAAGATTGCATCTCATTAAGAAACCCTTGTGCAGTCTTCATTCTTCCATCCCGGTACAGTCCCCTTAATAGAATATTGTAAGTAACTGTTGAGGGTTTCAATCCATTTTGTTTCATTTTCTTGAATAGATGCATAGATAGCTTCATCCAACTTACGATTCTTGCAACACCCATCAATTAATATATTGCAGGTAATAACATTTGGTTGTAGGCCCTTATCCACCATCGAATCAAATAGATTCACCGCATCTTTCAACCGACCTGCCAGACATAAACCGTCAACCATTGAGTTATAAGTAATCTGATCAGGTTTTATGTTTAACTTGTCCATCAATTTAAATAACTCCCAAGCATCTTCCGTCATCCCATCTTTACAATGTGCATCTATTAATATACTGAAGGTTATTGTATCGGGTGAAATCCCTCGATCCATCATTTCATCAAAATATCTTCTTGCTTCTTCCCATTGACCATGTAGGCAATGACCATGAATCAGAATAGTATAAGTCGTTACATCCGCAGAGATTCCTCTACTAACCATCTCGTCAAAGACTCTCTTTCCCTCATTCAACCGGCCAGAATTGCAAAGTCCATTGATCAAAGAATTATAGACGACTACATTGGGTACAGCATTTGAATCTCGACGCATTTCAGAGAAGAGAACCAAAGCTTGATCAATTAGACCACCTTTACAAAGAGCATCTATAATCGAACAATAGGAAACAACAGTTGGGATGCAGTTCCATTTAACCATGTTGTTTTTAAGCTGAAGAGCACGACCCACTTCACCAATTCTACAAAGGCCATGTATAAGAGTACCACACGTAACAGAAGTAGGTTGAATACCTATATGAGTCATTTTAGCGAACAGTTGAAAGGCTGGTTCAATCTCACCCTTGATACACAACCCTTTGATCAGTGTATTTATAGTGACGGAATCAGGCTGATAACCTCTCTTTATAATCTCTCCAAGCAAACAAAACCCATGATCAACTTCTCCTAATCGACAGAAACAATTAATCAAAATGCTGAGTGTATAAATATCAGATTTTACTCCAAGCAAACTCATCTTGTTATACAACAGAATAACATCCAATCTTCGATAACGACCCCAAAACATGACAGAATGTATCATTAGAAGGTAATGGCCTTTCCGAAATGAGTTGATTAAAGTATTTCAAAGCATCATCAAGCTTTTTAATCCTTCCAGATTTACACTCATTTCTTACAAAACTCTCAAGTTGTGTTACACCTCCTCTTGAACCGTGATAATTTCTCACAACCATACGATGATGATGCAGAAATGAATGATAATAACCTCTCGTAGGATGAAGCTGCAGTTGAGTTGCACCCAATTTCATTTTCTCAGTTACCTGAAATCTTTAAGATAAAGAGAGTGAGAGTGAAAGATACTGTTACTTAAAAAAGAAAAAGGGAATGAGTTGTTGATTTCTTTAACAAAAGAAAT
Source organism: Papaver bracteatum (assembly GCA_023529315.1). Taxonomy (NCBI): domain Eukaryota; kingdom Viridiplantae; phylum Streptophyta; class Magnoliopsida; order Ranunculales; family Papaveraceae; genus Papaver; species Papaver bracteatum. The sequence goes on from JAJJWX010000127.1 coordinate 814,435, forward strand.
GGTCTCTACTGCGGAGTCGATCTAGGGCTGCACAAGAACCGCATCGGACCGACGAACCGGACCGAAACCGGCCAAAACTGAACTGAACCGAGCTGAATCGTTAATCCAACGGTCGGCGTTAGTTCTTGATCTCAAAATCGATCAGTCCACGGTCACGGTTGCAGTTCACCTTTTTAAAACCGACCGTTAAAAGTAAGTATATAAAACATATTTTTTATATCTTTAGGGTTATCTTCTCGTTTACCCTATTCCGCCTCTCTCTCTTTTCATGCGTTTCTCCTTCACTTCCCCATCTCCTCTTGTCCGGATTTTGCAGTAGACTTTGAGTAGCATGATTCGACATTTTAACTTGTGTTGTTTAAGAGAAACTCATCTAGATGTCGTGTATACATAAATCAAGACACTTACGTCACATTCAAGATGAAATAAGGTCAACAAGATGATATTTGGATTTGGTAAAGATCTGAAACACCAAGATGATATTTGGATTTGGTAAAGGGATACGTATAATTGGTACTATTCTTAATCTTACTTTCATTTTTATTTTTTCTTTGATTATTTTCTGATGATTTTAATGTTGTTTTCAAATATATTTTTTTTGTGTAGAGATTGGGCTGGAGTTTAATTTGAAGATGAGGCACAAGTTGTTGATGTTCTAATTTTGTATTCACATGACTATGATATCATCAATTTGTTGTTTTTGTTAGATTTATTAGGGTTTAACATCTTTAGCAGATGATTTTTTGAAGAGATTTATGAATTTGTCTAAATTGGAATGAAATTCATATGAATCTGTAAATTGGTTTGTATCTGGAAGATGTATATATGAGGATCTATGTATATAATCTCAGAATTGAATGTGTGGTAAATGAATTTCTTTGTAGTTGAAAAAGAGAAGAAATGGAGAACATGTTTTTTTTTTTTTTTTTTTTTTGGTAAACAAGGAATCGGTGAAAAACGACAAACCGTAAAGAAAAACCGATCTGATTTGGAACGGTTTGTAACCGAACCGAATTATGTACAGTTCAGTTATGGTTTTCAATAAGTCGATCCGGAGACCGCAAGAGTATAAACGACTTATAGTTTTGTACTCCCTCCGTTTCTTTTTAATAGGCCAGTTTTGTTTTTAGAGAAAATTAAGGAAATTAAGAGCACTAATCATTGAAATTGGTCCTCATGACACTTGTCAATAAAAGAAGTTAAGTGAAATGGTCCCCATGACACTTGTCAGCAAAAGAAGTAAAGTGAAATGGTCCACATGACACTTGTCATCAAAATAAGGTAAGAGAAAAGTGGTCCCGGAAAATTAAAGTAACATTTGACTTTCCCAATTAGGAAACCAGCCTATTTTTTTGAAACATTTATTTATAGAAACCAGCCTATTAAAAAGGAACGGAGGGAGTAAGTTTTAGCTTAACGTATTTTGTCCCACATTGGACAGATGAGAAGTCTTGTTTAGGTTTATAATCTTCAAAGGCTGGTGTTCGTTCATTTGTGGTTGTTGTGGTTGTGGTTGATATTTGATATTCATAGGCATGGCCATTGGTTCTGCTGCCCTGCCAATGGCGGGTTTTTGGCAGAATCATCCGAAGGTTCTGTCCTCTCCGATCCTCGCTAATCTTAGTCTATGATCTTCTTTCTTTTTTTTTGAAATGTGCATTGAACTAATGTAAAAATAAAACAAAACAAAAGGAAACTATTTTACTTATCCAGCCTATGTGTTCCATAAATATTCTCTCTCCTGTGTCATCCTCTAAACTTGATTTTTGCTATCATCTTCATACTCTTATGAGGCTCCTGCATAGCTATGTTTTCAAAATTTTAAGTTTTTAAAAATGGATTTTCAGTTCTATAGTTGGTCATTTAATATTATGTGTTATAACTGTTACCTTTTTCAGTTAGAGTATAGGAGAGAGTTTAGGAAAAGGGAGAATAAAGTGTTGGATCGCAAGATGGAAACCTCTCACTGTTACTTTCTTCTCCACTTTTGAGGAAGAATCATCTGATGCATGAGGAATGGATTTCAAGGGCTGCAAGCATAAGTGATAATTACTATTTGATCTAGGAGCTAAGTGTACTGATTTAGACCATGGTGGGGTTTTATTGATTTGTCTAATGTGTTTTTTTTCCCTTTCATATCTATGTTAATGTATATGCCATGAACATAAAATGATCACACGAATTTTTTTTTCATACAATACTTAATCAATGTACTTTTTTCGAAATTAGACTTATAGTAGTTTGCATTATATCTGATTTTATTCCACATTTGCACTTTTGCAGGATCGGGGTCAAGAGTATGTACTTCATGATGAAGACTAATTGATGATTGATCGCCTCATTAGTCATTACGTATCAATTCTGTATTTCATTCCGGAATACAGTTCAGATCTTCCTCGATCACCTTTTTTCACATAAAAATATCTCCATTTCCTCTTCTTTTATTTGTCCATGCGAGATTTACAGTAGATGCATTTTCTTTTGTTTTTGAGTTAATAAAAGAAAGGAATTGTTTGACCACTCACTCACAATGAATGTATTCTAACTCAGATGAGTGACTACTCAGTCAATTGTATAGAAAGAAATTCTACCAGAATGTGCCTGTGAGTAGGTCCTAATGTTACCTTCCATTTCAAACAAACATAATTGGTCTAACAAAGGATCAGAGGTTGTAGATTTTCGTTTTGCGAATTCCAGAAGCAACGGTTCATAACTCCATATGCATCATTGTCAGTAAGAAAGTAAGAGAGGACCAAATCCTAGAAACATAGCCAGACACTGAACAATATATTCTAATATGTCAGAAAATTCGATTCTTGAAATAAACATCTATGATGCATATGTGTAGATGTGTCAGGCCAATTTATATTACTTGAACCCAAAACTGGGTTTGGCACCTGCTAGCTTTTCACCCCTATAAGTTAGGTGCATTACCAATACCCAGGAAAACCTTATTAGCTATATCTGCTTATCTGCTTGGAACATAATTTACTAAGTAACAAGCCCTACAAAGGATACAGAGTGGGGATTATGGACAGCGGACACTACACAGTCATTTGGATTCTGTGGCAATATTTTACTAAAACACACAACAAAATTGAATGGAGTTCGGAAATTACTAAAACACACAACAAAATTGCATGGAGTTCGAAAACGAAATGGAAAGTAAATTATAGTTATCTCAAGGTTTTCATGTTTAATGGAAAATCAAGTACACCAAGAAACATTACCTCCGAAATCTCTGTGGAAAGCTCATCAATATCCCTCGGCTTCGAAGTTCAGGAAGAATGTACTCTGCAAGAAGTGTTAATGTAGTGTACATTTACAGAAAATATAGATTAGAAAAAAGAAACCAGAAGATACCAAGAACAAAAGCTTTATGCATTGATTTTATCTTAATTAGGACCCACATTAAAGCTGTTAGGTCAACAATTATGACGTTTCACAAACACAGAAACAAACTATAGATTTTTTAGCTCATCTGCTGCGAGAGTGTTCATTAAAAAGGAAATTACATAATCATTCGGTATGAATTCTTTTTCGCGCATCTTGTGAAGAAAATTCATGGCCTTGTCAGTCTCCTTTGCTATAAGTAAATCCTAAATGATAGTATCATATGTTCGAGCATCTATTAAACAACCCTTATCTTCCATTTCCGTGATTAGTTTTTCAGCCTCCATCAACATCTTGTTGCGACAAAGGCCATTGATCATTGTGTTATATGTTACTACATTAGGAACAAATCCTTTGTTCGGAATCTCATCAAACAGTTTTCTTGCATCTTCCAACCGGCCAACCTGACACAAACCATGAATAATAATGTTATACCTGTAATTATTAGCTGAGATTATTGTACCCTCCATGGATTCAAACAATTCCATTGCCTCCTCCATTTTTCCATTCTTGCAGAGACCATCCAACATGGTATTGTATGTCACTTCATCTGGAGATGCACCAAAAGTTTACATCTCATTAAGAAACCTTTGTGCAGTCTTCATTCTTCCATCCCAGTATAGTCCCCTTAATAGAATATTGTAAGTAATTGTTGTGGGTTTCAATCCATTTCGTTTCATTTTCTTGAATAGATGCATAGCTTCATCCAATTTACGATTCTTGCAATACCCATCAATTAAAATATTGCAAGTAATAACATTCGGTTGTAGGCCCTTATCCACCATCGAGTCAAATAGTTTCACCGCATCTTTTAACCAACCAGCCAAACATAGACCGTCGATTATTGAGCTATAAGTAATCAGATCAGGTTTTATGTTCAACTTGTCCATCAGTTCAAATAATCCCCAAGCATCTTCAGTCATCCCATCTTTACAATGTGCATCTATTAATATACTGAAGGTTATTGTATTGGGTGAAATCCCTCGATCCATCATTTCATCAAAATAGCTTCTTGCTTATTCCCATTGACCATGCCGACAATGACCATCAATTATACAATTATATGTAGTTGCTTCGGCAGAGATTCCTCTACTAACCATCTCGTCGAAGACTCTCTTTGCCTCATCCAACCGGCAAGAATTGCAAAGTCCACTGATCAAAGAAGTGTAAACGACTACATTGGGTACAACATTTGAATCTCGACGCATTTCGGAGAAGAGAACCAAAGCTTCGTCAACTAGACCTCCTTTACAAAGAGCATCTATGACGACCAAATAAGAAACAACAGTTGGGATGCAGTTCCATTTCACCATGATGTTTTTAAGCTGAAGAGCACGAACCACTTCACCAATTCTACAAAGGCCATGTATAAGAGTATTACAGGTAACAGAAGTACGTTGAATACCTGTGTGAGTCATTTTAGCAAACAGTTGAAAGGCTGGTTCAATCTCATCCCTGATACACAATCCTTTAATCAGTGTAGAGAAAGTGAGATTCGGACCGGATACCTCGCTCAAGAATAAAGAAGGCTTAGGCTAACCTGGTTTAATTGGGGGGGAGTCACCCAAACCTAATTTGGGTCACCCCTTATAAAATTTTTCTAAATGGTTAAAATGCCCCTAAATAATTAGTGATAATCGTACTTAATTAGAGTTTAACTTTTTTTTTCCAAATTTTTTGTTTATCCATGTGTGAAAAATTGCTGAGATCATGGATAATTTTTTTTTTTTACCCAGATTCGTATGAAAAATCATCATGGTATTGAAGTGGTTCATTGACGACTCTAAACAGTCGTTAATGTTTCGACAGTTTCGGTGACGACTCTAAACAGTCGTTATTTCTTATAAAAGAGTTGTTATCTTCTTCGAAGAGTCATTAATGGCGGAAATGTACGACAATTTGGAGCATCATATAAAGATCAAGACCCTGACGACCCTTTGGAAAGATCGTTATTGTTTTTATTATGTACTCCCTCCGTCCTAGTTTAAATGCCAAAATAGGATTTTGCACAAAGATTAAGAAACACAAAGAGAATAAATTTTTTTCCACAATTACCCTAGGTTGGTATTTAATATTCCTAGTTTTTAGATGTCTAGGTTTTGTTATTTAGTTGGAAAAATTCAAATTAGAGGAAATATATAGAGAAAAATATTTAAGAGTGTGTCTTGAAAATTGAAATACACAATTCTCCATGTTATGGTATGATTCAAAGTCAGGGGAAAATCAGGATAAAAGGTCGTTAATTTTAGCATCCAAACTAGGACGGAGGGAGTATATGACGACCCTTAAAGTCGTTATTGTCTTTGAGGGTCGTTATTTGGAGAGAGAGAAAAATTAGTCAAGGGTAAAACAGTATTTTCACTATCGGTTTAATACGCCCCTGAAAAGTATGGGGTGCAAATAAAATGTCAAGTCCCTCAATTAAAATCTATGCCCCCAATTAAACGAGGTTAGGCTAAGGCTAACCCCTATGGGATAAATTTAGCTGCTAGATTGGCCAAAAAGTGTTGCAGATCAAGAAAAAAGTGTGGGAAAAAAGTTTAACACTACTTCTATCTACTTCTCTCTCCTAGCAAGTGCTCGCAGTTCAACTAGCAGTGAGATTGAAACGCTGAATGATCCAGCATTCAAATAGTGACACGAGCGCTGAACGGTTCGGCGCTCAAAAAAATCACACGGATCACAAAAATCACAAAATTTATCTGACGGCTGAAATTTAAAGCGTTGAATGGTTCAGCGTTCAAAAAGTTACCTTTAGCGTTGAACCGTTCAACGCTCTCAAAAATCACACGGATCACAAAAATCACAAAATTTGATCTGACGGCTGAAATTTAAAACGCTGAACCAAACAACGTTGGGCAGTGGTCCCAGCTGACGTGGAATGCTAATCTAGCTGCTAGGTTCGCCATCCCATAGGACTTAGGATGTTTCTCAGGCTGACATGCTAGATTTTCCATCCACATCATCCTGGGCAACCTCCTAAGTCCTATGGCATGGAGAATCTAGCAGCGAAACGCTGAATAGTACATCGTCCAGGTGAAAGCTTAACCGAAAAGCGCTTGACTTATATATTTTTGTGTTGGGAAGCGCTGAATAGTTTAGCGTCCTGAGAAATGTTGAATAGTTCAGCGTTGATACCCTGGAATATTCCCAAAATGCTGAACAGTTCAGCATTTGGACCACTTTTTGAGCGCTAAATCATTCAGCGTTTCAATCTCGCTTCTAGTTGAACTGCGAGCAAATGCTATTAGAGAGAAGTATACATAAGTAGTGTTAACTTCTTTCCCACACTTTTTTCTTGATTTGCAACACTTTTTGGCCAATCTAGCAGCTCAATCTAGCCCATAGGGGTTAGCCTTATAGTTTTTGGTTTGTGTACATTTTTGCTCAAGGTATTTCGTCCCATATCGCCCAGATGAGCGGTATTCTCTGGATTATATCCTTTGAGCAGAAGAGCCCTGTTCGTGATCTACATGTATGTACCGGAGCTGTGGTGTAGCTTGTTCACCATCGTCCAAGGCACGACATCGACATATGTGTTTCCTTTTTCCTTTTTTTTTTCTTTTTCTTCTTCTTCTTCTTCTTCTTCTTCTTCTTCTTCTTCTCGTTGTCCTGAAGTTAAATCGATGCAACGCAAGGTTTGAAAAAAACGCGTTTATTTGATGTTTTTATGAAATAACGGGCGTGATAACGATTAAATAGAAAAAATAAATAAATTATAATATGATTTTCCTATCTAACTGTTTTAACATACGTGAAAATGGTATATTGTTGAATTTGGGTAAACCTATACTTGATTTCTGCAATCTGGTTAGAAATATACCATGGAGCATCGGCTTCCGAGGTTAGAAATCTCGTAAAGTTCTCCAAATCTGTTTCAAATTGAACTTTTGGCTATCCCCATTCCATTGTCGTTCTAGAAGCGATGAGCATGGCCCATATTTCCGCTGCAAGTGCAGTGGTAATACCCAGTGGTTGTGATATTTATAAGACTGTAGCGGACTCCTCATTTCATCATATAACATCTGCTCCCGCTATTCCAGGATATCCCATTGCCGCTCCGTCTGTGTTTATTTTGATCTAATCTATGTGGGGTTTGAGCCATCCCACAAAGATGGTTAATGTTGCTAGTATTGTTTGCGATGATTTCGGGTAAGGTTGCATCCCAGGAAGTACTGGCGGTAGGTGGTTTTGAGCCCAGGTATATTCCTGTTGGAGTTTAATGGCCATCTGCGTTATATTCGTCGGATTTGAAGTTGCTGGCGATAGACTACGTCGTTCCTAGCTATCTGTAAGGACCAAAGAAAGAATCAAAAGGATGTGGAGACTTGGGAAGGAGCTTTTGTTTTGAGGAGTAGGGAGACTATCGTCTGATGGGGCAGTGAGGTGAGTATACTATGCGTAGGGTTTTGGTTGTTTGTGAGATGAGCTAGTAGGAAGTTCCAAGAATCAATGGCTGTTTGACAATGAAGCAGAATGTGACTAGACATTTCATGACTAGAACTGCATTGAGGACATAGGTTGGAGTTGTGAGTTGGATGCGGTTGAGAATGCCGAGGGTTGGTAAACCCTCATTAATTGTTTTCCACAAGAAAAGCTATACTTTTGGGGGACACGGAATTGTCCAAAGGAAGGTAGTTGGTGGAAAAGGGTTATGATGGGTTTGTGCATATTCTTTGATGAGGAAGTTATATCATGATGCCGTCGTATTTTCTCCTCTTTTGGTAAAATGCCAAATGATCTTGTCTGGTTGGTTGTTTTGTGGGATGGGAATGCTGACGATTCATTGAACTATGGGTTGGGGAAGTAGATTCAGCCTATCATGATTCCAGTTCCTTGTTTATGGGTCGATGATGTCAGAAACTGATTGAATGGGATAGCATAAGGTCGGGTTAATATTGTTATTGAATTGTGGAATCTAGTTTGATTGGATAGGGGTGTTTAATCCATCTCCAATTTGATGGAAGAGATGATGTTTAAAGGTTAGTATGAGCGAAGCTAACTGTCTCCATTGTGGACTGGGAGATGACGGGAGGGGGGGATGTTTTCGAAAATGGGTGTCTGTTTGAGGTATTTTGTATTATATAATGTGGCTAGAATAGAGGTAGGCTTTTTGTGAATGTTCCAGATTCGTTTCATGAGTAGTGCTTTGTTGTGCTCTTTGCTGCTTCTGATGCCTAGTCCTCCTTGAGCTTTGGGTTTGTATAGCTTGTCCCTTCCTAGTGGGTGGAGCTTCCTGATGGAAGAGTCATGGCCCCAGAATAAATTTGTTGTAATACGATCTATTTTTTGTGTGGATGTGTGTAGGAAAGGCTTGTGTTTGCATGAGGTGATTTGACGTAGGGTTAAGGGACGATTTTATGAGTGCGAATCTTTCAGCTTGGTTTAGGCATTTAGTCATCCAACCTTTTGCCTTTCGAGTTAGGCGCTGAAGGATTGGGGCAAATATATGGCTAGAAGATCTCCCGTGTTTAAATTGTACTCCTAGGTAGGTGGGGTGGGGTGGGGTGGGGTGGTTTGATGTTGTTGGCATATTGAAGGCTTGTTTTAGTTCATCTAGTTGGTGTTGTTCTAGCTTCGGGTGATGGATGATTGTTGATTGTTGATGTGTTGACCAGCCTAATTTCCATAAGCATGTAGCAAATGTTTGAGGTGGTTGGTGCCTTCCGGAGTTGCTTTATATGTTATCAATAAGTCATCTGCATACATGAGATGTAATATTGGTGGGACCTTCTGGGAAATACGGAGCCCTTCTATCTTTTTCTGGTTTTCAAGGATTCCCAAATTTGTGGATAGTATTTCCGCGCATATAATAAATATTTAAGATGAGAGAGGATCTACTTTCCTTATTCCCCTAGCTGGAGTGATGTATCCATGCGGAGTGTCGTTGATATTGATTGAGTAGGTTAATGTTGATATGCACATCATAATATAATCCACGAAGGTAGATGGGAAGCCTAACCTGGTGAAAGCTTGTTTGATAAAACCCCAGTCCAAGGAGTCATAATCTTTTTGAATATCTAGTTTAAGAGATATTTTAGGATCCTTAGTGCGGTTTGAGGTTCTGATGTAGTGAAAAAGTTCGGCAGCGGTGGCTATGTTGTTGTGAATGGATCTTTGAGGACAAAGGCACTCTGATATGGGCTTATCAAAAATGGGAGTAAAGGTCTTATGCGATTGACCAGTATCTTTGAAATGATTTTATATGTGACATTACATAATCCTATTGGCCTAAATTGGGATGGTTTTGATGGGTGATCAATATTTGGGATTAACGTGAGGTTAGTATGATTCATGAGTGGGTGAATACTAAGGGATGTAAAGAAACTTTGAACCATCTCAATAAGTTGGGGTTGGGTTGTTTCCCAAAAAACTTTGAAAAACTTACTGGTATATCCATCTGGTCCTGGGGCACGTTCTGATCCTATTTAGAAGAGCGCCTCTTTGATCTCCTCTGGGGTCACTTCGGATGTTAGCATATTACATTGTTGAGGGGTTAACCTTGGTGATATTTCTTCAAACAAGCTTTCGTCAATTACTGTATTGGGTGCAGTATACTGATCTGTGAAGTGCTCAATCATGAGCTCGATAATTTCTTCCTTATCTGTAATCCAGTTGTTTTGATGATCATGGAGTTGTTGTATGTTGTTGCAACTTCTATGAATTGTAGCCTTGGTATGAAATAAAGTTGTGTTTCGGTCTCCCGATTGAAGCCATTGAATTATGGATCTTTGCTGCCAGTAAGTTGCGTGACATTCAAGTAGATTTAGATGTTCAATTCGGAGTTGCTTTTCTTGTTGAATCCAATTTTCCAGTTCAATACCAGTTTGTGTCGTACATTGATGTTGGGATGCTTTGATTTTCGCGGTCAACTTTTTAATCAATGTGGGAAGGTGACCGAAGTTGATCTTGTTCCATTCTGTGAGGGTTTCGCTGGTTGATATGAGTTTGAGCTAGAGGTTTAAGGGTGGATCCGAGTCATGTAGCTTATCCCATGCCGAGTTAACTACTTGATGAAGCTGAGGATGAGATAGCCATAGGTGCTCAAATTTATAATTCTTGCTCCCTTGCCAGTATAAAACTTATCAGGTCTAAATAACGTTGTTACTACATTTTTTATTTTATTTGTTTATTCATTTATTTTAATTTTTTTAATTGTAATTCTTAATCTTTTATTTTAGAAATAAAAAATTGATTAAAATAGTTTTTTTTTATTTTTTTTTCTTCTAAAAGACGTGTATAACGGGCGTGAAAAAAGAAAACCAGTCTAAAAAACTTATATTAAAATGTTTTTTAGACGAAAAAAATGTAAAAATCAATTTTAGAAAAACGGTTATCACATGCGTGAAAATAGATATAATAGGTCTAAATAACGTCGTTTTTTACTATTTATTGGTGTTATCTAGACAAGTGTATCGGTGACCCTCACGGGGCACTCTACGTAGACGTGAGCGTTTTAACGACCGTTTTTAAAACCTTGATTCAAGGTGTTGAGCTGGGTTTCCTTTTTTTTTAATTTTTTATTTTTCCCCGCTGTCTTGAAGTTTTACCGATGCAAGGTGTTGTCTATTATAATGAGATGGGTTCCTTTTTTTTATTATTCATTCTTTTTCCCCGTTGTCCTGAAGTTATATCGATGCAAGGTGTTGAGCTGGGTTTCCTTTTTTTTTTTTTAGTTCTTTCTTTTTCCCCGCTATCTTGAAGTTATACCGGTGCAAGGTATTGTCTATTATAATAATAATATCAGGTGAATTTCCTCTCTTGTGGTTAAAAGCTGAACAAAGCTCTATTTCTAGAGCTTCTGGCCCCACCGAAAAATGTTTATAACACACCGAACTTATATGCCGACTGAGCTTCATACCTAAAAGAAGACACTAGCGTCTCAATGTAATTGTTGTTCTCTTTTTCTTTTCGGTTCTGCCGCCTTCTTCACCTCTTTCTGTTTTCAATCTTACAGAGGAATCCTAGCTCTAATATTTTCTGCCTTTCTTCTTTATCTTCCTCTTACCCGACCTTTCCTCTCTTTTTTTTCTTCTCATAATTGAAAGCTTAAGATTTTTGTATATAATATCGTCGTTTTGAGTTTTTTGTTCTTCTTCCATTAATATTTAGCTTTCATGTTTGCTAATTTCTTTTTGTTCTTATTTCTTATTGCATGAATAATGATTTAATTTCAACTTTGATCCACAACATCAAATTTTGTTTCTTTTTTTTCTTCTCCTTCGTTGTTTGCTTAGGGTTTATCATATTGTTTTATTGGTTTTTTGCTTTGTAGTTGGCAGTTGCTTTGCTTTGGGGAATTATTGAAGTATAAAGTGATGGGAATGGTGTTGCTTCATAGGTTCTAACTAAAGTAAACTTTGTGAATTATTTGTTACTGATAGTGGGATTGTAAGTGCAATATTTTTTCTAAAGTTGTTATCATTATATATGGAATCGGTTCTTCAACAAAAACGATGTTGATTTGAACACGTTCAAGATCATTGCAGCTTGAAATTACGAAGAGTCCAAGGAGTTGAAGATGCCAAGGAAATTAAGACATTGCGGATTCTAGAAGTTGTCGAAGCTTTATTATTTATCCATATGTATTGATAGTTTTGTCACTAAAATTGACAAAGGCGGATATTGTTAGAGCATTGCTTGGTCGAACGCACAAGTGTTGCTATCTCAAGCTTGTTGTAAAATTTAGTTGTCAAAACTATATCTTGATTTCTAGTCTACAATTAGTTAAGTCTCGGACGAGGATGGAAATGTAGTTGAGAAATAGTGGATCACGACAGTCATCATTGCGTTCTACCGTTTGAAGGCGAAGATCAACCGAAGCTTTTGGAGAACTACAAAATGTAAGTGAAGACTGAACCACCTATATCTCAAGTACATTCACTTTTTTATCATTTGAGGTGATGTCGCATAACTAATTAGACTATTAAGCCTAGACAAGAATTTCGAGTCGAAAATTATTTATCTAGTTAACGAATTTCTCGAAATATAATTGAAAAACCGGGGGTCTAACAACCACACCCAATATTTCGTTCGGAAATCTGTATAGACTAACTCCAATATAATTCCAAGAGAATCAACTAGGCAGTCAGACTCAATCAAGGAAAGATATCCAAGAGATATATCTCTTTCTCAATTCAATCAACAAATCAACATAAATTCGTGAACTGATTGGTATGAGAATAACTTAAACGGTACCAAATACTAATGTTCAAGTGTCAATTAATTTCAATCAACAACCAAAGGTTAGATTCACCAATTGATTGAACTACGCATAACCTGTGATATTTCAATCATATAAACAAATATAATACGAAAAAGAAATAACACAGACACCAGAAATTTTGTTAACGAGGAAACCGCAAATGCAAAAAAATCCCGGGACCTAGTCCATATTTGAACACCACACTGTATTAAGCCGTTACAGACACTAGCCTACTACAAGTTAACTTCAGACTGGAATGTAGTTGAGCCCTAACCAAGTATCACACCGATTAAGGTACAGTCGCGTTCCTTACGTCTCTGAATCCCAGCAGGACTCTATGCACTTGATTCCTTAGATGATCTCACCCACAACTAAGAGTTGCGACGACCCAAAGTCAAAGACTTATAAACAAATTTGTCTCACACAAATAAGTCTGTTCTGATAGATAAATCTGTCTCCCATAGATATACCTATGAAGTTTTGTTACATCTTTTGATAAATCAAGGTGAACATGAACCAATTGATAATCCGGTCTTATATTCCCGAAGAACATCCTAGAAATATCAATCACCTCACAATAACTTACTATATGGTAGTACAAGAAGTTATTGTGGAATCACAAAGAATAAGACGGAGAGCTTTGTGATTACTTTTTATGTCTTACCTATCGGAGATAAATCTCGAGAAAATATTAGAGAATATAGTACTCAATATGATAGAAAAAGTAAGATAAAAAACACGCAACTACAGAGAAAATAGTTGGGTCTGGCTTAAGAATTGCAATGAAGTCTCTAAGTCGTTAACCTATAATAATTTTAAGAAAAACTTAGGTCAAAGGAGAATCGACTCTAGTCACAACTAATATCACACAGAAGTGTGGGGATTAGGTTTTCCAGTTGCTAGAGTTATCCCTTATATTATCATCAAATCAGGGTTTGATAGCTTAGAAACAAAGCAATCAATATTCACTGTTAGATGAAAACTTGATTTAAGATTCAAGCTAAGTTTGCTTAAAACCAAAGAAATATCTCTCCACAGTTAGATAGATTTAGCTTGTTACACACAAATGAAATATACCTTCATTTAGATATGGGTAATCGTACCTAAACGTGTATATTGAGTTGGCTCAATAACAATTAACCGAAGTTATCCATATGAACACTTTTGTACTAACCACATTCACCTAACACTTATAGATCAAATGAATCAAATTGTGTTACTCATAGAGTTGTTCAATTGTTTATATTCTCATATAAGTATACAAGACACAATTGAAACAAAATCGGATTTGATTCATGATTGTACAAAGTACTTATTCAATAATCAATTCATGAACATTAATCCACGGTTTGCAAAGATTGCATTCCATAATTTATTAATGTATTTGTTCATGAGTATGAAATCATACTAAAATGATTTCAGAAATTAACCACTTAGTTTTCAAACGGGTACGTAAACTTAAGTTTCGGACTTTGGTTTTGTCCGACAATTCGCAAACCGGTATGCATATTGTCGTCCCGGACCTAACTCAGGTAGAACCATTCGCATACTGGTATGCATACTTCCCGGACTTTAACAGTTAAAACTGTTTGCATACTGGTATGCAAACTTGGTTTCCGGACCTGAATCTTATTACAACAGTTTGCATACTGGTATGCATACTATGTTATATCCATACAATGGTTAATTGCTCTAAATTCCCATTTCAATCATTGGGACATCCTTAAAAGACGACAATAGCTATCTCATACAAACTATTAGCTTATAAGTAATTTTCAAGTGATCGAATGATTAATACGAAATATTCTGAGTCGATATCAAATGACTGTCTCACACAAATCATGTAATATGTTTCAAGGTAATTTTCACATGATTATATTTTGACTTATTATTTAGTTTCCAACGAATAAATTATTTCCAACTAAACTCGTCAAGAATAATGATGAACATAGCTAAATAATAAAGCTTCCAACACATATTTCGATAATTAGATAACCGAGTTAAACTCAGCTTGAAATATCAAATTTGTATAATGTAAAATTCTATATATCTATGCGACTTAGTCTCAATAGGAGATAAAATTGAATAGACTTCTGAATGATATATAAGTTTTAGTCTCTACATACCTATTGTGGATGAAGTTCCTCCAAGCTCTCCTCAGTATATTTTCGTCTTCAATCGATGAACTTCGTGAAGTCTAAAGCTCAACTACACATTCTATCCTAATCCAAGACATAACTATAAGCAGACTAGAAATCAAGACTTATAGTTTTGATCACCTAAACTTGACAAACAAGGTTGAGATAACAACGCTTGCGAGTTCGACCGAGTAGTGCTCTAACAATAATGACTAAGCTTAATGAACATTTGTTCATACTTGATGAATTTCGGTTAAGGACAATTTATTGTTTGGAATCAAATCATGATTCAATATTATCATTCGGAAATAGCCTGAAACAATGATATGTGTGATTGATGTTATTCAGGAATGTTTCGAATCAATTTAGACAGAAATATAGAACAACTATTAATTCAGATACAAGACAGTGGTATCAGTTTTACTGGGAAAACTGTTATATGTCTGAACCTGTATTACAGATTATTGGTACTAATATTTTTATGTATATCATATGAACCGGATCGGTCTGCATACTTAAATGTAAACCATTATTGAACTGTGGTTATGGAACCAGTTTGTTTCCAAACCGGCACGCAAACTAAAACAGTTCGGTGTTCCTGAACTCGGAAACATTTCCAAACTGGTACACAAACCAATTTAGTTCTGTGAACTACGGAACCAGCAACATTCTTAAGGTTTCCGAACCGGTACCCAAACTTTAAAAGTTCTGTGAACTCCGGAACTCGATTTTGTTTAAGTATTTACAAACTGGTATGCGTACTATGACTAAACCGACTCATGAACTGCTATGTATTTGTGCTCGTACATATACTAATCATGTCGATTATATTTTCAATTGTGTTCATATTATTTCTATGAGATAATTAGCATTTGATTAATTTCCTTAAATACTAGACTTAGTTGATCACATGTTTGTGACTCAGAGTTAATATCTTTTGTGTTCATGATAATGAATATTAATCTTTTAAGTTCATATCGTCTAGTTTAGGCTAACCATTTTCAACAAAGTCTTTGTACACGGTTCGGTTATTGTTCTACCTAACCAGAATGTATATCTTGTTTATGTGAATCAGATTCAAAGATTCATCTAACGGTGGATATTGTTTGCTTGGTTCCAAAGCTATCTTTGCTTAAACCTAAAGCAACCTATGCTTTGAAAATCTATAAAAGGGGAACTTCAAGAAACTGAGGTCTTTGAATCCCGACACTACTTTTTGGTGTGTCATAGTTGTATATAGAGTCATCCTCTTCCTAACCCTTTTAGGTTTTAGCGACTATAAAGTCTTCATAGGGATTTGTAAAGCCAGGTCCAATTATCTTTCTTTGATAACTCGTGTATCATGTATCTTGATCGATTGTTGACTTTATTCACTTGATCTAAAAAGATAGAAATCACAAAGTTCTCTTCGTCTCAAACTTTGTGATTCCACAGGTTTTATACTGAATAATAATCTACGCTGCATTTCTGGTTGCATAAGTCCGAATTTTTGTAAACTTCTAATCGCAAGAGAGAGAAAGAGAGATATAACTCTAAAATACTATTTCTTGATTGAGTTTAACTCTCAGAGTTGTATTGAGTTTAACTCTCAGAGTTGTATTGAGTTTAGGAAATAATTGTTCAACAATTTGATTAACTAGACATCTACCCAATCTTTTAAGAATAAAGTCATTACCATGTTGCATATTATACCAAGTAAATCTAGGACCATAAAAACCAGGATCATGTAAATTAAAAACATTGCAAAAGTTCTTGAGGTTTAAAAAATCAAAGTCTTCAACTTCTAATCCACCATTCTTATCCTCGGTACCTAAAAGGGCATTAAAAACTTCTACAAAGAAGACAGGTTCATCAGGAGGTATAGATGGTAACTGGAATTGGTTATCCCAGAATGATTTTCTTAAGCTACTATTAGGTTCACCATATATAAAGTGGATATGACAGAATTTGGAATGGATAATATCATTGGTTGTGACATAGATGCCCATCGAGCTTGAAGATAAAACATTGATATTAACCTCTTTTTTCCAGGCCAACACTAACCCACCACTCCTTCCAATACTTGGAACATTGAAAGTACACGGAAAACCCATATTTCTCAGTCTTCTAGCAGCCAACTCTTTATTCATTTTAGTTTCAGAAAAAAAGATAATATCAGGGTTGATATTTATATAGAGGAGGCTAAGTTTATTATTAGCAGTTTTTTTTTTTTTTACTTAAACCTCTAACATTCTAACACAGCACGTTAACATTATTCACACAGAAAGAATTCATAGGAATAACAACATTGAGGGGATCATTCAAATGAGGTGAAGGAATTGAATTTACCTGATTGGTAGAATCAAACCCGCCACCAAGCTGAGAATCAGTAGAACCACCAATTTGAGCAGCATCTTTGGTAGAATTGAGACTCAGAGTAGAAGCAGCATGAAAAGAATTATTGTGGACACCATTGTTTATCTGGGAATTGTCAGCAGGTACATTATAACTACTATAAGGGTCAAGCAAGGAATGGGTATTAAGGGTACAATTAGACAAGTTAATGGTAGGGAGATCACCCAATTTGGTAATAGGGGGACATAACTTTAAATAATCAGGCTCAGAAACATCACTTTTTTCAGGGATGACCATAATACTAACTAAAGTAAAAGAGCTAACTCTACTATGTTTCCTCAAATCCGATCAGGGATTAATTTTCCATTTGAGATTTGATAGAACATCATGCTCAGTAGTTGAGGAAATAACTTCTTCTCTAGTAATAACAGGATTTTGAGTCGGAGCAGCCGCAGTTTCAAACCTGGCCTTCTAAAAGAATTAGTAGTTCGAATCGGGCCCCGATTTGATGACCCGGGATTAGGAATTTATTCATCAACTGCCACGTTCTGAGTAGTAACTTGCTTGAAGATGACTGGTAAACCATTTTTTTTTAACTAAGTTGAGGTTTGTTGAATCAGACCGACATCAAATATTTTTAAGGCAGTTGATCGATTAACAAAAGGACCCATTTGGAGATTACAATTGCCAAACCTTTTTGAACAGTATTTTCAGCATTTTGAGTAGTATCTCTAACTTTTCCTTTGTCAATAGGATGAGCATTAAGAGTTTCGTCTTGGGTATCTAGAACAATATCACTTAGAGACATGATGGTATCATTCACCAATATATTAGAAGTAGAAGCAGGGCATTGAATAACTGGCTTTTGCGGAATCATGAGTCTATAGACAGCTGGAAGAAAATGTCTAGTGCTAGATGAAGCTGCTTCTTTAATTAATAAATTTCTTCCTAGTTCTCCAAGCTGGGCAATCAACATCTTTGTGATCAATTACACGACAAGAAGTACAAAAGTAATGCGGAACTTTAAATATCTGCACTCGATGAGAAAAGGTTGAGTTCTTCCACTAGTAAAGAAAGGAATACCGGCAGGTAAAGCCTTTTGAACTGAGAACCTGACAAAAAATTTAACATTCTTCTTCAAGGGATGATTTCCATAAGGTTCGTTTGCTTCAATTAATTCACCCAGTTTGAAAGTGATCTTTTAAAGATCTTCAAATTAAGTGCATTCTTTTGGGATATTGCATAGGATCAGCCACATAAGTTCTTCTGCGAAATAAACATGATAATTTGATGGCCATCCGGTTGGAGGTACAACTCTAAGAACCATTAAATAACCACATGCGAACCAAGGGCGTTTCTCATTTACTCTGTTGAAATCATTCTCTGCTAGAAACCTTATAAGAACTTTGTTTCTTAGACCACTGAAGGTAGTAACAGTGGATGTTTGAGCTAATGTCCATTGATTGCAGATATGATGACGAATATAAGAGGAGGGAAAAAGAGTTTCGCTACAGACATACCCAACCATACACCATTTCCAAATATTATCATATTCAGATAGGATGACCGTTTTATCAATGAAGACTGGTTCAGAAAGAGTAGCGGGTAGAGTTAACTTCTCTGCTATTTGAGATGTGAGGTTTTGAATGTCTAAATTTACAGAATGAGTATTATGTTGAGAGCTTGAGGACTCCATATATAACTTATAAAAAGGATGGATATGGAGTTATAGCTTTTGGGATGAGAAGCTAGATTGTGAATTAAAATATATATCTGGATGCAAAAGAATCTAGTTTTGGTTGTTCTTTGATGATACTGACATAACATTATGATGTGG
The DNA here is from genome assembly GCA_023529315.1 of Papaver bracteatum. Taxonomy (NCBI): domain Eukaryota; kingdom Viridiplantae; phylum Streptophyta; class Magnoliopsida; order Ranunculales; family Papaveraceae; genus Papaver; species Papaver bracteatum. The sequence goes on from JAJJWX010000127.1 coordinate 833,342, forward strand.
AGAGAAGGACAAATGTTATCCTCTGTTGAAGACTGAACCTTAAAATGGGAAGTATTTGAGGGTTGAATATGATTTGTGGTGTGTACAAGGGAAAATACATGTAAAAATATGCTAGCTTTCCTGGTTGTATTTTTAAACATAAGACCCTTGTTTTGTCCACCTCTATCTCATTTTTGAGAGATACCGAAAGGGATTGAAACTTCATACTCACATCACATGAGATCCAGTGACGGACCAACGAGAGGGCTAAACGGGTCTTAAGCCCGGGTAGCCCTCTGGTCCATCAGCGGATTTTTTTTTTTGAACCATCTTTTGGGGACTACCCATAAGTTTTTGGGGAGGATATTAGAAGTAATATTTGGTCACCCCTTGTAAATTTTTTCTTTTATACCCACTTCACCCTTGATGATAAACTTATTTAGTGATTAGTGATTAGTTAAAAACTGATTAGTGATTAGTGTTTTATAAGTTGGATTGTTTTGTTTTTAACATTTTTTTTGAGAGATAAGAAGAAGAAGGTAGGAAGAAGAATATGGGTGAACCCAAAAAATCTTTTTTTGAGTTTAGTAATTATGATATGAGTGATTCATGTGATGATACCTCAGAATCAGAATCAAAACCCCCTTCACTTCCTTGTGTATATGTCAATACTTCAAATGATCCAAATTGATTTCGGTTTGGTTAAAAAAGCTCGGCTACGACATCTGAAGAGCAGGTAGCCGAACTCATCTTTAATTGAGTTTTTTGTTTCAGAGAAAAGTTCGGTTAGGAGAAAAACTTTGCGACGTAACCGAACTTTTTTGTGACGTAACCGAATTTTTTGTGACGAAACCGAACTTTATTGCGACGTAACCAAATTTTTTTGCGACGTAACCAAACTTTTATGAAGAAATTGTTTTTTTTTACGACGTAACCGAACTTTTCGTGACGGAACCGAATTTTTTGCGACGAAATGTAGTTCGGTTTGGGCCTTTTTTTTTGCGACGTAACCGAACTTTTTTGTGACGAAACCGAAGTTTTTGCGACGAAACCGAAGTTTTTGCGACGAAATCGAAGTAAAAGTTCGGTTGGGACATTTTTTTTGCGGCGTAACCGAACTTTTCTCTGGAAAACAAAAATCTCCATTAAAGTTGAGTTCGGCTAGTTCGACAAAGTTTTTCGCATAATTCCTAGCCGAACTTCTCTCCGAAACTTCCATTTTCAACTCATTTTGATGATTAATTCTCATTTTTCAACCAAAAACGAAAGACAAGTAATGTGGGTGTCCCGGACTCAATCCTGGAAGTCTGGGTGTTTGCTTGGTACGCATTGCTTATAAAGATTGATTAATCGACGATGAATTTTTTTCGAATCGACGATTAATGTCGATGTCTACGAAGAAGAAGAAAGGGAGGAAAAGAATAGATGAAGAAGAAGATGAAGAAGAGGAAAAGATAAAACTGATTTTAAGTTTTTATTTAGGTTTTAATTAGTGGGTTAGATTAATGGGTAGTTTAGTGGGTTGGGTTAGGATTAGTTATAATATAACCTTAATTAGAATAAGGGTAAATTAGTCTTTCCTAATCTTTTAGGACACCCCTTATAATGTAGGGTGGATATTTGTATCACTGGGTAATCCCCATATTTATTGGGTAGTCCCCAAAAGATGGTTGTTTTTTTTTGAAATCTCAAATTTTTGAATTAGGCTACTACCCTTAGCCCATGTCAAATTAAGTTAAAGATACTTCTTGGGTCCCGTCCCTGATGGGATCGGTAACAAAAATACAGACCAATAATCCAGCCCAGCATTTTCTTGCGTACAACCTATACGTGAGGATGATGAGAGAATACAACCTCAATTATTATTTATTTGGAAATTACCTTTCAAACAAAAGAAAATTATTTAGAATTGACTGGTCTTTTCCATTGTGGTATTTTTTTTTTATTTTTTTAGTAATTCAATTTTCATTAATGGAAAACAAGATTACATAGATCTCAAGTACATCAAATTGAAAAAGAAAAAAGAAATAACAAGCTTGTAACGGTACATGATTGAAAATTCCGACAAGGAAAAGAGAAGGAATTCCAAATACTGACCTAATACAAGAATGTAAGAACTGATTGAATCAGAGAGAAGATGGTCTTCATAATTTTCATGGACCATTTGATAAATCGTCTTCCTGATGAAGTAATGCTCCAATGGTATAGGAGTAATCTGCAAATTTGTTGACCGCATAATAGAGCGTAATCTGGATCCGGCGATGTACTTGAACAAACATATAATCAAAATCAAGTAACCATTAAAATAAAAGAGAATCACCATGAAGGTGAAGATAAAAATCACCATGAAGGTGAAGAAAATAATCCTAATAGGAACTAATACTTTTATTCTAAAACTAAAACACAAAAGAAAAACTAAGATCCTTGCTTAGATCTAGCCCCTAATGGACTAGATCCGAGCAAGAAGATGAAATTAGTTCTTTTTTTTTTTTCCTTGGAGAAGAGGAGAGAGAGAGGGGAGATGAAAAGGCTCCCAACACTAGTACACGTCGTTAAGTTTTTCCATTGTGGTACTGGTTCTAGTCCCAAGTAGACTCACATTTTGAGACATAATTCACGAAGATTCAACTCTTTTTCCCATTGCTTCTCTTCCATCCGACCACCGTCACCACCACCACCACCACCACTTTTTCTTCTCTTTTTGTATCCAGCCTTGAATAACCTCTCTGTTTCCCTTCTTGTTTCACACACAGTACCACCACCACCACCGCAAATTTCAACCAACTGATCTTTCTTTTGATTTCTCTTCAGTTTGATATTCAATTCAGGGGGTTTTTGCATTTCAGATCTCATGGGTACGGAAAGTGGTGAAATACTAGTAGCTGCATCATCAATTGAGAGAAGAAGTGAGCGTAAAAGCCCACCATTGCCAAAAGCATCACCATGGCTAGTCTTCCCTTACGGGAAAGGTATGAAAAATCAAGCTTTTTATAACATTTGTGAACCCTATAACAAAACCTGTAGAAAGTCTATACCTGAATTGAGTGGAAAATGGTTTTGGCAACACCCTAGTCATCAAGGTTGGCTGATTATCATATGCGGTGAAAATCATACTCCTGACTATAATTTTGGTGATTGTTATCTTTGGAATCCTTTGACATTGGAGACCATTCAGCTGCCTAGCTTAGAACAATGGTGTACTTTCTATCAATCGATTGTCGCGGATTGCATATTGTCTTCACCTCCTTATGATGCTAATTCCATGGTTTTATGTCTCTTCTACTCTTATGCTTCAAAAAGCTGTGATCAATTCTTTCTCTTTTGTCACCCTGGGGATAAAGAATGGAAAATGAAGAAGTTGTCTCCAGATGTTAACCCCATGAAAGATTTTATATCACTCAATTGTTTTAAAGACAAGTTGTATGTTATGCGTTTCAATGATAAACACTTGGAGATTGAGATTCAGAAAGTTGATGATGGAAATGTAGAACTTTCTATTCGGAAATTCGATGTGGGTAGGAACATTTGGTATCCAGTAGTAGGAGGATGGAATTCTTGTGCTTCCAGATATCATTTTGTGGAAACTGACGGAGAATTCTTTTCCGTATTGTTACGCTACACTGCAAGAGGATTTAAGAAGGTGGTCAGCCAAATACTTGTGTTCCGGTTGGATTTTTCTGCAATGGAGTGGAAGGAGGTGACTAGCTTGGGTGACCATGTTCTATTTATTGGCACCAAAAGCACAACTTCTTGCTCCGCAGCTGAGGCTGGGATTGCAAGAGGTTGTTTGTATTTTACACTTGAGGAGGACCTGAGTATGTACAAATTTGAAGTAGAAAGTACCAGCAATTCAGCTATTCTGCCGTGTCTAAAGCTGCCAGCACCATGGTTTTCGCCGGATTGGATCATGATCCCTAATGGAGGAAAAAGAGAGGATTATATGGGAGGTAAAGATGAACCAGAGAAGAATGTAATGAAGGCAGTGGAACGTAGAGCATATGTACTCAACAATGATGAGGGTGGGAAACATGGTGGAAAAGACAATGGAGGAGATTTAGAGAAACCACCATCTTGGTGTATGCTTATCGAGGACATGGTGGAGTCTGTTGCAAACCGTCTCCATCGATTGGATTATGCCCATTTTCGTTCAGTCTGTAAAAAAAATCGGGCACTAATGCCAATGGAAAAGCTTATGTCCACTTGTGCCACTAGAGGCACACATTTATCTCCATGGCTGATGTTCAGTAGAGATCACGGATGCGCCACCTACAGTTTTGTGAACCCAATGCATAATAATGAAAACTACTTCCTGAACCTCTCTGATCTAGTGGGTGCTGTAATCCGTTTTCAAAAGGGAGGTTGGCTACTGATGTCTAAGGAGGATCAGGAAACTGGTTCACTGTTCTTTTACAATCCATTCACAAGAGAGACCATCAATCTTCCACAATTGCCGTTTGATGAGATATATGGCTGTTCAGGTATCTCATTCTCCTCCTTACCAACTTCGTCAGACTGTGTAGTTTTTGCCATTGAACGAAAAGGGATTGAGGAAATCTCGTTCTACTTCATTAGAAAGGGAGAAGCATTTTGGAGTCCTTTCGTTTTTAGTAATGCTGATGCCGAAAAGTACATCCCATTGCATAACACTCCAGTTATCTTCAATGGTGTTTTCTACTGTGTAGATTATAATGGAGTTTTAGGTGTATTTAACATAGACGATAATAGTTGGAAAGTTCTTGAGAAACCCCATCAACAATTTGGTGCTATGTATCCAAGTTTCCTGGTAGAGTGTGGAGGAGAGCTTTTGTTGGTGAAAATAGAACGCTACGGAACTTTGTTTGGGATATTTAGATTGGATTTCAACAAGATGAATTGGGTGAGAGTTGAAAATCTAGGAAAGCATATGCTATTCGTCAGCTACACCTCATGCCTCTCAGCAATTGCTCCGACTAGTCGCATGGAGAACAAAGTTTATTTCCCTAGATCATATCTTAACGGCGAGGGGGTCGTATGTTATTCTCTGGAAACAGGCAGTTATTGCTCTTTTGGAAGTCAGCATTCTGCCAAAGATTTTTATGATACTGAAGGCTGGTATGCAAACTGCACTTGGATTGAACCCAACTGGTTGAAATCCACAGCTCAAGAGCTAGAATGGGTTATGCCTCCTGCCTAGACATTTACTAGCCTATATTTGTTGTATTTGTAGTTCTAACTTTTAGTTTTTGTATCTTGGGGTTTCTAAATTTCATGTTGTTTTGCTTTTTTTTTTTTTTTTTTTTTTTTTTTTTCTTGTAGTGAAGTTATGCGTCTTACCCATGACTCAACTGTGTTGAATTGATTTAAAGTGTTTGTTTTTCACTTGATTTCCATTTCTGTGGGGTAATCAATGATGAGTGTTATATAAGAATTTCATTTGGTTGCTGATCTACAAAGGTTTCTCATGATTTGTTTACAATGATGATGGGTGAGCTTGTGTGGAGGTTCTTGCACTCTGGGCATTCCGTTTGGGTAAGAATTCTCAAGGCATAAGTACCTACAAAGACAGAACTTCTGGAGCTGCAAGAAGAATCAAGGCCATGCTACAACAACTTGGAGGAGCTTGATAGCAATTGAAAAGATTCTTCTACCATTCTGGTATGGAATGTGAGAACAATTTCAAGGAGCTGAAGGAGCATGAGGTATGGAATGTGATTGCTGTTCTAATGATTAAGCTTAATAAACGATTAACTGAGCGCTGAGTCTTAAAAGCATTTAAGTGATTGGTCCTACTACTGTCTCCTTGCTCTTAGTAAGACTACTTGAAATGCATATTAAGTGACGTAAGTTTTGTGGGCATATATGTTTAATTAAATTTTGTACAACCAATGGCTGTGCCGGAGTGATAAAATGAAACTACTAAACTAATTTTCTAGAAGTTTTTTAAAGTTGCAACTTAGCTGTTGGTTGTTTAATATACGTGTTGTTCTTTTGTCTGTATGGGATGAGACATATCTGGAAGTGGTTTGAAACTGTCCTGGATTCAAATTCCTAGCAACATTAGTGGAAATTACTGAGGAGAAATGTTACTGTTTTTAGTATAGCATGCCTTTCACTTTACATGATAATGAAATTGGGAGAAAGAATGATTAAGTTATTATAGCTTGTCGCTATTTTTATTCTTCGCCTGTTACTCTATGGTGTGCTGTTCTAGTTTCATAATTTGACATTCATAAATTGGTTATTCAGGGTGGAAGGGTTTCGAACCGCCTTTTCTGTCTATGGATCCCTCCAAATATATTTATAAATGTTGAAAAATCTGCAAGCTGCTCAGCATCTTCTTCTAATGGCTGGACTAGGGTCATTGTTGAGAAGCCCTTCGGCCGAGACTCCGAATCCTCTGCTGCTTTAACAAGAGGCTTAAAGGAGACTTAGTGGAGGCTCAAATTTTCAGGTTGGGGCAAGCCAGACTTGCATATTTATTTTCTCTTCATAAAGAATTTGATCTCTAACCTGAGAACTGTGGCATTTTGTTTCCAGAATTGACCACTATTTGGGGAAGGAACTAGTGCAAAAACCTTCGACATATATTTGATTAATCCCAAATATTGACATCCTTCGAATTGGTTCTCTCTTCGCAGAGCAGAAGTCAGTGTACAGTTCAGGCGTGTTCCTTGTAATTTGTACAAGAAGAATTTCGGAATGGACCTGGACCTAGCAACAACGAACTTGTTATCAGAGTGCAGCCTGATGAAGCTATTTATTTGAAAATCAACAACGAAGTCCCTGGTTTGGGCATGAAGTTGGATTGCAGTAATCTGAACCTTCATTACGCAGCAAGGTACCTATCCAAACTTCTGAAACTAACAGATTCTGACATAGTAACGAACTTTGTAACTCATGGATGATTTATCATGGTGCTACTGTTAATTTGTTTTAGAGTGCTCAATCTGGTAATTTTTGCATCCCTGTTTGCACATTAAACGTGTCATCATATCTGTTGGACCTCCTTCTTAAGCTGATTTACATGATTGTTTTAATCATTCTCAGATTTTTGAGCTTTTAAAATAATATTTAAGAACATTGCTGTAAGAGAAACACAATAACATTGTAACGCAATGTAGCTACCTTGTAATATCATCTAATGTAAGTGACTGTCCTTGTGGTAATACTAATGGGCATTTTGTGTTGGTATACACATAGATACTCCAAGGAGATTCCAGATGCTTATGAAAGACTGTAAGTTGATGCAATTGAAGGAGAAGGACGGTTATTCATCAGGAGTGACGAACTGGATGCTGCATGGGCCCCTCTTCACACCTCTGCTGAAAGAGCTGGAGGAGAAGAAGATGGTCCCTGAGTTGTATCCTTATGGTAGTCGAGGACTAGGGTAAAGTGGAACCAGAATGCAGTTTGACAGGTCAAACTCTTTCTACAAAACGGAGATTGGTGGTGTTATTAAAGGCTGTAGCCAAAGATAATTTACTGAAGAATTCCCATAGAAAACTAAACGATCTTTTCAGATAGGTAATTGAAGCGGGTGGATCTCTTTCTCAGAAGGTTATTGTTGTTAAATTATGATGGTAGGCAAGAGAATGAGCTCTGGTAGGATTTTTTTTTTTTTTTCTGTAGCAGGTCCAACAAAGGGTACTTGGTTGGATTATTTGGAGCCACCAAGAATAAATTTGAGCACTTGTTTTTTTCTTCTGTCATTTGTTATTTTGTTTGAACACTGAATTCAATAAAAGAAGAAAGACAAAACAAACATCACTATGCACCAAAAGGAGGGGGGCACTTTTGTTTTCTTTCAGATAGTGAAACAGGGAATGTCCCCAAAATTGATCTCGTCGATCTGTTGTCAACGTCTTAACTCCAAAGTCAGTACGGTAGCGAGCAATTTGAGCTTTGCAGGTGCATTATGGCTCTCTTCTGTGCAAGTGGTAGCAATAGCATACATACTAGTTTAGCTCTATTGGAATTTGGATCACCTACCAAAGAAGAAGGATCTTCTTCATCAACACCAACAACAACCCATGATCATAATCAGTTGATAAATGCGATTTCTCCGGAGCAACTACTCAGTCAGTTGTATAGAAAGAATTTGAACCAGAATGTGCCTGTGAGGCTGCGAATAGGTCCTAACTTTACCTGGCAAATATTGGTCCAACAAACGATCAGACGAACACTCCAATAAACGACAACAAGTGCACAAATTATTTTTAGGTAAGCTCTATGTACGCGAACTCCAGAAGAAGCGGTTCATAACATTATTCTCAGTAAGAAAGCAAAACAGGACCAAATCCTTGAACCTTAGCTATGTCAGAAAATTTGATTCTGAAAATAAACAGCCATGCTGCAACATGTAGATGTGTCAGGTCAATTTACATAAAACTGGGTTTGGCCTGCTGTCTTTTCACCATTCTAAGTTAGTGCACTAACAATACCCAGGAGAACTTTATTCGTTATCTGCTTGGAACATAATTTACTAAGTAACCAGACAAAGGATACAGAGTACAGATTATGGAAAATGGACACTTCTCATCATTTGGACTCTGTGGCAATATATGTCTAACAAAAACACTCAAACAATGATGCATAGCTCGAAAACGAAATGGAAGAGAAATAAACTACAACAATCTCAAGGTCTTCATGCTTAATGGATTACTTATATCTTACTTTCCAAAGAAACTGTTGAATATTCAACACCAACTTAGTCAAGAGTTCACACCTATCTAGACTAACCTAGAAATATCTAGGATGTCTAGAGTCAATATTAGACAATTAACATGTGTAAAATGAGTGTTCTAGGGTTAGACAAATCAAACAAGAATACTAGATTGTCTAGTAGTTGGTTTGGTAAGCCTCCATAGGCATAGTTGTTAGCCTCCAAAGGCATAGTTGTTAACCTCCATAGGCATAGTTCTCTTCTTCTTTTGTAGCCTATAAATAGGCATGTTGTATTCATTTGTAAGTAAGTAAGAAAGAAAGAATCAAACAATCAAAAATATCAAATAGATTGTATTCCACCAAGATTAATATCAATGTAGTCTTTTACGCTTTCGCGTTTATGTTCTCCTCTCTCTTGTTCGATCTTTAAGAGAAACCGACTACTGTCATTACGTAATCAAGTACAGCAGGAAAAATTACCTACGAATTTGCTGAGAAGAGCTCATCAATAACCCTCGGCTTCAAAGCTCACGAAAAACAATCATCAACCTCTTTGTAAGAATGTACTCTGCAAGAGGTGTTAATGCAGTGTACTTTGACAGAAAAATATAAAGATAAGAAGAAGAAAAAATGAGTAAGATACCATGGATAAAGCTTTATGCATTGATTTTTTTCATAATTAAGATTCACATTATCGCTGTTACATCAACTTTCACATAAAGAACTACATATTTTTTAGCTCATCTGCTGAGAGAGTGTACATTAAAAAGGACATAACAGAATCATTCGGTGCAAATTCTTTTTTGCGCATCTTGCGAAGAAAATTCATTGCCTTGTCAGTCTCCTTTGCTATAAGTAAAGCCAGAATGATAGTATCATATGTTCGAGCAGTTGGTAAACAACCCTTCTCTTCCATTTCCATGATTAGTGTTTCAGCCTCCAATAACATCTTGTTACGACAGAGGCCGTTGATCATTGTGTTATGCGTTACTACATTAGGAACAAATCCTTTGTTTGGAATCTCATCAAACAATTTTCTTGCATCTTCCAACCGACCAACCTGACACAAACTATGAATAAGAATGCTATACCTGTAATTATTAGCTGACCCTGATATTCCTGTACCCTCCATTGATTCAAACAATTCCATTGCCTCCTCGATTTTTCCATTCTTGCAGAGACCATCCAACATGGTGGTAGTGTATGTCACTTCATCTGGAGATAGCCCAAAAGTTTGCATCTCATTAAGAAACTTCTTTGTAGTCTTCATTCTTTCATCCCGGTATAGTCCCCTTAATAGAATATTGTAAGTAACTGTTGTGGGTTTTAATCCATTTTGTTTCATTTTCTTGAATAGCTGCATAGCTTCATCCAAGTTACGATTATTTGGATGGACATCTAAATAATAGGCAGCAGCTAGGAAGATGCATTTGCGACCTTAGAAATCACTGCTGCATGAGGTAACAATGGAGATATATGATTATTTGGATGGACCATTTGTAGTGGTCCTAGAAATCATCCTTGCTGCAGCTTCTTCTATGCCAAAAACTTTGACTATGTTTTGTCGCATTTTTATTTATTTATTCATTCGTACTGATTGGATAAGGCCATCCGGGAATCGACTTTCCTGATGAGTATTCAAGTGTGCGATCGATCAGTCACGTTACAGTGTCTTGCCAAAAGAAGACTAGTTTTTCAAAATTTATGACGACCATTTTTACTTTTATTAATCGAAAGATATTAGAGATGAAAAAGTATTTACACCAGAGTAAGAAAAGGTCATGTAAAATTACAATCTCACAATGTCTTTCCAAAACGTGAGAAATAGAATTGTTTCCATATTTTACATAATGGCATAAGACAGATTTACATTCATCCCTTACAAAACTCTCAAGGTCTGTTGTTACTCTATTATAACCATAACCTCTTGAACCGTGACAATTTCTCCAGACTTGCGGATATGTTCTCATGAGGACTTGACTTGCGGTTGCTGGAAAAAAGACCAAAAAATTTTGGACCATTTCTCGATTTGTGCGTGTCATCCTTGCGCAGGGGCCATGCTAATCTTCTCTGTATCGTTCCAATTTTATCGGATGTCCCCGAAGGGACGAGCTAATTGGGAAGCTCGGAGCATTTGTATCAATAACTGTTTTGTAACATGGCCAATGTGGGGCTAAACGAACCTCTAGTATACAGGTAGTGAAAAATCAAAAATGAAAACGCGCTAGTCGCAGTTTCTGAATTCCTTCTCTTAGGCGGTTAAGAGTTCGAGTCTCTCTAGTCACAACTTTGTATGAAACAATCTTTCCAATATTCTTGTCTAAACATCAACATTCGTACTTCTGTGTACGGTGGTACTAGATACCATATTTCGACATAGAGTAGTTGGGAACCCTTTTTCAGATTTCATCATTCATATGGGCCACCGGAATGAAATAATTGCCGATTCAAATGCGTTTTCGGTTGATTGAAAAAATTCTTTATGAATTTATCCGGGACCAACCGTTCATTAGCGGATGGATGTTCGGACCGTTCGTTAATGGGTTGGATACAGAAATAATTTTCGAAATCCAACGGATTACGGATCGGGCCTGATGTGCAAAGTTGGTATTCTTCCAAACGAAACTGTCTTGGTATCACCCATATTTTGCATCCACGAAGCATTGGAATAAACAAGGCTTTCCTACTATAACAGCTTTCCTTAGGTTTCCAAATATGAGTTAGAAAACCAAGCGTTTGAGTTTTTGTCCCACACTGGTTAACGTATAAGACATTGTGAATGTTGTGAGCTATAAAACCGGAATCGTGAGAATGGAAGAAGCATACCTTTCTCGGCCTTTTGGCTAAGATCAAGTGTAGTATCTGTTCTTATCAGTTTAATATCTGATATGTGAGCCATCGGCTCACACGATATTAAATTAATTTTTTTCATGGGGGAGTTCCCATCACAGTAGCTTGCTGCTGGGGTTCTCACGCGTCGCCTCTGCGTTGCACTACTGCAAAGGCCTGGCGCACCCCCACCAAATCTAATTATTAAGTTTTCAGTTCCTAGTTTTGATGTGTGTCTCAACACCCCACTTGTCTGCATAAGCATTTCGGGTTCAGTCTTATGCTCTCGTAACAGGCCTAGTTTGCATCTCAATTACAATTTTCTGTTTGTATGAATACAACAAATTGAAAACGAACTAAACAACCAAGAAATCCTGGCAGATCCCGTCCCGTGTCCTGTCAATTCATTGTATGTGTAATGTGTTAACATTTGGGAGGCAACATTTCCTACCCATCTTCTATTATTTTTAATGTATTCAGGTACTCAAAATTACTAAATTTTCAGAAAACAATGTTCCAGTCTCGGTATCAAACACCAAAAAGTTTCCGAATGTAAAAGTTATACTGCAACAAATTCTGTAAACTGCACTTTCCAGCGACCAGATTTACAGCCTCAACTTCTAATCCATGAAAACAAGAAATAATGTAAATAGTAGTCCCACATTGGTTGGATAGGAGAAAAAATGGAGAAGACTATCATATAAGATAAGCGTGAAATGCAACTGGAAATCATACTTACCTGGACGGGGTCTATGATTGATCATGAAGGATCATGGCCTAGGTTAGTGACTTCTATTGCACTTTGGAAGGGCGCTCGCCTAAGATCTCCCCATTGAGGGAGAGTCTACGTCATAATTTGTTCCTGAGGGGGAACGCGTCCGCGCGGCCCCTGCCAATTTCACAAGCCCAAAATTTCCAGCTTTTACAGAAAAACCATTGAAATGAAAATCCACTTGAAATGCCACTGAAGTAGTTTTTCAAGTAGTCGTTTTTCCATGGAATGCAATCAATCTCTTAAGTGAGTCTTGTAAATCCAATAGATTCCAGCCTTGCGAATAGGTGAAAAAAGCTTGGCTAGAAAGGTAGCCTTGCATTTTGAAGAAACTTTCGGCAGCACGTTCGTTAGGGGTTAATCCGAGGCTTGTAGTCAAGCTGAAACCTGATATCACTTCCACTCAAGTTTTTACTAAGATGGTGGGATACCGGTGCTAGTGATAAGCCAATTCTGTGAATGATGTCACAACACGAATTATCACGAAGTTCTGTTGGATTTCATCTTTCAAACTAGAATTCAAGTCTAACAACTTCTAAGCAGGAATATTATTCAAGTTGTAAACTTCTTGATCATGTCAAGCAAGTTTTCAAATATATTATGAATTTTCGGAACAGGGGCGCAATAATCGTAAAAATGCAAAATGACCAGATAGTTTATAATTAAAACTCATGATAACTATGAGTCTAGCTGTCGAGAATTTCTAAGGGAAATTATATCCTTTGCATTTGACTGTTGCAAACCATTAAGCTAGACTAGAAAACGAACTGAACAACCAAGAAAACGGGTATGTTTGTGCGAACTGGAGCGGTGGAGCCTGTGACCTGTTGGTCTCAATCAAGAGTTGGACTATTGCAAAGGCCTGGTTCACCCCTACCACAACTAAGAAAAATGTTCAGTTCTTGCTAATCATTATGCTGATAAGTTGGTTGCCGTCTGTCTCTAACTTGTTTGCAATTTAAAGTATGAAATCTAAACATTTTGGATTCCATTTTTTGCGATAGAAAAATTAAAGATAATGACAACTCTGCGTTAATGTATATATATATAGCTAGAGGAATGCTATCGTATTCAGACAGCCACCAAGAAAAAGAAAATCAAAATTCAGACAGCACCACCAAGAAAAAGAAAATCAAAAAAATTTGGACCATTTCTCGATTTGTGCGTGTCATCCTTGCGCAGGGGCCATGCTAATCTTCTCTGTATCGTTCCAATTTTATCGGATGTCCCCGAAGGGACGAGCTAATTGGGAAGCTCAGACTACTTAAACCAATCTCTGTTGTTTAATATGAGCGCTGTGGGACTAAACCAACCAATGCCAATCCCCCTCCGTACAGATAGGTAAAAAACGCCAGTCACGGATTCTGAATTCCTCTCCTGAGCCGGTCAAGAGCTCGAGTCTCTCTAGTCACAACTTTTTATGATATTATCTTTCCAACATTCTTGGCTCAACATTTACGGGTATAGATTTATCTAGGTGATATCTTGAAACTATGTTCGAGGGCTTTGTGAGAACTTCTCAGCCATCCGACTCAAATAGTACATATAATATGTTATTGTTCAAGGCATAAAAAAGTCTACCTTCTATGCAGAAAGCTGGATTGTTAGAACTCTGCAAGATTCTATTAACCAGTCGATAGAAATATTTGTTAGAATATGGATCTCTAACCGGCAAACAGTTTCTGAACATTTATACAAAAAGAAAACTATGACAAAAAAAAAAAAAAAATTTGGTAAGATCCACCGAAGCGGGTAGCCTTAACCAGATGTGTGGTAACAGGTAAGCTCGAAAGCTGTTCCCGTCTCTCCTTTGGAATAAAGACGTGTGCACACGTCTTCTCTTCATCACTATTCAATACCACCACCACCAGTTGTTTCTCTGAATAGAAACAACCTCATCGCCAGAGTTTCTTCACTAGTACCAGTTCTCATTATAATGGTGGTAGTTCACTGGTGCCCCATTCAATCTATCTACATTGATTACCTAATTACATGACAACAATACCAGCGGAGAAACAAACGAGGTAATAATAATAATAATCCTATTGCAGAGATACACCATCAATGATGATGCACCCACTATTGGAAGTGTATGTCATATGATAGTTATCACAGAATTACTAATAGTGCAATTTCCTATTCAAACCACCACTTTCAGTAAAATGACACCAGTGTAAGTATAACAATACAAAAAATGACGAATTTGGAACCCAAATGATATCTATCAGATCAGATGATGTTAAGAAGCAAGTATTCCTCCTACTGGAAAAGCTCTCACTTTCCTTGAATTTACCTGCATATACTTACTCGACTGCATGGTATACTGATCCATCACCCTCTTCCATTGAAATAAGGCCGAGTCTCTAACAAAATGGACAACTAAAATAGCAATATGGCTTAACTCAAAATAAAAAATATTAATATGGCTCAACTCAAAATAAAAGATATTACTGTAAGGTTGGACTGATGATATATAGACAGAATCACAGTAACTTTAAATATATGACTCAGTAAGACAATGCCACTAGCACTAGGTTCGTCCAAAAGTTACTCGTCTTTCAATTTCAACACGAAACTTTTTAAGTCTACAGAATGATATAAACATTACTTACCAGACAAGTATATGTGCTCACAGTTCGCATCCTTCTGTCACTGCACTAATCACAGCTACTTGTCTCCGTCAACTAACTCCACTGTTTTTGTATCTTCTTCCCCCAACTCTTTCAACGAAACCAAGGTGTTCTTGTGAGGAATAAATACACAAAACCGTTCCTTAATATCACAAGCCTTTTTGAGGTTGAAGCTTTTGTGCCGAAAATGTTGAAATAGTTTCAATGCAGGTTAAAACACCTCCACTCTTTAGTCCAACCCAATGACTGATGTTCATAGAAACCTCTGCCCAAATGAATTTTGAAAGGTTTATACAAAACTTATGGGCAGCATTTTGGCGAGAGGAAATCTAAGCATTTCCCCTAGAAATTAAACCAGTCGGGTCAAGTTCCAATAGCTGTATATAAACCATACTCGAGTTAATAAATAATCGCATACATTCTCAAAATTTCATTCAGCAACCGTATAAAAAGAAACTTAATCCAAGAAAGAAACTTAACCTGATCAAACATATACGGAGTAGTAATGCAGTTCACCCGCCCCTCTTCTTTCAAACTGGTACTAAACGCGTTAATATCCGGTAAGGTCCGTTTGTTCAGCTCACTGCAGTCCTATTCTAAGGAATTCAACAACAAGACGCCCTCGTATTCCTGCCAAACGTATGAAGGGCTTCGATATCTCGCAAAATCACTTTGATGTCACAGATTATGTCAGTTTAAATAGTCTTTTCATGAAACACCTGCAGGGAAATCAAATATATTGTCAAAAAAGTATCTGACAGAGTCTAACAGGAACCATCACGGTTAATGGGCGAAATTCTAGGGATACACCTTCGAAATTCTAGTGAAACCTTTGAAAGTTGACGTAAAAAGTGAATCAATGACTTGATAGAATCTACGTGTCATGCTGATCTGCTGGGAAATGGAATAGCCAACTTGACAAATTCCTGCAGGGTTGCAACTTAAGATAAAATAGCCCATAGTATAATATAATATGCCTAGCTCCAAAGTGCAAGATGGTTATCTACCATTACAAAGGATCTTTTTACAAATGCAGATGAACATGATATCTTCAGTTGTGCTACATATCTCAAGAACCAAGATCTTTCTATTCCTTGACAAGCAAAACCAGAATCTGATAACCAAGGATTTCCTTCCACGATTCAGTATTCAGATATCATTTCTGGTTCTATAGAAACTAAAGAAAACACTAACTACTCCTACTTTTGTTCACAAGAAGACAACAACAAGTCATCAACAATTACAGTAAAAAAACAGAGGACAGTTCTGGTTAACCAACCAAAACAACATCATCAATGTAAACACTATTACCCATGAAAACAATAGGACTAATGCTGGGCGCATAGAGATATTTTCTTTACCTAGTTTGACGAAAACGACCATCAAAGAAGCTATATTACTGACAATAATAATTTTGCTGATAGAAGGTTTTCAATCACTCATGCAGTTTGTTTAGTTCAGAAATTATCAGTAGGTTCTAGGTACCAATGAATGAAAACACTTGACGGATCATCCCTCTTAGGTTCTTCACATCTATAATATTCTTGAGTCTTAACTACACTTGGGAAAATTCTGAGGAAACTAGTATTTTGCTGAATAACAAAAGTACTTGAAAAATTAGAAGGGTTTTCAACAGACCCCTGAATTCTGCAAGCACAATGTACATAGAGCATGCATTGAAAGTTTAATAACTAATAAGTATTACTTATCATATTTTAAATTTTAAAGCAATATTTGTGTAGGTTTCATACCTTACAAACTTTGCGTGAATGCTCTGAGACCCATTCATTGTACTCATCTATTCTTATGATAAAGGAGCTGGAAGCTGATGTGCCTCCCCCGCCATAGGCCTTCATGTTTAGAGAGGTGGCAATAGTTAGACTACATGAATATTCAACAAGAAAGAAAACAAGAGGGAAAGGAATCCTCTGCGTAATGCACATTTGAAATTCATACCTTAGCAATTTCAGAGGTGTCAGTGCTACTATCATTACTCCTCGGGAACATCTTGAGATTTTTTCGCTGCATGTAAATAACTACACCTATGGGCCTGACATGATAACCATAATTCAGTAACACGTTAAGCCAGCTTTCACCTCAGAAACTTTATTTTGATGAAAATTTTACCTTAAGCCAGCTGCAGCACTTCTTAGACTAAGTTCTTTCCCAATTTCATTGCTTAGTTTGCATTCCCGTCAGCTCTAATTCCCTATAACAGTAACACACCGATATAGTCCGTATGAAAATTTATGAATTAAAATGCGGAGGATTGGGCAAATCAAATAAACTATAAACGTGTAAGAAATCACTTTCCTACATCGACAATCATTCAACAGTTACAGACTAATGTCAGGGATAAGTGGGGGGGAGAAAGAGAGAACTATACCAAACATTCTCCATAGAAACCTCTGCCCAAATGAATTTTGAAAGGTTTATCCAATAACTTATTTGCGGCATTTTGGCAAGAAGAGATGTTAGCATTTCCCCGAATAATTAAATCAGTGGGATCCAGTTGCATTAACTATTGATAAATCATATTCAAGTTAGTAAACAATCACATATGTTACCATTCCATTACCAAATCCCATTCAGCAAACATATAAACAGAAACTTAATCCAAGAAAGAAACTAAACCTGATCAAACATGTATGGATTAGTAATGCAATTCAGCTTCCGCCGCTCTTCTTTCAAACTGATATTACACGCTTTAGTATCAGGTAGCTCCATTTGTTCAGCTCACCATCTTCAATGTACTTAAGTAGCGTTTGAATACGATCTCTATCTTCACTTCTAACAAGTGAACATTTCGAATCCAATAGTTTGTCCGAGAAGTAATTATAAACAGCTCTGGAACTACTCTCTTGTACATTGATATTCAACTTTAAGCTATCTGGGCATTCTTCATTTGAAGGAACCTTCGCCAATTTACTGTGGTTGAACACTATAACCCTAATTCAAATATTAAATCATCATTTAAGTATATATACATCAAAAATGAAAGAACAAAATAATGATAAACCCTAAACCCCACTTACCTGCTAAAAACCTTTGATAGTTCCACAGAGAATCCTTTAGTCCCAACGAAATCAAGGAGATAACATGTATCAACAGCACCTCCTATATTCAAATCTTCAACCCTATTACATGAATCAAAAAGATCAAAATTAGAAAAAGAAAGAAGACAAAAAGTCAAAATTGGGTTGTTATTCATAGTTACCTGAGAGGTTCAACTGAAGAGAAAGGCAAAATGAGATGAGGAATTTGAAGATGAGTATAGTAAAGGTGAGCAAAGAGAGCTGAATAAGAACCGGAAAATGAAGGGTAATTGTACAGAATCAGATTAGGTCTTTTTCTTCAGCTGCTGTAATTAGGGATTCTAATGCTGCTTTTGATCTAAGGATTTGATGATGAGAGTAAGGATTTGATACTACTACTAATATGAGCATAAACTCTATAAATTCCTCTGAAAAAGAGAGATGCCATGAATAAGTGAGAAGAGGAGAAAATGAAATGGTTAAGGAAGAGAGGATTTACAATTTAGGCCGTTTCTTATCTTTCACAGTATGGCTAACCCAGTTGGCTAGGACTCTAAGAGCTTGAGGTCAATATATCGAGCCTCGGCTCCCTTTCTAAAAAACTAAACAAGAACATATTATTGGTTCAGGCAGTGATCTTTTACAAAATTATGACCAATTTTATTTTACTAATAGAAAATTAGGTTACAGTTTGATGTGGGTATGGGTACCCGCGGAGTCATGGAAAATAATATGACTAATAGAAATCGGGATTGTCTGGTCCCAAATTTTGGTTGAAAAATTTCCCATTTGACTTTCATCTACAACTTGGCTTCATTATTTGTAGTTGTGTTGGATAGCAACTTGCAGAATATGTTGTATTTTATTCTTTATTTCCTCAATCATCCCTGAGATGTGCCAAGGGGGAGGCATATAAGATGTGATGAAGCGCAGAAGGTTCCCTGAATCTGTCTCGAATAGAACTTTTGACCATTGCCTTTTTGTTGTTGTTCTTGATGCCAAAAGCAGGGCTCAAGTTTCTTCAATTAATGAAGTCGTAATTCCTAAAGGTTGGGCTAAATCCATTACAGCTCGTGTACCAGAATCCTGTAAATAAAACCCGCACTTGTGAAACTCGGGTGACCCCTGGCCGCCCCGTCTGTGTTAATCTTAATCCAGTTCATGTTTGGGGTGGACCATCCTACCGAGATTGTCGAGATACTTTTTGTGTTTCTTGAGTGGTTAGATATTGGTAAATCTCCTGGTAGGACCGGAGGTAAGGATTATATTTCCGCAAAATACTTTTGTTGTTGTTTTTGAGCTCAAGCTAGGATTTCTTATGAAGTTCTTTTCTTTTGATGGTATATTAGTTCATTCTTAGTCAACCATAAGGTCCGGAATACAAAACAAACAGAAGAGATGAGAGATATCGGTGTTGATTGTTGTAGGAGTTGGGAAATGGTTGTTTATGGCAAAAAAGCAAATGTGGAGTTATAGTTGGATTTTGGTGTGGTTGAGAGCTGGGTGAGTAAGGTGTTCCAAGATGTAGTCATAATTGGAAAGTGAATTAGTAAGTAAGTTTCCGATTCCAGATCATTGTTGCATCTGGGAAAAATGTTGAGTTGGTCAGATGGATGTGATGTAGGAAAGAGAAGGTTGGTAGACCTTCATTGATTGCTTTCCATAAGAAAAGATGAATTTTTGGTAGACACGGTAAAGTCCACAAGAATTTGGTAGGTGGGAGAGGGGTTTGAGTAGGTTGGCCATGGGTTAGACATTTGTATCCCGATGAAGTAGTGTATTTTCCATATTTTGAGTGTGGCCAAGTAATTTTGTCTTTGGGACTATCTTGGGGTAGGTGGATGTTTATGATTTTATGGACTACAAGTTTGGGAAGGACGTTTAAATTTTCCTGATTCCAGTTATGAGAGATCTTATCGATGATATCAGCTACTTTCTGGATAGGGTAATATTGTGCTGGATCTAGGTTTGGAGACTGAAGAATCTAATTGGATTTAATTGGCATTGATAACCCGTGTCCAATCTGATGAAATATCAATTATTTCATGGTAGGGACGAGCGATGCTAATTGCCTCTATTAAGCTCTGGAGGAGGACGACATGGTATCAATGCCCTGCAGAATTGGCTTTCGATTAAGATATTTTTCACTGCAAAAAGTACCGCAGATAGAGTTAGGTTGTTCATGCAAACTTTAAACTATTTTCATGAGAAGAGCCTTGTTATGATCAGTGTTTTTTATGCCTAGCCCTCCTTTGGATATTGGCTTTGTTACCTTATCCCAGCCAATAGAATGAAGCTTTTTAATTGATGAATCATGTCCCCATAAGTTCTTGGTGAGGTCTATTTGTTTGTGGACATTGATGGGTAGATTTTGTGTTTACATAAGGTGGTTTGAGGTGGGGGTTAGGGAGGTTTTAATGAGGAAGAATCTTCCAGATGGAGTCACATATATTGTCATCTATCCTTTAGTTTTTCGAGTTAATCTTTGAATGAGAGGCACAAAGGTGTGATTATATGTTCTTTCTTGCTTAAATTGGAGGTTTTGATGTGGATGACATCTCAAAGAATTGTCGAAGATTACTTAACTTGATCGGATCCAACCTCAAGTGATGAATAATTACTGGTTTGGAAGTATTAATTACCTGGCCCGTCGAAATGCGATAAGAGTGAAACAGGTTCTTAAGATGTAGTTTACCCTGAGCAGAGGATAAATGTGACCTAATAATATCAGTGCGTTCGCAAAGGATGCATTCTCTTGCTCAGATGTCACCCCTTCATGTATTCCTAATGTGTATTTTGATGATAAGAAATTGACTTCGCATATTTCATCCCACATATGAAATTTAGTTTAAATTTTGTTATATAGTGAGAGCAAATAAAATCTAAGGAGAGCAAAATCATGGGAGCCTCATACATTTTTTTGAACAACCAAATTTGGTACGTCTTTTCCAAGTGTTGTATGTCTAACATGTATTTATATTTATGTAGTTGCCTCACTTTCATGTCTAGGCTAAAATGACCATCAACTATCAATACTTTTATATAAAGGAGGATGTTGAGGCTAACGTGTCCACTCCAGATTAAATTTGATAGTTTCTCAAAGTAAGAAGACAAGTGGAAATCCTATTTAAAGAAAACACATATATCCGAAAGATCAAATTTTTCTTGTCATAAAGATTAAATCATTCTTTAGATGCTAGAAGAATTGAGTTCTTTGGAAGAGTCTATGAAAAAAAAACTTCTTTCTCAATAATTTTTCCAAGAGTTGCAACTCTTTACCCCATATTTATTTATGAATAAATATCTAAATCATCAAGGAAAGTAAATATATGTAAACAACCAAGGTTGTTGCAATTTCGTGATGAAGTTCTGAGAATATGGACACTTTCGCAATCTTCTTGAGAGTGTTACGCCATCCATGTCGCATCCTATCATTGCACAGTTAAGAATCATATTCTCAATTATCCTTTTCTTTCTCAAATTCCTATTCCTAATTTATTTTGATTATTGATATTAAAAAATATAATCTTAGTTTTACTTATTGTTGCAATGAGCTAGCGAGGATTTCTTGTGGGAATCAAATTAGAAGTACTAAGAGGAGTTCTTGTGAGAATCAAAGTAGAAGCTCTAGCTAATAACTGAAGCATGGGATAATACCTTGTGACTGGAACAATATTATAACAAAAAGATCTTGCTAACATTAGTACCGAGGGAGAAGATATTATTTTAAATACTAGAAGCAAAGGAGAAGATTTTACTTCCTGTCCTTCAGTGGTTTGGAAGTATTAATTACCTGGACCGTCGAAATAAGATAAGAGTGAAGCAAGTTTTTAAGATGTAGATTACTCTGAGCAGATGATAAATGTGACCAAATGATATCAATACGTTCGCATAGGATGCATTCTCTTGCTCATAAGTCACCCCTTCATGTATGCCTAATGTGTATTTTGACGATAAGAAATTGACTTCGCATATTTCGTCCCACATTTATTTTAAATTTTCTTATATAGTGAGAACAAATAAAATCTAATTAAGGAGAGTAAAAATCATGGTGGCCTCATTTATTTTTTTGATCAACCAAATTTGGCACGTCTAACTTGTATTTATATTTATGTAGTTTCCTCACTTTCATGTCTATGATAAAATGAACATCAACTATCAATACTTTTATATGAAGGAGGATGTTGAGGCTAACGTGTCCACTCCAGATTAAATTTGATATTTTCTCAAAGTAAGAAGCCACGTGGAAATTCTATTTAAAGAAAACACATATATCCGAAAAGATTTATTTTTTTTTGTCAAAAAGCTTAAATCATTCTTTAGCTGCTAGAAGGGTTGCGTTCTTTGGAAGAGTCTATTAAAAATAAATAACAACTTCACTCTCAATATTTTTTTCCAAGATTTGCGACTCTCTTTACCCCATATTTATTCATGAATAAATATCTAAATCATCAAGGAAAGTAAATATATGTGAACAACAAAGTTTGTTGCAATTTCGTGATGAAGTTCTGAGAATATGGTCACTTTCGTAATCTTGTTGAGAGTGTTACACCATCCATGTCGCATCCTATCATTGCAGAGTTAAGAATCATATTCCAATTCTCCTTTTCTTTCTCAAATTTTTATTCCTAATTTTTTTTTTTTTTTAATTAATCCATTGGATATAAAGAATTACACAGGGTCGATTTGGAGGGTTGTTAGCCTAGCAAAAAGCTGAGCACCAACACCCTTCTGAATAACAACTCCAAATCTATGGAATAGAAAACTATCATGACCATTACATGCATCAAGATTAGCTAAACAATTCTTAAGCCTTTTTCAGAAACACAACAAAATCTTAGTTTTACTTATTATTGCAATGAGCTAGCGAGGAGTTATTGTGAGAATCAAAGTAGAAGTACTAGGAAGAGTTCCTGAAAGAATCGAAGTAGAATTTCTAGATAATATATGAAGCATGGGATAAGACCTTGTGACTGGAACAATATTAGAACAAGAAGATCTTGATAACACTAGTACTGAGGGAGAAGATATTCTTTTATATACTAGAAGCAAAGGAGGAGCAAACAAAGGAAAATATTTTACTTCCTGTCCTGCAGTGACGGAGGCAAGGTATATCATACCTGGGGTCAAATTCAACAACCCCTATATTTTCAAATTTTTCCTTCCTAATTTTCCCATACTAATGATTAAATTCACAAGAAAACCTAACGTATTTACACTAAAACATAAAAATTAGTGGGATCAATAGACCCTACTTGTATCGCTTTGGATCTGTTGTTGATTCCTATGTGGATGTTATGTTTCCATTGAATATATGCTTGTAGAAAAGAACTGTTAAACTGACAAAGACACCACCGATTAAACATTAAGCAAGAAACAAACTACTCTGGAAGAAGTCCTTAGTACTGCTTTTGAGGTCTGATGGGGTACTAAGGGATTTTCTATTTTTATAAAAAAATTTTTGTGAGTTAATTGATGGAAGAAGCATAAGATATATATCAGACATGTATCAATAACTCTTTCCCAGTATCTTTACTTACCGAATGTGGTATCACTAATTTTCCTAGTGTTTCTTTAATTCCTAATCAGTATGTTCTTTTGTAGCCTTCATGATTATAAATTATTTGATTTTAGAATTCGCCCATTATGCAATTATTGGCCACCGAAAATTGTATGGGTAGAATGATTGAAAATTTCCCATCTGACTCCAGAATTATAACTATACACACCGTATTACGTATATGACTTACCAATTATTATGACTATGGTTTTCGGAATGAAAATGATATGTTGTGGAATTTGATCATTGTTATTGTGGTGTGGGTAAATGATGTGTTATGGAATTTGATCATTGTTATTATGGTGTGGGTTATCTAGAGAAAAAAATGTTCATATTTTCGAGAACAAATTCACTTTCAAAATTGATGATGATTTGGGGCATTGAAGTTAAAACTTTGGTGGAGGCTTGGGCAGTTGCATTTGGGCATCACATTTTATTGTCTGTGGTTACAAGTAAGATGATAGACAAATAAAAACTTGTTAAAGTTTATCGTATGGAAAGATAAAACATTAAAGCATAAAAGAGACAAAAGAAAAGGATCGGAGGAGAATCAGATGTATTTTCTCATTAGCTTTTACTCTTTAAATACATGGGATAAAGAGAAGGTAGAAGTACATGTGTTGATTGAGTTAGAGGAAATGCTACATGTGTCTAGCATGGAGAGAAGTTGCACATGGGGGTGGTTAACTACAACACCAATAATATTCCTACAACGTACACTCCCCCTTGGATGACCACCATTGTAAACTAACTGCTTTGCAAAGATTTTTCAGAAAACATATGTTGATGAAAAACTGGTCAAAGGAGAAAGACACTTGAGCTTATGAAATGGTGTCTCTTGTCAGGACTCTTCTCCTTTGTAGAACCGTGTCAAGAAAAATATTTCGCACAAAAACCTGAACACTTGTAAGGAGAAGAATAACCTCAACCGAAGTTGTATCTCTTGTGTTTTTGTTGTCTCATTAAAAAACTTTTCGATAACAAAACCTTGTGGGAAAAAAAGTAACCTCGGTGAAGAAAAATAGTACAACACACTTTGATGTCATCAGTGCATCGCTAGATGCTCCCCTAATGTCGACATCTCCCCATGATTTGCATTTATGGTATTATTGTTGTCTCATTAAAAACCTTGTTAAGTAATGAAACTCTGTGCGAAAAAGTAACCTCGAAGAAGGGAAAAAGAGTGCAACATACCATTAGAATCTCCCCCTGATGTAGGAAAATTTCTTTAGTTCATAGCGGTTATGGGAGTTTTAGACAATTCCTTTAGTCTTACGCATGCAATTACGAGCTTCAGACAATTCCTTTAGTCATGTACTTTTCACATGTAGTCATGGAAGTTCGGACAGTTTCTTTAGCCCTATACTTCTCATATGTTTTTCAAATGTGGACTTAGGTAATGACTTAGTAAATAAGTCTGCCACATTTTTGTCAGACTTTACTTTACTGACTCGAATGTTTAAAAGACATTGTTGTTGCTGATTGTAAAAGAACTTCGGTGATATATGTTTCGTATTATCACCCTTAATGTAACCTTGCTTTATTTTTTCTATGAAAGCTGCATTATCTTCATAAATTCAAGTTGGCACTTCTATGGTAGAACTCAAACCACACGTCCCTCGAATATGTGTAATGATAGACCTTAACCATATACACTCACAAACCGCCTCATGTAGGGCAATGATCTCAGAGTGGTTCGTGAAGGTATCCACAAGGGTTTGCTTGGTCGATCTCCAGGATATCGATGTATTCCCTACGGTGAACACGTATCCAGTTTGGGATCGACCTTTATGTGGGTTTGAGAGGTACCCAACATCAACAAAACCAACCAAAATATTATTTGAGGTTTCGGTGTAAGGAGTCACAATTACATTAGTAGATCTCATTTCATCTTCGTAGGGATAAAACAAACCCAAGTTAATGGTTCCCTTTAGGCATATAAAGATACTCTTTATACCATTCCAATGACGTTGTGTTGGCGCTGAGCTATATATAGATAACAAGTTCACTGATAACTGGTAGGCTCGGAAAGATACCTACTATTGTGTATACTGCAAGTGCACAGTGTCGACAAGCAACACAGGGCAAGCACAGGTCGAACCACAGAGACTTGGAGAGTGTAGAAGTTGATTCTAAATCCTGATTCAGAGAGTAACCAAAAGGGGTTTGATTTTGTCGATACGACGATATGATTTTCAAGTGACTGAAATAATAAAAGTAAAAGATGCAAATAACAAGATATGTAAACAATGATAATATGGATACTAGGGTATTCAAATCCACCAATAACCTATGATATGCATTCAACTTGTAATATTATTCTTGTCCTTATAGCAGATTCAAGTCTACCGTATAACTAAGGTGTTTCTCCAATGGATAATTTAATCACAACTAAAGTATTTCTCCAAAGCATTAATTGTCTAATTAAGCACAACTAATCTAAAGATCAATATTTGGTTAAGCATGAGTTGTAGCATAATCAACATAGAGATATTCTAACTACAATGGATACATGGCATACATTGTGAGAGCAAGATGTTGACAAACTTGGATTAAATTATATCTTTAAACAATTCTAAACTTTCAAGAACAAGATACAAGATATGAATACATACCAATGAGATTAGGGCTTCATCTAAACCCTAGTAAATGAAATTAGAACATGAAGAACATTACAGCAAAATTGAAATTTGATAAACTAACATGAACAAGCTATTCTTGGATGGTTTTTCAACACAACAACCCTCTCTATTTATACACAAAATTCCCTCAAGCACTTGGATCCGAATTTTAGCACTCATCCACTCAACAAAACATGTTTTCTTAATTGATGGAATATATTTGGTTGTGGGAAACAAATTGGGAGTGATTGAGTGAGAGAATGGGGGTGAGGTGGATGTTTTGGAAAGAATCCAATGGGGGTGAGGTGGATGTTTTGGAAAGAATCCAATGGGGGTGAGGTGGAAATGGATTTGGGTCTTGGGTTTTGGATCATGGGTTGTTTAATCCCATGAATTTGTAAACAGGTTGCCACTGATGCGCGAGCGGGTTGCAACGCTTCAATGGGGTGGTATGGAAATGGATTTGGGTCTTAGGTTTTGGATCATAGGTTTTTTGGATCAACTTTCTTCTCTTTTGTCTTCTCAATTCTTCCAAGCTTTATTTAGTACTTAAAAACACAAAATTAATTAATACAAATATTTATTCTTGAAAATGGTAAAAATGCAGAATTTGGGATAATATATGACTTTGAAGCGCGAAAGATGAGTTAAGTGCCAATGAAAAGGTGTATGAATATGCAATATTTGGCACTCATCAAATACCCCCAAACCTAAATTTTACTTGTCCTAAAGTGAAACAGAAATCCAGAAATCCTAACTATACCACTGTCGTTGGTCTCTCGAATGCATTTAGCGTATGCACTAAGCCTTTAAACCCCTAGGTGTCCCTAGTGGACGAGTTGTAGTCTCGTGAGGGCCTACCAAAGATGTACCCACAAAACCTTCTCCAATTTCAGAGCATCCATAGAAATGTCTTCGTCTTCGGTCTTCAACTGTAGATGATGAACTTCGGAATTTCGTAGAACCATGAAAATTTGTAACCAATTTTTTTTTTCTTTTTTTTAAGACCCGCTATACAGCTGGTCATCAGATACCAAACACAAGATCCGATATTTTTTTTTTTTATTTTATTTTATTTTTTTGGAGACCCGCTACACAGCTGGTCTTAGAAGACAACAGAAGACCCGCTCACAGCTGGTCATAAAAAAAATGCAAAAGACTATAAAAGACCCGCTCCACAGCTGGTCATAAAAGACACAACAAAAATTGCAATACTCCCCCAAATCTAACATTGTCCTCAATGTTTCAAAAGATAACAGAAACAACAAAACATGAGAACAAAACAGATTCAAAGGAAAGAGATTACCAGATGCCAAAAAGGGTGGTGCTAACCATAATTGAATGAATGCTTGAAAGCAAATAATATGAGCGCAAGACAAAAAGTTTGGTTAGCACACAAATATATCAACAAGATTCAAAATTTTACCTACTAGATTATACAATGATGACTCACCATGTACCAACAATCTAAAAAGTTGAGGATCAACCCAAAAGACGTAGTGCGGAAACATCAACAGCCTTACACAATTATAACAGGACAGCAATGCAAGTGAGACTGCATATGTGAATGAGTTACCCCCAAACCTAGATTTTTCAATAGATATATTTTTGGGTACAAAATCTAACAATTTCAGGGGTGCACCATGCACAAGATCTAGTTCAAAGTGGATTTTGTCAGGGATGGATGGAGAGACATGAGTGAACTCTAATTGTGGCTCATCAAAGGTATTATATTTAACTGCAAAATAGTCCAAGAGGACTTGAGAGGCACACAGTTCCAATCCTAGATTAGGTACTCTTAGAAAAGTAGGTTTAACAATAACTTTACAAACCAAATATAGGTTGGGTGCAAGATTACCAGTTTGTGACATGGGCAGGGAGGTAGGCACATCATTATTAGGCACATCTATAACTCCTAAATCATTTGCCAGTGTCGCAGCATGCTCACATTCATAGAACAATCCATCAAGACCCAAATAAGTATCATGCTCATCCAAAGTTTTATTCTCATGCATAGACAAATCCAAAGAGACATCACAATGTGACCCAGGCAGAGAATCAGACACGTCAATTATGTTTTTATGCATAAGATCATTAGTGTTGATAGGAGATTCAACATTACCTATGTCAGACACAAGTACAACATCATGCTCATGCTCATAAAACAAATCAATAAGCCCCAGTTCACAATCATCCCCTAGAACTTCAGTTTCATGCATAGGAATATCACAAGAAACTTCACACTGTGACTTAGACAGAGAATCATACACGTCAAAGTTATTTTCATGTATAATATCATTAGTGTCTACAGAAGATTCAACATTTTCTAAGTCACAAACAAGTTGTGTAGCATGCTCTCTTTCACAGGAAAACTTCACATGCTCAAGATTAGTAACCACATCACATGTAAATGGAACATTAGAAGAAACTTCATCCATTAAGGTCGAGGCAGATAAGCCTAATGTCTCTGAACCCAAAGGTTCGACAATATTTTCAGTAAAAACATATTCTTCTAACATAACATCATCATCATCATCATCATAGAAATGCATTTCCTTATTTAAAATCGTAGTATTTCTAGTCCCTTCATTTAAAATAGGTTCATATGCAATATCAGCTGCACAAGTAAGACTAGGCATACTATTTTCACATTTTATTTCATTAGGACAAACAAATATTTCATCCTGAAATTCCTTCTTTCCTACATTTTGTAAATGAATCAAATTCATTTTTAAAAATGCATTAAGTTGTTCAATGTAAGGAGAGTCTTCAACAGTAGGAAATTCATAATCAATGCTATATGGTTTATCATGCAATACACTCCTAGCATTATTTTGTTCGAAGCTTCTGAGATTTTCCTCCACATATTGAGAAGTACAAAATTGTTCAAATTCCCACTGTGGTGGATGATACATGTGTGCATGGTCATTAGGGTCTATAAAATACTGATCGCAACCTTCGAAAGGTTGATTATGGTCCCAGTGACTATCAGCTTTGTAATCTGTTGGCATTTCATATTTTGGATTTTCATGATATTCTCTAGATTGCCTAAAATCATGCAAAATATAGCAATTCTCAACAGGATGGCCTAAGCCTCCACATAAGGTACAAGCATAGATTTCAGATTGCATTTCTAAAGCTGTGATTTTAGATTCTAACTGATCCAAAAATGATGACTGTGAGGGTTGGGCACTGTCAAGATGTTCATTTTCACCCTGTGGTGGATGATACATGTTTGAATAGTTATTAGGGTCCATGTATTGATGCTCAGGACTGTGAAAATGTCCATAAAAATCCCTATAACTATTGACATCATGGTCTGTTGGAGGCTCATAATATGAAGCATGCCTGTAAGCAAGCTCTCTAATGAATTTGTTTTCATCCTCACCTGCAGACCAAGATCCTGACATGATCTCTAACTAGCACTAGGCTTGTTGCAGAGATTGGGAGGTACACACTGAAAACAGACCAATATTTTTTTCATTATTTGTTTTTTTTTTTTTTTTTCAAGCCCGTTCTCTAATGACCTCGGGCATACATTAGAAAAACAAAATAAAAGAAGAAATAAACGGAAGGGAAGTTCTATGCAATCGCAAACAAGGATGACTCCACCACAGTAAACCTACTGATTTCTAGCAAACAAAAAGCATGATGGCTCCACTTAGATTGTTTTCTAGACCAGCTTCTAATCCTTCGAAAGGGAATTCGTTACAATCTGAGTAAACCTCTCTGGAATCAATCTGAGTTTAAATAAATTGAATAGAGGCGAGGGAAGCTGCAGGATCTTTGATACCCAAGGCCTCACCGCAATACAAGGCGGTGCAGTCACGCATTCAATTTACAGAAACCGTCATGAACTTCGAAGTATGCTTAAAGAGTAACCAATATTTTTCAAACGACTTTCCTACTAAGCTCGTTACCCTATAGGTCTCGTTCTATTCCAAATTTTAAAGCTTAGGTTCGCGTTTGGTAACGTTTTCCTAAGGCGGGCAAGAAGAGAACGGTGATGAAATCCGAATCCCTTATCTTGAATGGCCAGTTCTTGCCCTTTACTAGGAAAATAAAGCAGCCGTATTCAATTTCTCAACATATATGCAAACGAAGGAATACAGTAACTCGCTAACAAGGGATTCGCGAGTGTTTCGACAAACTTACCTCCCGTTCCAGACGGGGGATGAACCGTTGTTGTCGACTCGGGCCACGACTCCTATGTCATGAACGAACCCGAGGGGCCGAGGTGATATTGTAATCACCGTCCTTCTCTGCAAACAGTTGATATTTAATAATACCCTTCCGTAGGGTTTAAAAATAAAAATAAAAATAGAATGTCCAAGTCCAAAGTCCAAAATAAAGTGCAAAAGAAAAAGAAAATTACAAGAGTAGAGGAATCCTAATACAATAAAATAAACTTTTTTTTTTTTTTTTAATTTAAAATAAAAACTTCTTTCGCTTCCTTTCCTTCGCCTTTACAACAGCTACTCCGGCACCTGTTGAGCTCAAAAGAGGTAGTTAGGGTTTCAAAATTTTAAAGCAAAAGCAAAAATAAAAAAAATAACAAAAATAAGTGTAAAATTGACTGTGAATAGTTGCAGGAGATGAGAAATGAACTACACCACTACCGAGTCCCCGGCAACGGCGCCAAAAACTTGGTAGGCTCGGAAAGATACCTACTATTGTGTATACTCCAAGTGCACAGTGTCGACAAGCAACACAGGGCAAGCACAGGTCGAACCACAGAGACTTGGAGAGTGTAGAAGTTGATTCTAAATCCTGATTCAGAGAGTAACCAAAAGGGGTTTGATTTTGTCGATACGACGATATGATTTTCAAGTGACTGAAATAATAAAAGTAAAAGATGCAAATAACAAGATATGTAAACAATGATAATATGGATACTAGGGTATTCAAATCCACCAATAACCTATGATATGCATTCAACTTGTAATATTATTCTTGTCCTTATAGCAGATTCAAGTCTACCGTATAACTAAGGTGTTTCTCCAATGGATAATTTAATCACAACTAAAGTATTTCTCCAAAGCATTAATTGTCTAATTAAGCACAACTAATCTAAAGATCAATATTTGGTTAAGCATGAGTTGTAGCATAATCAACATAGAGATATTCTAACTACAATGGATACATGGCATACATTGTGAGAGCAAGATGTTGACAAACTTGGATTAAATTATATCTTTAAACAATTCTAAACTTTCAAGAACAAGATACAAGATATGAATACATACCAATGAGATTAGGGCTTCATCTAAACCCTAGTAAATGAAATTAGAACATGAAGAACATTACAACAAAATTGAAATTTGATAAACTAACATGAACAAGCTATTCTTGGATGGTTTTTCAACACAACAACCCTCTCTATTTATACACAAAATTCCCTCAAGCACTTGGATCCGAATTTTGGCACTCATCCACTCAACAAAACATGTTTTCTTAATTGATGGAATATATTTGGTTGTGGGAAACAAATTGGGAGTGATTGAGTGAGAGAATGGGGGTGAGGTGGATGTTTTGGAAAGAATCCAATGGGGGTGAGGTGGATGTTTTGGAAAGAATCCAATGGGGGTGAGGTGGAAATGGATTTGGGTCTTGGGTTTTGTATCATGGGTTTTGGATCATGGGTTGTTTAATCCCATGAATTTGTAAACAGGTTGCCACTGATGCGCGAGCGGGTTGCAACGCTTCCAACTTTCTTCTCTTTTGTCTTCTCAATTCTTCCAAGCTTTATTTAGTACTTAAAAACACAAAATTAATTAATACAAATATTTATTCTTGAAAATGGTAAAAATGCAGAATTTGGGATAATATATGACTTTGAAGCGCGAAAGATGAGTTAAGTGCCAATGAAAAGGTGTATGAATATGCAATATTTGGCACTCATCAATAACTCTGGTCGAGTACATTGTGCTAAGTACAATAATGAACCTATTTCACTTAGATATGTATATTCAGCTCCCAATACATCTTCGCCATCTTCCTTTGGAAGAAATGGATCTTTATGTACATCTAAAGTTCGACCAACCATGGGAGTGCTAGCAGGATGCACTTTTTCCATATTAAATTGCATGAGTATTTTTTGGACATATGTAGATTGGTGGATTAATATTCCACAAGCTCGATGTTCTAGTTCAAGTCCTAGACACATCCGAGTTTTCCCAAGATCTTTCATCTCAAATTCGGATTTCAAATAGCTTGCGGTTTCTCATATTTCATCAAGAGTACATACTATGTTCATGTCGTCGACATAGACAACTATAATTGCAAATCCGAAACTTGTTTTCTTTATAAATACACAGGGGAACAATTCATTATTTTTATATACCTTCTCAATCAAATAATCACTTAGACGGGTATACCACATCCGCCCGGATTGCTTTAATTCGTAAAGTGAGCGTTTCAATTGAATTGCAAACGCACTCCGTGGTTTAGAGTTACTTGATTTGGGCAATGGAAGTCCATCTGGCACTTGCATGAATATCTTTGTATCAAGATCCCCATAGAGATATGCGATAACCACATCCATAAGTCGTCCTTGTACTTTCAAACGTATGAAGGAGAATGCTTGAAAAAGACAACGATGTGATTCCCTTGACGGTTCTTGTGATCATACCACCTTGGGTATTCTTCATCAAATTCTCAAGGATGTGTGTAAGATTAATTCCAAGGTAAAATGCATTTAAGAACAATTACGTGTGATTGTTACTAAATTTCCCGGAATCAAGGAAGACATGGATACTGTTCAATCCTCTTGGATAGTTTCCAATGATGAAGATGATGAGTAAATTCTTTATCTCTTGTTAATTATTGTGGGAATGTTACTTATGCCCCTACTATCCATGGGTCATGCACAAACACCCTTATGGGTCTTTAATAATACCCCTGATGGCAGAATCGAAATTATGAATATTTTTAATTCCAGTTTTAACCTTTCCACCTTATACTTCAACTTCTTCTTCATTATTCACGACCAGTTTTATTTTTCTGCTCTGGGAAAAACTATTCTCCATCGCCACCACAACCAACGCCACCAACACCGCCATCATCTTCATCGCCGTCAATGCCACCAACACCACCATCATCTCCATCGCCGTCAACGCCACCAACACCACCATTATTATCGAGAGAGATCGAGTAGATCTGAATCTGCTGTTGACTGAATCGAGATTAAATGGAAGATGTTTTTGTTGATATTAGGGTTTGAGTTGATGTTGCAGTCGGAAGTGAGATGAAACTAAAGAAATCAGGGGAGATGAAGGTGCTTCCATCATTTTGCAGTAATGAAGAAGAAGATCGATGAAGTTGCAGGTCCTAGCTTAAAAACTAATGATTATGTTTTCAATTTTCAGATCTGGAAAATTGATGAGATGGTTTGAAGATTTTTAAAGATAGATCGATGTAGTCTATAATAGAAATCGATATGATGATTGGATCTAAAGGTGAACAAATCTATTCGGTATTTTCATTTAGTTGATTTCAAGTGTTTACTGTACTGATTTAGTTGATTACGAATCCCTAATATTGGATTTCATTTTTTTGCAGATTGATAATAGATTGTAATTAGTGCTGGAGGAGGTGGTGGCGGAGGTGGTGGCGGAGGTGTAGGTGGTGCTGGTAATTGGATGAATTGGTAAAATTTGGAAGTGATTCTGGGAAACATTAGAACTTACTGGACCAGTTTTTTCTGTGTTTGAAATTACTGCATCTTCTTGGTTGGATTAGTTCTGGATTTGTTTGATTGTAATTGGGGATAGAGGAGGTGGAATTGGTGAGGGTATGGATCTGGTTGACGTGTAAGTGGTGGGATGGGTGAAGTTGGTGGGATAGAGGGTGGGGGTGGAGTTGGAGGTGGTGCTGGTTGTGGAAGTGGAGCTGGAGGCGGTGTTGGTGGTGTATCTGGTGTTGTTGGTGGTGGAAGAGGAGTTGGAGGGGATGCTGGTGGAAGTGGACAACATGAGGCTCTTCTGTGGTGGTGGTGGAATTGGTATAGGTGGTGGATGAAAGGTGAAGGGAGGGCTGGTGGTGAAATCTGCAGAGGATTAGGTGGTGCACCAGAGAGTGGAATTATGGATTATGGCAGTGGATAGAGGACATGGTGATGTGGTGAATTTGTTGGAGGAGGTGGTTAAGGTTTTGGGCAGGCGGAGGTAATGGAGGTGGATCTAGTATGGTTCCAAGTTGGTGGAAGTGCAGGTTTTGGGGGGAAATTGAACTAACTAATTTGCTGTTTTTTCCTTTTAAATGAGAAATCATAATTGGTTGATCAGGTTTTTGCATTTTGAAAAGTGTGTTGTTTGCTGTAATCTTTGCAGAGGAATAAAATGGGTTCTTTTTTGGATTGGCAACAACACCGGCACATGTTGAAGACAAGCTTAATGAAGCTGCTTTACTGCAATTGAGTTGTTGTTGCAGGTAGAGTTTGCAGTAGCAGAGATGAAGGATATGTTGTTTTGTCTGGTGGTGGTTTGAATTGTTGGTTGGTGTTTGAGCTGTTATGAAGCAGAGATGAAGCTATTGTTCAGGTGGAATAGGTACTGAGATTACAGGGAAGCTTGAATGCATTGGTGGTGCCAAGCTTGGAGGTTGCAGGGAGGCTACTTTACTGCAACTTAGTTGGCTAAATTTCAGGTATACTCTCTCTTGATTCCATTATCGATTCAGTTAATTTTATTTTGCTTGAATAGTGTGATATTGAACTGTAGAAACATCGAAAATAGCTCCATTTCGATGGTGTGATATTCAACTTGACCAAGTTGCTTCTACTATTTGGAGACAACTTATGCTAGTTGCTTCCAACTTTGAAGACAACTTGACCAAGTTGCTTTCACTTTTTAGAGGCAACTTGTGCTAGTTGCTTCCAGATTGGAGGCAACTTGACCAAGTTGCTTTCACCTTTTGGAGGAAACTTGAGCTAGTTGCCTTCACTTTTGGAGGCAACTTGTGCTAGTTGCTTCCAGATTGGAGGCAACTTGAGCTAGTTGATTCCATTTCGGAAGCAACTTGGTTATGTTTTTGAGCTCGTTGACGAATTTGTGGTGCAATGGTAACACAAGGTTGTGTTGTTGATGCTCATGATTTAAAGTCAAGAGGATAGATGAATGCTTAGGAACTTGAGCATGAACTCAATATGTATCCAGGAAGTGAAAGCAGAACAAGAAGTTGTTACTGCTTGTGTGTTGTTGATGGTATTTGAGTAGGGGCATGGAAGTGACTGCAGTTATTGGCTCATGTTGCAAGTGTGCATAAACGGTTGTGGTCATGAAGTTGTTACAGGTAGAGTTGCAGTAGCAGAGATGGATGGTGTGGTGTTGTATGGTGGATTGTTTTAATTTTTGGTTGAACACTGATGGGGTGGCGAACCTGTGGTGCAATGGTAGCACAACTGACTATATGTCAGAAGATGTGTGTTCGATTCACACTAGGTTCACTTATTTGTGTATAATTTTTATTTTTTTTAGAGACAACTTGTGCAAGTTGCCTCCATATATGGAGACAACTTAGGCTAGTTGCTTTCACTTGTTGAAGACAACTTGAGCTAGTTGCTTTCACTTGTTGAAGATAACTTGAACTAGTTGCCTCCGATGTGGACACAACTTCAGCAAGTTGACTCCACATGGTGGTGGTGGTTGGCGGCGGCAATGGTGGTTGACGGTGGTGATGGTTGTTGGCGGCGGCGGAGGAAGTGGACAGTGGTGTTGGTTAGCGGCGACGGTGGTGGACAGTGGTGGTGGTTGGCGGCGGCGGTGGTGGACAATGGTGGTGGTGGTCGGTGGTGGTGGTCGGTAGTGGTGGTGGTGGTGGTGGTGGTGGTCGGTGGTGGTGGTAGGTGGTGGGAAGCGGTGGACAGTGGTGTTGGTTGGCGGTGGACAGTGGTGTGGGCATTAGAGATTTTTTTTTTTTTTGAATAGTGGTAATGGTGGTGGTTTTGTATATACACTATATAAAAGAGGGTATTTTAGTAATGTATTAGGCTTAGGGGTATTTGTATAAGTTGATAAGGGTATTTTAGAAGGGGCTCTATAATAAGGGTATTTAAATAATGTTCCCTTAATTATTTTGTCTAGGAAACTTCTTATGAGAATTTATTCTTGTGTTTTAAGAAGGATAAATAGCATTTGGAATAGAAATTATTGTGAGTATACATAGCTATTTCCAACGATTTTCATCTTGCAATATTTTTAGATTTATTTATTTAAATTCTAAAGTTTATTTGGAAGATGATTTTGCAATATTAATCTTTATGATTTTATATATTGCAACTTGTTATGGATATGTGTGCTTGCGTCCGTGAACTATGATTGTCCCATATATGTCAAAAGTTAATCTTATTATGTCATTATGCAAATACTGATGGAAGATAGGATGAACTTTCTATTGCAAAGATTAAGTCTATTATATGTCTTTATGCAAATACTGATGAAAAATAGAATGAATCTTTGAATATTCCGCAATATTGGTCTTTCCCTGATCCACTTTTATGTGAAAGTATTGTGTGGCTCTGTAAGTTCTCTTATGTTGAGCATTTCCGATTAAATAAATCATGGGTTCTCTTATAGTTAATTTAATTGAGTATTTTGGATACAAATTCATGTTTCATGTGATTTGTTAATGTCCAAAGAAATCCTTCTTTTCTTGTGAAAGTAATGGCGTTCTTGTACTCTTTCGGGAATGACATTTTATGGGGGAGAGTTCTTAATTGAACTTGCGCTTAATTGACAAATCTTTGTGGGGAGTGCGGCTGTGGAATATTGTAGGAGTTTTCTTGTATCTTTATAAACTCTTTGATGAATACACTAAGTTTCGACTATGTAAAATCATCGAAACAAAGTTGATATGTTATCTTTTAGTCATGAAGCATCTCTATGAGAATTTCATTATGATCCCACTAGTTTTTGTACTTTTGCCAATTTATATTGACAAAAAAGGAGATAATTAGTGTGTAGTTCACACTACAAATACATATGGTTTACTAATCATTATGTAAGGGGGAGTGGCTTTCATGTGAGATGAAGTATTGACTAAGGGGAGTGATACTGAAAAAGCGGGGGTCTAACAACCTCACCCAATATTTCGATTAGCAATCTGTATGGAAAACTCCGAGTTGTTTTCTAGAGAATCAACTAGACAGTTAGACTCAATCAATAGAAAATACTCAAGGAGTTATTATCTCAATCTCTCAATTTGATTTACTCAAGCAAATGTGATTTGCGAGTCTAATCAAAGAGAGATTACTTGGATGGTACCAAAGACCAATATCCAAGTGTCAATCAATTTAAATCAACAACCAATAAGGTCGGATATTCTAATTGATTGAACAACACACAACCTGTATTATTTCAATTATATAACAAAATATAATGCGGAAAAGAAATAACACAGACACCATAATTTTGTTAACGAGGAAACCGCAAATGCAGAAAAATCCCGGGACCTAGTCCAGATTAAACATACATTGTATTAAGCCGCTACATACACTAGCCTACTCCAAATTAACTTCGATCTGGACTGTAGTTGAACCCCAATCAATCTCACACTGATCCAAGGTACAATTATTCTCCTACGCCTCTGATCCCAGTAGGATACTGCGCACTTGATTCCCTTAGCTGATCTCACCCACAACCAAGAGTTGCTACGACCCAAAGTTGAAGACTTTAGCAAACAAATCTGTCTCACACAAAAAAGTCTACAAGATAGATAAATTCATCTTCCACGAATAAACCTATGAGTTTTGTTCCATCTTTTGATAAATCAAGGTGAACAGAAACAAATCAATAAAACCAGAGTTATATTCCCGAAAAACAGCTTAGTTTTATCAATCACCTCACAATAGTCTAAATCGACGCAGCGAAAAAAGATATTGTGGAATCACAAACGATGAGACGAAGATGTTTGTGATTACTTTTATATCTTGCCTATCGGAGATAGAAATCTCAAAATAATTATTACAATTGTACTCGTACGATAGAAACAACAATATCAGATAACACAACTACAAGAAAAGTGGTATCGGTCTGGCTTCACAATCCCAATGAAGTCTTTAAGTCGTTAACCTGGTTTTAGAAGAAGAAAACCAAAGGTTAAAGGAGAATCGACTCTAGCTTGGAAAACTAGTATCACACAGAAATGTGTGGGGATTAGGTTTCCCAGTTGCTAGAGTTCTCCCTTATATAGTCTTTCAAATCATGGTTTGCAATCAATGTTAGCTTAGTAACAAAGAATTCAATATTCACCGTTAGATGAAAACATGATTATATACAAGCTAATATCTTTCAACCGTTAGATTGAAAACTTAACTTGCCATACATACATGTACTTGACGATTTTGGGTTTGTGTAACCATACCTAAATGTGTACAATAGTTGGTTCAATATTAGTCAACCAAATGGTTATCCACATGATAACTTTCATATCAACCATATTCTTCTTCACCATAACTAGTCCAAATGACTCAAATGAACTAGTTAGAGAGTTGTTCAATTGCTATGAGATCTTATGTACTACACAAGATACAATTGAACCAAAAACGATGTGATTCACTCGAATCGATTCATGAACAATAAAGGCACGGTTTGCAATAGCATTCCTTAGATAATTTAAATAAGTTCACGAACATCGTTTTTAGACATAACCACTAAAGTTCGCGGACTGGGTTCACGTCCTCAAGGAACCTGTTGGAGTTCACAAACTCCAGCAAAAATTCTCGGGTTCGAGAACTTCCGTCAGTTCGCGGACTGAAACCGAGCTACAACTCTAGCAGAAATTCTCGGGTTCGAGAACTACACACGTTCGCAGACTGAGTTGACTGCTCAAGTTCCGGTTTTCACTTGATCAACAAAGTTCACAAACTTCGGTATAAGTGTTAAGGACTTATACATATATGTGTTACCACAACAATGTTTATATCCCCAGTGGTTATATTATCTAAACTCTCATTTCAATCATTGAAACATTCTCAAAGGACGTCATATAGTTGTTATTCACAAACTAGTTTTCGTTAGAGCAATTTCTAAAGTGATTGAAACATAACATGACTTTCGTTACTAGGCAAAGATGAACTGGGCTAAAGCGAAAGATTTACCAACACACATTTCGAGAAATAAATAAGCGAGATATACTCAGCTCGAAATGTCACATGTGTATATCTTTAGTCTATATAGTAAAACGACTTTTGTCTTAAGATAGGAGATAGAGTAGATAGACTTTTGAGTGATAGATAAGTTCAAGTCTCCACATACCTTTAAGTCGATGAAGATCCATTGGTTCCATGAGTAGTCCTTCGTCTTGTATGATGATTTCCCTGGAATTATTGAGCTCAACTACACTTTCTATCCTAGTCCGAGACCTTACCTATAGTAGACTAGAAATCAAGACTTTATAGTTTTTATCACTAACATTGACAAACATTCTTGATATAGCAACGCATGCGAGTTCAACCAAGCAATACTCTAAAAGATACATATCACCATAGTATTGTTGTCAAAGTTGTGATACAATTAGACTTTGATGCTATGTAATAATACTATGACACTGTAAATAATGATTGAGAGCTATTATTTTCTCATTGTTATAGCTACAGATCTTCAATAACTATGATGCTTAGTTGAACACATTCAGAATCACTGGAGTACTTGGAAGTAACGAAGATTTCGAGTAATGTTGAAGAACCAAGGAAATCAAGCATTTGGATGAGAAGCTACAAAGTTTATTTATTTTGTAATCCATATGTATTGATAGTTTTGTCACTAAAATTGACAAAAGGGGAGATTGTTAGAGCATTTCTCGGTCGAACTTGCAAGTGTTGCTATCTCAAGCATGTTGCCAAGTTTAGTTGCCAAAAATATAAGTCTTGATTTCTAATCTACTTATAGCTAAGTCTCGGATTAGGATAGAAAGTGAGCATTAGGCTTCACGGCATTCTTCAACTGAAGACGAATAAATACTAAGGGGAGCTTGTAGAACTTCATCAACAAAAGGTATATGGAAACTTGAACTCATCTATCACTCAAAAGTCTATGTACTATATATCTTAATTGAGACAAAAGTTATATATCTATATAGACTTCGATTATACACATTTGATATTTCGTGCTGAGTTTAACTCGCTTACATATTTCGCTTTAACCAAGTTCATCCTATATTCTTGACGAAAGTCAAAAGATGATCATGTGAAAATCTCCTTGTAACATCTTACATGATTTGTGTGAGACAGTCATTTGATGTAGACTTGGAATGTTTCGTATTGATCATTCGATCACTTGAAAATTGCTTTGAAACTAATAGTTTGTGTGAGACATCTATTGTCTTCTTCTAAGAATGTTTCAATAATTGAAATGGGAGTTTAGAACATTTAACCATAATTGGATTATGAGCATAGTATGCGTACTTGCATATGTGTTGATCCAAGACCTGAATGTAGTATGATACCCGTATGCATACTGGCGAGGTTAGGTAAAGTCCGGGAGCTAGAGTATGCATACATGTACGCGTACTGGCGAAGTCGGTTGAAGTCCGGGTACTATAGTATGCGTACCTGTACGCATACCGATTCAAATGAAGCTTGGAAGTGTATGAAAGTATGCGTACCCGTTTGCATACTAGCGAATACAGTCCAAGTTCGACTACTTAGGTATGCGTACCTGTTTGCATACTTGAGTATGTTATGTTCTAAAATCGGTTTGCTCATGAACTAATGCATTTATATAATAAGGAATGCAATCTTTTGCAAAACGTGGCTATATTTTTCATGAATTGATTCGAGTGAATCAAAATCGATTTTGCTTCAATTGTGTCTTGTATAATTTTATGAGAATATAAACAATTGAACAACTCTATAACTAGTTTCATTTGAGTCATTTGAACTAGTTATGGCTAAGATGAATATGGTTGATATGAAAGTGTTCATATGTCTAACTTCGGTTAACTATTGTTGAGCCAACAAAGGTGTACACGTTTCGGTACGGTTACTCATATCTAAATGAAGTCACTTTTCATTTGTATGTAACAAGCTAAGTTCGATCTAACAGTTGAAAGATATTAGCTTGAGTCTAATCAGGTTTTCATAAAACAGTGAATATTGATTGCAAACCCTGATTTGAAGATTGAAATGCTTTATTACCAGGGTAACATTGAATGCTTTATTACCAGGGTAACATTGATTGCAAACCCTGATTTGAAGATTGAAAAAGCGGGGGTCTAACAACCACACCCAATATTTCGTTTGGCAATCTGTATGGAACAAACTTCAATATAATCTCAAGAATAAAAAACTCAATTGAGAAATGATGTTAAAGAGATTTATCTCCTTCTCAACACAATCAATAGTTAAACAGAAGCAAGTCCGTAAACCTGATTTTAGTGTGAGGTTTCTTGAAACAAGCTTTTGTGTTAATCACAACCTATTCAATATCTACCGTGTATAAACCTCTTTAAGCAACAATCACTATAGGAATATTTCAACACGGTGTCCACTTGAAACAGGGTTAGTCCGGACTGGTCTAACAATGTGAAAATAACAAAAATAATTGTTCAAGATCAATCAAGTCTTATCCAACAAACAAGGTCGGATTTAACAATTATGATTGATTAACGTACAACCTGTATTATTTCAATTATATAAATAAAATATAATGTGGAAAAAAAAAACACAGACACCAGAAATTTTGTTAACGAGGAAACCGCAAATGCAGAAAAATCCCGGGAACTAGTCCAGAATAAACACATACTGATTATAAGTTGTTACACCGATTTCCTACTACCTATTCAGACTAGATGTAATAACTCCTTC
Source organism: Papaver bracteatum (assembly GCA_023529315.1). Classification (NCBI taxonomy): domain Eukaryota; kingdom Viridiplantae; phylum Streptophyta; class Magnoliopsida; order Ranunculales; family Papaveraceae; genus Papaver; species Papaver bracteatum. The sequence continues at coordinate 875,213 of JAJJWX010000127.1, forward strand.
AACACAAATAGAATGCCTAGCAAAAAACCTATTATCTTTAGGAATTCTTCTCGTTAATCTTCTAGCAGAACCCAAGGCTCTCTTTAGAAGATACAACAACACTATTTTGTTTGTACATTACACCGGTTTGATTTCCCTTTAGATGTGAATCAAGGTTTTGGAAATCTTGTGTTTATTTTGATAAAAACAATTACTAGGTAAAAGTAATATCAAAACAAACTTGTAGATTAGGGATTATTATGCTCTTCAAAATAGGAAGAGAAACCTAATAACTCTACAACAAGAATAAATAGAATAAATCTAGAGATATCTTGTTTAAAACTTCTCAAGGATTTTTACGAGATGCCTCAATAGAAGTTTTTATTTCTAGTCTCCGATTTTGACTAACAAGTGTTGGTATACGATAGGAAACTGAAATCTATCAAAACCTAGGGTTTATGATCAACAACTCTTGAATGGTTTTATATCATAAGATAAACCCTTAGAATAGACAAGAGGTGAAAAACCTAGATTACAAGTTATATAATCAATCACGAAGATTTTATCCAACTTGGCTTTGTGATCCCCAATACAAAGACTTTTATCTCACTCTTGTTCACGAAGAACATGAGACGTGGAAAACAACCTGCAGAGCTTACGCCAATTTTCCAAAGGGGATGAAAAACTTGTAAAATCACGAACTCAATATTTATAGTGAAACATAGCTTGAAAACTAAGAAAAGCTATTTTCCTTTTTCAAGACTCTCCTAATTTTGGGAGTCTTTCCTAAGTTACAACTCTTGCCAAAATAATTAATTAGCAAATATTGTATTTATGTGAATAAATCACAAATTAAATTAGGAAGGAATCACAAACACTTTAATATGGTAATCAAAGATGTTTGGAGTAATAGCTAACTTGCCTAGATAAGGAAACATCACCAATTTGACCAAAAATGCCTTTTAGTCAGGTAATTGGGCCCAAGTCCGCGAACTGTTACAAACAGTCCATGGATTGTTTCCTACTAACGAACTGTAACAATTACAGCAACACTTATAATTTTTACTTTAATAAATCACTCATAACTTCATCGTTATAACTCGGAATTGAGTGATTCTTGGCTCGTTGAATTCGCAAGATCATTCACTATAACATGAGATCCTCTATAGGGATAAAGGTTATTGACACCAAGGTCATGAATCAAATAACCTCAAGTATATATACATAAATGTACATTTACCATCATTGGAAATGTTCCATAGAGTGAGTATTTATCTCGATAGATTAGAAAGGTAAAATTGAACAAGAATCCAAATGAAATTAATCACATACCTTTGTTGATGAAGTAATTGTTGATGTCATCTTGTAGTCTTCAATCTTCAATCTTCATCTTTTGAGGATAGCTTCGATTCAACTTCTTAGACCTAATCTAGTCCGAAACTATCTTTAGTATGCTAAATCAAGAATGCATTTTGGCACCTAAAATTGACAACTAACTTGACTTACCAACGCTAGTGGATTCAACCGAGCAGTGCTCTAACAAATATTATATAAGGGAAAAACTTTAGCAACTGGGAAACCTAATCCCCACACCTCATGTGAGCTACTAGTTGCGACTAGAGTCGATTCTCCTTTAACATTATGTTTCTTCTCGAGACCATGTTGGTTAATGACTTGAAGACTTCATTGGGATTGTGAAGCCAGACCAGTACTAGTTTCTCGTAGTTGTGTGATTTGATCTTACTGATTCGATCGTGTTGAGTACAATCATAACGATTGGCTTGAGATTAATATCTCCGATAAGCAAGATATAAAAGTAGTCACAAACATATTCGTCTCATCGTTTGTGATTCCACAATATCTTATTTCGCTGCGTCAATTAAGATTATTGTGAGGTGATTAATAATACTAGGATGTTCTTCGGGAATATAAGTCTGGGTTATCAATTGGTTCTTGTTCACATTAATTTATCAAAAGACGGAACAAAACTTGTAGGTATTGAAAATGCGGGGGTCTAACAGCCTCACCCAATATTTCGATTAGAAATCTGTATGGACAACTCCGAGTTGTTTTCTAGAGAATCAACTAGACAGTTAGACTCAATCAATAGAAAATACTCAAGGAGTTACTATCTCAATCTCTCGATTTTATTTACTCAAGCAAATATGATTCGCGAGTCTAATCAAAGAGAGATAACTTGGATGGTACCAAAGACCAATATCCAAGTGTCAATCGATTTAAACCAACAACCAATAAGGTCGGATATTCTAATCGATTGAACAATACAGAACCTGTATTATTTCAATTATATAACAAAATATAATGCAGAATAGAAATAACACAGACACCAGAATTTTGTTAACGAGGAAACCGCAAATGTAGAAAAACCTCGGGACCTAGTCCAGATTAAACATACACTGTATTAATCCACTACAGACACTAGCCTACTCCAAATTAACTTCGGTCTGGACTGTAGTTGAACCCCAACCAATCTCACACTGATCCAAGGTAGAGTTATGCTCCTACTCCTCTGATACCAGAAGGATACTGCGCACTTGATTCCCTTATCTTATCTCACCCACAACCAAGAGTTGCTATGACCCAAAGTCGAAGACTTTAATAAACAAATCTGTCTCACATAGAAAAGTCTACAGGTAATAGATAAATTCGTATCCCATGAATAAACCTACAAGTTTTGTTCCGTCTTTTGATAAATCAAGGTGAACAGGAACCAATCGATAAAACAAACATATATTCCCGAAGAACATCTCAGTTTCATCAATCACCTCACAATAAACTTAATCGACGCAGCGAAGAAGATTATTGAGGAATCACAAACAATAAGACGAAGATGTTTGTGACTATTTTTATCTTGCCTATTGGAGATAGAAATCTGAAGCCAATTATTACAATTGTACTCGTACGATAGAAACAACAAGATCAAATCATATAACTACAAGAAAAGTAGTATCGGTCTGGCTTCACAATCCCAATGAAGTCTTTAAGTCGTTAATCTGGTTTTATAAGAAGAAAACCAAAGGTTAAAGGAGAATCGACTCTAGCTTTAGCAAACTAGTATCACACAGAATGTGTGGGGATTAGGTTTTCCAGTTGCTAGAGTTCTCCCTTATATAGTATTTCAAATCAGGGTTTGCAATCAATGTTAGCTTGCTAACAAAGCATTCATTATTCGCCGTTAGATGAAAACCTGATTAGATACAAGCTAATATCTCTCAACCATTAGATCGAATACTTAGCTTGCCATACACACATGTACTTGAAGTTTTGAGTTCGTGTAATTGTACCAAAACGTGTACAATGGTTGGTTCAATATTAATCAACCAAATGGTTAGCCAAATGATAACTTTCATATCAACCATATTCTTCTTCACCATAACTAGTCCAAATGACTCAAATGAACTAGTTAGAGAATTGTTCAATTGCTATGAGATCTCAAGTATTACAAGAGACACAATTGAATCAAAAACAATGTGATTCACTCGAATCATTTCATGAACTATAAATACACGGTTTGCAAAAGCATTCCTTAGTAATTTAAGATAAGTTCATGAATAACGTTTTCAGACATAACCTATTGAGTTTGCATACTGAGTTCGCAGACTCAAGCTAACCGGTTTAAGGTAATAAACTCCAGCAGAATTTCTCGGGATGAGAACTTTCGTCAGTTCGCGGACTGAACTTGAGCTTCAACTTCAGCAGAATTTCTCGGGTTCGAGAACTTACGCCAGTTCGCGGACTGAGTTGTTGCTCACGTTCCGGTTACACTTGATGAACAAATTTCACAAACTTCGGTTCAGGTGTTAAGGACTTATACATATATGTGTTGCCACAACAATGGTTATATAGTCTAAACTCTCATTTCAATCATTGAAACATTCTCAGAGGGCGTTATATAGTTGTTATTCACAAACTATTTTTCTTCAGAGCGATTTCCAAAGTGATTGAAACATAACATGACTTTCGTCACTAGGCAAAGATGAACTTGGATAAAGCGAAATCTTTACCAACACCCATTTCGAGTAATAGATAAGTGAGACATACTCAGATCGAAATGTCACATGTGCATATTCTTAGTCTATATAGTAAAATGACTTTTGTCTCAAGATAGGAGATAGAATAGATAGACTTTTGAGTGATAGATAAGTTCAAGTATCCACATACCTTTTAGTCAATGAAGATCCACTGGTTCCTTGAGTAGTCCTTCCTCTTGTATGATGATATCCATGGAGTTCTTGAGCTCAACTACACTTTATATCCTAGTCTGAGACCTTAGCTATAGTAGACTAGAAATCAAGACCGAGCAGTGCTCTAACAAGTATTTATTTGGGATACATATTTATCTATTATCGTGGAGTTTCCTGTGTGATACAATTTTTTTAATTAAAGTCTTTGACTTTGGGTCGTAGAAAATCTTAGTTGTGGGTTAAATCAGCTAAGGGAATCAAGTGCATGGTATCATACTGGTATCAGAGACGTAAGGAGCGCAATTGTACCTTGGATCAGTATGAGATTGATTGGGGTTTAACTACAGTCCAGACCGAAGTTAGTTTGTAGTATGCTAGTGTCTGTAGCGGCTTAATACAGTGTGTGTGTGTTCAATCTGGACTAGGTCCCGGGGTTTTTCTGCATCTACGGTTTCCTAGTTAACAAAATTCTAGTGTCTATGTTATTTCTTTTCCGCATTATATTTTGTTATATAATTGAAATATCACAGGTTGTGCATTAAGATTAATCAATTAGAATATCCGACCTTTGGTTGTTGATTTACATTGATTGACACTTGAACATTGGTCTTTGGTACCGTTCAAGTTATTTCACATAATAATCAGGCTCACGGATTTCTATCTGTTCGATTTGCTAATTACATTATGAAATAGAGATAATAAAACTCTTTGATACACTTTATTAAGATTGAGTCTAGTTGATTCTCTTGAAAGTATGTTGGAGTTAGACCCCCGCTTTTTCACTTGATCAACTCGACCACCTTTACAAAGAGTATCTATAATCGAACAATATGAAACAAAAGTTGGGATGCAGTTCCATTTTACCATGTTATTTTTAAGATGAAGAGCACGACCCACTTCACCAATTCTACAGAGCCCATGTATAAGAGTATTACAGGTAACAGAAGTAGGTTGAATACATGTCTAAGTCATTTTAGTAAACACTTGGAAGGCTGGTTCAATCTCATCCCTAATACATAAGCCTTTAATCATTATATTGATAGTGATAACAGTAGGATGATAACCTCTCTTAATAATCTCTCCAAGCACACAAAACCCACGATTCAGTTGGTCTAATTGACAGAAGCATGTATGCGTGTCGTAACCACAACAAATTTATTAATATTTTACTACCTAATTAACAAGTAATATAGGGTAGTCAAGATCGATCCCACGAGGAGCAAGAGATTATAGTTGTCTTATAATGTCACAAAAAGGGGGGTATTGGTTCAAGATTTTAAAAGCAAAAGAAATAAACAAAGTAATTAAAAGTGTAAGTTGAATTCAATAAGAGAGAATAGATCAAGGAATCCTTCTTCGCTGCAAAACAATGATTAAAGTTATGTTCTTTTCCACTTTTTATTAGTCATAGATTATCACCAACCGTAGGATAGCAGGTTCGCTTAGCTAACCCCAAAATTCCTTTTTTCACCGAGTAACAAGTCCGCTTAGTTATCAGATTTTATTCAAAAGAACCACCTTGAGGTTCGCTTACAAGATGTAATTCCCCGAACGCATTAAGATTTATGAACTTAGGTTTAGTACTAGTAGTTAGACTCGGTTCGCTTGGTCCACTTTCTAGCGTTATTTTCACACACAATTGCTCCACGGAATCCCTCCGCAAGGTCTTGTGTTTTCTACTTGTGTAAAAAGTCAAGAAACTATTACGTATTCCCTAACTTTCACTAGCTTTAGATTAAATTAACAAATCAATTTAGCGTGCACTCCAAACAACCTATCAATCAATCATAAACTTTAATATTAGTAAAAAAAAACAATAATCATATGAAAAACTTCAAAGTATAATTGAAACAAAAACTCAAATCATATGTTAAGAACTAGGAATTCATCCTCAATCAATAAGAAATTTAGCTACTCATAATTTGGAGTTCACACAATAATAATAATAACAAAGGAAGAAAGAAAAACTTATTGAAAAGATGATGGTTGCTCCTTCCTCCAATCCTTATGCACTTTAACTCCTTCTCCAAAGTAGATGTGTGTGTAAAAGTTGTAGAGAACTCCTCTATTTATAGGCTTCAATACTCTCCATATCTTTGTAAGAAAAGAATCCACATTCCATAAGAGCACCACTTTCCCAATTTGAGCCATATTCCAATTTCTAGTCCAATTCTCCAAAACTTCCAAGTTTTTATCCAATTCCCAATTCTAAGTCTTCACACACATGAGAGAAGTCCACACAAAATTCTGTAATTTTTGCTCACCGGAAAATTGGGTTTTTGGTCGGAAGTTGGCCGGAATTCGTCCCCGCCGGCCACCTGAAAATTCTCTCAGTCGACGGAATATTCCGTCAGTCCACCGTTAGGACTAACGGTCAAACAGGTCAGCCGTCAGTCAGCGGGTCAAAGCAGATTCAGCTCAATCAGCTGTCTTAATCAGAGCTTAGTCGGCTGAGTCACTGGCTCGGATCGGCTCTTCGAACTCGTTCTGGATCGGTCATCGGAATCGTCTGGATCGGTCACCGCCGGTACGGAGTCAACTCGCCGGAATGGAAAACCGACCGAGTTTCAGCTGTTTACAGGGCATTTCCGACCAATTTTTCAGGCCATTCTCTTCACCTGTAACACACCTAAGCATACATCTAATCAATTTCATTCATTCACTCAACAACACAGAGCTTCTAATCTTTCACTAGCTCCAACCCATTCACAGAATAATACCCACAGCAACTCAAGCACCACCATCTCTATTTTTTCTTCGATTCAGTACAACCATACAAAACCCATTCTGCAATCAGTAACAGAATCGTATTTTCTTCTTTTGATTTTAACAGCAACAAACCCTAGCCTCAATTTCTCCGATCTTCAACACCATCTATGCTTCTATAACAACAACAACCACCACCAGATTTCATCAATTCTTCTCAGACATTTGTAGCAACCAAGTTCCACCATCTTCTTTTCTGCTTAAAACTTGACCGAAACCCATTTTAATTCTCGATCTAATTTTTCTATGGGTCTTAATCTCTCGACAATAGCAGCAACATAAATTGCTTCTCAACAATAGCATCGTCTTGACTGTTTCTTCTCAACACCATTAACAGCTCTCTAAGCTTCTTCTCTCAATTTGACAGCTTATCTCGATCTTTTGGTTATTGATTTTAACAGCAGCAGCTGCTCTCAGTTTCATCCCCAAATGATTTGGGGAAGAAATGCCTCTTCGACTTAGGGTTAGGGTATTAAAATTGGGTCTGTATGGTACACCCCAGGGATAACAACCACCCCCAGACTGGGGTGCTTAATAATAGGTGGTCGTCTGATAGGGGCTAACCAAGTTGGTTGTCCCTTAACCTCAGCTGTCCTTTGTTTAGTACTCCTCCAATTAGAGTTTCCCCTTAACATTATCTGGGCTCCAGATAGTGTTCTCCCCTGAAATGATAGATTCGCCCTTTTTGCTCAATTTTGGTGATTTCTCCTTCTTTTCGTCTGTGCGACTCCAGAGTACCTAATAGCTCAAAAACACACTTAAAATACATAATTTACAAGAAAAATAGCAAAGAAAGCATAAACTACTAGATAGTTAATTAGGTGTATTCTACACCTATCAAATTCCCCCACACTTAAACTTTGCTAGTCCTCGAGCAAATCAAACCAAAACTTACAACTTCAAAGCGTTCTAGCGTCCCAAGCATCCAAAGAGTTATGAGGACATAGAGTTTTTGCATGCTAGTAATGAGAAGTTAGAAATACTAAAGAACATATTCTCATTCTTAAATGTTGAGTGAGAAATAACCACACCATAATGAGAGAACACGTGTTTGAGAAACGATCAATAAGCATCTCGCATCGACTTCTGCCTCACCAAAAAGGATTTTATGATAATTGCACTCAAAAAGACGGCTTTTTTTATGGGTCTCACATGTGTGCAGGTAGGAATGAAGAGAGAATTCCTGCAACACGTTGAATGGTAGGAAGGATAACTTCCGAAATTTTGAAAAACCCACATCTTTTAACATTTTGAAAAACCATTTTTCTAATGATCTCTAAGAAAGGAAATCAACCACTTATATCGAGGATGAGATAACTTACTTACCTTCACATCCGATTGCCAATTATGATAACACCACTCTCACGGAATCCAAAAGAAACGTCTTCCGCTCCTTGTCTTCATCTTCTTGGTCTTCGGCTTCAACTATTGATGATAAACTTTCGAACTTCATAAATCCTTGACAATTTGTAACCTTTTTTCTTAAAATCCTTGTCGCTTGAAACTTCCTTATAGATTTTCCTTCCCCACGGCTTATTCAAAACAAAACAATAATAGATATTTCTCTTGTCTTATATTTTTCAAATTTTTTTTTTTTTTCATTTTTTTTTCTTAGACAAGAGAAACAAAATACAAATCAAAGTGAAAAATAAAACAACCATGGTCATGGAAAAGTACTTTACCGCTTGATTCTTCACAACTTGTATCGTCTTGAAATCATAAAATTCAATAATTTTCACCTTTTACTTTTTTTCGCTCTTGTAAATAAGTCTTAAACTAGTATGTAAAAATCTGCTCATTGTATGTTGCTTTACTTGAATATGAAATTTGCTCTTTTCTTGTCCCATTGTTGCTTGCAAACCTTGATGCTTTTCAACTTCCCTTGTAGATTTTTATGTCGCTCCCTTGTTGTTGATGATTGTGGTGTTTCTATGGACCCGTTGTTGAGAGAATGGTGCTAACTGCAAATCGAACTACAAGAAGGAGGCTTTCATCCATAGACGTCACCCTCATGATTGACAAAAATCAGCACTCAAGAGATCAAAATAGTGCTAAAAATTGGTGTGAAATTGGGTAGCTCACCATTCTACCCGGAATTAACGTACGGTGACACACACTCAAAAGAAGCTCTTTAGTCAAGGAAGAATTTTTGGTCGGTGCCTTGGTTGATATGAAAATGGGTAGTCTCCACTAATGATTGATCAGCAACTCTAATAACGTACTTCTCCCTGCACCAAATTTGCATCACCGGCATGATTAAATCCATTATTTAACACTCTAACAAGCAAGAAATCGAACGTAGTCCCCTAACATTTCCAAGGGAAAGATCGTATACCGACGCCGTTGTTAGAAATTAGCAGGGGAGGCTACTACCCAGCCTCTCCGCCCAATGGAATGTTACAACAACGAAGAGCCGCAAGAGGAGGTATTGGACGCTCCACGATAACTGCAGGATGACACCAACTCCACGACCGACAAACTTGAAGTTATTAATATCGGGAGTGAGGAATTCCCCAGGCCTATCTCTATCAGCTCAATCTTGTCCACAGATGAACGCACGAAACTTGTGAAACTTCTCAAGGAATACCAAGACATATTCGCTTGGACGTATAAAGAAATGCCCGGTTTAGATGAAAAATTGGTCACCCATCACCTACATGTCATACCTGGATCCAAGCCGGTCAAACAATCTCCGAGACAATTCAGGCACGATACAGAAGCTTCTAGCCGGTGGCTTTATTAAACCCATTCATCACCCAACCTGGTTGGCTAATGTGGTTCCAGTAAAAAAAATGGGCAGATCAGATGCTGCGTGGATTTCAGAGATTTGAATAGATGTTGCCCCAAAGATGATTTTCCTCTACCTAAAATCGACATGTTAGTGGATGCAACCAGTGGGCACGGCATGTTCTCTTTCATGGACGGATACAGCGGGTACAATCAGATAAGAATGTACGAGCATGGTGCAAGTAAGAAAACTTTTCGAATTCCTCTCGGAAATTTTTATTATACAGTAATGCCATTTAGTTTGAAGAACGCCGGTGTGACCTATCAACGTGTTATGATGGCAATCTTCCATGATATGATGCACAAGCAAGTTGAATACTACGTGGATGATATAGTAGTCAAATCGAGGGCTCGATCGGATCACGCAGGAGTCCTAAGGCAAGCGTTCGAAAGGTGTCGTGAGTACAAATTGAAGATGAATCCATTGAAATGCACCTTCGGTATTTCTTCAGGAAAATTTATGGGATCCTAGGTAACCGCTAAGGGAATTGAGGTAGATCCATCCAAGACTCAAGCCATCCTCACGATGCTGCCTCCACGAACTGTGAAGGAACTCCAAAGCTTCATGGGAAAGGTGAAATACATTCGGCGTTTTATACCCGGCTTGGCCCAGCTCGTTGCTTCATTCACTCCCTTGATGAAGAAGGGAGCAAGCTTTATCTGGACCGCAGTACAACAAGAAGCATTTCAGAAGATTCAACGGATGTTGTCGTCTCCAGTGGTCATGAAGTCCCATGTCTAAGGGAGACTGATGTATCTCTACATAGCCTTCAGCGATACTGCCGTAGGGGCCTTGCTTGCATAGGAGGATGATGAAGGAGTTGAACATCCCATATACTATTTCAATCGAGTACTAAGAGATGCTGAGCTCAGATATCCCAAAGAGGAGAAAGCATGTCTAGCCCTGATTCATTCCATTCAGATATTACCTGCTGTCCAGCAAGGCAGTACTCATATCTAAATCCGACCCTGCGAGGTTTTTACTTTCAAAGACGGTCTTGGTGGGAAGGGCGGCCAAGTGGCTTCTCCAAATGTCGGAGCTAGACATAACATGCACGTCACCGAGAGTTATCAAAGGACAAGATGTTGCTGATTTACTGGCAGCGTTCCCTGGAGAAGGCACTACTGCATTACACGAGTATCTTCCCGGAGAATTTCCAGAGATCTCCGTTGTCGAAAAAGAGGCATTGAGACTGTATTTCGATGGCTCTGCCACTCCTAGCAATAACACTGGAGGAGCAGGCGTGGTCCTAGTATCTCCAACTGGCGAAGTATTTTCACACTCTTTCAAGTTGGAATTTCAATGCACCAACAACTCAGCGGAGTATGAAGCATTTCTCATAGGACTGTCAATAGCCAAGCAAGCAGGGGCCACTCGCCTAGAGATAAGAGGTGACTCTAAATTACTGGTTAATCAGATGAATGGAGTATATGCATTGAAGGAAGCAACACTTGCCCCGTACCGATCAGAAGCACAAAGGTGTTGAACTACTTTGCAGATGCAACCATAACCCATGTTGGTTGCAGCAACAACAAACATGCCGATTGTTTAGCCACACCGGCGTCCAAATTGCAGTTCGAAGGTTTGGAAGAGAATCTAATGGTAAGAAGGAGGACGGTGGAATCAACATGGCTCTCACAACGTGAAGACATTGGGACATGTGATTGGCGAAATCCTACCATTTAAGAACTCAACAGCTCACTTTCTCAAGGAAAGGTTAGTCTCAAAACTCTGCAGAGATATTTAATGCTTCATGGTATGCTATATCATCGAAATCCGGATGGTTCCCTATCGAGATGTCACGGAGATGAAAAGGCGTAGCTACAGCTTAACCGCGTTCATACTGAAACCTGTGGACAAATGTTGGTGGTAATGCTCTACCATCGTCTTCAACGCCTGGGCTATTATTGGCCAGAAATGGAAGTTCAATCTCATTTACTCATGTAGTCTTTCACCAATTGCCAAGTGCCACCACACCAACTGGAGGTCCTCAACGTAAGGGATGATGTCAAGGTGAAACAAAAGGTGAAGCGATTCATATTTCATGAGGGGATCCTATATCGTAAAAGTTTTGGAGGCGATCTATTACGGTTTCTGGCTAAGGAAGAGGTTTCGAATATGTTGAAAGGAATGCACGAAGGGGAACATCAAGGGAAGAGGAAACTATTTCTCCAGATACATGAGAAGTATTATTGGCCGACCATGGAAGATGATGCAGCTTCATTCGTGCAACACTGTCACGAGTGTCAAGTTCACGGGAACCTCGTTCACGCACCTTCCACTCCTTTACACTCGATAAGTAGTCCATGGCCCTTTTATAGCTGGGGACTTGATATTATTGGGATGATTAATCCGTCATCGTCGAAGCAGCATGAGTATATCATAACTGCGATGGAGTATTTTACTAAGTGGGTTGAAGCCATCCCTCTACGAGGAACTATAGGAGTAACAATTGCCGCCTTCATCAAAGAATACATCATTTGTCGGTTTGGTGTACCCAAGCACATCATCACGGATAATGGCACTCCCTTTCAAATAAACATGTACGGGAGCTGCTTGAAGAATATGGAATTAAACAGGTCTTCTCCACCATCTACTATCCTCAAGGAAACGAACAAGCTGAGAGCACCAACAAGACACTGATCCGGATTCTCAGTCGAACAGTGCATGAAAACCCCATGAACTGGCACGAACAGCTGCCTATGGCACTATGGGCATATCGGACGGCACCTAGAAGTTCCATTGGGGTTTCTCCGTATTCATTTGTATACGGTGCAGATGCAGTTCTCCCAGCAGAAATCATGATTCCGTCAGCAAGGATTACAGCAGCAAGTAGGGTCCACTGGAGCGAGACTGGAGCATCTAGCTCGATAATTGCTGAGTTAGACACTCTGGATTCCATAAGAAGCAAGGCAGAGGAGCGCGCTCAGGTATACAGAAACATGGTTTTCAGGCATATGACAAGACTGTAAGGCCACGTGTTTTTGGAATAATAGATTTGGTCTTGAAGACAGCCAAGCACATTCAACAAGACATGTCTGCACCAAAGTTATCTCCAAAGTGGGAAGGTACCTATGTGATTACCAAGGCTTACATCACCGGCTACTACAAGATCATTAAGGAGGATGGAGGCAAGTTAGAAACAGTCATTAATGGAAAATGGCTCAAGGCATACCATGCCTGATCATTGTCCCGCAACTGTCCCACGACATGACAATGCGGACATTTTCATTACACATTTGAATTTTCAATTTATTCGGAAAAAAAAATGCTAATAAAAAAAAAACTTCATCCATCTGCCAATGCAATCAAGAATGTTCAAAAGGAAAATTGACGATAAAGGAGCGTAGCCTAGAAAAGGCCGTCCAGCAGATTATAGTTCATTGAAAACATCATCTTCAACCTAGCATGATACCTCTCTGTCCTATCCTTGAAGTTTTGAACCGCCTGCTCCACTTTATTTGATTCTGTATCCAGAGCCTTTTCCTCCTCCAAGATATCTTTTGTAGCAGGAACAACATTCACGAGGATACCAGCTCGATCAACCTTGATGATATCAAGACGCTGCCGTAGCCATCCCATGTTGAAATCCATGGATTCGCAGGTAGATACCATGTCCTCCCACTTTTCGAGACATTGAGAACGGAAATATTCTCCATCTCAGCAATCATGGGAAGAAGGCTGTTTACTGTAGTAACCAGAGCAGATGAGCAGTGCCAAACTACATTCCTGGTTGCGATGTGGCCATTATTTTTCCACACTTTTGTATACAGAGGCACAAACTCCTCCCGCACTAAGAATCCACCAACATCTCTTTAGCTAGAAGACAGGCATTTCATGTGTACATCGAATGCAAGACCCGCATTGGGGTATTCGTAAGATGAGATACCCAGATCAGCATCTTCAAGGTCTGCAGTGTCAGGCGTGTTCGAGTTTGAAGGAAGAGGACTGGTTAATTCATCATCATCGATAACCGTTACACATGTTCCAGTGGGGTATCTCTGCAAAAAAAGAAAAGATCATTCGCCTAATCGTCTGGAATAATAAGCAACTGTGCGGAGAAGAAAAGGAAAAGAGAAACAAACCGGTATGACCTTCTTGACTCGGATAACACGAGCATGGGACTCATCATGAATCCCAGATGCAGATCGTGCACGCTTAACAGAAGATCCTGGGTGGTATGAAGAAGATGATCCACTGTTGTTCGACATGATGAGAAAACGGAGTTTCTGCCAGAGAACCCTATTGTAAAATTGTAAAAAGTGGTTCAAAATCTCCACGCATGCATATATGCTGAGGAAACCCTAAAGGAAGAGTAAAGCGGCCGCAGCAAAGCCTACCCGATATGTGAGGACTCAACACTGACCAAGTCATGCTTTCTTTCAAACCCTAATCAAAGATTGAGAGAACAACTAGATATGAACGATTTGGACAGAGCAGTGTGTAAACACCCACGTCGGGGAATCCCAGTGGAAGAAGGCGCCTAAGGGAGGAAGCCGGTCCCACCAAGGCCCGTGGTCACGCATGCATGGAGGATTGCCCATGATTGGTCAGAGTCCCTCCAGGTAGACTTCCCTCATCTTATCCTCTTATGTTATATATGTCACCATCTCATGCCTACCCCACAATAGTGTAACCATCATGTGCTAGGCATGAGACTTAATGTTGATGGTGAATTTTAGTTCAGTGTTAAAGTTGTAAAACCAATATTTTGTACAAGCCGTCATGCAGAGGATAAGGCCATTTTATAAGTGATGAATACTTCTTCGCTTTATTAATTCACCTAGAATGGAGCATGTAGCAACAATCCCATGAATATTCTGTGAATTTTGTCTTTATTGATTAATGCATAAAACGCCTTGTATTTCCTGTGTTGTTCCTAGCAGAACTCTCATTGTTGGTGCGGCATGATGACTGATTGTTACTCATAGCAGAGTAGCATGAATATCCAAGTACCAATAGTGAGGCATGCATGAAATGCCCGTACATGATATAAATCTCGGAGTGTTATACTAGCCCGATTGAGCATACATCTCTCGGATTTTTATCGCAAATCGATCTCATCCACTCAACTTCATCGGTAAATTTGAGTGGCCTAGATCAAACCTTCGTGGGATAGTGAAGCATGGACATGGACATCAGCATGTCGTCTACACGTATGCCTGATCGGTACTCCATGAAACGTCTCTCAGGCTTGGATTCGAACAAGCTGAAAGAGTGCACTCACGCACCTCCTAAACCCTAATCCGATGGTCGCAGATGTGGGTCGCAAGTCATCTTGTCCGTCCAACTATGCCAGCCTGGACGGACGGCCTAGGATAGGAGTTAGGCGACCAGTGAGGTATCATTGTCTGCCACTCTACCACACCATGTGGTCGGCCAAGGGAGGGCTTGCTAGCGCAGCCTCCAAACCATCATATGAAGTAGGCAGGGCATAATTCTCAACAAAGATGCTTCATATATGCCGAATACATTCGATGCATAACATGCATATAATACACACGATGCCTTACAAGTATCGACTTCCTAAATAACTTAGTTATTTAACTAGCATTACATGCTACCTTATGTAAGTCACATGATCCACACACTCGAGGCATCAATCATGTCACAAACTGGGGGATACATAATGGGGTATTGGTCAGGCGGTTTACAACGTGCAGCGTGCAGCGCGCCATCACAAGAACATGTCAGGAAGACATGGAGGTTAGTGATGATAGGAGAAGTAGACAAGATTGATCGTGTGAAACTAACACACAACTCCACTACTCCATCACTCCACTTCCCAAGAGACGTGAATAAGGCTTAAATGACTTGTATAAATAGGTTCTCCTCCCTATTTTCTAACACAAGAGAACACAACACAAAAACCAAGTGTTAATACGAGACGTATTCAAACACCCAGAACCTGCTTGCATTATTCGTAAGCCTGCTCACCTTTTTGTTACAAGTCATAAACAAGCCTACACCTTGACAATCTCAACACCTTCTTCGCTTCCCTCCCTAAGATCAACCCCATCTCCTTCACTTTGTGACCGAAACAAGTCTGGAACGACCATTTATTGGTTTAAGCCAGAATTGTATAGATTGATCTCTCGAATCAAAAGACTTCCCGTGTAGTGCATTTATTTAGGGTTTAGATTCACTTCTCATCCACACACCCCAAATTACCAAAACCAGCAGAAGTAGTTTTTACCCATAAACAACAGGTAGCCGAACACATCTGAAAGTGTAGTTTGGTTACTTTTTCCAAACACGCAGATACCAGGATCGGTTCTCCACATATATTTGGTATCTAACTTGTATGCACTGTACATGTCCATAGGATCGGTTCCCCCTTCCAAAAAATGTGTTGCACATGTTCATTGGATCGGTTCCCCTTTCTTCCATAAACCTTATTGCACCTCATACAAGGATCGGTTCCCCTTGTGATGTATTACACCTCTACTAGGATCGGTTCCCATCTTCCCAATAATAAGTTCAGACACTCACAACCCGATCATACCCCAGGTGATTACTTAAGATCGGTTCCACTAATAAAAGTCACACCAATACATAAGTCAGGCCTCATGTGAATAGTTTTACCAAGAACACAACAAAGTCATGAGCGGTTATACTAATCACACATATTGGTCGTTCATAAGATATGCAATGAATAACAACCCCAATAACGCCTGGCGATTTCATTTTCGGTTAACAACACATATCATGAACTTACTTCCTTAGAACACATGTAAACATTGTTCCTTAGGATGAAATCCTCACCTCATACCCATACATAATCACAATAACATTTATACGATTATGTCGATGTCTTATATACAAAGTTTAACGGTCAAGCAAGAAACTTCATATTGTATTCCTTAATACTATGTCTATCTAGAGTGTTCATGCTTCGCAGTTTTATGTTTTCAATATGCACGACTTGAAAGATACGTTAGGGAATGAAATAGTTAAAGTCAAATATCACTAACCTCAAGTGAAAGGATTATGTTGTCGTTCTAGCTCCGCACTTCTTCACTTCTTCAAGTCTTCGCAATACTTTTAATGTCTCATCCTAATACTTTCAAGCTAACCTATACGAAGTTGACTCTAGTACATTTAAATCAAGCGACTCTTAAATGAGTTTTGCTTCACTAAAATATGACAACCAAACTTGACATACCAACGCTTGGTGGGGTTCAACCGAGCAATGCTCTAACATTAGTAAATACATGGAGTTAATGGTGAAACGCTCTTTTTTATGGAACATCAATTCCATGCGTTAACGGTTTTATGGAACATCAATTCCATGCGTTAACGGTTTCCACATCCTCCCATTTACTCACCCATTTTTCCATTCCTTAATGAGACCAGAGTATGTTTCACTTCGACTTGTATAAATAGGTCTTACCTATTTCCACCGAACAACAAGTTCAGACAGGAGAATACAACACTCGGAAAATACTTGCTAGATTTTCATTTGTTAGCTTCCCATCTTCTGATACAAGTCGTAGAAAACAACTACTCTTCCAGAAATCAACTATTCTGGTCTCATCACTTTCCTTGCTTCCATCCCCAAAACCAACCCATTCTCCTCCACTTTGTGACCGAAGCAAGTCTGGAACGACCATTTCTTGGTTTAGGCCGGACTTGTACAGATTGATATCTCGAATCTAAAGTACTCCCTTGCAGTACATTGTTTAGGGTTTAAATTCGTTTCTCACCCACACACCCGAAATCAGCAGAAACCGTTTTTACCCTCAAACAACAGGTTACCGAACTCGCTTTTAATGGAGGTTTTTAGTCGTTCGGTTAAAACGCAGGTTACCGAACTTTGTTTATAGGATTTACAGAGTAATGTTCGGTGTAGTTGCAGGAAATCCTACAACACACCCATTATGATATCCTGATATCGATTTCTAGATCAAAACATGTTAATTATCTAAATCTCAAATTTAAGTACTAAAATATAAATAAACACAAGGATTTTTTACATGGTTCGATCAATGTGATCTACATCCATGGTTCTTCACTATGATTGTTGAGGTTACATGAGTATTACATTTAGAATCTCCATTAATGGATCGAGTTCTAGATCTTGTTTCTAGGGAAAAAGATGACGAAGAAAATAAAGTCTCCCTCCACAAATGTGTGTGTCTCTCTCTCTCTTACAAAATTGTGTCCCCCCTTTCTCTCTCCTGCCTTTATCTTTATATAAGTGTTTACATAGTGGATGACAGCTCACATACAGCTCATATTCCCCTACGTTTTCGGATCCCCTGCTACGTTCTCTCAGGCTCTCTTTATAATTTCGCAGGATCTTTCTCTCTGTAATTTTGCAAGCTCTGCTACCTTCTCTCAAGCTTCGCTACATTTTCGCAAGATTTTACTGTTATGCAATTTTTGGATCCTATATTCGGTTTGCCCGCAATGTTACCGAACTTTAGGGTCTAGAAGTTCGGTTGTTTCACAACCTATATCTAACCGAACTTCGCGTTAATTAAGATTTTACCAAGTGTACAAAGTTCGGTTGGTTCGCAAAGAAGGCTAAAACTATTTTCTAACTTCATGCAATATTGGCAAAGTTCGGTTAGAAAATAGTTTTAGCCTTCTTTGTGAACCAACCAAACATAGTGGGCAAAGTTCGGTTAAATCAAAACTCAACATAGTGGGAAAAATAACACAGTTCGGTTATATTGGATTTTTTTTTTTTGGTAATATTGGTAAATTTCGGTTAGAAAATAGTTTTAGACTTTTTTGCGAACCAACCGAACTCAACATATTGATATTCAGAGAAGGGTTCGGTTCGGTTAGCAATTTTTTTTTTTTTTGCGAACCAGCCGAACTTAGCATTTGTTGTTCGAATACAAGTGTTCGGTTAAAGGGAAAAAAATTCCAATTAACCTAACCAACCGAACACAATATATTGGTTTTTAATGAGGAGTTCGGTTAAAACTATTTTTGCGAACCAACCGAACTCGGAGTTCGGTTACGAAAAATTAAATTCGTGATAACCGAAGTGTTCTTCCTGTTCTTGGTTTCAGAATGTTCGGTTTCAAAACTAGCTTTTTAAAAATTATTTCTAACCGAACATGCCACTTTAGCTTCCATTTAAACCATATTTAAATGATTTCTACTCAATTTTCTCAATCAAAAAACAAATTAAAAAGATTGATGGGCTTTTCAATCGAACGAGGAACGTCAAGGAAAGAGAGAAGAATAAGAGAATATTTTTTAGTTTTTTTCAAAACTAAAAAATTTCGATTCCCCTCCTGTTATTGATTTTGATTTTGGTTAATAAATTCATTTAGATTAGATGTATATGATTAGATTTATATGGTTAGTTTTAAATTAAAGTAAAGGGTAAATATGTATTTACCTAACTTTAGGACACCCCTTATAAGTACAGGGAGGTCGCAGGAAAAAAGACCAAAAAATTTTTGGACGTGGTCACAGCCATGACGACTTGCGGACATGTTTCTCATGAGGACTTGCGGTTGCAGGAAAAAAGACCAAAATTTTTTGGACCATTTCTCGATTTGTGCGTGTCATCCTTGCGCAGGGGCCATGCTAATCTTCTTTGTATCGTTCCAATTTTATCGGATGTCCCCGAAGGGAAGAGCTAATTGGGAAGCTCGGAGCATTTAAACCAATCTTTGTTGTTTAATATGAGCGTTGTGGGACTAAACCAACCAATGCCAATCCCCCTCCGTACAGATAGGTAAAAAACGCCAGTCATGGATTCTGAATTAGGGGAAAGGGCATAAAATGATTTGGTTTTTTGATTTTATTGATTTAGGGGAAAGGCATAACAATCTTTTCATTATGTTTTTAATTAATCTAAGGGTGTTTTGGTATTTTGGCACCAAAAAGTCACCCCTTATCAGCCACCATGGGTTGGGGGAAGTAATTCATATCCCCCAATTAATTCCCATATCCCCCAATTGCGTGTTCTTTAGTTTAGTTTAGTTTAGTTTTTTTTTTTTGATTTACTGAAAATTGAAAGTTTAGTATTTATATTAGATTTTTTTAGGAATTAATGTGGGGGTAAATTAGTATTTTTTAGAAGTTTGGGTGCCCAGAGTAATTTGGTGGTGTGGAAATAAAAATTTAATAGGCCCAAATTAAGTGGTATAAGCGCCAATTTAGTCGGGAAAGAAAATGGGAATGAGTGGTTTTTTCATTAAAAAAAGATGGTCGCAAGTTTTAACTTCACGTATTTTGTCTCGCATCGTATATATGACTAGTTTGTCTTGGTTTATAATCTCTGAAGGTTTAGCCATAGCCGTGAACGACATGTACATGAGATGTGGTGTCCGTTCATCAGCGGTCACGGCCTCTGCCCTTTGAGGCTGGCTGTTCTTGATCGGCTGCGGCTGCGGCTGTTCTTTTTTTTTTTTTTTTGGTGCGAAACAACCATGAGTAAGCCTCGGCCATGAATTGCATTGCTCTGCCGCTGGCTGTTCATGTTCGGCTGCGGATGTTCATATATATATATATATATATATTTTTTTTATTTTTTTTGTTGTTGCTGCTGCGAAACAACCATGAATAAATAGAATTTTTTTTGGTAAGCAATTCTAAAAAAGAGTGTCATTGGAATTTATGATGGGCCAGAAGATGTGGGCTTCCCACGTTAAGTGGTCATCCATGACGACTTGCGGACATGTTTCTCATGAGGACTTGCAGTTGCTGGAAAAAAGACCAAAAAAAATTTGGACCATTTCTCGATTTAGAATTTTTTTTGGTAAGAAATTCTATAAAAGAGTGTCATTGGAATTTATGATGGGCTAGCTGTTGTGGGCTTCCCATGTTAAGTGGTCACCGTCGGCCATGACGACTTGCGGATAGGGGTGAGCATTTGATCCGTAATCTGCGAATTTATCCGGGACCAACCGTTCATTAGCGGATGGATGTTCGGACCGTTCGTTAATGGGTTGGATACAAACATAATTTTCGAAATCCAACGGATTACGGATCGGGCCCGGATGCAACTTTGAAAATCCGCTGGACATCCATATCCGTTAAATTAAGTGCATTTATATAAATTTAAAAAATAATATGGATCATTTAGGAATTCTTAAGGTGTTTGCTCGGGGTGTTGTACATGGCATTTTTATCTTCCTATACATATATAGGATATGTAGGTTCTATGAGGAGTCATTTGTGTTGGCTTTATTTTCTTTATTATAAATTTTAACTAAAACAAATCCATTGGATTATCCGTATCCAATCCGTCCATCCGTGTATCCATTGGATGTGGATCGGATGCTAAATTTGAAATCCGTAATGTACTGGATTGGATGCAGATGGGGTTTCCATACGCACCCCTACTTGCGGACATGTTTCTCATGAGGACTTACGGTTGCTGGAAAAAAGACCAAAAAGTAATGTACTGGATTGGATGTGGATGGGGTGAAAACCGGTCCATGCGCACCCCTACTTGCGGACATGTTTCTCATGAGGTCATGTAAAATTACAATCTCACAATGTCTTTCCAAAACGTGAGAAATAGAATTGTTTCCATATTTTACATAATGGCATAAGACAGATTTACATTCATCCCTTACAAAACTCTCAAGGTCTGTTGTTACTCTATTATAACCATAACCTCTTGAACCGTGACAATTTCTCCAGACTTGCGGATATGTTCTCATGAGGACTTGACTTGCGGTTGCTGGAAAAAAGACCAAAAAATTTTGGACCATTTCTCGATTTGTGCGTGTCATCCTTGCGCAGGGGCCATGCTAATCTTCTCTGTATCGTTCCAATTTTATCGGATGTCCCCGAAGGGACGAGCTAATTGGGAAGCTCGGAGCATTTGTACCAATAACTGTTTTGTAACATGGCCAATGTGGGGCTAAACGAACCTCTAGTATACAGGTAGTGAAAAATCAAAAATGAAAACGCGCTAGTCGCAGTTTCTGAATTCCTTCTCTTAGGCGGTTAAGAGTTCGAGTCTCTCTAGTCACAACTTTGTATGAAACAATCTTTCCAATATTCTTGTCTAAACATCAACATTCGTACTTCACAACTTTGTATGAAACGGTGGTACTAGATACCATATTTCGACATAGAGTAGTTGGGAACCCTTTTTCAGATTTCATCATTCATATGGGCCATAGGAATGAAATAATTGCCGATTCAAATGCGTTTTCGGTTGATTGAAAAAATTCTTTATGAATTTATCCGGGACCAACCGTTCATTAGCGGATGGATGTTCGGACCGTTCGTTAATGGGTTGGATACAGAAATAATTTTCGAAATCCAACGGATTACGGATCGGGCCTGATGTGCAAAGTTGGTATTCTTCCAAACGAAACTGTCTTGGTATCACCCATATTTTGCATCCACGAAGCATTGGAATAAACAAGGCTTTCCTACTATAATGACTTTCCTTAGGTTTCCAAATATGAGTTAGAAAACCAAGCGTTTGAGTTTTTGTCCCACACTGGTTAACGTATAAGACATTGTGAATGTTGTGAGCTATAAAACCGGAATCGTGAGAATGGAAGAAGCATACCTTTCTCGGCCTTTTGGCTAAGATCAAGTGTAGTATCTGTTCTTATCAGTTTAATATCTGATATGTGAGCCATCGGCTCACACGATATTAAATTAATTTTTTTCATGGGGGAGTTCCCATCACAGTAGCTTGCTGCTGGGGTTCTCACGCGTCGCCTCTGCGTTGCACTATTGCAAAGGCCTGGCGCACCCCCACCAAATCTAATTATTAAGTTTTCAGTTCCTAGTTTTGATGTGTGTCTCAACACCCCACTTGTCTGCATAAGCATTTCGGGTTCAGTCTTATGCTCTCGTAACAGGCCTAGTTTGCATCTCAATTAGAATTTTCTGTTTGTATGAATACAACAAATTGAAAACGAACTAAACAACCAAGAAATCCTGGCAGATCCCGTCCCGTGTCCTGTCAATTCATTGTATGTGTAATGTGTTAACATTTGGGAGGCAACATTTCCTACCCATCTTCTGTTATTTTTTTAATGTTCAACTTTAATCCATGAAAACAAGAAATAATGTAAATAGTTCATTGGTTGGATAGGAGAAAAATTTCATATAAGATAAGCGTGAAATCAAGGTACTCAAAATTACTAAATTTTGACTTCTATTGCAGAAAACAATGTTCCATAATTTGTTCTCGGTATCAAACACTTTTTAGAGAAAAAAGTTTCCTTGAATGTAAAAGTTTTTATAGTCGTTTTTCCATGGAATGCAAAATCTCTTAAGTGAGTCTTGTAAATCCAATAGATTCCAGCGAATAGGTGAAAAAATAGAAAGGTAGCCTTGCATTTTGAAGAAATTCGCAGCACACGTTCGTTAGGGGTTAATCCGAGGCTTGTAGTCAAGCTGAAACCTGATATCACTTCCACTCAAGTTTTTACTAAGATGGTGGGAAAGTGATGCAATTCTGTGAATGATGTGACGAATTATCACGAAGTTCTGTTGGATTTCATCTTTCAAACTAGAATTCAAGTCTAACAACTCTAATGAATATTATTCAAGTTGTAAACTTCTTGATCATGTCAAGCAAGTTTTCAAATATATTATGAATTTTCGGAACGAGCAATAATTAAAAATGCAAAATGACCAGATAGTTTATAATTAAAATATCTATGAGTCTAGCTGTCGAGAATTTCTAAGGGAAATTATATCCTTTGCATTTGACTGTTGCAAACTATTAAGCTAGACTAGAAAACGAACTGAACAACCAAGAAAACGGGTATGTTTGTGCGAACTGGAGCGGTGGAGCCTGTGACCTGTTGGTCTCAATCAAGAGTTGGACTATTGCAAAGGCCTGGTTCACCCCTACCACAACTAAGAAAAATGTTCAGTTCTTGCTAATCATTATGCTGATAAGTTGGTTGCCGTCTGTCTCTAACTTGTTTGCAATTTAAAGTATGAAATCTAAACATTTTGGATTCCATTTTTTGCGATAGAAAAATTAAAGATAATGACAACTCTGCGTTAATGTATATATATATAGCTAGAGGAATGCTATCGTATTCAGACAGCACCACCAAGAAAAAGAAAATCAAAAAAATTTGGACCATTTCTCGATTTGTGCGTGTCATCCTTGCGCAGGGCCATGCTAATCTTCTCTGTATCGTTCCAATTTTATCGGATGTCCCCGAAGGGACGAGCTAATTGGGAAGCTCAGACTACTTAAACCAATCTCTGTTGTTTAATATGAGCGCTGTGGGACTAAACCAACCAATGCCAATCCCCCTCCGTACAGATAGGTAAAAAACGCCAGTCACGGATTCTGAATTCCTCTCCTGAGCCGGTCAAGAGCTCGAGTCTCTCTAGTCACAACTTTTTATGATATTATCTTTCCAACATTCTTGGCTCAACATTTACGGGTATAGATTTATCTAGGTGATATCTTGAAACTATGTTCGAGGGCTTTGTGAGAACTTCTCAGCCATCCGACTCAAATAGTACATATAATATGTTATTGTTCAAGGCATAAAAAAGTCTACCTTCTATGCAGAAAGCTGGATTGTTAGAACTCTGCAAGATTCTATTAACCAGTCGATAGAAATATTTGTTAGAATATGGATCTCTAACCGGCAAACAGTTTCTGAACATTTATACAAAAAGAAAACTATGACAAAAAAAAAAAAAAATTTGGTAAGATCCACCGAAGCGGGTAGCCTTAACCAGATGTGTGGTAACAGGTAAGCTCGAAAGCTGTTCCCGTCTCTCCTTTGGAATAAAGACGTGTGCACACGTCTTCTCTTCATCACTATTCAATACCACCACCACCAGTTGTTTCTCTGAATAGAAACAACCTCATCGCCAGAGTTTCTTCACTAGTACCAGTTCTCATTATAATGGTGGTAGTTCACTGGTGCCCCATTCAATCTATCTACATTGATTACCTAATTACATGACAACAATACCAGCGGAGAAACAAACGAGGTAATAATAATAATAATCCTATTGCAGAGATACACCATCAATGATGATGCACCCACTATTGGAAGTGTATGTCATATGATAGTTATCACAGAATTACTAATAGTGCAATTTCCTATTCAAACCACCACTTTCAGTAAAATGACACCAGTGTAAGTATAACAATACAAAAAATGACGAATTTGGAACCCAAATGATATCTATCAGATCAGATGATGTTAAGAAGCAAGTATTCCTCCTACTGGAAAAGCTCTCACTTTCCTTGAATTTACCTGCATATACTTACTCGACTGCATGGTATACTGATCCATCACCCTCTTCCATTGAAATAAGGCCGAGTCTCTAACAAAATGGACAACTAAAATAGCAATATGGCTTAACTCAAAATAAAAAATATTAATATGGCTCAACTCAAAATAAAAGATATTACTGTAAGGTTGGACTGATGATATATAGACAGAATCACAGTAACTTTAAATATATGACTCAGTAAGACAATGCCACTAGCACTAGGTTCGTCCAAAAGTTACTCGTCTTTCAATTTCAACACGAAACTTTTTAAGTCTACAGAATGATATAAACATTACTTACCAGACAAGTATATGTGCTCACAGTTCGCATCCTTCTGTCACTGCACTAATCACAGCTACTTGTCTCCGTCAACTAACTCCACTGTTTTTGTATCTTCTTCCCCCAACTCTTTCAACGAAACCAAGGTGTTCTTGTGAGGAATAAATACACAAAACCGTTCCTTAATATCACAAGCCTTTTTGAGGTTGAAGCTTTTGTGCCGAAAATGTTGAAATAGTTTCAATGCAGGTTAAAACACCTCCACTCTTTAGTCCAACCCAATGACTGATGTTCATAGAAACCTCTGCCCAAATGAATTTTGAAAGGTTTATACAAAACTTATGGGCAGCATTTTGGCGAGAGGAAATCTAAGCATTTCCCTAGAAATTAAACCAGTCGGGTCAAGTTCCAATAGCTGTATATAAACCATACTCGAGTTAATAAATAATCGCATACATTCTCAAAATTTCATTCAGCAACCGTATAAAAAGAAACTTAATCCAAGAAAGAAACTTAACCTGATCAAACATATACGGAGTAGTAATGCAGTTCACCCGCCCTCTTCTTTCAAACTGGTACTAAACGCGTTAATATCCGGTAAGGTCCGTTTGTTCAGCTCACTGCAGTCCTATTCTAAGGAATTCAACAACAAGACGCCTCGTATTCCTGCCAAACGTATGAAGGGCTTCGATATCTCGCAAAATCACTTTGATGTCACAGATTATGTCAGTTTAAATAGTCTTTTCATGAAACACCTGCAGGGAAATCAAATATATTGTCAAAAAAGTATCTGACAGAGTCTAACAGGAACCATCACGGTTAATGGGCGAAATTCTAGGGATACACCTTCGAAATTCTAGTGAAACCTTTGAAAGTTGACGTAAAAAGTGAATCAATGACTTGATAGAATCTACGTGTCATGCTGATCTGCTGGGAAATGGAATAGCCAACTTGACAAATTCCTGCAGGGTTGCAACTTAAGATAAAATAGCCCATAGTATAATATAATATGCCTAGCTCCAAAGTGCAAGATGGTTATCTACCATTACAAAGGATCTTTTTACAAATGCAGATGAACATGATATCTTCAGTTGTGCTACATATCTCAAGAACCAAGATCTTTCTATTCCTTGACAAGCAAAACCAGAATCTGATAACCAAGGATTTCCTTCCACGATTCAGTATTCAGATATCATTTCTGGTTCTATAGAAACTAAAGAAAACACTAACTACTCCTACTTTTGTTCACAAGAAGACAACAACAAGTCATCAACAATTACAGTAAAAAAACAGAGGACAGTTCTGGTTAACCAACCAAAACAACATCATCAATGTAAACACTATTACCCATGAAAACAATAGGACTAATGCTGGGCGCATAGAGATATTTTCTTTACCTAGTTTGACGAAAACGACCATCAAAGAAGCTATATTACTGACAATAATAATTTTGCTGATAGAAGGTTTTCAATCACTCATGCAGTTTGTTTAGTTCAGAAATTATCAGTAGGTTCTAGGTACCAATGAATGAAAACACTTGATGGATCATCCCTCTTAGGTTCTTCACATCTATAATATTCTTGAGTCTTAACTACACTTGGGAAAATTCTGAGGAAACTAGTTTTTTGCTGAATAACAAAAGTACTTGAAAAATTAGAAGGGTTTTCAACAGACCCCTGAATTCTGCAAGCACAATGTACATATAGCATGCATAAAAAGTTTAATAACTAATAAGTATTCCTTGTCATATTTTAAATTTTAAAGCAATATTAGTGTAGGTTTCATACCTTACAAACTTTGCGTGAATTCCCTGAGACCCATTCATTGTACACTCATCCATTCTTATGATAAAGGAGCTGGAAGCTGATGTGCCTCCCCTGCCATAGGCCTTCATGTTTAGAGAGGTGGCAATAGTTAAACTAGATGAATATTCAACAAGAAAGAAAACAAGAGGGAAAGGAATCCTCTGCGTAATGCACATTTGAAATTCATACCTTAGCGATTTCAGAGGTGTCAGTGCTACTATCATTACTCCTCGGGAACATCTTGAGATTTTTTCGCTGCATGTAAATAACTACACCTATGGGCCTGACATGATAACCATAATTCAGTAACACGTTAAGCCAGCTTTCACCTCAGAAACTTTATTTTGATGAAAATTTTACCTTAAGCCAGCTGCAGCACTTCTTAGACTAAGTTCTTTCCCAATTTCATTGCTTAGTTTGCATTCCCGTCAGCTCTAATTCCCTATAACAGTAACACACCGATATAGTCCGTATGAAAATTTATGAATTAAAATGCGGAGGATTGGGCAAATCAAATAAACGTGTAAGAAATCACTTTCCTACATCGACAATCATTCAACAGTTACAGACTAATGTCAGGGATAAGTGGGGGGGAGAAAGAGAGAACTATACCAAACATTCTCCATAGAAACCTCTGCCCAAATGAATTTTGAAAGGTTTATCCAATAACTTATTTGCGGCATTTTGGCGAGAAGAGATGTTAGCATTTCCCCGGATAATTAAATCAGTGGGATCCAGTTGCATTAACTGTTGATAAATCATATTCAAGTTAGTAAACAATCACATATATTATTATTACCATTCCATTACCAAATCCCATTCAGCAACCATATAAACAGAAACTTAATCCAAGCAAGAAACTAAACCTGATCAAACATGTATGGATTAGTAATGCAATTCAGCTTCCGCCGTTCTTCTTTCAAACTGATATTAAACGCTTTAGTATCAGGTAAGCTCCATTTGTTCAGCTCACCATCTTCAATGTACTTAAGTAGTGTTTGAATACGATCTCTATCTTGACTTCTAACAAAGTGTACATTTCGAATCCAATAGTTTGTCCGAGAAGTAATTATAAACAGCTCTGGAACTACTCTCTTGTACATTGATATTCAACTTTAAGCTATCTGGGCATTCCTCATTTGAAGGAACCTTCACCAATTTACTGTGGTTGAACACTATAACCCTAATTCAAATATTAAATCATCATTTAAGTAAGTATATATACATCAAAAATGAAAGAACAAAATAATGATAAACCCTAAACCCCACTTACCTGCTAAAAACCTTTGATAGTTCCACAGAGAATGCTTTAGTCCCAACAAAATCAAGGAGATAACATGTATCAACAGAACCTCCTATATTCAAATCTTCAACCCTAATACATGAATCAAAAAGATCAAAATTAGAAGAAGAAAGAAGACAAAAAGTCAAAATTGGGTTGCTATTCATAGTTACCTGAGAGGTTCAACTGAAGAGAAAGGCAAAATGAGATAAGGAATTTGAAGATGAGTATAGAAAAGGGGAGCAAAGAGAGCTGAATAAGAACCAGAAAATGAAGGGTAATTGTAAAGAATCAGATTAGGTGTTTTTTCTTCAGCTGCTGTAATTAGGGATTCTAAAATTTCTTCAGGTTTGAATTGTAGAATGTTATTGATGATGAGAGTAAGGATTTGATACTACTACTAATATGAGCATAAACTCTGAAAAAGAGAGAGATGCCATGAATAAGTGAGAAGAGGAGAAAATGAAATGGTTCAAGGAAGAAAGGATTTACAATTTAGGCCGTTTCTTATTTTTCACAGCGCGGCTAACCCAGTTGGCTAGGACTCTAGGAGCTTGAGGTCAATATATCGAGTCTCGGCTCCCTTTCTAAAAAACTAAACAAGAACATATTATTGGTTCAGGCAGTGATCTTTTACAAAAATGTGACCAATTTTATTTTACTAATAGAAAATTAGGTTACAGTTTTACGTGGGTATGTATACCCACGAAGTCATGGAAAATAATATGACTAATAAAAATCGGGATTGTCTGGTCCCAAATTTTGGTTGAAAAATTTCTCATTTGACTTTCATCTACGGCTTGGTTTCATTCTCTGCAGTTGTGTTGGATAGCAACCTGCAGAATATGTTGTATTTTATTCTTTACTTCCTCAATCATCCCTGAGATGTCCCAAGGGGGGGGGGGGGGGGGATATAGGATGTGATGAGCGCAGAAGGTTCTCTAAATCCTTCTCGAATAGAACTTTTGACCATTGCCTTTTTGTTGTTGTTCTTGATGTCAAAAGCAAGGCTCAAGTTTCTTCAGTTAAGAAAGTCATAAATCCTAAAGGTTGAGCTAAAGCCATTCACTCGTGTAAGAATCGTAAATGTGATTTCAGAAACTGGTGCCCGCCCCATCTGTGTTAATCTTAATCCAGATCATGTTTGGGGTGGACCATCCTACCGAGATTGTCGAGATACTTTTTGTGTTTCTTGAGTGGTTAGATAACGGTAAGTCTCCTGGTAGGACCGGAGGTAAGGATTATATTGTCGCAGATTACTTTTGTTGTTGTTTTTGAGCTCAAGCTAGGATTTCTTCTGAAGTTGTTTGCTTTTGACGGTATATTAGTTCATTCTTAGTCAACCATAAGGTCCTGAATAGAAAAGAAACAGAAGAGATGAGATATATCGGTGTTGATTGTTGTAGAAGTTGGGAAATGGTTGTCCAGGGTGAAAAAGCAAATGTGGAGTTATAGTTGGATTTTGGTGTGGTTGAGAGCTGGGTGAGTAAGGTGTTCCAAGATGTAGTCATAATTGGACAGTGAATTAGTAAGTAAGCTGCCGATTCCGGATCATCATTGCATTTGGGACAAATGTCGGAGTTGGTCAGATGGATGTGATGTAGGAAATAGAAGGTTGGTAGACTGTCATTGATTGATTTCCATAAGAAAAACTGAATTTTGGTGGACACGGTAAAGCCCACAAGACTTTGGTAGGTGGGAGAGGGGTTTGACTAGGTTGACCATGTGTTAGACATTTGTTTCCCGATGAAGTAGTGTATTTTCCATATTTTGAGTGTGGCCAAGTAATTTTGTCTTTGGGGCTATCTTGGGGTTGGTGGATGTTTATGATTTTATGGATTACAAGTTTGGGAAGGATGTTTAATTTTTCCTGATTCCAGTTATGAGAGATAGTATTGATGATATCAACTACTTTCCGGATATGGTAATATTGTGCTGGGTCTAGGTTTGGAAACTGCAGAATCCAATTGGATTTTATTGGCGTTGATAACCCGTGTTCAATCTGATGAAATATCAATTGTTGCATGGTAGGGATGAGCGATGCTAATTGTCTCTATTAAGCTCAGGAGGAGGAGAACATGGTATCAATGCCCTGCAGAATTGGCTTTCGATTAAGACATTTTTCACTGCAAAAAGTACCGCAGATAAAGGTAGGTTGTTCATGCAAACTTTAAACTATTTTCATGAGAAGAGCCTTGTTATGATCAATGTTTTTTATGCCTAGCCCTCCTTTGGATATTGGCTTTGTTACCTTATCCCAGCCAATAGGATAAAGCTTTTTAACTGACGAATCATGTCCCCAGAAGTTCCTGGTGAGGTCTATTTGTTTGTGGACATTGATGGGTAGATTTTTTGTTTGCATAAGGTGGTTTGAGGTGGGGGTTAGGGAGGTTTTAATGAGGACGAATCTTCCAGCTAGAGTCAGATATTTTGTCATCCATCCTTTAGTTTTTCGAGTTAATCTTTGAATGAGAGGCACAAAGGTGTGATTATATGCTCTTTCTTGCTTAAATTAGAGGTTTTGATGTGGACAACATCTCGAAGAATTGCCAAAGATTACTTAACTTGATCGTATCTAACCTCAAGTGATGAATTATTACTGGTTTGGAAGTATTAATTACCTGGCCCGTCGAAATGCGATAAGAGTGATGCAGGTTCTTAAGATGTAGATTAATCTGAGCAGATGATCAATGTGACCAAATGATATCAGTGTGTTCGCAGAGGATGCATTCTCTTGCTCAGATGTCACCCTTTCATGTATGCCTAATGTGTATTTTGTCGATAAGAAATTGACTTCGCATATTTCATCCCACATATGAAATTTAGTTTAAATTTACTTATATAGTGAGAGCAAATAAAATCTAAGGAGAGTAAACTTTATGGTGACCTCATTTATTTTTTTGAACAACCAAATTTGGTACGTCTAGTGTGTATTTTCCAAGTTTTGTATGTCTAACATGTATTTATATTTATGTAGTTTTCTCACTTTCATGTCTAGGCTAAAATGACCATCAACTATCAATACTTTTATATAAAGGAGGATGATGAGGCTAACGTGTCCACTCCAGATTAAATTTGATATTTTCTCAAAGTAAAAAGCCACGTGGAAATCCTATTTAAAGAAAACACATATATCCGAAAGATTTAATTTTTCTTGTCAAAAAGATTAAATCATTCTTTATATGCTAGAAGAATTGCGTTTTTTGGAAGAGTCTATTATAAAAAAAAAAAAACTTCATTTCCAAGAGTTGCGACTTTTTACCCCATATTTATTCATGAATAAATATCTAAATCATCAAGGAAAGTAAATATATGTGAACAACAAAGGTTGTTACAATTTCGTGATGAAGTTCTGAGAATATGGACACTTTCGCAATCTTCTTGAGAGTGTTACGCCATCCATGTCGCATCCTATCATTGCACAGTTAAGAATCATATTCTCAATTATCCTTTTCTTTCTCAAATTCCTATAATTTATTTTGATTATTAATATTAAAAAATATAATCTTAGTTTTACTTATTGTTGCAATGAGCTAGCGAGGAGTTCTTGTTGGAATCAAAGTAGAAGTACTAGGATGAGTTCTTATGAGAATCAAAGTATAACTCTAGCTAATAAATGAAGCATGTGATAAGACCTTGTGACTAGAACAATATTAAAACAAGAAGATCTTGCTAACACTAGTACTGAGGGAGAATATATTCTTTTAAATACTAGAAGCAAAGGAGAAGCAAACAAATAAGAAGATTTTACTTCATGTCCTGCAGTGACGGAGGCAACCTCAAATAATGAATAATTACTGGTTTGGAAGTATTAATTACCTGGACCGTCGAAATGT
The DNA here is from genome assembly GCA_023529315.1 of Papaver bracteatum. Classification (NCBI taxonomy): domain Eukaryota; kingdom Viridiplantae; phylum Streptophyta; class Magnoliopsida; order Ranunculales; family Papaveraceae; genus Papaver; species Papaver bracteatum. The sequence goes on from JAJJWX010000127.1 coordinate 907,360, forward strand.
GATAAGAGTGAAGCAGGTTCTTAATATGTATATTACTCTGAGCAGAGGATAAATGTGACCAAATGATATCAGTGTGTTCGCAGAGAATGGATTCTCTTGCTCAGATGTCACCCCTTCATGTATGCCTAATGTGTATTTTGACGATAAGAAATTGACTTCGCATATTTCGTCCCACATATGAAATTTATTTTAAATTTTCTCATTGGGCCGATCGACCGGAGGGCCCGTAGGAAAGGAGTCCCTTTTATGGCCACTTTTTTGTTAAATGAAGAGTAACATAAATGTTCAATTTCATAAAAAGATTGAGAAAGAATATTCCTTGTAGATTCCCGTCACATTTGGTTACTTTTTCACTAGACAAGATTATCCCTCTTTTTTAGTCCAATTACTATAACTCTTTGTGTATCCTACTTTTTCAGGGGTATAATTGGAAAGCCAACTTTAATATAACATATATAAAAATCCGTGCCTTAGAATTTTACAAATTTTATCTCGTTGGAAAGGTTGTAAAAAAATCTAAGCAACGAGCACAAACAACAATATCAAATTTAAACTTCATATTCAGATTCTTTTTCGGTCGGCCCTTCCACCGTGGCAATGGTTGTACTAGTATAGTGTGGGAAAATAAAATCTAAAGAGAGTAAAAAAATCATGGCGGCCTCATTTATTTTTTTGAACAACCAAATTTGGTTTTCTAATGCGTATTTATATTTATGTAGTTGCCTCACTTTCATGTTTAGGCTAAAATAACCATCAACTATCAATAATTTTATATAAAGAAGGATGTTGAGGCTAACGCATCCACTCCAGATTAAATTTGATATTTTCTCAAAGTAAGAAGTCGCGTGGAAATCCTATTTAAAGAAAACATACATATCCGAAAAGATTTAATTTTTCTTGTCAAAAAGATTAAATCATTCTTTAGCTGCTAGAAGGGTTGCGTTCTTTGGAAGAGTATTTTAAAAAAAAACTTCACTCTCAATATTTTTTCCACGAGTTGCAACTCTTTACCCCATATTTATTCATGAATAAATATCTAAATCATCAAGGAAAGTAAATATATGTGAACAACAAAGTTTGTTGCAATTTCGTGATGAAGTTATGAGAATATTGACGATTTCGCAATCTTCTTGAGAGTGTTACGCCATCCATGTTGCATCCTATTATTGCATAGTTAAGAATCATATTCTCAATGTTCCTTTTCTTTCTTAAATTCATATTCCTAATTTATTTTGATTATTGTTATTAAAAAAATATAATCTTAGTTTTACTTATTATTGCAATGAGCTAGCGAGGAGTTCCTGTGGGAATCAAAGTAAAAGTACTAGGACGAGTTATTGTGAGAATTGAAGTAGAATCTCAAGCTAATAACTGAAGCATGGGATAAGACCTTGTGACTGGAACAATATTAGAACAAGAAGATCTTGATAACACTAGTACCGAGGGTGAAGATATTCTTTTAAATACTAGAAGCAAAGGAGAATCAAACAAATGATAAGATTTTACTTCTTGTCCTGCAGTGACGGAGGCAAGGTTTATCGCACCTAGGTCAAATTCAACAACCCCTATATTTTCAAAATTTTCCTACCTAATTTGTCCCTACTAATGATTAAATTCACAAGAAAACCTAACGTATTTACGCTAAAACTTAAAAATTAGTGGGATCAATAGACCCCACTTGTATCGCTTTGGCTTCGTTGTTGATTCCTATGTGGATGTTATGTTTCCCTTGAATATATGCTTGCAGAAAAGAATTGTTAAACCGACCAGGACATCACTGATTAAACATTAAACAAGAAGCAAACTACCCTGAAAGAAGCCCTTAGTACTGCTTTTGTGGTCTTAGGGGTACTATGGATTTTGTTTATTTTTATTTTTATTTTTGTGAGTTAATTGAGGGATATATATCAGACGTGTATCAATAACTCTTTCCCAATGTCTTTACTTACCGAATGTGGTATCACTAATTTTCATAGTGTTTCTTTAATTCCTAATCGGTATGTTCATTAGTAGCCTTCGTGATTATAAATTATTTGCTTTTAAAATTCGCCCATTATGCAATTACTGGCCACCAAAAATTGTATGGGTACAATGATTGAAAATTTCTCATCTTACTCCAGAACTATAACTATATTAACTGTATTATGTAAATGACTTACCAATTATTATGACTATGGTTTTCATAATGAAAACTAGTATAACACGCAAGCGTGATGCGCCTGCCAAACAAACCTAATGCTTCTAACAATCTCAAACTACTGAAAAAGAAAGTGTTAAGACAGATTATCCCGGTCCTAAGGTGGTACTGACATAAATGGTACATAATACCATATAAAGACTATCATATACAACATTTCAAGTTGGTCACTGATTACTATTTAACCAATTACTACTAGTAAGATCACATGTGCGATGCACATGCATGATTTTGATTGTTTTAACAACACCAAATTTGATGGTAATGCAAAAAAAAATCTTAATAATTTTTTTTTAATATTCTTATTTGTACTTGTTACGTAGATAATTCAAAGAGCTTTCCGAATATACTAATTTTGCAAAAATGTGGTATGTATTTTGAAAGATATCAAGTTTTAAAAATTTAGACCTAATTTTAAAATAATGGCATTCATGTAAATATATAATCATTGGTTTTAATATACATTTTTACCCTTGAATATATATGCATAGCAATGATTGATATTTAATGTCATATTAGTAATATAAAGGTGACACCAAACTATTTTATTTTTTTGTGACCAACTCACCAAAATGGGGTCTTTTCTTTATTATAGTATAAGATAAGATATTTAGTACTAAATCAATTACTAATGTTTATGAAAGAAGTTAATTAAGATACTTGTATCTGACAATCAAATTACTGAACGGTCTACACCATTTAATTTTAATAAGTAAAATTGTACGCGCGACGTGCCTGCTGTTTGAATCTCCTACCACTTAAATGGATGAATACACGTTCTAAAATTTATGCGATTCTTATAATTGGAGCATTGAAATCCATTTACAGGACAAAAATAAAATGTGGACAAAAACAACCAAAGTATCCAAAAAAAAAAAAGCAAGCTTAATTTACTTATTATTTTTGCAGCCGTAAGAAGAAATTGAAAATAAGAATCTCTGCATGACTTATAGTTGGATTACCGACTTCATTATAAGACTTTAATAATAAAAAAATAAACTATTATCAAACCTTCCTAAATTGGGGCCTATAGCACTTAATTTGGGCCTATATCTAGATGACAAAAAAGGTCATTAGAAATCACTACACGCCACCCCTTATCAAAATAATTACCTAAGTACCTATTTTACCACTGATTAATTAGCATTAATTAATCATAGTATGAGTTAATTATGTTTTGGATGTGAGATTAACTAATGTTAGAGAGTTCAAAAAAACATCAAACATTTTGATTATTTTTTTTCGTAAATAGACACAGAATCGGTTTATGTTCATCCACTTGTAAACCTATTCTGGATTGTTGTTTACGAATTAACAGAGGACATCTATAATCGGTTAACGTTGAGATATTTATAATCCGATTCTATTAATCGGATTTTACTTATAACATATATAAACCGATTGTTTCCATTCATTGCATTATTATTGTAGGATGCATTTAGCACATGCATCAAGTCTTTAAACCCCTAGGCGACCCTAGTGGACGAGTTATAGTCCCGTGAGGGTTTACATAGAGGTCTACCCACAAAACCTATACAAAAATTTCTAAAAACATCAATCTTCCTCCTCCTAAGACGATACAGCATCCAAGTAGTCCGGGATTCTTTCTGCCAATAAGTGATAGCTTGCATCGAAATCGAATGCTTCCCCCTTTTCCTCCAAGTAGCCCGCTTTCACGACTTCATGCTACAAAAACACAAAAACAAACTTACATTTGTTAGTGGTGTTTCATTGGAAGATAAAACAGCATGGGTTACGTAAAAAAAACCACAAAATTGCTTACAAATTCTGTAATGGACAAGGTGAAGGGGCGAGTGTTAAAAATCCGAGGTTGGAGAGCCAAGAAAGCAAGTATCGCTTTTTCGATGACTAGGTGCCTAGCTTGGATTTTTTGAACACTTCTTGCATTTGGATTCCCAAACTCTTGCATATATTTGTTGTGTACCCTAGCCCAAAAGGTTGTAGAATCCTCCCTTTCGGAGGATTGACGTCTAAGTCAATTTTCCGCGTACCAAGCTTTGGTGATTGCCAAATCTTCCGCGGAGTCAAACGATGTCATTTGTTGTATGTATATGTATGGAATGAGTAGTTGTGGAGTATATGGAGTGAGGGGGGATAAAATGATCAATTTTGGGGCAAATGGGGTCTAAGGGTGAGGTCTCTATTTATAGAGAAAGTCCCTAACGACTATTTTGTTTGAAAAACGTGAAATAATTTGCTATAATCGGTATTTTAAGAGCTCTGTAAAACCCGATTGTGTTGATATGCCACAAGAAATCGGTTGTTCTTTTGACCAACGTAAACCGATTAAAGATCTGTTAGATTTTGAATTTTCACCAACAACAATCGGTTTATATATTTTAATATGTAACCCAATTGTGGCTTGAAAAACATCCAGGAAAAATGGCTTGCATAATCGGTTTACATTGGCATATTGAGTCGACCGATTGTTGGCATGTTAGGATAGAATCAATTTAAACATTATGTGCCAAGAAGTTCAACACAAAAATCAACCAAAATAAAAACATCAACCACACAAAGATCATCCATATTACATATATAAACCATCCCAAAAGACTTAAAACAAAAAACAACCACGAGTCTTATAAACTTAAAGTTTCAATATAAAAAAGTTAAACTTAAAAACTTAAGGAGCACCAGGAGCATTTGCAGCATGAACATCACCAGGAGCAGCACCATCACCACCAAGATCAAGATCGGGAGGCTTTGTTAAAGACCACCCAAGATCAAAGATCAACAATTGCAATGAACAGCCTTTAACCATTTCTTCAAACAAACCTTCCAATTCTTGGTGGCGATCCCTCTCAGCTGAAATAATGCTTCTGCTCATCCGAGCGAACCTGATGACCTCAACAAGCTCTTCCAGTGCCAGGTTATCAATCAATTACAGCGCTTGTTCAAGATTGGTCTCACCTCCGTAAGCAAACTTATATATACTTCTCTCTGGATTGCTCAGAGCATCCTCCAAGGTTACCTCTTGATTGTAAAATTCTAGGTGTCCGAAGTCCATTCTTCAAAAAAAATTAACAAAAACCAAGTAAGAAATCGGTACATATAGAAACAAAAGTAACCCGATTCTGAAGAGACTACAAGAATCGGGTTATGTAGTACATGTATAAAACCCGATTGTGGAATGGAATATGAAAAGACAATGGTAATCGGATTATACATATTACATATATAAACCGATTCTGGTGATGTATTTTCAGATTTCATTTCTAAAACAAAATCGGTTGATGTTAGTCATTATGTAAACCGATTACTATGCATGCTCTTCATGGCCGAAAAGCAAACCCAAAATCGGTTTATTCGATATGTCAATAAAAACCGATTCTGGGTGCAATCAGAGTTTTGATTTGTCAAAAACGAAGATTTAAACATGTAAATCAATAAGATAGGAAGAATCATAGTATAAGTTGATGGAGATTTACCTTTTGCTTGTGTGGATCGAAGATTCGTTGGAGAAGAAGATGAAAATTAGGGTTTTGAGAATTTGGAAACATTAGGATGAAAATAGAAAGTTTTTTTAGGTTTAGGTTTTGGATTTACTGAAAATGGAAAGATTAGTATTTATATGAGAGAGTTTTAGGAATTAATGTGGGGGTAAATTAATATTTTTTAGAAATTTGGGTGCCCAAAGTAATTTGCTGGTGTGGGAAGGAAAATTTGATAGGCCCCAATTAAGTCTTATTGGCCCCAATTTAGCTAGGTTATCAAAGTACATTTTGTAGTGTTAACATGTGCATTTTGTGTGTAGTGTACTAGAGTGCAAAACCTCTTGTTTTCACTAAGACAGATGCTGTGTTTCTGGTTATCAAAGGAAAAAAGAAACACATGTCCCGAAATCCGAGAACATGTTTCTACTCCCCCACCTGCTACCATGTTCTCTTTATCCCCTCTGTTTATCTTGGTCTTTTGTCTCTCTCTCTTTCTCTCAAAAGCATCAAATTAGTAGAACAAAATTTGTGTAACTCGATCGATTGAATGAAGTATTGTTTGAAGATTGGCATCAACATGGGTGTATCTTACTACTCTTCTTGAGCAGATGAAGGCTCTGAAAAGATTTCAAGAACAGTCTGTTGCATTGTTGTTTTTTACCTGCTTCGCCCACACTAACATCATCACCACCCAACGTAGTAAAAACATGAATGGCATGTATCAAATTGAAGTAACCAATCACTATAAGTGAATCAATTTTCCGGTTTTCAGAAAGAATTCGAATTTGAATTAAGTTAACTTGAGGTTGATCTAATTTTTTGAAATTTGAATTTGCTTAAAACAAATTGTTGAAATTTGCAAAATGGGTTAATTTAATGGTTGGTAAGATTAGGGCGTTTGGGAGGATTCAATGTGAAGCCTTAATAATTATGATCTCACCCTCTCCTTATTCTCAAATTTACACGGTTATGGTGATGGTTGTGGACCTGGTGGTGCTATTGGTTATTGATGGTGATGAAGTATTCGTCGATGAATTGAAAAATTAAAATTTTAATTTTAGTTTTCATAAAAGTTAGCGGCGGTGGTGCGGGTTAAAGCGTTGGTGATGATGGTTGTAATCTGTTGACGGTGGAGGTGTTCAGGGAAAAAGAGGAGAACAATAAAGAGAACGAAGAGTTTTCAATTAAATTATCAAGTTACAACATTATCCTTTGTTTCATTACTGTGAAAGGAAAATAAGCGAGGGTATTATAGTAAAAAGGGGGGGCAACGGTTGAAAAGTCCCTCTTTTCTTTATTATAGTATAAGATAAGATAAGATGATGTGTTGTGAAATTTAATTACTGTTATTTTTGTGTGGGTAAATGATGTGTTGTGGAATTTGATCATTGTTATTATGGTGTGGGTTATCTAGAGAGAAAAAAATGCTCTTAATTTTGAGAACAAATTCACTTTCAAAATTGATGATGATTTGGGGCATTGAAGTTAAAACTTTGGTGGAGGCTTGGGTAGTTGCATTTGGGTATCACATTTTATTATCTGTGGTTACAAGTAAGCAGATCGACAAATGAAAACCCTAGAAAAACGAAGGATTATTCTAATACCCTTATTACAATATATATGTAGTATTTTACATTTTGAAATGCAAAAAATATCTCATGTATTGCATATATTTTTAGCATATAAAAATATCATGTGAATCACATATGAGAAACGAGAAATTTATAAGACTTACACTGTGTAAGATGTTTTTTTATGTTTTTTCTTTGTTCGGTAAACAATTTGGTGTTGGAAAGTTTCGAACTTAGGTCACATATCATCACCCAATGACTTTACCATTGTAATACACTACAGTGACACCAACAAGATGTTTTTTATGTTGCCCATACACGATGTTTATAGTCAATAATACGAAAAAAAACTAAGGTAATACCTGTTGTAATACTAAAAAAAAAAGATATTAATAGTAATACTTTGTCGTGTTTAATAGTTTATTTTTTTTAACAATTAAAAACGAAATACGACCCTGATGTGCATTTCACTCTAACCTTCCAGTAGATTTTGCCTTTATGGTCAGCTAAATGATCGAGTGAACTTTTTTTGGACGTCTGCCTGGCAGAGAGACACAAACGAAAAAAACTAGGAAAATCAAGAGCAAATTAAGATAATCTACCGGTAGAACTAGCATGTTGAATGATTGAAGCTGGGAGTTGAGAAGATGTCCACCAAGTTTGGACATTGAGAAGCTTTGCATATGCTGCGATTTCATGAGGTAAAGCATTCACTCTTTTCGGGAAAAATTGGAACTCCACTGAGTTCATGAGGTTGGTCTTCGCACAAAGTTCGTCAATAAGGTGACAAATTCTCTACAGGATGTACTTTCTCTTCATCTGCAGAATGAGAACAACCCTTTGGCAGTCTCCTTCAATAATAATATTATGTGTTCCAAGGCGTTTGCTCAGATCAAAAGCGAGAAGGAATCTATGAGTTTATACCACGATAGGATCAGTGGTATCGACTATCAAAGAGCCTACACCAAGAATCACTCCGTTTGTATCTCTAGCAATAACGGCTGCGTGATATTTGTTAGTGGAAACTACGACATCAACATTTACCTTAACAATGTTAGGAGCAGGAGGGCACCATTGCTGAGGATGAATAATCTGCACTTCTTCGTTAAAATGAACCTCTCGGTCGATCTCACAAGCGTTGCTATCCCAAACTTGTTTGTCAAGTTTAGTTGATCAAAACTATAGTCTTGTTATCTAGTCTACTTATAACTATGTCTCGGATTAGGATATAATTGTAGTTGAGATTTAGAATTCGCGACGTTAGTCGATTGAAGACGAGGATCTACTGAGGATGTATTGGAGGAACTTCAACAACAAAAGGTATGTAGAGACTAAAACTTATCTATCACTCAGAAGTCTATTTTATTATATCTCCTAACGATACTAAGTCGTATAGCTATGTAGACTTTTATATTATACACATTTGATATTTTGAGCCGAGTTTATCTCGCTTATCTATTTCTCGAAATACGAGTTGAAAGTTTTTTTTCTTTAACTATGTTCATCATTATTTTTGACGAGTTTAGTTGGAAACAATTTATTTGTTGGAAACCAAATATTAAGCCAAAAGATGATCATGTGGAAATTTCCTTGAAACATCTTACATGATTTGTGTGAGACAATCATTTGATATTGACTTGGAAAGTTTCATATTGATCATTCAATCACTTGAAGTTAATAGTTTGTGTGAGACAACTGATGTTCGAATGATGTTTTAATGATTGAAATGGGAGTTTAGAACAAGTAACCATATCTGGATACAACACGGTATGCATACATAGTATGAGAACTGTTTTGTAGTGATTCAAGTCCGACCCAGTATGCGAACGGTTTTAACTGTTAAGGTCCGGGGACCTTGTTTGCGTACCTAGTATGCGAATGGTTTCACCTGAGTTGGGTCCGGGACGGTTGGTCACGTACCTAGTATGCGAACGGTTGGACAAGGCCAAGGTCCAGAGCTGTTGTTTGCATACCTGGTTAGCGAACACAGTGGTTAAGTTCTAAAATCGGTTAAGTATGATTCTCACACTGATGAACTAAAACATTTATAAATTAAGGAATGCAATCTTAATCCGTGGATTAATGTTCATGAATTGATTTTTTTATAAGTACTTTGTACGATTACGAATCAATCTGATTTTGTTTCAATTGGTTCATATATATTTCAATGAGATAATGAATGATGTGATTTGTATATAGTGGTAAAAGGTGTTCATTTTTCAGACTTGTGAAGATTCGATTTCATATTCAAATTTTAAATCTAAAATAGCAAATTAAATAATATTGGTTTCAATATTATAGAGAAAACCGAGACAAAGGATTCCACCATTAACCAATTATCGGTGATTCAATCGATAACAATAATTATGCAACTCATACATTTAATTTGATTCTAAATTATTGCCTAGACAAGTAGATTCTCAAAACAGTAGTTGTAAATCGAAAGCATGGACCATCAAAAGACTTAATCTAAGCATGACCCATCAATTGAAATTACAGCCACTTAATCAAAATCATATATGCAGTTTCAGTTCAGTGCAAATAATCATAAAAGAATTGCAAAAATTAAGTTAAATAGAAATTACCACATAATAATCGGAAAAATGGCTTCCTCCGTCGCCTTAGCAATGGGGTTTAGCTCCTCATGTTATTCACGTGCTCAAAATAGGTATCCGTAGCTCAAAAGGGTGAAAAACAAATGAAAAAGCAGCGATAACAAATATAATTGTTAAAGAACCTACTGTTATGGAGAAACCCTAAAAAAAGTAATTGTTGGAAAATTGTTACAGATTTGAAAGAAAAGGTGACGGTTTTCCTTCCTTCTTCTTTCTCGTTCTGCAGCTGCTGATAATCTGCTCTGTTGATAATGGAAACATCTCTGCAACTACCCCAAAGTCTCGATTCTCCCCCTAGAACTCTTACAGACCCTTTTATACACCACAAGCTAGAAAAATCTCGTGGAAATCTTCTTATTTTCTTCCCTTCCAAGCTACGATATTTTCTCTCTATGACTCCTTCGCACGTCTTCTAAATCATTCCAAATTCTATATATTAGGTAGATAAAATCTTGGCTGAGTTTTTCTTCTCCATTATGTCACGTAACTTCTATATTGAGTCATCACATGACCTAAACTCATACCTTGTTACCGTAAATAACTCATTTTCCCTGTTTAACTCCAGCAAATCCATACAATAGAAAGTCCGCGTAAATCTTTTCCAAATCTACCTGTCTAATCCGAACAGGCCTAAACAAAACTAAACCTACAAAGAAATTCGAGAAGAATTCCATGAAAATCAACAGAGAACCCGTAACTTTCTTTCCTCCATTTTTACAAATTTTATATTATCCAACCAAAGTTCTTTGATTCCATCAGCTATACCTATGTTGTTTAATTGAATCAAGTTAAGCCTGCAAAAATGATCAATTGAATATGTACAGAAGCATCCCAGAAACCGAACCCTAGTTTGAAACTTGCTGCAACAGTTCTTCCCGCCAAAACATGGTATTTGAATTCTTGAAGATGACCTCCCCTATACTCTGATGGGTTGCCAATAGCAAGTATGTGCCCCTTCTTGAATGGGTGCTCCTTATCCAACTAAGGAGTGCCTTTAACACATCTTCTTGGCGCCTTCAGTAATTTTCTCCAGGGGGTCCAAATACCACTTTTCATCCTATTTCTCCGCAAAAGCTTATTTCTCCAAAAACACCTACGGAGGCATAAAATACCAAATTAAGTACAAAATCGAGTACTAAAATTGCAGAGCACTGAGACTAAAATAGACACATAAATGCGTCTATCAGTGAACAACTGAACAACTCTATGTGAAACACAATTAGATTCATTTGATTATCTTTCATGATTGATTGATCATCTTATTTGATCTAGAGGTGTTAGATGAATGTGGTTATGAAAAAAGTGTTCAATGGCTAACTTCGGTTAAATGTTATTGAGCCAACAAAATATGCACATTTAGGTACGGTTACCCATATCTAAATGAAGGTATATTTCATTTGTGTGTAACAAGATAAGACCATTTAATGGTGGAGATTCATTGCTTTATTTCTAAGCGGACTTAGCTTGAATCTTAAATTATGATTTCATTTAATAGTGAATATTATATGCTTTGTTATTAAGCTATCTTAATTAGCCTTGATTGAAAGCAAACCCTGATTTGAAAGACTAAATAAGGGAGAACTCTAGCAACTGAAAAACCTAATCCCGACACTTTCCTGTGTCCTAGTTGAGACTAGAGTAGATTTTCCTTTAACCTAGGTTTTTCCAAAACTCTATTAGGTTAACGACTTAAAGATTTCATTTGGGATTTGTGAAGCCAAATCCAACTATTTTCTCTGTAGTTGCATATTCTGATCTTAGTTGTTCTATAATATTGAATACTATCTTCTCTAAGATTTGCTCAAGATTTATCTCCGATAGGTAAGATATAAAAATTAATCACAAAGTTCTTCGTCTCAGACTTTGTGGTTCCACAATCTCTCTATACAGTTAACTTATTGTGAGGTGATTGATATGTCTAGGCTGCTCTTCGGGAGTATAAGACCGGATTATTAATTGGTTCATGTTCACCTTGATTTATCATAAGACGGAACAAAACTTCATAGGTACTTCTGTAGGAGACAGGTTTATCTATCAGAATAGACTTATCTGTCGGAGACAAAATTGTTTATAAGTCTCGACTTTGGGTCGTAGAAACTCTTGTGGGTGAGATCAGCTAAGGGAATCAGGTGCGCAGAATCTAGCGTGGTTCTAGAGGCGTAATGAACGCGACTGTACCTTAATAGGTGTGATACTTGGTTATGGATAAACTACATTCCAGTCTGAAGTTAACTTGTAGTAAACTAGTGTCTGTAGTGGCTTAATACAATGTGCACTACACCAAATCAACGATTTTGGGTCATTTATAGGTGTTGCTTTGAATTTAAGAGACACATATAAGTGTCTCAAATCGTGCGTCCGGAATCGTTTGAGACGTTTCTAGTGACACTTATAAGTGTCTCCTAATTTAATAAAGCGACACATATAAGTGCCTTTTAATTTAATTAGCAACGTTATTAAAGCAACATATATAATAATTAAAATAACACATATAAACATCTCAAATTATATAATTATTATTAAAAAATAAATCACAATTGGAAATTTCAGAAAATTTAATTATTATATATTCATGAAGCTGCGTATGTTCTAGTTTAATATCCCGAATCAGTAACTTATGCCTCCAAAAAATGAAATCAATATATCAAAACACAAACTGAATTCATGCACTAAGAAACAATTTAACATCAAACTTGAACATTTGAACATTTTCCTTGAACACATACACCTTTTAACAGAGTTTCCTTCAACTAATCGATCTTATCACTTTACGACCACGGATGATGCAAATTTATCTTCCTTGTGGAGTGACCAACACTTAGTTCCAAGATAAGTTACAACCTGCAAGCTTCAGCACCAAGCACCAAGATAATATATGACTAACAGTTTACTGATACCACTTGGCTAAGATTGAAAAATCAGAACCATGTAGAGTATCATGTTATTATATAAAATGGTAGAATACTAAGTCACTACCAGTTACACTAAAGAATCTACAATGCTTTGACATTACCAGGTAGAAAAGGATTTCGTCATGCTTCTTTCAATCTGTAAAAACTGATCAACATCCCAAATATCACTACGAATGAGAAACAATATAATTTTATACTCTCTTCTGAATTCAATATAACCCAAATATCATTTATCATGGGGGTGAAAACAAAGTCTTTCATACCTGGTACAACAATAGGGCACAAACAGCAATGATCGGTGCATTATTCTAGAAAGTGTAATATGATACAAGTAAGAACAAAGAAACTTCCTGCAGTAACAACAAAATACTTTTTAGTCAGCGATGAACCAAGATCAGAGAATCAAAAAATCCCCAACCATACGTCTCAAGTCTTAAGTTATTGGCCTTTAGTAGGAGCTCATGAATTGAAAGAAAGTAGTATGAAGGAACTTACAACGCCACTGACACCGCCAAGTAGTGAAGGGCTTGAAATAGGTACTTTGAAATTTATATGTATTCCAGTAAAATATTTCAGATGTTTCATATTCAATTACTTATTTCCGTATTTTTGCTAGTATGTAGATTTATGTGAAGACCATTTCATAATCCATAACTTTGTTTCGAAAAACTAGGTTTCTGGTGAGTACTAAATTAGAGTCATATGAAACAAAGAAACAAAACATACCTTCATTAAACTAGAAGAATCAAGACCCAGGTAGCATCAGATGCAACAGAAAAGCCCGAGCTCTGTAAAATGAGAAGGAGATTCAAGAAATCAAGGATGAAGGTGGACCCCTTCCATATCATGGGAAACGAATAAAGTCATCTTGTCATATGCCCATAAATAAAATATGTGAACAAAGTTCAGCTCCAGAGTATGCAAATACAAAAAAATAATATACGCCCAAAACATCAGGAAAAAAATATATCCCCACAATTGGACTGACATGTCTCGTTGTCTTTAGATTGTAAAGGATTTTACCCTTAATTAGAAGAGGGTAAAGTGGAGGAAGTGGTTTGTCTTCTTTGCTCCATATATAGCCAAAAATAATAATTTAGTTTCACTGAAATTCTAGGAAATATGAAGTTAAGGTTGCATATGGAACAATCAAGCTCATCAAAAAGAAATTAAAACATTGAAATCCTACACACACTTACATCCTCAGTGAAAACTTTTTTGACACCCGCGTTTGACAGTTATGTGAAGTGTCCTCACACCAGTATCTTGTATATATTACAATGCATCATTAGCTTATGTCTATTTATGCAACCTAGTAGATTACTATACACCAATCTATAAACTCAAAACTTGCCTACAATATCCTTGTCCAGTATTGCTACTTTATCTTTGTTGTTGGAGATTTTCATATAAAGGATCGAAAACCTCTTCTGGTATTGATACTCCAAGCCTGATAAGAAAAAAATGTAGTGCTTATAGTTATGGAGAGGAAAAAAAAAATCTTTCTCATCCCAATTACAATGCCGATTGGATTAAAATGATAAAATAAATATGAAGAAAAGAAATAAAAATTAGCCACTCACAACCTATTTCGTTGTTTATGTAGTGATGAGAATTAAGATTCAACATGTAGCCATGCAGGGTCCATTTGTAAGGACTGATGAAACCTGAACCTGTTCAACTAGAATTAGGATACATGTGACAATTTTGTATGAGTTCAATCAGTAAGTACATGACTACTTACAAGTGACATCTACTTCCACTATTTGAAAAATCCATCCAATCATGGAGGAAAAAAAAATAGAAAATGGAAAGTGTCAAGAAAAAAAAAACCTCTTTCATTTCAAGGAAATTAATCATGCAGGTAGCTGGGAGTGTGGTGATGATTTTGTATTTGAACCTTTCTGCTATTAACGCTTTGACCTGGAGCATAAAAAGAACAGAAACAACCATTTACTCTAATTGTTAGTTAAAAGTTCAGTACTTCTAACGTAATGAAACTTATCGAAATAGAAGGAATTGCTCACCTCATATTCCGCTTTCCTACCCATCCCATACTCATATACTATAATGGTGGTCACACTCATCAAGTCCCTCTTTTTAAGATAGATGTCATCGTCTAAAAAGAAAATAAAACTAGCTGAGAATTGTCAAACATCCATCCAGTCATTCAGCAATTAAAAGGAACACAGAGTGTAATAGTGTGATTTGTCCAAGCACATATACATTTCGGTCATCGGAGATTTTGAAACACAAGGCATCACCATAAACATTAGATAACAGCAAAATGATAAAAATGTTAGCTTGTTATGTATATATTTATCATGGCTTCTTCTGTCAAAAAAGAGTACCTTGTCAATTTCCAGTACCGAGAATCCCCCAATAAAAAGCGCAGTTGAAAAACCTGATAATGTCCCAATTCTTTCATTGAACCGGTGATAGAAATAGATATATCTGGTCTCATGGTATTTGACTTGGGTATCAACCATGCCAAGTGTTCCGGTACCAAGATCAAGGTCTCTCCATGGTTTTGCATAACTTGCTTGAATCCACCAAAGCATAAAAAAATATTAATACGTGAATAATCTAGGAATTCACAGGAACACACGAGGACAAGACTGGTTCCCATCTTTCCTCTCACATTCATAACAAGGTCTACAGATAGGGAATACACAAACATCACGAGAAAAAAAAAGTTGTCCTTCTAGATTACATCCAACAAAATTTAAAGGAAAATTTCTCAATAAACTTAAGTCATAAAACAAATTAAAACATAAGCAAGTCCTCAGGGAGTAAACTAATATTCAGTTGAAACTTAATATTAACCCCTTTCTCAGCTCATAAACAACACAAACCAGACTCTAAATCTGCAAATACACCATACAACCATTTTTCAATTTGAAGCAAAAGACTTTGAAGCAAAAGACTTTGAAGCAAAAGCTAACAACAAAATAAAATACTCAAACACCGAAAGAGACATGATAAAATTAAAAGACTTTGTAAAACTGAAATCCTAAAAATACCCATGTTATAAAACTCTATGAAATCAACAACCAAACACACAGATTACAAGATCTGTAGAAAAACATACCATACAATTTTTTCGCTCACAGCAGAATAACCTCAAATCAAGATGGAAAACCAAAAACAATAAATTAACAGAGTTAGGGTTTATACTTGAATCTCAGTCGTGTACTTGAATGTTCTAGCTTTTATACTTGAATCTTCTAGGTTTGTTCTTGAATCTTCTTCTGCAAATTCAAAATCAAGAATACAAATCAATTTCCAGGGTTTACAAAATCAGAATAGTCAAAATCTGTAAAATAGATTTTTATACCTGAGATTAGGTTACGCAAAGTCAGGGTACTGATTTCTTAGGATTGATTTCAGGTGATTTATGGTTTTTATAACAAGGAAAAAATAGATATGATTTTCTAGTAGGCTTAAAGTGCTTTCTGCTCTAATACTGATTCAAGGACAAATTTGTGGAAATAGATCTGATTTCGGGTTTGATTTCTGGTAAGTTAGGGTTCTTATTAGCTTTGTGAAGACCGAAGGATAAGAAAAAATGAGAGCAAAAGGAAAAATAAAAACTAACGTTGGTGAACAATGGAATATAAATGAAAATGAAAATAAAATCAAAATATAAATCTTATAACCGAAATTACCAAAATATCTTGTTGTCTAAGACACATAAAAGGGTATCAGAGACACATATAAGGGTAATAGAAAGTCTCTATGTTAATATTAATAATTAGGAATTAAAGCGACACATATTTTTGCTTTGAGACCTTTATAGGCGTTGTCCACTTATATATGTGTCTCAAAGCAAAAAAAAAAAAAAAAATTCATGATATGGTGTAGTGGTAGTATTCAAATCTGGACTTGGTCCCGGGGTTTTTATGCATTTGCGATTTTCTCATTAACAAAATTTCTGGTGTTTGTGTTATTTCTTTCCCGAATTGTATTTTTATATAATTGAAATATCACAGGTTGTGCGCAATTCAATCAATTGGTAAATCCGACCTTTGTTTGTTGGATATAAATTGATTGACACTTGGGCATTGGTCTTTGGTACCATCCAAGTATTACTCATGTCAATCAGGCTCATAGATTTCTATCTGTTTGATTTGCTGATTGATTTGAGAGATAGAGATATAACTCTTTGATATCTTTCTTGATATAGATCGCTTTATTAGTTTGTGCTTTCTAAATAATATTGGAGTTAGTCCATACAGATTGCCGAATGAATTATTGGGTGTGGTTGTTATACCCCCGCTTTTTCAATTATTATACCAAAATAGGCCCTCATTGGTAATATTCTGGATGTTAAAGGTAGCGGTTTCAAAGACAACTTTATTTCACGTTTTTTATATATCCCACCGTAAACATGCTCCCATACATAAATAATCCACCCCCGTATTGTTTGGATAACCAGAACTTGCAACAAGTAAGAGCTGAATTCTCTGACATGAAATTAATATTTAAATTAAGAGGGGATGCAAACATAATGGCTTGGGTTACATGGCATTGGAAAAAAATGTGATCGTTTGTCTCAAGTAGGCCTGCACACGGTTCGGTTCGGTGCGGTTAGTTGTAAAACCGTTCAACTAACTGTTTATAGTGCGATTAGCACATTTAAAACCGTAACCGAACTCAATAGCATTCGGTTCGGTTATTTTTCGGTTCGGTTCAGTTTTAACCATAAATTAATCTAGGGTTAATTAAAAAAAAAAAAAACCTAGAAATTGATAAAAAAATCAATCAAAGAGAAAACAACTTATTAGATCATAGAGGTGGTGGTGCTCTTAAGTCTTGAATCTTGATGGAGGTGGAGGAGTCGTAGAGGAAGAGAATAAGAAATGAAATGGCCACAGAAATATTTTAGGGTTTAATTTTTATACTCTAGGGTTACCCGATTTTAGACGGCTAGGATTAATCCTAATAATAATCGGTTATCGGTTCGGTTAGGGTGCGGTTAGTAGTGGAACCGATAGCCGAACCGAATATCCAACGGTTACCAAAATTAAAATCGACACCGACCGTTGGATTATCGGTTTGGTGCGGTTACGGTGCGGTTATCGGTTCGGTTTTGTGCAGGCCTAGTCTCAAGAGCATTCTGACATAGTGGGCACTCCACACCTTCTAAATAACTGCCAATCTTTCCGAGAACACCAACACCATTCCTCATAACTCTCCACATGAAAATATGGATATTTGGAGCCAAAGGTTTAGGTTTCCAAAAATATTTCCACGAAAAATCGCAATCATTAATAGATGAAGATTCTCCAGCGTTATCACTTAACAATTTCTGGAATGATTGAGATGTAAACATCCCATGGGGATTTAACGTCTAAATTAACTTATCATCGACAATTTTTTTGTTGATGTATATTTTCCGTATCTACGAAGCCACCAGAGGTTCGAATGTAGAATCAATCAACTTCGTGTTCCATTTTCCTACCCCTTCAATGATTAAATCGCTGACAGTATTAATATCATTGGTCCCCCTTGCGTAATCACAAGTACATAAACTAGTAATGAATCCACCCAAGGATTAAACCACACATTCACGGATTTCCTATCTCCAATAAGCCATATGCATCCTTTCTTTAAGACTGGCCTGCATTCCAATAAGGCATCCCAAGTGCTGGAACATTTGTGTGGTTTACGAACATGCCGAAAATTGGTGCCTCGCAAATATTGGGCAGACAAAATCTCCCCCCACAAAGAATTATGATTAGTTAGGAAACACCAACAACATTAATATGTACCTCGCTTAATTAATAAATTCTGGTGGCCCCAACAACATTAATTTATCTATTGTATATAGCATAAAACTTAAGAGAATATAAACTATTTACTTGTTAGATGATCTCGATCTTGGTTGCTCACTGTTTCATTTCAGAATAGAAAAGAGATGAGTATAGAAAAACGAAGACAATAAAATTAGGGTATCGGTTTGGTTTTGCGAGTAGGCCTGGTATCTGAAATTTATGGTATCTGAAAAACGAAGACAATAAAATTAGGGTATCGGTTTGGTTTTGCGAGTAGGTCTGGTATCTGAAATTTATGGATATCGACCATCTGCCCCATTTTGTGTGCAGAAATAAACAAGAAAAAAAATCTCTAAACCCTCAATTTCTATTGGATGGGCCCGAAAGCTCTAGAATTCAAGCTTTTGGCCTAACTTTCAATGTGAGGCAACAATTTACCCTCAAATTATATACAAATTCGACAAAAAATATATTTTGGGGTCGAAAATATTTTTCTCAAATTTTATTGGTCGAAATCTTATAGTATTACCGAATATTTATTTACGGTGGGGCCAAAATCAACTAGAAGCAGAGCGCTCAAGAAAACTCGGTTTTTATATAGAGAATGTTTCGGTATCCATAAAGGCTTCTCTTAAATGTAGCCCACACATTTAGTAACTATAACCCATTTAAAATAAGTGCTTAAGCTAATCAAACAAACCTTTATAATAATTCTACATAGCCCACAAAATTATTTATAATTATTATATATAGCCCATAATAATAACATTATCATCAAATCCCTAAATTAACAAAAACAAAAAAGTTAATTATCTATTCAAATTTATGTAAGATATTTGGCATAATTAATGTTTTTTTTAAGAATAATCTACACCCTAAATCAATTTTAATACAATCACGATTAAGAAGAAAAAAAAATCATCTTATTGATTTTTTCTTTTTATAGATTATGTCTATGTAGTTCTAGCATAATGGTCCAAGGAAAAGAATTAAAACCTTAAAACCTTAGTTACTTCCATTTTCGATACACGTTGCTGTGGATTTTTTTTAAAGGAACAAGTAGAATATACACCCTGATTAATTTTGATGTAATCGTGATTAAAAAAGTTATCTTAGAGAAAATAAGAATTAGAGTTTATTTTGAATCTTTATTTTGCTTTGGGGAAAAAGATAGGAGTTAGGGTTTATATATAATTATTCAATTTGTGAAAATTCTAATAGAACAATTATAATTAATTTTAAGTAGGATTAAGAAAAAAAGTTAGGATTTATTTTGATTTTGAGTAAAAAGGATTTAAGTATGATTATAAGAAAATTAAGACTTGTTTGGTTTTTTCACTTTAACTTTTGATTTTTGATTTTAACTTAAACTTTTGGGCTATGGTTAATAAAAGTGTGGGCTATGGTTTATAAAAGTGTGGGCTACATTTAAGAGAAGCCTCTTGTTGATGTTAATTCTTTTAACTTCATTTCCTTAAGCAATCGTTGCACAATCAACTTAAGTTTCATAGCAGCTGATTTTCCTCGAAAATGTAAGCAATTTTGTTAAGCAAAAACAATAAATATATGCAATAAACTCAGGCTTTTTTCTTAAACAGGAAAACAATTAACTAACAAATTCGTTACCTCAAGTTCCGTATCCTCTTCTCCCCTGAAGAATATATCTTAAGCGCAAGTTCAAGATAGAACTCTCCCCCGTTATGTTGTCATCCCCTCGCAAGAACAAAAGAAGAAGAAGAACAACAACCTTTACCAGAGAAAGGTTGAAAATCGGTTTTAACTAATGCATGGAAAAAATTGGAAACCCGAAACACATATGCTTTTATACTAAACCAAAAATGATTCAACATATTGTGACTTTTCACCCATGAGTGTCAATCGGAACCCATTATGATCCTTTGATAATGCCTACCAACATGGGCTAGAACTTAATCCCGCTAAACCAAAAATTCACCCAAGCCATAAGAGTTCAGACAATATGAGATCGAATATTAAGGTTAAGAAAACCGAAATCAAACATCCCATAAACACATAGTAATAAAATAAAGCATTCAAGCATGTGCTATTCAATCGAAAAACTATCACAAGAAAAATTATAAAATAATAATTTTATTCATAAATAAGATAGTTTTATTTATAATAGACCTTATACGTACAATTTTTCAAAGAAATAAAAAACTTATGTCTATTTTCCTGGTTCTCCAAGTCATACTACTTAGGTATGCGTACCCGTTTGCATACTTGGTTATGTTCTAAAATCGGTTTGTTCATGAACTAATACATTTATATAATAAGGAATGCAATCTTTTGCAAACCGTGGCTATAGTGTTCATGAATTGATTCGAGTGAATCAAAATCGATTTTGTTTCAATTGTGTCTTGTATAATTCTATGAGAATATAAACAATTGAACAACTCTAGATCGAACTGGTTTCATTTGAGTCATTTGAACTAGTTATGTCTAAGATGAATATGGTTGATATGAAGTGTTCATATGGGTAACTTCGGTCAACTATTGTTGAGACAACAAAGGTGTACACGTTTAGGTATGGTTACTCATATCTAAATGAAGTCACTTTTCATTTGTGTGTAATAAGCTAAGTTCGATCTAACAGTTAAAAGATATTAGCTTGAGTCTAATCAGGTTTTCATCTAACGGTGAATATTGAATGCTTTGTTACCAGGGTAATTAACATTTATTGTAAACCCTGATTTGAAGACTATATAAGGGAGAAATCTAGCAACTGGGAAACCTAATCCCCACACCTACTGTGTTATACTAGTTCCCACAAGAGTCGATTTTTCTTTAACCTTAGGTTTTCTCCAAAACCGTGTAGGTTAACGACTTGAAAACTTCATTGGGATTGTGAAGCCAGGCCCAACTATCTTCTCATGATCTTGCTGTTTTCTATCGTGATTGAGTACTATCTTCTCTAAGATTTTCTCGAGATTTAATCTCCGATAGGAAAGATAAAAAGTAGTCACAAACATCTTCGTCTCATCGTTTGTGATCCACAATATCTTGTTTCGCTATCATATCAGATTCAACCATTGTTGTTGTGACAAATGACAAAAACAAACATATCTCTAAAAATAGTTTTGTTCAATTTTATTGGGTTTAAAGATAATCAAACTTTTTTACTAATAAATATAAATATTAAATTTACTAATTTTTTATTTTCTGATTGTTACTATTATTATGATTGTCAAAAAAATTTATTTTTCTTAACCACTTTATATATATATATATATAATTTTCAAACAAAAAATCAAACTAAAATAAGTAATTATTTAATATTAGTTTTTATTTTTGACAAATTAAATGAAACATTATCATAAAATAGTTTGAAAATAAAATATAATAATATATAAAAATTAAAATATAAGAAATAAAAAATTGATTGCATATATATTTAAGGGTAATTTTTGTCATTCACAAAATAAAATAGGGACAAAAAGGATAAATCAAGCATTAAATTTTGGTGGAACCAAAGCTTATGCCTTTGTAGCTTTTAAAAGCTTCTCCTCCCTCGCTTTTAAAAATTGAGGAATTTGGGAAGTGCTTTAGGTAAAAAGCATTTTGATTTTTTTTACCAAACACCAATTTCAAAAATTATTGACATATATAGATTTTGAAAGTGCTTTTGGAAAAATAAAAGCATTGATTGATATTTCTAGGTTGTTCTCCGGGAATATAAGTCGGGTATATCAATTGGTTCCCGTTCACATTGATTTATCAAAAGACGGAACAAAACTCATAGGTATATCTGTGGGAGACAGAATTATCTATTCAATAGACTTTTATGTGTGAGACAGATTTGTTTATCAAGTCTTCGACTTTGGGTCGTAGCAACTCTTAGTTGTGGGTGAGATCAGCTAAGGGAATCAAGTGCGCAGAATCCGGCGTGGTTCTAGAGGCGTAAGGAACACGGCTATACCTTGATCAAGGTGAGATTGGTTAGGGCTCAACTAGATTTCAGTCTGAAATTAACTTGGAGTAGGCTAGTGTATGTAGCGGCTTAATACAATGTGGTGTTCAAATATGGACTAGATTTTTGCATTTGCGGCGTTAACAAAAATTCTGGTGTCTGTGTTATTTATTTTCCGCATTATATTTTATATATAATTGAAATATCACAGGTTGTGCGTATGTTCAATCAATTGTGAATCCAACTTTAGGTTGTTGATTAAATTTATTGACACTTGGATATTGGTTTTTGATACCGTCCAAGTTGTTTCTTATAATAACCAGACTCACAAATTTCTATCTGGTTGATTTGCTAATTACATTAAGAAACAGAGATATAACTCTTGGATAATTTTCTTAAGATTGAGCCCGATTGTCTAGTTGATTCTCTTGAAAGTATATTGGAGTTAGTCCATATAGATTGCTAAGCGAAATATTGAGTGTGGTTGTTAGACCCCCGCTTTTTCATAAAACTTAAGATAATATAACATGTTTACTTGTTAGATGATCTCGATCTTGGTTGCTCACTGTTTCATTTCAGAATAGAAAAGAGATGAGTATGGAAAAACAAAGAAAATAGAATTAGGGTATCGATTTGGTTTTGCGAGTAGGTTTGATATCTGGAATTTATGGATATCGACAGTCTACTCCATTTTGTGTGCGAAAATAAATACGGAAAAATCTCAAAACCCTCAATTTCTATTAGCTGGGGGCCGGAAGCTCTAGAATTCAAGCTTTTGGCCTAACTTTCAATGCGAGGCCAGCAATTTCTCCTCAAATTATATATACAATGATTCAGCAAAAAGTATATTGTGGGGTCGAAAATATTTTTCTCAAATTTTATTGGTCGAAATCTTATAATATTACCGAATATTTATTTACGGTGAGGCCAAAATCAACCAGAACCAGAGCGCTAAAAAAAAATCGGTTTTTATATAGAGAATGTTTCGGTATCCATAAATATGTTACACTTGTTGCTGTTACTTCTCTTAACTTCAATTTAAGTTTCATAACAGCTGATTCTCCTCGAAAGATTATAGTTCAAGTAGTTTTACCTAATTGGGCTATCTTTGAAGGATATTATACCGATTGTACTAAAAATAAAAACCATGTTTTAGTGCAGGAGCTGACTTATGTTTGCCAACTCAATGGTCATATTTTGAAGATGGCATGCTGTTATGATGCCGAAACATGTTGACAATGCCTATTTGAGATACACGCACGGCTTTAAGATGAATGTTTCAACAGTTTGTTGGCTATTGGAGTGACTCAAAAATTTGACAGGATATTTATGAATTCTAATGTTTTGGTGTTTTATCTTTTGTCCCACACTGGTTAATGTATAAGACGTTGTGAATATTGTGAGCTATAAAACCGGAATTGTGAGAAAAGAAAAAGCATACCTTTCTCCGCCTTTTGGCTAAGATCAAGTATAGTATCTGTTCTTATCAGTTTAATATCTAATATGTGAGCCATCGGTTCACACGATATTAAATTAATTTTTTTCATGGAGGAAGTTCCCATCACAGTAGCTTGCTGCTGGGGTTCTCACGCGTCGCCGTTGCGTTGCACTATTGCAATGGTTTGGCACTACTGCGATGGTTTATTAAACGTTTAGTTTTCCTAGGTCTGCTGTGTGTTTGAATCCTCCTATCACAGGTTGGAAGTCTATGAAATGAAGTTGGACTCAACATATCGCATTTTCTGAACCCCCTTAACTCATCCGTCTTTAGATACCCAGCATCAGGTTTTTGTTTTAGAACGATTAAGATGGAGAACCTTGTCAGAGATAATGCAACATGAACTTGCAGCTTTGCTATAGCAACAATATCAGCTGCTGCTCAAGCATGGTCCCATACATTTCATAAGGAAGTTGAGAGAGCAGTTTACATCCATAACGATTTGAAGAAATTGCTTTGTCAATAACTGATAAGATGACTCCAAACACACTGATAGATGTAGAACGAACCGCCATCCAGTCGATCATTTCCCTTTCTTCCAAATCTGTGTGTGAAAGATAGAAATCATGAAAAATCCCATTCCTAATTTGAGAATCATTTTAAGATCCCAAAATTTCACTTATCCCGTTCCCGGGAGGAAAAGTTGAACAGACAGATAATAAGGATTAAATATTTTTTTTGTAGTTGCTTCAAAAAACACACACAGTTTCTTTGGATTTCATCTTTCGAACTGAAAATCAAGTATAACAGATTCATTTAAACTAGCTATAAAATTTCAGTTGTTGGAACAAAAATGTTTGAGGTGATGGATCTGGCTAAGACCAACTGTGTAAAAATGTTTCAGGGGATGGATCTAGCTAGAGCCACAAGATAACTCGGACTGGTAGTGACCTTAAGTCTCAGCTGAAAAGCGACTAGTCCCACATTGGTTATAAAACACAACTCTACTCAAAATGATCTGTATATAACTAGTTCTTCACGCTTGCTAAGAATTTACGCAGCCGTGTGGTAAGCACAAAGCGAACTATTCTTTCGCCTTTTACTAAAGAATACCGTGTGCTTGCCATATATAAGCGGCATACGCCTATTTTTGGAGGGTTTTTCTTTTTCAAGAGGAACCCAACAATGTTCAATTCCAAATGTTGTGTTTCAGAATCCCCAACCTTGGGATAGAGTAGTCAGCTGGAATTTCATCTTCCAGAAAAGAAAATGGTAGAGCAGGAGTGTAGAAGACCTACCGTCTCTCAAACAGAGATCAGCAATACAAGGAGGAGAAGAAGAAAATCACCAGTCATATACATGGTGTAGAAGTAAAGCTTGCTAGTGAATGAGCTACAGATTTAGCATCATTCTTGGTTCTCCACGGGATTACAGTCACAGTACCATTCAATACTAATATTATCCTTCTGCTCATCACTTTCAATTATGAAGTTATCCCAATCTTTCAGTTCTTCCATATCTAAGGCAGTTAAGATGGCGATTGTTTCCACTTCGTTAGGAGACAGGCAAATGCACATACAAGTTGAAACTCTGTCCTTGAGTTTCTAGCAACAACAGCACAAGCTCCTATATTTCTGGCAAATGCAGCATCCCCATTCAACTTTAACCAGTCTTCATCTGGTGGGGACTAAGTATCTCTTATTTAAGATTCGGATATGTTTTACTAATGTCAATCTTAAGTAAATGCACCTAAGACAGAGTTTGACAAGCTCATGGAGTGAATGGGTTTTCCGTAGCCGTCACTACGTTGTCAATAATATCTCTACCTGGTAAGGTTTCACTACTTTGTACAAAATGATGCACAACACAATGCGCCTGCAGTCTACAGCTTTGTGGTGTTTTTGACCTTGGGAATAAAAGTGAGGTGAGTATGATTCGTACCTGATGTAGCGAGGCCGAGGCGAAGCAAAGATTTATTAGAGAAGTAACTTCAGCTCCAAATTTCGACCAACACTTTTTTGTAGAAACGATCTGGCATCCCGTCAGGTCCTGGAGAGCTCAACGACTACATCAACTTAATTTGTATTTCCAGATTTCTTCTGTAATGGGAATGGCAACAATAGCTCCATATTGGCCTTCAATAGTAATGTTGTCTCCTCTCTTAAATTTTGGCCTTCAACAATATCTCCAATAGCTCAGGTTTGGCCTTTTTCCACCACTCTTAAGTTTTCTTACCCCATTTGGATACACCTTCTCCCAACCCTTCAATTTTGCATATTGTATACCCCATCAGCTTTGTCTTCTCCATTGATATCTGGATGGTCCACCCAATGGATAGTTTTGCTTACTTTCGGCGCACAACAAGTTAAACTTTATAATCTGAAAATAGAAACCAATGTGCCCGTCGTTGCTTCCTTCAGAACTAGTCAGTTGTACAATAAGGGATTGTACCAGAAAGATCCGTGAATATGTCCCAAAGTTACCTGCCGTTTTGGACAAACATGCGTCCAGCAAAGGATTAGAGGAATACTCAAATAAATGACAAAACGAGTGTACAATATTTTTTTAGATAAGCTCTATGTTCGCGAACTCCAGTAGCAGCGGTTCATAACTCCACATGAATCATTCTCAGTAATAAAGCAAAAGAGAGGACCAAATCCTAGAACCTTAGTTATGTCAGAAAATTTGATTTTCAAAGCCATGCTGCATATGTAGATGTATCAGGACAATTTTGGTAACAAGACACTACGAAGGATACAGAGTATGGATCATGGACTAAGGACACTACACAATCATTCGGATTCTGTGGCAATATATGTTTAACTAAAACACTCAAACAATAATGCAAATTACTTATCTTACTTCCAAAAGAAAATGGCTACTGTCAGTATGTAATCAAGTACAGCAAGAAACCTTACCTCCGAATTTTCTGAGAAAAGCTCATCAATATCCCTCGGCTTCAAAGTTGACGAAAAATAATCATCAATGTACTCTGCAAGAGGTGTTAATTCAGTGTACTTTGACAGAGAATATAAATACATGAAAAACGGAACCAGAAGATACTAAGGACAAAGCTTTATGCATTGATCTTCTCATAATTAAGATTCACATTATCGCTGTTACGTCAACAATTACGATGTTTCACACAGACACAAAACTATTTTTTTTTTTAGATCATCTGCTGAGAGAGTGTACATTAAAAAGGAAATAACAGAATCATTCGGTACAAATTCATTTTCACGCATCTTGAGAAGAAAATTCATTGCCTTGTCAGTCTCCTTTGCTATTAGTAAAGCCTGAATGATAACATCATATGTTCGAGCATTTGGTAAACAACCCTTCTCTTCCATTTCCATGATTAGTTTTTCAGCCTCCAATACCATCTTGTTACGACAGAGGCCATTGATCATTGAGCTATATGTTATTACATTAGGAACAAATCCTTTGTCTGGGATCTCATTAAACAATTTTCTTGCATCTTCCAACCGGCCAACCTGACACAAACCATGAATAAGAACGCTATACATGTAATTATCAGCTGAGATTCCAATATCTTCCATGGATTCAAACAATTCCACTGCCTCCTCCATTTTTCCATTCTTGCAGAGACCATCCAAGATGGTAGTGTATGTCATTTCATTTGGAGATTGACCAAAAGATTGCATCTCATTCAGAAACCTTTGTGCAGTCCTTATTCTTCCATCCCGGTATAATCCTCTTAATAGAATAGTGTAAGTAATTGTTGAGGGTATCAAACCATTCCGTTTCATTTTCTCGAGTAATTGCACAGCTTCATCCAGCTTACGATTCTTGCAATACCCATCCATTAATATACTTCAAGTGATAACATTCGGGTATACGCCCTTATCCACCATCAAGTCAAACAATTTAACTGCTTCTTTCAACCGACCAGCCAAACATAGACCGTCGATCATTGAGCTATAAGTAATCTCATTAGGTTTTATATTTATCTCTTCCATCAGTTGAAATAACTCCCAACCATCTTCTGTCATCCCATCTTTACAATGTGAATCTATCAATATATTAAAAGTTGCAGTATTGGGTGAAATCCCTCGATCCAGCATTTCATCAAAATATCTTCTTGCTTCTTCCCATTGACCATGTAGGCAATGACCATCAATTATACAATTATACGTAATTACATCAGCAGAGATTCTTCTACTAACCATCTCGTCAAAGACTCTCTTTGCATCATTCAACCGGCCTGAATTGCAAAGTCCATTGATCAAAGAACTGTAAACAACTGCATTGGGTACAACATTTGAATCTCTATGCATTTCAGAGAAGAGAACCAAAGCTTGATCAAGTAGACCTCCTTTACAAAGAGTATCTATAATGGCACAATATGAAACAACAGTTGGGATGCAGTTCCATCTCACCATGTTGTTTTTTAGCTGAAGAGCATGACCCACTTCACCAATTCTACAAAGGCCATGTATAAGAGTGTCACACGTAAATGCAGTAGGTTGAATACCTGTTTGAGTCATTTTAACAAACACTTGAAAGGCTGGTTCAATCTTATTCTTGATACACAACCCTTTAATCAGTGAAGTGAAAGTGATAACAGTAGGATGATAACCTCTCTTTATAATCTCTCCAAGCACACAAACCCATGATTCAGTTGGTTGAATTGACAGAAGCAGTTAATCAAAATGTTGAATGTAATAATACTTGGTTCAACTCCAATCAAATTCATCTTCTTATACAAACCAATGACATCTGAATCACACTTGATCTTTGATAATGATCCCAGTACATGATTAAATGTAACAACGGATGGTAATGGCCTTTCCAGAATCAATTGGTCAAAGTATCTCAATCTATCATCCAGCTTCTGAATCTTCCCAGACTTGCACTCATTCCTTACAAAACTCTCAAGTTCTGTTACTCCATTATAACCTCTTGAACCGTGATAATTTCTCACAAATATAGCATGATGCAGAAATGAATAATTGAAGATTGCCCTTGTATCAAGTTGCAGAAATGAACTTGATTTCATTTTCTCCTCTGCTACTTGTAATTAGAAACTTTTACAGGAGAGAGTGAGAGACACTGTACAAAGAAAAGTTTTTTTTTTTTTTTTTTTTTGGTAAAAGAGGACAACATCAGTGCATTGGTAAAAAAGATGGTCTTTTATGCGGATTCGAACAGGAGACCCGAAGAATAATAAAGATAGCTTATCGTTTTGGATCGTGTAGATTTTACCTTAAACTATTTTGTCCCACATCACTTGGATGACTAGTTTTGTTTTGCTATATAAGCCTCAAAAACAGCAGTCCTTGTTGTGAACTACATGTACAGGAGCTGTGGTGTAGTGTCTCTACCACTAGCGCTCGTGGCCGTGGCCGTGGCCAGATGCCTGTTGTGTTGCTGCGTCTGTTTTTTGGTACCAAAATACATGTTCCTTCTCCCCCCAGCTGTCCTACCACTAACGCATTGCTATGGTAGAGCACGAGTGTTTGCACAACTTCCTAATGCCCATACCTGCACACATGCATCAATGCCGTTTTTGACACAATCAAACAAAAAATACTCGATCACTTATTAATTAGAAATTTAGACCAAGTGGTTCTAAAGGATAATTCCATTTTACACATGCCCTAGCTAGAATTGAGAGCTGAACATTAGGTAAATTTGGCTCATCCCTATCCCGAGATTTTAAAGCAAATGGATGTCAACAAGGTATCAAAAATTATCAAACAGCATATCCAAATATACTAAAAAGTCTAACAGGGGTTTACTCAATAAATACTTTTATCGATTTCCAAAGAGTTTAATGGATTTACAAAGTATTGTGTTATTGGTTGTATACTTTTAAAATCTCTTTCAAAGTTTATGTTACTCGTTGTAGATTGTCAAAAGGTCTTCTAAAGTTTGTGTTCTTTCGTTGTAAACTTGAAAATTCAAAGACTTTGCATACTTATCCATTTTCAAGACTTTGAGTGACTTTTGGCTATATATTTGCCTTGATAAAAGTCTTGCAAAATATATAAGATTTTGGAAGACTTCCAACTTTTTTATAAAGATGTTTTTTACTCTATCTTATTTTTTTTCATGAATACACAATCTATAAAACTCCTATTATAGATGAGTATAAATTATATGATATGATTAAATATATTTTTTTTAATTATTATGTACAAATATACAATAATAATTATTTTAATTTATTGTTACACTTTATTGTATTTCATCGAACCAAAGAAATAAGTTATATAAATTTTATATTTATGTCTATCATGCATATTTCCATATAAAATTTGTTTTATACAACTCTTCAAGACTCTACAAATATCTCTGCAAGACATTAGACAACTCTGCAAAAGTTTGCTCAATTCTATATAATTCTCGCAAAGTTATTAATTTTCATGACTCTTTTTAAATCTCTACAAATCTACAAATGTATTTATTGAGTAAACCCCCGTAAAGTTGGAAAATCACTATAATATTGACGCATTGGTAATTCCACACACTAATGCTATAAAGCTAGCTTAAACAACCAATGTGATTTACAGCGGCATAATCAAGAGCTGCACTTTATTGATAATTCTACTTCCAAGAATTCAACCCTTGAAGCTAACTGCATAATACAAGGATCTTGCCCACTAAGAGTCTGAATTTCAACTACACAATTTTAACTTAATTAGTAAAGAAACTTCAGAAGGAAAAAAAGTAAAGCCGGTAACTTTACCTGTCCACAGTAGTTCCTTGGATTGTCATCTGCTCCCTTCTCAAGCAACAATGCTACAAATCGAATAAGCAAGACAAAATGAAATTACATATAATATCTTCCTGTCAGACCCCCAAATTGCATGCTCTGGCTGCAAGGATAAAAGCTAATGCAACCAATAATCTTGATGTATCAGGTATAAAACAAGTATTCTCACATGTTCGTCGAGATAACAAAGCAGCACATGCACTATACGAAAAAAATGGGATTTCAGATGATAATACTTTTACTGATCTGCTTTTCATTCAGCTTCTGATGGTTAGTATACTTTTGATCAATGACAACCTGCTGATCCTTACATGGACAACTCTCCTTTCAGATACTTGCAAAGGCGACTTCCCCTCATCTGGGAGAACATAACCTGTACTTGTGCAGCATAAGTGTGTAGTTGATTTTACTAGCTCATTCTTTAAAACTAACAGGTTTTGTCCAAAATTTTGTGAAGTACTGTCAGTATGTAATCAAGTACCGCAAGAAACATTACCTCCGAATTCGCTGAGAAAAGCTCATCAAAATCCCTCGGCTTCGAAGTTCATGATATATAATCATCAACCTCTTTGGAAGAATGTACTCTGCAAGAGGTGTTAATGAATGCAGTGTATTCTAACAGAGAACATAAAGATAATAAAAGAAGGAGCCAGAAGATACTAATAACATAAGATTTATGCATTGAGCTTCTCATAATTAAGATTCAGATTATCGCTGTTACTTCAACTTCCACACAAGGAAACTACAGTTTTTTTAGCTCATCTGCTGAGAGAGTGTACATTAAAAAGGAAGTAACAGAATCATTCAGTACAAATTCTTTTTCCCTCATCCTGCGAAGAAAATTCCTTGCCTTGTCAGTCTCCTTTGCTATAAGAAGAGCCCTAATGATAATATCATATGTTCGCACATTTGGTGAACAACCCTTCTCTTCCATTTGGATGATTAGTTTTTCAGCCTCCGGTAACATCTTGTTACGACAGAGGCCATTGATCATTGTGTTATATGTTACAACATCAGGAACAAGACCTCTGTTTGGAATGTCATTAAACAACTTTCTTGCATCTTCCAAACGGTCAACCAGACACAAACCATGAATAAGAATGTTATACATGTAATTATTATCTGAGGTTCCTGTACCCTCCATGGATTCAAACAATTCTATTGCCTCCTCCATTTTTCCGTTCTTGCAGAGACCATCTAACATGGTGGTGTATGTCACTTCATTTGGAGATTGACCAGAAGATTGCATCTCCTTAAGAAACCTTTGTGCAGTCTTCATTCTTCCATCCCGGTATAGTCCCCTTAATAGGATAGTGTAAGTAACTGTTGTGGGTTTCAGTCCATTTCGTTTCATTTTCTTGAATAGCCGCACAGCTTCATCCAACTTACGATTCTTGCAATACCCATCGATTAACACATTGCAGCTGATTTCATTTGGCTCAAGGCCCCTATCCACCATTGAGTCAAACAATTTAACCGCTTCTTGCAGACGACCTATCAAACACAAGCCGTTGATCATTGAGTTACAAGTAATCTCATTAGGTTTTATGTTTAACTTGTCCATCAGTTCAAATAACCCCCAAGCATTTTCTGTCATCCCATCTTTACAATGTGAATCTATCAATATATTAAAGGTTACTGTATTGGGTGAAATCCCTCTGTCCAGCATTTCATCAAAATATTTTCTTGCTTCTTCCCATTGACCATGTAGGCAATGACCATCAATTATACAGTTATATGTAGTTATATCAGCAGAGATTCTTCTACTTGCCATCTCTTGAAGGAGTCTCTTTGCCTCATTCAATCGGCCTGAATTGCAAAGTCCATTGATCAAAGAAGTGTAAACAACTACATCAGGTACCACATTTGAATCACTGTGCATTTCGGAGAAGAGAACCAAAGCTTGATCAAGTAGACCTCCTTTACAAAGAGTATCTATAATGGCAGAATATGAAACAACATCAGGTCTGCAGTTCCATTTCACCATGTTGTTTTTAAGCTGAAGAGCACGACCCACTTCACCAATTCTACAAAGCCCTTGTATAAGAGTATTACACGTAACGATAGTAGGTTGAGTACCTGTTTGAGTCATTTTAGCAAACAGTTGAAAGGCTGGTTCGATCTCATCCTTGAAACACAAACCTTTAATCAGTGTATTGATAGTGATAACAGTAGGATGATAACCTCTCTTTATAATCTCTCCAAGCAAACAAAACCCATGATTCAGTTGGCCTAATTGACAGAAGCAATTAATCAAAATGTTGAATGTGATAATACTTGGTTCAACTCCAACCAAATTCATCTTCTTATACAAACCAATGACATCTGAATCACACTTGATTTTAGATAATGATCCCAGTACATGATTAAATGTAACAACGGATGGTAGTGGCCTTTCCAAAATCAATTGGTCAAAGTACCTCAAACCATCATCAAGCTTTTTAATCCTTCCAGACTTACACTCATCCCTTACAAAACTCTCAAGTGGTGTTATTTCCCTACAATAACCTCCTCTTGAACCATAATAACTTCTCAGAACTATACGATGATGCAGAAATGAACGATTCTTACAATAATAACTGAAGGTTGCTGATTTATGAAACTGCAGTAACGTTGTAATCAATTTCATCTTCTAAGTTATTTGAAATCTTTGAAGAGAAAGACTACGGAAAATGTAGATTGCAGCTTGGGATCAAACTTTGGGTTCAGTAAGCTATGGGAGTCTAACAATACACCCCATTTTCTTCATTTGATAGTGGTGATGGTAGTGGAGCAAGGTAACAAAATCACTCAGAGCTAGTTTGAAGTGAGGCACTGAAATGGGAGTAAAAAGCCAAAAAAAAAGAAAGAATACTTTGACAGTAGCGAATATGCTCAATTTTTCTTCACCTAGTTAAAGAAATGGGTGAACAAAACTGTCATTTATAATAAGTACGTGAGCATATATGATTGTAGATACGAATCAAATCTTCAAAGACTCTTTATAAGATTCCCAAATTATTGTTAGTAATTCTCGAAGGTTTTAAATCCATTTGTTCCCATCTGGGTTAGCTATCCTAATCCTAATAGCGAAAACAGTCAAAATAAAAAATTATGCAACATGAGAATTCCCATTTCTGGTTGTGACACCCTTATTTGGCCTTACAATAAAAATGGAACCTTAAAAGGACAAGCATTATGGTACCCCTTTTCCCTTCCTTATCCCTCATACATAGAGAAAAATCCGAATCGCCAACCATTATGATCTCTCATATCACTACTTGTGTGGAGATCCTAGTTAGCAATTCGGTGAATGATTCGCGAATCCGTACGAATCGTCCGAATTATCCAAAGACCGAACAGGTTACGCGCATTATATGGGGTTTCCGAATTATTCGCATTTAAGTGTTTTTTTGAGAGTTATTAAAAAGAAGTTGGTGGTGGGGATTGAACCCATGACCTTTTACTTGCTAATTAAGGCTCAAACCATTGAGCTATTTGATTGTTTTTTGTCTATTCCTAATGTATTATCTATATAATACAATAAAATTGGTTTAAATCATTCTTTCAACTCCATAAAACCTTAAAAATATACTTTTTATTAATTTGATGTAACCCGAATTTTTCGTACCGAACTTATATTTCTAAAACGAATTATAGACGTACGTATCCATTCCGAACTACCCTCCGAACAACGAACCGTTGACCGACTTTTTGACCGAATCCGACCTATCCAAATCCGTAAAATTCCCGAACGTATGCCGTCCCGAACTCCTCTCCGTACCCCGTATTGCTAACTAGGATGGAGATATCCCTCTTTTTCCCTACAAGGTGGATCACATCTGATCCGGATAGTAGGGAAGGAAAATCAGTTTCCGTGTAAAAACTAGTTTACGAAAACCGAGTTTCTATGTGATTTTACACGGATACTCGGTATCCGTTTGAGAAACTTTATTTTTACTCTTTGTTTTCACTTTTAACACTTTTATTTCAACTAAAACTTTTTATTTCCTGTTATATCTCCATTTTTTCTCTTCAATTTTTTTTTACCCATAATAAATATTTATCTAAACCCATAGAAATAAATTTTGAAAAAAAACAAAAAACGGAAACTGAGTATTCGTTTGGCACTATTCACACGGAAACTCAGTATTTGTATCATGTATAAAAGGGATAAAAGAGCACCATAGTGAGACTGCCTTCCGTGTAATTTCCCTTCCCTAAAAATGAGGGATAGGGAAGGGATGCCCTGCACCATAATGCTTGGCCTAACTGTGAAGTCTGTTAATAAATTGCTAGCCAATGAACTTCCTCATAATCATGTTCCTTATCCTGATACTGAACTTACAGAGTCCTTTAGAAATCTCATTTATTACCAAGAACTAAACTATTTCTTTGGAAATTCTTGAAAAACATACTTCCTACAGGTAGCAAACTGGCTAGTTATAACAACAATCATGATGACAGTTGTAAAATGTGTAACTCTGGCATCTGTGAAACTCTAGAACATATGCTCTTGGATTGTCCTTTTTCTAAATCAGTTTGGTTTAGCATCCCTGCTTTGAGTGATATTGTATTAAGGATTCTGATTCTAATATTAGTATTACGAATCGAGTTGCTAAATGGCTGACTACCAGCCATCTTCAAGACTATCTTATCACTGTTATGACCACTGCATGGTGCATCTGGAAAAACAGATGTTCCAAAGTTTTCCAAGACAAGTTCCTAAATCCCCAAGTTACAACTAGAACTGCTCTTAGAGTTGCTGAGGAAACTGCAAGTATTCTAGTAATTAACTCTACCTCTAATTCTGACATCCCCAATGCAATTCATGAGTCTGCTAGTACTTTAAATATCCCAGAAGACTATCTTTTCATTTACTGTGATGCCTCTTTTGATAAAGACACACAAATACGGTATTGGTATTGTGGCTATGATTAATTATACATTTGATTTCAATGGTTGTAAACTAGTTTTAGGAGTGGCTAACAATCGAGAAGGAGCTGAAAGTATAGCGCTACTAAAAGCTGTTAAATGGATCAAGGACAAGAATTACCAGAATATTTACTTAATTAGTGATGCCAAAAATGTTATGGATTATCACATTCACATTCTTTTCCGTTGCTCACGTTCTCAAATTTTTATATGTGAATGTTTTGGACAAGATAAATTAGCAAAAAAAAAAAATTCCTCCTTATTTTCCACAACCATCGATACACTTTTTCTCATCTATTCATTCCACTTTTTGAAACGGAAAATGGGTCATTTGTCCAAAAAAAATTAAAACACGGTTCAAATGGACGAGTAAAAAATTTTATGGGTGAAATGGACAAAAAAAAAAATAGCAAGGATGAAACTGGATTCATCTTGGCTTAAACATAAAAAATAGCGAGGATGAAACTGGATGCATCCTGTGTAAATTAAAAATAAGAAAAAGTATTTGAAAATGGGCAGGATGAAACTGGTTACATCCTGCCTATTTTTAAATTTTTGTCCATTTAAACAGTATCAAAATCTAACTGTCTTTTTCACCTAGGAAATTTTGATTTTGGTTTTTTTAACCAATTTTGTGTTTTCGAAATGGCTAGAGTGGCCCATGCTCTAAGAGCAAGCATTGTGCGAGGAAACTTTTCCAACTTTGCTGCTAGGATTATAGTTAGTTCTTAAGATAGAAAATAAATGTGATGCCATAATGAAAATTACTTACTTAGAAAATTACATACTTTTGGTTGGCAACCTAGCGAAAAGCTGAGACCCAACACCTTTTTGAATAGCGATACCTAATCTATGGAAAATAAAGCTACCAACACCACTACTAGCGTCATTATTAACTAACCAGTTCTTCAGACGCTTAAAAAAACATAAAGTATCCTCACCTAGTTCTCCTAAGGTAGAGAAAGCTAAAACACCCAGACCATAACCAAGTGAAACACACTTATCCAAATACTTAGTGTTCTTAAGATTATAAAAAAAAAAAAGATAGATAGTTCATAAAATTCTATCTTCAACCCATATAAACCTTGGATCTGGAACTGTGGATCCCTATGACCTAAGATAAGTCCTAAATTGGAGATTATGGATTACTACTATTCCGACATGTAAGAACTAGTCACATTGGTAGCCAAAAATCATTCTGGAATATTTTTTTCCTCGGAACCATGAATAAGAAGTGAATTTTATTGGGCGTGAACAATCGTCACTATAGAGCCCGGTTACATTTATACTAACACTTGGCATCATTCGGAAATATTTTCATTTTCTCTTTTTGACTTCCTAGGCAGACCTTTTTTTTTTAAATTAATAATATCGTCAATTAATGACTTTACCACTGTGTCACGCTGTGTTGCGCGATATATTAAACTGCTCATCAGGTTGCGAAAAACCGATAAAGTAAAAATGAAATGTAACTTATTTTTTATTTGAAGTATATAAAATGAATGAAATGTAACGGTTGAAAAGTTTTAAGATGTAAAAAGAAGACGGTATATACTATTGTATTTTGGCGTATTGGTGGGGTATAAATCTGGTATTTTGGTCGTACATATTGGCGGGTGAAAAAAAAAAAAAAAAAGAGAGCAAGAAATGTGGATTACTGGTTTTTATTCCTCCTCTCCTTGTTTGTGGAGAGGAGTAAACCAACTTCTCTCTCCCCCACCCCTCAAAGTTTCATTTTTTTCCCTTTTCTCTCCTCCTCCACCCTTGGATCAAAATCAATTCAACTTCAATTATCTGATTTCTCATTTTTACCTAAATTTAGTAGACTGGAACAAGAAGAAGAAGAAATAGAAAATGAGAATTTTGCTGATTCTTATTTGATATTATCATCATGGATTATGATGCTAGAATTCAGATGTCTAGAGGAATTGTTGTTACTGAAGGAGGATCTTCTCTTTCTCCTCCTCTAGATGAAGGTTAGTTGTTCAAAGATTCAACCTTTTTCTTTTCTGTTTATGTTTGTGCTGTACAATTTTGATTTTTTTTTTTGTTAGGGTTGTTATGTTTGTTAATGCAATGTAGTGAAGATTAGTGTTCTGATTCTGGGTTTGGTGATCTGAGATTAAAGGAACAAAATTTGGTTTGGAATTAGTTTAGTTTAGTTTTGTGATGTTGTTGATTTCATTTTTGATATAATTGAAATTGAGTTTTATGTTGTGTGGTTGGAGATTGTTTTTCTAGGAATCATGCTTCTTTTTGGGTAATTTGTCGAAATTTGAGTGGAATTCGCGGTGATTTCGTTTGCTTGTTCTGTCTGCTGACAAAAAGGAACAGTGTTGATACAAGAAATTTCAATCTCTTGATGAATAGTATCACATTTCCATACTTTTACATGGTTGTGTTACATCTGAATGAGATTCTCCTAGTTTTCGGTTTTGGGTGAATGGTTTTTGGGAAATGATTATGTGTGCATAAGTTGGGACCTTAATGAGGGGGTTCTGAAAATTCGGCTTGTTGCTGTGTTTGTTTACATGTTGTCTGTTTGTTCTGCATGCATGTTGCATGATGAGTGCCTGTTTCTGGTTACTGATCTAGACATGCAATCGGCGTGTAACCAGATGTCTGTCCCAAAATCATCAAGTCAAGGCAGCTCTTCTTTGTGTAGTAACTTAGTTTTTATTTTCCTTCGAGTTCTCTTTTGATGCCTTGTCTGGTCTCCGTTAAACTGGTTACTAGTATTAGTCTGTAAAATAGTCACTTCCTTCGATCAGTTTTTTCTTTTTATGTTGTGCTCCAGTGATCCTTGAACTGCTAGTGTCTAATTGAAGTTGGGGTTTGTTTCTAAGCCTCTCTGCTACCTGCTAACATACTATCTTACATCATTGAAGAACATTTATCTTCCAGCTTTGTTTAATCTATTCTATTTTGGCAGTTCTGGCTCATATAGCCATACCCTTTTAATGTCCAGCTACATGTTTTACCACATATATTCTCTTATAAGGTAACAGATATGAGTTTGGCTATCCCTCTCCTTACGAATTTAAGTGCAGTACATCTCATACACTATTAATTGCTTTGGAAGCTTGAATAACATATTCAGCCTACCCCGGAAATTTGAACAGTCCTGTATAAATGATATTACTAGCAATCTTTCAGGAAATATTTCAAATAGTTTCTAAGACCCCAAAATTTTAATAATCACTGCCACTACTAGTTCTAGATTGGAGCTCTCATTGTGAAGTTTTCTGTTCCATGAAAAATTAATATTTCCTGGTACTTTACTCCACTATTCGTAGCAAGTCAATCGGCAATGCCATGTTAGCTGTTTATCTGGTTGCAGTTGTGTTGAATTAAACTTATGCCATTACCTAGTTCTAGAATGGATAAAAATTTCTCTGCTCGTGGCTCGTGACCTGCCACCATATTGTGTAAAATTTGGTGCATTAGAGAGGTTGACAGTGCGAGGGATAAAAGGGAACAGATCAGTTTCTGATATTTGGTGTCTAACAGGACAGAAGAGGGTTCGTTGCAGGTTATATAACTGATTGTTTGCTTGTGTGACTGCAGAGACATTGTGGCAACTGAACTTGAGAGCTAATGAAGCTATGGATCCTGGACCCTATCCTGAGCGTCCAGGAGAGCAAGATTGCACATATTACATCAGGACTGGGCTATGTAGATTCGGAATGACGTGCCGGTTTAACCATCCTCCAAACAGGAAGCTGGTAAAATCTTCTTAAACTTAAGTGTATGTCTCAAATACAATTTCTTCCAAATAATTTTGGTTTTCATTAAATATTCGACTTCCATCTTAAGTCAAGTGTCAAAAGTTTTATCGTAATTTCTGGTTTCCTGTTAGCGTTATTCTTTCTTTTAATGCTCTTTACATAAACCAGAGTAGCTCAATCACATAACTCTTGATCCATTCCAGGCAATTGCTGCTGCAAGGATGAAGGGAGGGTACCCCGAAAGAGTGGGCCAACCTGAGTGTCAGGTATGTACCTTTTCATCATAAACATGGGCTTTTAGAAAAACTGAGATTTCCTTTTGTTGGTTGTTAACTGGAAAGGAAAATGTTACATTGTCTTCTTTTAGTGTCCTTACCATTTCATTGGTGAATGACTAGCTTACAAGTTCCACCTAGATGTAAGAAATTTTATTTCGCTGAAGAAGTAGTAGAAATTCACCTTAATGCTCAGCTTGTACACAAAAAAAAAAAAGTCGATTTGCTTCGTCTACTTATGTTCTTGGCGATTGTAACCTGGTGGTTTCTAGCTTCGCAATAATTTAGTGACTTTGGGAAATTACTTTCAGTGTTTCATTTTTCATAGATAAAGTCTTAAACTTCTTAGGTTTTTTATGGTTACCCAGTACTACTTGAAGACCGGAACTTGCAAATTTGGAGCCACGTGCAAGTTTCACCATCCTAGGGACA
Organism: Papaver bracteatum; assembly: GCA_023529315.1. Classification (NCBI taxonomy): domain Eukaryota; kingdom Viridiplantae; phylum Streptophyta; class Magnoliopsida; order Ranunculales; family Papaveraceae; genus Papaver; species Papaver bracteatum. Next base: position 947,344 of record JAJJWX010000127.1, read on the forward strand.
AGGCTGGAATTGCTGGAAGAGTTCTATTAAATATTTTAGGCTATCCTCTTCGAACGGTTTGTGTTTCTCATCCTACTTTAAATCCCAATATAGTGCAAGGTTTATTGAGTTTCAGGCAGTTGTTTATCAGTTTATGGTTTAATGTCTTACGTCTTGCACTGCCTGCATGTTTATCAGTTGTTTATCCTACTTTCATATATTTATATAATGTCTTACGTCTTGCACTGCCTGCATGTTTTTCTTCTTCCCTTCAGAATGAGCAGGAATGTGCTTATTATTTAAGGACTGGACAATGCAAGTTTGGGAACACCTGTAAATACAATCACCCACAGCCATCTAGTAGTATGGTTTCTCTCCGTGGGTCACCTGTTTATCCTGCTGTACAATCTCCTACAACTCCTGGTCAGCAGTCATATCCTGGAGGAATTACAAACTGGGTGTCAAGAGCTTCTTTTATTGCTAGCCCACGTTGGCAAGGTCCTTCAAGTTACGCTCCATTAATTCTACCCCAGGGGGTCCTACCTGTTCAAGGATGGAATGCATATGCTGTAAGAAGCCTCCTTTTATTATTTTTACTATGATCTCTTTGTTGTGTGGTTAATCCAATTGTACTCGAGTTTTGTTTAGATTTTTTTGGTATTGCAAACATGTTTGTTTGATCAGTGTCTTCCTTTAGGGTCAGCTGGGGTCAGGTTCATCTTCAGAAAGCCAGCAGCAAACATCAGGAACTAGTCAGTTTTATGGGACTACCAGACCAAGTGACACTACAAGCGTAGGAGTTCAAGGATTTTCTTCCTTCCGTTCTGGTTCTGCTCCTTCAGGGATTTATGCATTGCAAAGGGAAAATGTGTTCCCTGAGAGACCTGATCAGCCTGAATGCCAGTTTTACATGAAGACTGGCGATTGTAAATTTGGTGCCGTTTGCAGGTTCCATCATCCCAGAGAGAGATTGATTCCTATTCCTAACTGTCTGCTGAGTCCCTTGGGCCTTCCATTACGTCCTGTGAGTTAAAACTTCAGTACTTTAGATTCTATTCTATAGCTGTGGGTTGGTAGTAAAGTTGTGCTGCGTGTTGCTTCTTTCCTTTTATTTCTTGATGTCACAAATGATTCACATACGCGGCCATCTAATCATAATGTATCCGATCTTCTTCTTCTACTACTCCTGGTACACATTATCCTTCACTGTTTTCAGTTTTATAGTCTTGGTAGTAGGAGTTAGGACTCCAAATGCGATGGCAGTGGGCCTCACACTCAACACTTAAGACTTCCTGTAGTTTGTTTTTACGACTTCCTTTGGATTCAGATTATACTTGGGGATTTTGTTTCGACAACCTTAGTTACAGGGGAAAAAAATCGTAGGAGGTAATTTATAATTAGGTTTCGCTAGTTTGTTCCTGTCATTTTATTGTTTTTGCTTTGATCAACTGTTCTTAATGCTAAAATAAGTTTTAATCATGTGCTCGCTAGTTTCTCGTTTTAAACATTTTATGAAAGCTGTTGGCCAGAACCTTCTTATCGTTTACATTCAGTATGATCAAATTTTAGAATTAAAATCATTCTGTTAGCTCCTGAACCTAAGTCTACTTTTACATCAAACCTCAAATGTAGACTTTCCCTAGTTGAACTCAGTTTAGGACTAACCTCTTAGTTCTTGCTAAAGTTCTATAACCTGGTCTTACTTTACTATACCTTTTAATTAAAAATTTGTAGAGGGCTTCAGTATATCGGTGTACTTGTTCTTAGTTCTTTCTTAAAAATGATTTGTCCCCTTGTTTAGCGGAGGGCATACATTCTTTACGAATCTTTCTTTATGCTTGTATTTGGACAAAGAGTTTTTATTTTTTTGTTGGACCACGGACAACAGTGTTTTTGACACATGATTTGTGATGTTATCTGTTTAACTGATTTCACTGGTCTGGTCTCAACAGGGAGAGCCTTTGTGCATCTTTTACTCTCGTTATGGTATCTGCAAATTTGGTCCGAATTGCAAATTTGACCATCCTATGGGACCCTTCTCGTATGGTATTTCTGCTTCATCTTCAGTTGATGTTCCAATTGTTCGGCGTCTTTTAGGATCTTCAGCGGGGTCTGCTGCTTTACCACTGGCATCAGATGGGTCAGTAGAAGCAGGCTCAGGAAAACCACGCCGACTTTCACTGTCAGAGGCACGCCAGATGTCTTCTTCTGATGAAAACATTGATCCTGAGGTTTCATAGACAACCTCAAGCATTGGGCTAGTTGCTTCTTTTCCTGACTCCCCGTGAAGGACAGAGAAGATCTATAAATTGAGTACCCATTTGCAAAAAATGTACAGAATTTCATGTTGAGTTGAATCTGTTCATCTGAATATGGATAACATGACAGAAAACTCAACGCCACTTATTTATGTTGTTGCTGCATCATGTAAATTTGCACATAATGTCACATTGTGGCAAAACCAATGTGAACATCTCAACTTCTGAAATCCATCTCTTTTCGGTTGCAAATCACCTTTTCTTTTCTGTTCCACGTACTATTTGTGTATCATTTGTCTGAATTAACTGTGTAATGTCTTGTTGTTGCATCATTGTGCACAACCTTGTGCTTTTAGCTTTCATCCTTTTGACATCCTTTAATTCTGCGTCAAGGTTGGATACTCAAAAGTGGTCTAACTTGAGCTCATATGGTTATTGCATGGTGTACTAATTTGTCAGTTTATATTTGTGGCAGATTTCCTGCACTATCTCATCTACTATCCTGTAATAATTTGTTTTTGATATGGTAAGATTCAGATTCATATTGTCGCACTGGCACAGGGCTAAGGGATTCTTCAAGCACACTGACTCCAGATTTGTTTCTGCATCACTTTTCCAAAAGGCGGGTTGCAGCTGGTCTGTCTGACCATTTAATGTAGTCTGGTACGGGATTTTCAGTATGCTGGAGGAATCTTGTCAGAGGAGAAGGCATTTTGGTTCAGGTACTATGCGAAATCATTAACTTTATTCTTGCACAGTTTGCATTTCGATTGCCTCTCCCTTATTAGCAAATGGATGGAAATAGTATTCCGTCGTTTTTCTCATCATATACCTATAATTCTAAGAACTCTGCTGTTTGTCCATTTACCTTGTGATCTATAAAATCCGATTCCTAAGTATACGTCTTTCAGAGTCTTGTGTTGGTCCATAGTTTTGGTTCAGCATTACTCAAAACTGAAAGAAGGAGGCAGATTTGGTGATTTTACCACACTGACGGTTTTTAAGTCTCAGAATATGTGAAACTGGTTAAGGCGTAAAAATAGAAGATTGTTGTGTGGGACTTCTGGCATTCGCTATTCTTAGTATGCTAGTTTTTCACTAAAGCCTTTTCTTTCGTTCTGCCCCTCTTTAATTAACACTATTGTTTTCATTAGTCTTTGGCTCTTGGCTAATTTTTCATCCAGTCTCCATTTCTTGAGCATCTGATACGTCTTTCAGGTTTTGATGTTGGTATTTATAAAAGTATGACATTATTTAACAATGATATTACTGATAATTGGAGGTGTAGGTGCAACAATCATTGCTTCCTTGGTTTCCAAATGATTCCCATTGCACTCTCAGACTCGCAGGTTTGTTTTCTTCCCCCTTTATTCTCCCAGGGCATATAATCTGCCAGACTGGGAACTGTCTCTCCAGCTTGAAAATTGGAACAGCAAGTTCGCCGTAAAATGTTGTAATCTCATAGGGCTACTTTGGTATTGTCCGCTGCTTTTTAGTAAAGTTCTTTGCATCTCAGAAAACAGTCCACTCTTTTACTTTTGGGTCTTGAAGACAATTTTGTTGTGCTTGAATCAATTTTGGGAGGTAAAGCTTTAATATAAAGTAATACCACTCAGACCCAGTAATTGCGCCACTGCATCGCCATAACATTGTATGAATTGGCACTGTGGATGTGCCTGCTTCTACTTGATTGATCAGTAAACTGGTTTATTGTGCTGTGCAGAAGAAAAATGAATGATCTCATTTAGTAGTAGTTATGACTCTCAGTCACAGAAATGCATAATTAGAGCTGATTTAATACACCCTTCAAATTAACTTATCACCTACTGTGCCAACTACAAGGAAAGCAAGTTGTTGGCATCTACTTTGGGAACACAAAATAAGTGTTTAAGCTGAGCACCTACTGTGACTCATCTCTTCAGCTTGTTTGTGTGCCAACAACTTAAGCAACCAACTCAACTGGTTTCACCAAGTATGAGCTCATGTTAAAAATGAGCAAGCACAGCTCAAGCTCAAAGAACGGCTTGCTAGTTCTACAAACTAAAACACAGTACTGGGGCAAATACTACGATCCGTAGCACCCGTCATTCCACTCCAGAGACACAACTCTGTTTTATACTACTTCGGTTTCAGGAAAATTAATATTTTCATATTATTTTTTTTTCGGTTTTATATAAAAAAGTAATTCAATGAAAAAATAATAAAAATATCAATTTTTCTGAAACGAATATTGGTCAAATATTACGATCAGAAGCACCAATCATTCCATTCCAGAGACACAGCTCTGTTTTATACTACTTCGGTTTTAGGAAAATTGATATTTTCGTATTATTTTTTTGTCTTACAAAAATGACTAGTTTGTGCTGGAGTGACTAGTGACTAATGACTATAACCTCTGTAGGGGTACCCTAGAGATAGTAATGCAGCAAATCCTCACTCTGCCAACCCTGTTTTGTTTTCTTTCTTTCTTGTGAATACAGCTGTAAACTGAAAAAAGTTAAAAAAAGTACTGGAAACTACCCTCATGAAAATCAAACCATAGAATAATAAGGAGCCCTGCCCTGGTCTTATCAGTATCTCACTCTCATTCACACTCTCTTAAGTCTTAACAAAAGAAATTCAAAGACAGGAGACACTCTCAAAGTCAGAAAAGTACTAAATCCTTTTACTCTCACAAAAACAAAACAACCCAACTTTAATCTCACCATAAAACTCAGTTTTTAGCTGCTCTGTACCAGTAAACTACTACTACTCATCCAAAATCAATGTAGAAGAAAACCTAGAAAAAAAAAAAAAAACCCTTTTCTTGCATTTAGCTTTAGAAATTGCAGTCTTGTAATCAATCCATTGCAGATTGATTGAGAAAAAGAGACAAAGAAATGTCTGGGTCTGGGTTTAGACAGTCTGGGGTTATCTTCTATTGCTTTTTATTGATCTTGTTCATCACTAATCTCAATCAAGGAACCAGCTTTGTTCATCATGTAAGTCTCTATTTTCTCTAATTTATTTTGATTTTGGATTTTTTTTTGCTGATGGGAGTGATTTGATTTAGGGAGAGGAGGAAAAAGGGGCATCTTCATCTTCATCAACAGCAACAGAAATGGTGCCATTGATAACAGATGAACATTCTTCACCAGAAATGATGAATATGGTGGTGATGAATTTGATGAATGAAACTGAAACTAACAGCAGCAGCAGAAGGAAGCTAAATAGCTTTAGGATATGTGCATTGTGCACCTGTTGTGGAGGTCCAAAAGGGGTTTGTTTACCATCACCATGTTGTTATGCTATCAATTGCAACATCCCAAACAGACCTTTTGGTTTCTGTGCTTTCACACCCAAGACTTGTAATTGTCTTGGATGCCATCTCTAATTAAGAAATACTAGTATGAATTTTTTATATAAATTTTCAAAACCCCATTTCTTGATTCTCACTACTGTTTTCTGTTTTATTATTAATTATAAAATATTGGGTTTTGAGACTTTTGAGTTGATCCCATCAATGAAACCATTATTCTATTCAGGATTTGAGAATGTGAAATTCATATGGAACTTGAGAATATCTGTTTCTTGTCTAATTTTTTATTGATATTGTTCTTTAGATCCTCACAGCCTGTCTACATGCATAGATCATCTTTGAGACTAATTGATGTCACTCATATCTCACTCCTTAAATATATCTACAATTCTGCATAGATCAGTGTACTTTGCCTTTGAGATGTTCTAAGAATATGTACATAAGGTTTTTTCTGTAAAATGATTCTCTGTGTCTGTGATGAAGATGGAGAGAACTCATTTTCATGGGGATGGCCCATGGGGGTGTGATAAAATTAGGAGTTTTAGGGTATGGCAGACAGTTGAGGATGCAATAAAGAATAGGGGAGGGAGACTGGTAATGGAACTGCAATGGAGTTACTCTTGAATTGAGTTTATTAATGGTGTGGTTGGGAGGATGTTGTTATCAATGTGAAATGGGATTGATTGATAGGTGCTGCTACAACAACCAAGACCCCTATACCAAAGAGCATGAAAAAGTGGGTGTGGTTGCTTTTCTAGGCAATGTTGTTGTTGTAGCTGTTGAGGCATTAAAAACCCTTGCCTCTCTGCCATTATGATCGGTCAAAGGAAAAATTGGTTTCATTTCATTGTCATAGTTTTCCAGGCCTTTCTAGACATTTGGCACATTTCTGTAAAAAATAAAGGAATACCACCATGTCCATGGGGAATACTGAGGTACCTTGCAAACAGCACTAGCTAGAAAGTGTATTTTTTTTTCTTTTTCTTTCCTGCAACAATTAAAAACACCTGGCGAGAACGGGGTATAACTACATTAATTGGGGTATACCCAAATTTAAGTGGACTTTTTTTAAGGGATCCTAATGGGTGGAGTTACAAAATTACCCTTTCCCATTATAATTTTTATTACCCTAATCAGTTATAATTTTTTCATTTCATCTTCTCCTCCTCTACCTTATCGGCTTCTCCATCCCCACCATCGAAAACGAAAACTATCGAGGACTAGTCGTATGAAAAGAACAAATAGAAAATCGAAAAGAACAAATAGAAAATCTAATGAATATAACCCTGGAATTGCAAATTTAGTTCAACAAAAGTGAGTAAAAAAATAGTTGAAGAAGAAGAAATCAACGCCGCTGAAACCGAATAAATGGCGTGATTGAGAAAGTAAGGGCATACTTAAACTCACTCCAGTACTTTAATTTTATGTTTGCATGTCAAATTAGGTCAGAAAAATCAAAATTGAGAATCTGCAGTTATTCAGCCGGCAGGGTCTCTGATTCGTGACCCTGCCAACTTTTCATATTTAGGGTTAGTCGGCAAGCTCTTAGGTTGAATATCATGCCGGCTGTTAATATCTGTAACCGTTTTTTACAGGGTCGGTAGGGTATTCAACCTTAATACCTTGCCGACGATATATGTTTTCTACAGTCGTTGGGTTATAATTTTTTACCCTGTCGACGGTGTGTTTTGAAAATTATTGGTGTCTCCTGATGCCTAAAATCATAAGGTCGGCATGGTATTTGAATATTACACTACCGACGGTATAAAAGCCGGCACTGTATGGGTTATAGACCCTGTCGACTATATGTAGCAAAAAATTCTTGTATCTACTGTGGTCAAAATTGTTATAAGTCTGCACGTTAGTTGAATAGGACCCTACCGACTATTCTTTAGTTGGCAAGGGTTATAGTTATCGACCCTACCGGGTATTGTTTAGCCGACACCGATTATAGTTTTCGACCCTGCCGACTGTTGATTTTTTTTTTTTTTTAATTATTCTTGTTTAGGTTGCAAAAGGGAAAGAAGGAAAATGTTACTCCTCCTTCAAGACTTCCTCGTGTTGGTGAAAAACTCTTGACTGCAACACATCGAGGGGAATTAGTTGAGCCGTGAACGCTCAAGATCCGTGAACGGAATGATTTTCAACCACCACCGGAACCCAGTGATTCAGATGAAACTCCAGATGAAGACCAATCAAATCCATATGGTAGAAGAGGTAATGATCATGGTGGTGTTGAAAGAACTCCGGCTGCTGGAGGAGATGATGAGCATGATGATGATGATCAAGACATTCCACCTGTTGGAGGAGGTAATGGTGATGGTGATAACAATGATGGAGATAAAGATAAAGATGGTGAAATTGTTGAAGATGAAGAGAAATAAGAAGAAGGTGGAGAAAAAACAGGTAATGATCAACAAACTGAAGCTGCAACTGGAACTATAACTGCAACTGCAACCGCAACCGGGACCGAAAGACCAAAGAGTATCACTAAACCAGCTGATTCCCACATGCTTCCCAGTCACTTGAAGGTCACACTAAAACCAGGTCAGCCTCCACTAGGGACCCCAGAAGATGGTGGACATGTTTCTTTTTTGATACAAAGACACATGGGCACGTGAAATCCATGGTGTTATCGTAAGTAATCTCAATAAAACTTGTTTTTATTTAAGGGTATCTATCTATCTTAAATTTGCTTCAAGTGTTTGTATTTGTTATAATTTTTTGTTTTTTAGTACTTAGGATCACAAGCATGCCATCCATCTTATGAGGCACCAAGCTTCAAGCACTTTGATGAAGAGTTGGTCACTTGACAAGGAATATGTCGAGGTGCAAGAGATTGTCAAGAACTCCGGGCTGTGGCCTGCGGTGGAGAGTTCGATTGTTGAGTATGACAAAGTTACTATATCTGCATTCTGTGAGAGGTTCTACGGAGAGACTGATACAATGTTATTCTCATTCGGCGAGATGGCGGTAACTCCCGATGATGCTTATCAAATTCTAGGCCTCGAGGTTGAGGGAAAAGCAATAGTGATGGATACGAAGAAGGCATTTCTTGGGATAAAATCTTCAAATTGACCAAGAAATTATTCGGTTTGGATGAGAAGCAGTACGAGTCTTTGTTTGTGAAGAAGGATGGTTATATAAGCAGGAAGTTAAATCTGAAGATGTTGAGGAACACATATTCTGGGACCCATAAAATCTTGGATGACGAAGGAAGTGTGTCCATGGTGCAAATCAATGATACTGCGTCAGCTTATTTGATATACATCTTGGGAAATTGTATCTTCCCCGACAACTCCGGAAGCTTGGTCGATGCCAAGTATGTTCAACTATTGGATCCCTTTCATGAGATGCATATGTATTCTTGGGGTACTGCGGTGGTTGCCTTCTTGAATGCAGAGTTGACAAAGGGTTCAAGGGCACTGACTAAACAAGTTAACAGAAATCTATGTATCTTTCAGGTAATTCAATTGTCTAAATCATTTATATTTGCAAAATGCTTATAAGATAAGATTCTTACTAAATTTTTTGTATGCATAGGTTTGGGTATATGAGCACTTCCCTACTTTGATGAAAGCCAACCCCCACATCAAAGTGAATACTAAGCTTGCGATTAATAAGCTAGGAGGACAGAGATACAATTTTATTGGTGCTCATGATAAGGATATGCCACAACAACTTATCAACATGCGAGTCTCCTTGGACAAAATAACTGCGAATGAGCTAATATTTGTTCCTTATCGAGATGCTAGAAATTAAGGTATAATCAAAAGGAATTATGATGTTGCATTATACTACGATCCCTTGTTTTACCCCTAAGGATTTTCAATGTACGATCCACAACGGGTTTGAGACAAGTGTGTTACATCCAAGAAGTACCTCATGTCGCTGATGAATAGTTTTTTAAAGTAGTAAGGGAGGAGTGCAGCACGTCCCAAAAAATTATTGACGCCCGTTACGCTCCACCACCAGTGATTTCTCATTATAACGGAATGTTTTACCATAAAATAGATACGAGTCTTTTGGACGAGGCGAATGAAGGTTATGAAACTCATGAAGATTACATGCCGTGGTACTTGGGTTTTGCTCGTCCTACTGTGATTAGGGAAGAGACTGTTGAACAACCGGCTCGTAAGAAGAAGATGCCACCAAAAGACCCAACAACAAGTCTTAAGAACTTTGTAAGTATTTTAGACCTGCTCTTATTATTTTAAGATCACATTATCGAATCAGTCTATTAATTTTTTGTTGTTTAATTGAAAATACAAGGAGTATTTGAAGACCCTTGTGAAGATGAGGTGTTACGAGAGAGAAAGAGGAGAGCCTTTGTCGATTAAAGAGCAAACTAAGCACATTGACTATGCTAGCAATGTTGAGAATGAGGATGCCACCGAAATGTTCCAGCAAGCTAATGATGAACTAAAGAGGGCAGCACAAGCCAAGAGTAATGCTGAACAAAAAAGGGCTCGTACCAGTGGTGGTGGTGGTGATAGTAATCGTGAAAATGCTAAACGGGGCATGATAGTAGTCGTGGTCGTGAATGAATGCATTTCTAATTTATTTCTTTATGTGGTAGACAGATATTATGGTTAATGGTTGGACAAATGTTTTTTTAAGGTTTATGGGACATGTTTTTTTTTTTTTTGGAAAAATGTTGGATTTCTAGTTGTTGAAGGAATGGTTTGTTTAGCTATGTTAAGTTTCAATAGTTCAGACGGCATGGTATTGAGTGAATTTTTTGTTAAGTTACAGTGCCGACTAAACCAGGGCCGACAAGGTTGTGAACTGCTAGACTGTCGGCCCTGACATTAGAAATGATATAGTTACCAGGGTCGGCAAGGTAAGAAAAGTAATACCTTGCCGACGGTATACCAGTCTACAATGTATTAAATTTTCGACCCTACTGACTATGTGTAGCAGAAAATAAAATTCTCCTGATACCTAAAATCATAAGGTCGATAGGGTAAGAAAATTACGACCTAGACGACTGTATAAAAGCCGACACTCTAATGTCCAAATACTGTGTCGGCTATATGTAGCAGAAATTGAACTTCTTATGATGCCTAAAATCATAAGGTCGGCAGGGTAAGAAAATTACAACCCTGCCGACGGTGTGCTAGTCGACATATTAGGGAAACACAAACCTCGACGGCGAGTTCAAAATTCAATTTTTTGCAAGTACAACTACATTGATTGACTATCATAACGGACAAATTTGGGCACCATCCTATAAATATACTAGTTATCTCTACAAAACAACACATACCTATTTGCATATACTCTCCAAAGCTCATATCATCATATACTCCATCTAACTCTCCCAATACCTCTACATACAACAATGACATCATTTGATTCAAATGAAGATCTATCCATCACCAAAGCATGGTATGCGGAAACTCGAGTAAGAAATCAGTCCTCCGTAATGGTGGATGTCGTAACCTTTTGGGCAAGGGTATACAACAAATATAGGCAAGAGTTTGGGAATCCTAATGGAATAAGTGTTCAACAAATCCATGATAGGCACCTAGTCATCGAAAATGCGATACTTGTTTTTTTAGTTATCCAAAAACGGATTTTAAACGCTACCCACTTTAGCTACTCCATTGAACAATTTGTAAGTATTTTTGTGGTTTATTTTACGTAATCCATGTTGTTTGATCTTCCTACTAAACACCACTAACAAAGTAAGTTTGTGTTTTGTTTTTGTAGCATGAAGTCGTCAATAGCGCGCTACTTGGAGGAAAAAGGGGAACCATTCGCATTTGATGTAAGCTATCACTTCATGGTATCCAAGATTCCGGAGTATGTCTCGGAGATGATGGTGGGTGAATCGGACTCGGATTCCTCCGAAGAAGATTGACTGTTTTAGAAGTTTTTGTGTAGGTTTTGTGGGTAGATCTCTATATAAACCCTCACGAGACTATAACTCGTCTACTAGGGTTGCCTAGGGTTTCAAAGGTTTGATGCACATGTTAAGTGCATTTGTTATTCCAACGAAAATGAGTTAGATTTTATGTTTCAATCAATGTAGTAAAAAAAATTGCATGAATAAAGTGAATTACTGCTTTCAAGAATCTGTTTTTTTTTTTTTTTTTTTGTATAGTCAAATGTCGGCAAGGTAGTAAGATTACTACAGTGCCGACTATAACTTAGCCGGAAAGGTGAGAAGTTAAATAGATGTCGACTAAAGGATAGCTGGTAAGGTACGAAATTAATAAAATGTCGAATGTTAAAGCAATTACAAAAATACTATTCATAGACCTTGCCGACCGAATCTAGTCGACACTTTCTTCATTCGTCGACCATAGTTAGTCGGCATTGTCTTCAATCGTCAACCTTCCCGACTTTTCACATTTTCAGAACTGAAAGTGTTGATTGAACTCATGAGACAAAAGTTTTAATCTACTTAATTCATAATTTGAGAAGTTTTAATCTACTCAATTAATCAACCTAAACTTGATTAATTAAGCTAATCAGATTTTTAAACAAGGGTATATCAGCCATTTATAAAATACAAGGTTAAGGGATGTCCTATTTTACTTCAAAGTGACCCAAGTTTTGTCTCATTAGGTATACCCCAATTTGGACAAGATTAAAAAGTGTCCACAAAACTGCTAATAGGGGTACCAATTGCTAGGGAATATACCAATCCATGGGTTAAAAATATTTTGTTTTGGATGGACTTTGTACACTTCTTCGAAAATTGATACCACGGTTAGCAATATTGACAAAACCGGTACATTTATTAGCATTCATGGTTTGATTGAGAATTTGCAAACTTTTTTTTTCTATGAGAGAAAAAGGTAGCGCGTATGCCGAATATATGGTGTTAAGAACCTGAGCAGTTTTGAGAATGTCAAAACTTCGGTCAACGTTCAAATTGCAACTTAGAGTTTTTAAAATATCACTTTCCAGTAAGTTGGAAGTCCTAGCTTATAGTCCAAGCTAGCTCGAAAGTTTTGATGTCGAGGTTTTTGTTTATTACATTTAGATCGACTACAACGAAACAGACCATAATAAGTGTATCATCATGGTCCCTTGGTAAAAAGCATGATAACATACCGGAAATCTTATTTCAACCGCATCCTGATGATAAATAGACTTGAAGTTTATAAGAGTTGCCATATCCTTAGCTTCAATTGATACATACGCATGCTTGATTTGTATAGCCCATTGAAAAGCTATCTTTGCTCCTGTCCAGAATTCATAATGTCCATGATATCCTCTTGCCAAAATGTAGATTCCTGAAATATTCTCAGCTATTAGAGCAATATAAATATCCATAGAATTTGGGTGCTTTAGAAAATAGTTTTTTATGGAGGTTCCAAAAAAAAAATCGTTCCCCTTGAAGAAGAAAGTACTATTTTGAATACTATATGTTCTCCTGTAATGCACATTTTTCAGAATATGATCTTTTAAGGAATGAACCCTTTGGTAATCATAGAGATGCTGCAAGAAAGTTTGATGTTCTTCCATCTTATTAAAGATGATGAAGTCTTTCCAGATACACCAGAAACCTATGACATTAGTGTTAACTTCATTCCATCAGTTGGTATTTTTATTAAACTAGTTGCGGAACCAATCCCCAAAGTTATTGAAGTTTGGAGATGAGTATGGTTTTTTCCTCAAAGACCATTACGGACATCAGTAGCAAATGGGAACTTGATGAAGAGATGTGTCATGGTTTCCTCCCTACTCTTGCAGTGTTTCCCAATGGGTCAATATAATGCAGAATACTAGCATTTTCTGCATAAGTTGGAAGAATTTCATGAGTAAATTTTCATACAACATTTGAATGGCTAGATGGAATCCCAAGCTTTATGCTATTAACCTGTTGGATTATCAATATCATCCCCCACTTATAAAATTTATTTAAATCCTATTTAATTCCTGGAAAGTGTGCTTTGGAAGCTTGAAAACATTCATTTGGTAGATACTAAATATGGAGGTAACATTGCTAATAGAAGCTTGTCACAGTTGTGTGGCAAAAGTTTCATTTTGCAGCACTAAATTATATCTTTTAGCTGCAGCTGAAAAATACTGTGACTAGAAATTTGCTTTTGTAACACCTATATTAAAGGTGTGGCAATATATGGTGTATTAGTAGCTATATTTTCTTGTAGTGGATTTTTAGACCGGTACATGTACATTGTTCCTCGATTCCGGTACCATTCGGGACAAGTACGGTACCAGGGATGGTTCCGGTACCAGTCTGTACTTTCTGTTTCCAAATAATGTTTCCGACAAATGGTGGAACCAACTTACTTCTGTTATTCATCAATAGCCTCAGTTCAAGTTCTCGGCTTTCATCCCAATTATTATTTAAACATCCCCTGGAGCGTATCACCACCGTCCAAACAAAAGCTAATGTTGCTTGTAATGAAGAGATTACCACATTTTGTTTTGTTTCAAAAACGATCTCTAAATTAGCCCTATCTTTCAATACTGCAATGTTTGCTTTAGTGAAACGGGAACACTATTCTACAAGACCATCAAGAGGTGGTACTTCATCAGTGTTGTTCGAATTTATATTTGCCTATAGTTAATTTGTTAATGGAGATTAGCTGTAGATGGATAGGGAAATCTGTTTCCTTGAAAAACCAACGATCAAAAACTGGAGACGGGCGTGAAATATGATAACCGGAAGAATTGGTGATCTCTGACCATGAATCTAATGGTCAATATTAGTTGGTACAAACGGGATAGGACGGTATGGGACATGAACAAGACCGTGTACCTGTACCCCCTAGAGGCCAATTCCCAGTTTTTGGACCGGTACATGTGCCCTTTCTTCGGTTCGATACAAAAACAGGTACGGTTCTACCGGTTCCGGCATGGTCCGGTTTTTCGGCTCGGTTCCTGTGCACCCTTATAGATTAGGTTTAAGTACTAAAGTATGAAATCAAAGTTATCCTTGAAGAATGAAGATTGAAGACTACAAGTGTTAGAGCATAGCTCGGTTGAACCCACCAAGCGTTGGTATGTCAAGCTTGGTTGTCATATTTTAGTGAATCAAAACTCAATTAAAGAGTCATTTGATTATGTACTGGAGACAACTTCGTATAGGTTAGACTAGAAATATTAGGATTATGAGACATACTAGTATTACTCGAAGACTTGAAGAATGTGAATAAGTAACAAGCTACACTAGTGGAAATCACTTGTTTCGCGACCGACAAAGCAAGTCATTTAACTCGTATCTATGACTTGCTTTGTCGGTCGAAGAAAGGGTCGTTGTTTGAGCGTCTTTTTCATATATGACGTGGCTGTGTGGGTCGCGAAACAACCTATATCAACGACCGATTTTAACGGTCAATGTGTTATGACTGGTTCTAGTCAGTCGTAGATATATATTTTAATATAAGAAAATAATAGATTCAGATTGGCTGACTTGCCTGCACTGAATCTGTCTGAGCTGAAACAAGTCTGACTGAGACTAAAATGAAATTCAAATTACAATGAAATAAAACCTGGATTCATAAATTCAAATGTCAATTAATTTAAAAACCAGTATTCATTGTACAATACATACAGGATGAAATTGCAAAATTTCAATGAAATGAAACCTGCACTTAACTTCAAAATCAGAAAAAAGAAACAGAAAAAAGATCATGTATTTGCACCAATACAAGTCTTAGCTGATAGGTTCACATGTTTCTTAAAGAAATTCTTAAATGCAAGTGCAAGTCTGAATACCCTTCAATGAACCAACTTTCTTCGCAGGAACCGCCTCACAAATAACAGAGAGACGTTCTTGTTTCTTTGATGTGAACCCATCTCTGTCAAGTATAACACAGCCTTGAGAACGGCGCAGGATTCCAACAAGATTTATCTGCAATATTTGAGATAATCGCAATGGTGAACTGAGACAAAGTTAGCATAAGTACAAAATTGAGACGTTAGGGAAATAGTATTACCTTCCTGCTTGTCCCGAAGGTAGTAATCTACTGCCATCGGCTACAAGACCTTTGAACCTAATTGAAAACTTATGCCTTCACAGAATTCTCCCCTTTATCGACAAAATAAAAAAAAAACACACAAGAAAGGCGATGTATCAATATCATCAAGCTCAACTTATAAATAGGTATTATAAAGATACAACACCTTAGGCTTCATAACCTCCATTGTATATGTACATATTGCAGCATGCCACTGGTTTGGATCCGCATGCTGCTGAACCATACACCGGATGAATCCTAAATTTAGGCAGATTAGTTTGTTACCATGCGTACAACACTTAAATAGACAAATATTTAAGAAGAAGGGGAAAAAATCATCTTTCACTATCATCCCTAAGCTAAAACTGCATTTTACGTGCCATGTATAGTGGTTTAGGGCATCAGAAATTACTACCTTATGGTTCGAGTAATCAGGGAATGGGAAACCCCAATGGAGAACTGAAGAAGAATATCAGTTTCACAATAAACATATGGTTTAACGGAGCAGATTGCAAGGATAAGATATGTGTATACAGTTGAGAAAGCAGAGATGTAGAAATTACACAGAAGTAGGAATTAGTCAGACTGGTACCTCTGTTCGAATTGTTCTGCTACCTTGATGAGGACATATATTGAAGTACTTATCAAAAATCTCTCAGGCATCTTTCCCCTTTAAAAACAGTAGAATTACCATTTATCAGTATTGAGTACATTAACAATATGATAGCCTATTCAACTGATGGAACAAGAGCCTCTTAACATATATATATATATATATATTGAGCATTTGGGATTTTCAATTAATTGGTTTAACATCCTTCAGGATAAGAGGTAAGGTAAGAGGTAAGGTAATTGATTCTGTAAACCTCTTCAAAAATTTAACAAGCACATAAAGATTCTACAAGATTTTGATACGAAGGGTGTGAATATTGAAAATGTGAGAATTCAATACAGCATGTAAAATAACTTCACATCTGCAACATAAATCTCTTCCTATCAATCACAGGGCAGATACACAAAAATTAAAATTTTCAAGCATAATGATGAGCATCATAGCACACATACCTCGAGCACATAACGAGATAGCTCATTTCTTCAATCTCAGATAAGTCTAATGACTGAATACTATATGAATCTGACTGCTCTTGTCCAGTTGTTAAATTCTCAACCTATAAATAAAAAACAAAAAAAAACAAGACACAATAAACTGATTAGTTAAGCTACTAATAACAGAATCGATCAGGAAACACAAGGAGAAAGATAAAGATTAATAAATACTATGGAGAATGCACGATCTGCATGGTGATAGTATAAATATAAAAAAGAAGCTAACTAATAAAAAAAAAAAGCAAGATGCGCAATACAAAAATACAAAGTAGATTAGGCAGCATTCCATGCATTCACACAAACAGAATTCTCAAATCTATAGTAACAAGTAGACTATGCAGCATTTGATGATAGAACCCCTAGTCTGCAAATAATACAACCATGTACGGTTACATGTAGATTATGTAGCATCTCAGGACAGAATGAAAAATCTGTAACGCAACCCATGTAATAATTACAAGCATAGATTATACAGCATTGCATGCCTCCACACAAACAAATCGCACATAATCCATAGTACAACCAATAGAACCATTCAGCTTCTCTATTTTTACCCTAACCAAAACAAACAAAAAATTTACCAAACCCTAAAAAAAATTACCTGAGCATAAATACAAGGCAATGCGTAAGCCTCAGGGTTGGTAGAAACAGCATGTAGAGAAATTGGTAGGAAATCAACTACATAACCCAATTCCCTCTCTACATCACTCGACCAAATAATTCGTCTGCATTACAACAAAAAAAAATCAAAAAAATTAGAGGTTAAAAAAAAAACCTAGAGAATTTTTTTTGCTTCAAAAATAATAGGAATGATAGATAATAATAATAATAATAATTACTTGGTGGTTATGTAAAGAGTTCCATGAGATTCAGGAGGTCGATTTGCAAGAACAATGGCTACTAAGGGTTGGATATGCATCAATTATTCACCATTCACCATCTCCGATTTTGTCTGTGAAATTTCTTAATTCAAGTGAAACCATTATGATGATAATGAAAGAATGGAAAACGAATGAGAAGAACTAAGTACTGCCGGACACATCAGAATTGTCCCATGCTGACTAATCACACTCGTCTATAACATAATTGAAAAGCAACTCTAACTAGGCACCATCCGTCATAGAGAAACATCAAGAGTTTACATGTTTCCAGGCAACGATCAGTTCCCATTGCTACGGTCACACTAATTCCAGGCTCAAGATTCTGGTCAACGACAACATTCTGCACAATTTGGCAAATCAACAATCAGCTGGAAACCAATCATACTTCGTAAAGAAGTATTTTATGTGGTTACTTGCTACTAACAGATGCAGTTGATTTAGAACACCAAGAAGAAATCTCATTTAAGAAAGCTTGAAAATATCAATAACAAGGAGATTTTATTGTCCACATTTTGCAATTCTTTCTTTTGTCTTTCATGCTAAAAGAGAAAATGTCATCCTTGGGGAAAACACGATAAATCAAATAGCAACATTGGCATATAAAGTCAATAAAAATGACAATAACTCTTAGCTAAAACTATTTCAAGAGGCGATTGAGAACCATTCCTTCGTTTAACCAACATCGACTTGTGTACCGGTGTTATTCGGGACCTCTTTCTTTCTGTGTAACACCTGCAGAGGCATTACAAGGTCAACTATTAATTCCATAGGTGAGAATGTTTTCAGTTTTCACAATGAAAATAAAAACATACAAAACTAACCTTCCCAATATGGACCCCATTCATGCTTACGCAAATGATGAGGAGAATCAAGGGGTGGTAACAAAACCTACGCACAAATGCAAGCAGATTTTGTAAATTCACATCCATAAGAAATTAGACAAATTCATACATGTCTAATACATACATTATAGCAAAATTTTGAAGGACGAAAACATACCACAAATCTTGAGCTTGTATGCATCTGCTAAAGCGCACATCTCAGATACTGAGGTGCCTCTAAATACTTCAGTACTCTTATAAGAAACTGCATACCACCCTAATTACCGTCGGCATGTTCTTTTATTGCTAATCTCAAATCATAATCTGAACCATTATTATTGTCAAATATCAGCACCTGTTTACACAAAACAAAATCCCTCTCATAAGCAAAATTCACTTAAATCTTCTGTCTCTGAGTTTCTCAATAAACCCACAATTCCTATTTCCTTAAACCTTCAAACTAATCATTTTTTTTATCGAAAAAATGAAGCCCTATGATCAACTCTATTCATTTTCCCTTGAAGACGAATCCCTAGATGTAATAATAAATGAAACCACATAGGGTACAATCTTTAAATAATCTTTGGTTTTTTCTGATAATTTTTAGATTTAAGAACTACAAAAAAGAAACAAAAAAAAATAGCATTACGAAACAAAACAAAAACCTAATTAGAATATAGCACTAACTTCATCGACTCTGAAATTTGTAGCTACACGAGCTATCTGACCAGATGAAAGCAAACACTTCAGGACGTAACTATCATGTGCTTGTAGTTTATGAAGCGGCTCAAAATCATAGTCTGCATCATAAGAGTAGTATCCAAAATTGTTGATTCCTTCATACGCATTCTAACCAAAAGCATAAAAAGAAAACAAAATAAAAAACACTTAACCTTTAACCCACTTCAAAAACTCATTAAGAAACCCATAAAAAGATGACTCACCAACATAACCACTCAGTGAGATCTTCTCAACACTATTGCAATTCTTAATCAATCTTCAGAACAACTCCGTAACTTCCATCAAATACCAATTAAGAACGAACCCATCTCTAAATCCATCTTATTCATCGTTAATCGAACTTCTAAGCAACCCTCTGAGAAACCCTAATTATTTGATTCTTCTCAAAACAACCCTACAATTTCAATCAAACATCAACCCTCTTAATCTTTGACTATCAGCAACCCACTATGCATCTTAATTCCAAATAATCCCAACATCTAAACTGAAAACTCTAATTTCAATTACAACAACATCAACATCTCCTCTTCTTCCCATAGCTAACCAACATCAGCACCACCGATAGAAACCACTACTCAAACATCCCCATCTCTCTCTCGATCTAAAAATCTCTCTGTTTCAACAACTTGATTCACCAGCAGGTGAAGAACGAAGAGGAGGAAGAGAAAACAAGGAAGAAGAAGAAAGAGAAAAAGAAAAAGAAGATAAGAGAATGGATTTTCTCTTCGATCGGGTTAGGGATAAGGCCGACCAAATTAATGAGACACCCACTCATATCGACACGTGCGACCACAAGAGTAGTATCCAAAATTACTATTTTACTCTCCGAAAACATATTGATAAATCTTCTTCACCCGATGTTCGATTGACGCGTGCAAGTAGTCTATTTCTCATAACTTCTCGAGTTCTATCTAACGGAACCATTTTCGTATCTAGATGGATTTAGAATTGAAAATCACATGTTCAAATATTATCAGAGTTGGACCTGAGTTTGTCATTCGGAAGCACTGGGGGACGAAATATATCAGAATTGAACATCACATGTTCAAAGATTACCAGAGTTGGACCTAAGTTTCTCGTTCGGATGAACTAGGGACGAAATATATCAGAATTGAACATCACAGGTTCAAAGATTACCAGAGTTGGACCTGAGTTTCTCGTTCGGATGAACTGGGGACGAAATATATCAGAATTGAACATCACAGGTTCAAAGATTACCAGAGTTGGACTCGAGTTTCTCGTTCGGATGAACTGGGGACGAAATATATTAGAATTGAACATCACAGGTTCAAAGATTACCAGAGTTGGACCTGAGTTTCTCGTTCGGATGAACTGGGACGAAATATATCAGAATTGAACATCACAGGTTCAAAGATTACCAGAGTTGGACCTGAGTTTCTCGTTCGGATGAACTGCGGACGAAATATATCAGAATTGAACATCACAGGTTCATAGATTACCAGAGTTGGACCTGAGTTTCTCGTTCGGATGAACTGGGGACGAAATATATCAGAATTGAACATCACAAGTTCAAAGATTACCAGAGTTGGACCTGAGTTTCTCGTTCGGATAAACTGGGGACGAAATATATCAGAATTGAACATCACATGTTCAAAGATTACCAGAGTTGGACCTGAGTTTCTCGTTCGGATGAACTGAGGAAGAAATATACCAGAATAGAACATCACAGGTTCAAATATTACCAGAGTTAGAGCTGAGTTTCTCTTTCGGATGAACTGCGGACGAAATATATCATAATTGAACATTACAGGTTCAAATATTACCAGAGTTGGACCTGAGTTTCTCGTTCGGATGAACTGCGGACGAAATATATCAGA
Source organism: Papaver bracteatum (assembly GCA_023529315.1). Taxonomy (NCBI): domain Eukaryota; kingdom Viridiplantae; phylum Streptophyta; class Magnoliopsida; order Ranunculales; family Papaveraceae; genus Papaver; species Papaver bracteatum. Next base: position 968,211 of record JAJJWX010000127.1, read on the forward strand.
ATTGAACATCACAGGTTCAAAGATTACCAGAGTTGGACCTGAGTTTCTCGTTCGGATGAACTGGGGACGAAATATATCAGAATTGAACATCACAGGTTCAAAGATTACAAGAGTTGGACCTGAGATTCTCGTTCGGATGAACTGCGGACGAAATATATCAAAATTGAACATCACAGGTTCAAAGATTACCAGATTCGGACCTGAGTTTCTAGTTCGGATGAATTGGGGACGAAATATATCAGAATTGAACATCACAGGTTCAAATATTATCAGAGTTGGACCTGAGTTTCTCGTTCGGATAAACTGGGGACGAAATATATCAGAATTCAACATCACATGTTCAAAGATTACCAGAGTTAGACCTGAGTTTCTCGTTCGGATGAACTGAGGAAGAAATATACCAGAATAGAACATCACAGGTTCAAATATTACTAGAGTTAGAGATGAGTTTCTCTTTCGGATGAACTGCGGATGAAATATATCATAATTGAACATTACAGGTTCAAATATTACCAGAGTTGGACCTGAGTTTCTCGTTCGGATGAATCATGGATTTAAATATATCAGAATTGAACATCACAGGTTCAAAGATTACCAGAGTTGGACCTGAGTTTCTCGTTCGGATAAACTGGGGACGAAATATATCAGAATTGAACATCACATGTTCAAAGATTACCCGAGTTAGACCTGAGTTTCTCGTTCGGATGAACTGAGGACGAAATATATCAGAATTGAACATCACATGTTCAAAGATTACCAGAGTTGGACTGAGTTTCTCGTTCGGATGAACTGGGGACGAAATATATCGAATTGAACATCACAGTTTCAAATATTACGAGTTGGACTCGAGTTTCTCGTTCGGATGAACTGGGACGAAATATATTAATTGAACATCACAGGTTCAAAGATTACCAGAGTTGGACCTGAGTTTCTCGTTCGGATGAACTGGGGACGAAATATATCAGAATTGAACATCACAAGTTCAAAGATTACCAGAGTTGGACCTGAGTTTCTCGTTCGGATGAACTGGGGACGAAATATATCAGAATTGAACATCACAGTTTCAAATATTACCAGAGTTGGACCTGAGTTTCTCATTCGGATGAACTGGGGACGAAATGTATCAGAATTGAACATCACATGTTCAAATATTACCAGAGTTAGACCTGAGTTTCTCGTTCGGATGAACTGGGGACGAAATATATCAGAATTGAACTTCACAGGTTCTAAATCTACTAGAGTTAGACCTAAGTTTCTCCGTTCGGATGAACTGAGGACGAAATATAGCAGAAGTGCAATAAATAAAGTAAATATTATATATTGTGAAAATGACCATACTACCCTTATTGGAAAAAAGTGCAATAAATATTATGGAGACTGTGAAAATGACCATACTACCCTTATTGGAAAAAAAGTGCAATAATAAATATTTTGGAGACTGTGAAAATGACCATGCTACCCTTATTGGAAAAAAGTGCAATAATAAATATTATGGAGACTGTGAAAATGACCATACTACCCTTATTGGACAAAGTGCAATAAATATTATGGAGACTGTGAAAATGACCATACTACCCTTATCAGAAATAAGTAAAGTAAATGTTACAAACTGTGAAAATGACCATATTACCCTTATTGGAAATAAGTGCAATAAATATTACGGAGACTGTGAAAATGACCATACTACCCTTATTGGAAAAAAAAATGCAATAAATATTATGGAGACTGTGAAAATGACCATACTACCCTTATTGGAAACAAATGCAATAAATATTTAGGGAGACTGTGAAAATGACCAGACTACCCTTATCAAAAATAAGTAAAGTAAATATTACAGATTGTGAAAATGACCATATTATCATTATTGGAAAAAGTGCAATAAATATTATGGAGACTGTGAAAATGACCATACTACCCTTATTGGGAAAAAGTGCTATAAATATTATGGAGACTGCGAAAATGACCATACTACCCTTATTGGAAAAAAAGTGCAATAAATATTACGGAGATTGTGAAAATGACCATACTACCCTTATCGGAAATAAGTAAAGTAAATGTTATAAACTATGAAAATGACCATATTACCATTATTGGAAATAAGTGCTATAAATATTATGGAGACTGCGAAAATGACCATACTACCCTTATTGGAAAAAAAAAGTGCAATAAATATTACGGAGATTGTGAAAATGACCATACTACCCTTATCGGAAATAAGTAAAGTAAATGTTATAAACTATGAAAATGACCATATTACCCTTATTGGAAATAAGTGCAATAAGTATTATCTGGATTTTCACATTCTGTAATATTTATTACACTTAATTCCACTAAGGGTAATATGGTCATTTTCATATTTTGTAATATTTACTTTTCCTATTTCCGTTAAGGGTAGTTTGGTCATTTTCACAGTCTCCATAATATTTATTGCAGTTATTTCCAATAAGGGTAATATGGTCATTTTTCTGGTAGGTAATATTTACTTTATTTATTTTTGATAAGGGTAGTCTGGTCATTCCCACAGTCTCCATAATATTTATTGCACTTATTTCCAATAAGGGTAATTTGGTCATTTTCATAATATGTAATATTTACTATATTTATTTTCAATAAGGGTAGTTTGGTCATTTTCACAGTCTACATAATATTTATTGCACTTATTTCTAATAAGGGTAATATGGTCATTTTCTCAGTATGTAATAGTTACTTTACTTATTACACTTAATTGGGTAGTCTGGTCATTTTCACACTCTCCATAATATTTATTGCACTTATTTCCAATAAGGGTAATATGGTCATTTTCACAGTCTCCATAATATTTATTGCATCGATAATAACGAGATGAGAAAAGGAGGGTCCCGCCTAAGAAAAGTAGCAGTGATTCAACTAGGTACAGCAGTCGCGGTGTGGGTTGATGACTCGGGGATATAATCGTAATTAATTTTTTTTACAATGACCGTTTTTAACGTTCTAATTTGTGCTCCGAAAATTTATTATATCTACGACCGTCTTGACCGGTCCACGGTCCGTTGACCGCTATTGAGGGTCGAGGATGTGGGTCGTTAAAACCCCCTTTTCCACTAGTGCTACGACGACGACATCATCCTTCCTCTTGAGGTTAATAATATTTTGACTTGGACTGTTTCATTCCTAACGTATCTTTCAAGTCGTGCTATATTGAAAACATAACTGCGAAGCTGTGAATGATTATACTCTAGTAGTGAGACATGATCACATGAATATAGTGTTAAGGAATTAGAATACGAAGTACAATGCTTATCTTTTGAACTTCGTATATAAGACCAGGCCTCGTCAAACCTCTCCAAAGTGTCTGAAGGAGTCAAACAAAAAATAAAAAGAAGAGGAATCATGGTTTTGAACAGTTATGCAAGTTATGCTCAGACGCAATTAAGAAAAACTGGCTCATTAAATCCTAATTCAAAGCGTTGGCGTATTTCAAAACATAACTACAAGTCATCATTAACTTGTGACCAAGTTTCAACTATATCAAGAATTTTGACGCAAGGTGGATCTTCCAATTAGACAACGACATATGCCATGACTTGCAGTTTTTATCAGCTCAAGATATTGTCTCCTTTCTACAATCCTAGCCCTGCTTCACGACCAAAATATAGAATATTAATGGCAATAGAATTCATGGGAGGTGGTGGAACGGTTTCCAAACATTAAGGCATGTTGAAATATGTCTCTTATTTTCAATTTAACCTCAAAAAGGAAGCCTTGAAGCAAAAGGAAAAGAAGTTGGAGCTAAAAGAGGAAATTAGAGGAATTTGGATCAAACGAGGTAAAAATTCATCCAAACCGTGGACAAGCCCTTTTCATGCATGAGGGTGCTCTCCTAGGACAGTGGGACGTGATTTATTCTCTAATTTTTTTAGAGGGATCAAAGTCGAAGAGAACTAGGGTTTTGACGAAAAAAACCCTAATTTCAAGAATTTGGTGAAAAAGGGGATTTATTCTAAAAGAAAAGTGACCGAGCCTCTCCCATTATATTGGATGGTTCTCTAAGACTCTATCAATCCATTTTAGCTTATTACTCTTCAACAAAAACGAGCTCATAAGGGATTTTGACCAAAATACCCTTATATTGCAATTTTGAGTATTTTCAAAGAAGAAAGCCTTAATATAGCCAGAGACCGACCAAGCTCTCATATACTCATTCCAAAGGCCCCACACACGTGAATATTGAGTTCTCTAAATGTTTGAAGAAGAACGGGATTGAAACGGAATCCAGAAAAGCAGAATGTCAGAGAAAATAAAGGGAGTTTAGCTCAAACAAGGAAGTTTGAGTTCACAATTTTCAAAACCAAGACCAGAAATGTGCCTCACTCTCTTTCTCAAGTAGTTACTATGCCAAAGGAGTATCACGAAGTCTTTCATGTCAGAACACTCATGCTTATGTTAGCTTTTAACGAAAGTATCCTTAGTCTCAAAGATAGGTATTTTCTCTCGAAAAGGAGTGTCTGATTAGTATAAGGGGTTGAAAGAATTTTCATCATATAAGGTGCTAACTCCAAAAGATAGATTCACATGTTCCAAGCCTCATCAAGCCTATCCAGAGTTTTGAAGGAGTCACGAGAACAAGAGAGAAAATTTGGGTTTTGTCTAAGTGAACCCTAATTTTCAAGTCCTATTCGACCAAGATAGAAGTTTCCTATGCAAGACTCTATTTCCGTGATGCTTTCCAATGTAAAACCCTAAAGGAATTCCAAGTCCGGGGTCAATTCAAATCTCAAAGTGGCACAGAAGGAAGAAGTTGGGGTTTTGGTCAAAGAAACCCTAATTCACAAGTCTAGTCTCTCAAAACGGAAATTTTACTTCATCAAGGCTCAAGTGTCGCACTAGTAATGTCTCCAAATACAAAATTCCATAAATCTCCCAAGTCCAGAGTTGATTCGAAGTCCATAATCGAAGCAAGCAAAGACTAAGCATCAATTCGGGGACTCCGCAAAAAAATTGTAATTTGTGCATGAGAGATTCGAAACCATCTATATACTCATCATAAAACAATCAAGGTTTTCCTCTGAGTAGGGGACTTAATGTAGATGGTGCAATTTGAATAAGGGGCAAAAGTGTCATTTCAAGACCATCGACAAAATTCAACTCTCATGAGAGAGATTAAGCCCTTGGCCCTCAAGGAATTCTTAGCCACGATTTCTAGAATACGTCCCCGTGAGACACTGTTGGTCGTGATTTCGTCACTCCTAGTGCACATCATCGACGAGATACTGATGGTCAGTAGAATCTATAGAGCATAAAACGTCCCCAATAGACTTATGAACTAGAACAGCCATAATTCTAGCATGTCTTCGCGAGACGAAGCTGATTGTGATGCCATGATTCCTAGTATACATCCTTGACGAGATACTGCTGGTCATGTAGGATCTGTACGTAGATGCGTAAAAATGTCACTGACAGACTTATGACCCAGAGATGAGATATGCATGTCTCCTGTAAGCACGACTCACCCTATTTGAGATCAAGGACTGATTCCTAGTACATCATCGCGAGATATACTGGTCATATCTGATCTAGGCTATGACTCGACTTATTGAGGTTCCCGAATAACTCCTAGGACATCCCCGCGAGATACGCTGGTTATTATGCCTCCGGACCCTTTCGACAGACTCCTAAAATATCTTTTCGAGATACACTAGTCTTGTTGGCCCATCATATGGACACATAGTTGATTCCTAGAACATCTCTGCAAGATACGCTGGTCAAAGACAAGTGAGACAAAGTATTGCAGAGGCATTAATCAGGCGTACAAATCCTTTTCTCTCTCTCCAGGACGAGTCCCAGCTGACCACAGAGAGATTCAAATCCGTTAAAAAAATCTTCGTAGATATTTTGATCCGTTTTCAAAATCTCGAAGAGATTCCAATCTCTCTGCAAAATCTCGGAGAGATTGAAATCTCTCGGGAAATCTCAGATAAGGTTGAATATTCCCCATGGTAGGCACGAGCCTCATGTAGGAATCGAGTCTCCTCTCTACATGAATTCTTAGGCATCCCATGGCTTTTCACGTGACTCATCCTAGTCATTCCTACAAATCATAGAATATCTCTCTATCTTGGCCAATTCGGCTAAAGAAAATATTTCTCTCTCTCAACACGTCATCACAAAGGCTGACTCAGCTTTACACAAATGGGCGGATAAAATTTAAGGTTTTGGTCTGGCGGTTTATGCCACGTGTGAGAAATACCCGACTTATTTTTCTCACCTCAGAAGAGAGTAAAGGCGATGAAATAATGAGATAAACTCAACCTAGTGTTAGAGCACTGCTCGGTTGAATCCACCAAGCGTTGGTATGTCAAGATTGGTTGTCATATTTAGTGCCAAAACTCGAGTCGCTTAATTTGTAAACTACAGTCAACTTCGATAGGATAGACTAGAAATGATAGAAGTATTGTACTCAAGTTACTCACAAATATCTAAAAATAGATTGAAGACAACAAAGACACTATCCTTCAGCTTGAGGTTAGTAACTACGACTTGACTTGTTCCATATCTATCTTGTGTCATTCAAATATTTTAGATTGAAAACATAACATGCAAAATTATATTCGTATGAGAAAATTGTCAAGGAACTTATTAACATAATTTATTGAATGCAATTGTGATTATGTATGAGTATGAGGTGAGGATTTCATCCTAGGAAACAATGTTCTTACATGTGTTTAAAGGAAGTAAGTTCATGATATGTGTTTTGAACCGAAAAGGAAATCGCCAGGCGTTATTGGAGCTGTTCTTCATTGCATATCTTATGAACGACCAATATGTGTGATTATATAACCGTTCATGACTTGTTTGTGTTCTTGGTAAAACTATTTACATGAGGCCCGACTTATGTATTGGTATGACTTTTATTAGTGAAACCAATACTAAGTAATCACCTGGGGTATGATCGGGTTTGTGTGTGTAAAACCTAACACTAGGTAAAGGGAAACCGATCCTAGTAAGAGGTGAAGCACATACAAAGGGGAACCGATCCTTGTATGAGGTGCATCAAGATTTATAGAAGAAAGGGGAACCAATCCTATGAACATGTGCAACAAGTTTTCTTATTGAGGGGAACGGATCCTATGAACATGTTCAGCAAGTTTTCTTATTGGGGGAACGGATCCTATGCACATGTGCAACAAGTTTTCTTATCAAGGGGAACGGATCCTCTGAACATGTGCAGGGAGGGGGAAGAGATCCTATGCACATGTGCAACACGATTTTAACTATAGGGAACCGATTCTCTAGACATGTGCACCAAATTACAAGTTAGATACCATATATATATAAACCGGTTTTGGAAATATATTGCATATCTTGAGAATATTTTTGGTTTTGGAAATTACTTGGTGTCCAAACTTCCTTGACTATAAATACTTAAAGTTTGCATTTCTAGCAAACTAATCCTTCGTGATAGTAAAATTCCTCTGTTGTACTGTTACTGGTGAAGCCGCCTATCAGAGATGAGAGTAATCTAATTAGGTGAAATCTCTTACGGCCGGCCAATTTAAAGTCTTCTTTGGGATTGAGAAGCTCAAGTGCGTACCGTTGGTGGGAAACTAGAAGATTGCATTATTATTTCAGTTTTCGATTATTGATTTGATTGACTAACGGTTGTTGAATCTTTGATTGCACCTAGTTTGTTTATTCTTGAGAAACTTCTTTCTGATATAAGGCTCACTCAAAATAGATCAAAGATCAACGTTTCTACGGATCTAAGTCTTTCTAGATACATAAGATAGATTCATTGATTTTCTATTGTTAACAGACTCCGTTCTATACGAAAAATCAATAAGGAATCAAGTTTGTTTTTGCAGATCGTTACTTTGAAGATTAAATCGAAGATTGAATATTTGAAGAAGAAGTTGTTGTGAATCATTAAGAATATATACTAAATCTACTCCTAAAGAGAACGCATGTTCTGCTAGGATATTGGTTGACAAATATCTATTGAGAAATTCGGTTTTGCTAGATATTATCATATCAAGAATATTGTTGAAGCTGAGTAACTAGGATTTTAGTTTACTTAGTATTGTATACACGAAGTTGCAGGTTTACTTTTTGTAGCGTCTTAATTCAATTGAGTATTCAAAACTGGACTTGGTCCCGAGGTTTTTCTGCATTTGCGGTTTCCTCGTTAACAAAATTCAGGTTTGTGTGTTTTACTTTATTTCCACATTATAATTGTTTTTATATTATAATTAAAGTAAATACACTTGTACGTTAATTAGGCACTTGATATTTATCTTATAAGGTTTCAGTTATCAAGTGAACATTTTGTTGTAGTATTGTCTCGATTCATATCCATAGACAATCACACAAAGTGCATTGGATTTCTTCACTTATATGATATAACAATTCACTTGTTAGGACAGTCCGGACTAACCTTATTTCAAGTGTACATTGTGTTGAAATATTCCTTGAGTGATTGTTGCTCCAAGAGGTTTATACACAGTGGGTCATGTATAGGTTTTGATCAAAATAAAAGATTGTGGAGTATTTGGGCACCCTCGTCTTTTCAATTGGTATCAGAGCAGGCAAACACGAAAAGATCTAAAAATCTGTGTTTGGTGTGATCCAACCTATAAAGTTGTGAATCAAATGTTAATTGATTTGGTTAACGTACCTCCATGGATTGATGGCTCAAACTATCTATGGTTGAAAATGGCTATGTAGTGCTTGGGTTTTAGTTATTGATGGGTATGTACACCCAAAAGTACTGGTCGACAACTCAACCACTGAGTTTAGACTAAAGGAATTGAAAGAATTCAGTAATGAAGAAAAATTTATTTCAAAGCAAAATTCTTATGGATTAAACGCCACTATACATGTTGTAACTCGAGGCCTCCATCATCATGTAACCAAGTGTAAAACATTTAAGGAGGCTTGGGATATTCTTAATATCGTATTTGAAGGGAATGCCTCTGAAAAATAAGCTAGGCTTCTAACCCTATCTTATAAATAGGAAAATCTTCGTATGGATGAAGATGATGCCTTTGATGAGTTTGATGAAAAACTGTCTGAAATAGTGAATGCCTCATATGCTTTTGGAAAAACTATTTCAGATAAAGATATTGTGTGTCAAATTCTAAGGTCTTTACCACCAAGATACAAATCTGAAAAGCATGTCATCATGGAAGCTAATGATCTTTCCACACTATCTAGAAGTGCTCTAGTTGGTAAATTAAAGATCTTTGACCTTGAAAATCAATTCAAGAATGAAGTGGGTATTACTCTTAAAGCTGTAACTAAGACTTGTTCTTCAGATACACAAACTGAGAATTGTAGTGTTGATACGACTGCACGAGAATTTAGAAAGTTATTAAGACAAAAGAAAAAGAATTCTTTTCAAAAAACACAGAAGTGTGTAGAGAATAAAGAACAAAATATGTTTGATAGTTCAAATTGTTCCAAGGATCAAGAGAACAAAGCTTTTCATGCAACTATTGAAAAGGATTCTGAAGTAACTTTAGAATCAAAGACACTTGAATGTGATAAACTTTGCAAAGAGAATGAAAATATTAAAAGAGAACTTGATATTCTATATAAGGATATATAATGTGTAAGCAATGGTCAGACTTATCTTGAAGTCTCGGATGAATACAGAAAACAAAAAGGTGATAATTGAGAAGCTCCCGATCCAAAGGGACTCGACTATAATCTAGAGAATAAAAGATTAAAAAAGTAACTTGATGATCTATATGAGGATATAGAAATTATCAGCAACGAGGTAGATTATCTTGGAGCCATGAGAAGTTACAGAGAGCAAATCGAAGAAAGTCATGATCGAGAGAGGAAACTATATACAGAGTTGGAGAAACTAAAGAACACTGAGGTAAGTAATTCTAACGAATCTGAAATTTCTCTTGATTATAAAGTTCAATTTGATAAATTTAAGGTTGATTTAGATAATGCTCTCGAAAAAATAAAAATGCTGGAGAAAGAGAATATGAGTTTAAAAGCGGACTTGAAAAAGTTCGATAACAGCACAAAACAACTTGACTCAATGTTGAAGTCAACTAGAGTTCCTCGTGACACTCGAGGATTGGGATACAAAGGTAAACAAACTTTGAATGCTAAATAGGAGACACGGTTTGTAAAGCTTAAAGACTTTACTGAAGAAATTGCTTCAAAAGTTTCCACAAAAGATTGCTCTTCCCTAAAAGAAGAATCTGTAGCACCTTCATCTTCAGCAAAAGATGGATTCCATCAAACTCCAATGAAAGAGAATCCACAACAAGGTAACACTAAACCCCATGGTTCGTATGTTACTAAGCATTGCTCTTACTGTTGAAATAAAGGATACTTGGAAAGAGGATGCATATCCCGTAAAAGGAATGAAAAAGCCATAGATGCACGTGTTTCCGCAAAATTGGATGAACTCAATAATGCTAAATCAGGACATGATTGTCCTAAAACGACCAAAAGAATTATTGTAATGATAGTTCAAAGTTTGCTTATTAGGCTTCTACGAAGTTTTATCAGAATCGCTCAAACTACAAAAGGAGAGATAACTTTGTAAAGACTAGATCTGATGTTCCAAATTGGAGAAAGACTAACTCTCAGAGTTTTCAACATTTCAGTTACCCTAATGTTTCCTCAAGAGATTTATCTTGGATTACAGGAAGAAATAATAGGAAGAACAAAGATGCTTCAGCAAAACCCATTTCTAAATGGAGTCCAAAGTCTTTTCTAAAGACAACCAGGATGGTATCAAAAGATAGTCACAATGATGACACTCGAATGATGAGTTTCAATACTCATGACATTCAGAATATTGTGTTAAATGTTCTTGAACAAATGAATATATCTCCGTGATGTCATCGTTATATGAGATAGGTCTCATAATCGGTTACCTTTTTATGATTTTGTGACTTTAGATTTAGCGGATTTCATATCTAACTTGTTGGGTTATTTAATCAAATAATCATAAAAGGATGATGGCAATTAATACCATATGTGAGTCATAATTATACTATTATCAATTTATTTCTCATAAGTTGTGTATATAGTATACATATGAGTATTTGGTATTAGCTTATTACTATTGGCACATAATAGTTAAACATTTTTCAACCTTTCTCTGGTAAAGGTTTCGTTTTCTGTTATCTTGTCTTTGCGAAAGGATGATAAAAACAATGAGGAGATCAAGTGGATGCGAAATTAAGGTAACAATCTTGTTAGTTAATTGTTTTCCTATTTTAAGAAAAGCCTATCTTTATTTGATATATATATTTCTTTTGCTTAAACGAATTTGTCGGAACAATTGATGTGTTTATTCCATTATGTATGTGTGGATGTATGTGTGATTCAATTGGTTCTGGTTAAGTAAAACTATTGTTATCTTGCTTTGTTGTGTGATATCAATCATTTAGGCTTACAAAAGTTTGGTGCAATTGCGGTGTTTTTTTTTTTTGCTCAATCACACGATTTTTATATACTTTTAACTAAAAAATGGAATGTTCTTTACAAAAAGCTAAGCATAAAATAAAGGCTAAAGAAAACAAATAAGAAAAATACAAACTCAAGGACATAGAGGTTTTGAGAAAAAAAATAGCCTATCTGTAGAGTCTATAATATTTTACTCCAGGCATTTCAATACGACTCAGTGATTGTGGTCTCCCCATTTTTGTAATTCTTTCCCCTACTCTTAAATGTGCTCCTTCCTTAGATAGATTACCTTCAGAGAAGTTTACTTCCATGTATCTTTGTTGATACTGGATTTTATTCAGACTGCTACAAGCTTTACTCCATCTATTGAAAATGAACCATGGTACTTTATTACTCTTAAAATATTTTATAACAGTTTGGGAGTGTGAGCATATTATGATACGACTGCATTCCAATGTTACTGCCCATTCAAGCGCATAGACTACTGCCATGATCTCAGCAATATATGTATTAGCAACACCAATTCCTCCTGACAAATTCCCCACCACCTGACAAAAATGATCTCTAACAATAACACCCAAACCGGCATTTCCTGGGTTACCCAAAGAGACTCCATCACAGCAAAATATAAGAAATCCTTCTCTATGGGGTATCCAATAACATTCTCTGATTTCTTTGTATTTAATGGATCTAGGTCCTAGTTTGAAGAATTCAATAATTTGCAGATCATAATCCATTTCCCATCTGTTTCCTTTCATTCTAAGACCACCTTCATTTACTAATTGCCATATTCTGCATTTAAATCTGTTTTCACGGGGGGGGTAAATTATCAAAGAAATACCTGTTTTTCTGGAACCATAGTTCTCTCACTGTAGAACAAGCTGCAGTTAGCCAAACTTCTTTCATTAGAAATCTCTTCTGCTTAGCCATATTCCATATATCCTTAAATGACAATGGATTAACAAAACCAAAGATGGTTCTCAGCCAAGACCACATTTTCATACTGAAATTGCAAGACCATAAAAGATGATCCATTGAATCTTGATATGATTTACATATGCAACATTTAGATACCATTTCATAACCTTGTTGAACTCTTTTGACATCATCCACATATATCCCTTGAATTATTTTTCATACATTACTAGATATTATAGGATACATAAATGATTTCCATATCTTAGCAGGCCAGTGTAATTTTGGTTCTTTCTCTCTTATTCTATTTACAACATAGGAAGTGTTGAGCTCACCTTTCACATCTCCAATCCAAAAAAGCTTATCAGTCCCACCACTTATTACTGGTAAATATTTATTTGCCAAAAAAGATCTTAACCCCACAGGGATTATCCATTCACCATCTTGTAATAAGTCTTGAACTTTCATATTGAGATTTTCCTTTACATAGTCATTCAGTACTATATTCTCAATTAAGGGGGTATCATCAATCCAAATATCAAACCAGACAGAAACTTGAGATCCATCACCTATGCTCCATCTCAAATCATCTTTCATGGCTATCCAAGCCCATTTAAGTCCTGGCCATACAGATGAGTATTTCCATTTTAAGCTCCATTGACCATTCTTATCTTTAAATTTGCTAGCAAAAAATAGTACCCAGTATTCTTGAGAATGTAAAATCCTCCACATCGTCTTCATAAGGAGATATTTGTTGATCACTTCTAGTATTCTTATGCCCAAACCTCCTTCTTCATAAGGTGTACAAACTTTGTTCCAAGCCAATGTAGAATATTTTCTGCATTCAGCCTCTCCAGTCCATAGGAAATTTCTAATTATCTTCTCACAAATTTTGATAACATAGGAAGGCCATTTGTAAACAGACATGTTATAAATTGGTATGCTACATAGTACAGATTTCACCAATACCAACCTATCATGAAATGATAACAATTTACCTTTCCAGGAAGCTAACTGACTTTGAAGCATTTCTACCATTGACCAGATGGTGGATGATTTTACTCTTCCAGGCATAAGAATGACTCCAAGATACTTGTCAGGGAAAGATGAAAGTTCCATATGGAATAGATTAACTATCATAGTTTTCCTTGAAATACTTGTTCCATCAACAAAATATTTACTCTTTGTTCTATTGATACACTGTCCTGAACTTTGTTGATAGTCATTTAAGAACTGATTCAAATGTTCTAACCCTTTTTTACTTACATTGCAGAATATAAACACATCATCTGCAAATAGTAGATGAGTGGGAGATATACCTTTCCTTATAACCATTGGCTGTATTTTCTGTTGTTCAAACAATTTAGTTAATACCCTGCTTAAGACTTCTTCCATTAATAAAAAAAGAATAGGTGAAAGTGGGTCCCCTTGATTCAAACCTCTGCCCACTGGAAAAATAGCCACATGGTCCACCATTTAGCATAACAGAGATTCTTGTTGATTGAAGTAAAAATTTTAACCATCCACACCATTCTTGAGAAAAACCATACTTCTGCATGACCAAGAATAAGAAATCCCAGTTGACAATGTCATATGCCTGGGAGATATCTAGTTTTAAACCAACATTACCACCTCTTCTTTTTGATCTCATCTCATTCACAAGATCAGATGCTAGAAGGACATGTTCATGTATATTTCTTCCCTTAATGAAACCTACTTGTTCAGGAGAAATCAATTTAGGCATCAATGTATTCATTCTGTTAGTTATAATCTTTGTAAAAATTTTAAAACATACATTACTTAGTCCAATATGTCTGAATTGACTAGCTTTTTTTTGCACTTTGTACCTTAGGAATGAGAGTCAAAAAGTTGGAGTTAAGCCCTTTGGGAATGAATCTTCTTCTCCAGCAGAATTGGATAACAGCCACTAAGTCTTGTTTTATCACTTCCCAACAAGCTCTGTAAAACATCCCAGAAAAGCCATCTAGACCAGGTGCACTCTCAGGATCTATATCAAAGATGGTTGCTTTAATTTCTTCTTCTTCAGGGATAAAATCCAACTTTCTTTGATATTTTATAGTGACAACACTTGGAATAACTTCCAGCAGTGAGTTAATAATACTAGCTTCTTTATATTTGAATTTCTCCTCAAAATGATTAATCAGCATTTCAGCAATTTTCGCTTGATCAGTAATTAGATTGCCATTAACTTCCTCTAATTCACAAATAAGGTTTTGTGAATGTCTGATTTTCAAATTAGTATGGAAAAAATTAGAATTAGAAAAACCTTCTTTGATCCATTTTACTCTTGATTTTTGCCTCAGTAATGTATTATATTGAACTTCTCTACTGTTATAAACATTTTGAGCTTCAACAAGTTTTTTCAAAGCCTCTTTATTCTCTGGACTAGCATCTGAAGTAAACATTGCTTATTTTACTTTTTGTTCAGCTTCTTTGATTTTAATTGTTACATCACCAAAAACATGCCAGTTCCACCACTTCAAGAATTTTTTCAGTCTCTTGATCTTTTGTAACCAAACATAAGCAGGATCACCAAATAAATCTTCTTTCCAATTTGCTTCTACTGCTTTCATGAAATCTGGATGTGAGAGCCACATTTTTTGAAATCTTAAGGGAGCATTGTGAGGTTTCGGAATATTCACACACCCCCCAAATAAAGGAGAATGATCAGAAGCTATGCGAAGGCCCACTTTATATCCCCAGTCACTAAACTTTTGCAGAAACTTCAAATTGTACATTACTCTGTCTAGATTACAGAGAATCCTGTTACCCCCTGCTGACAATTAGACCAGGAGAATTGTAGACCATTCTTAGGAGCCTGAAGTAATTCATATTTGTCTAAACAATTATTAAATTCAAGCATAGCTTTTCTCTTTGGCTTTCTTCCTCCAATTTTTTCTTCTATTGATTTGACTATATTAAAATCACCTAAGATTATCCAAGGTAATTGAAGATCACTCAACATCTCTGTTTCGGACCATCAAAATCTTCTCTGGTTAACATCCACATGTGCATGTACCCCAGAAACTAAAACACCACCTACATTCACTGTAATCATCTGACTAGACATTGAAATAACAGAAAGAGTAGTTATGGAAGAATTCCAAAATAACCAGATATTCCCCTTTTTTATTAAGAACTGAATTATGAATCACCATTTTCTGCATACCAGGCAGATTTAATTTATTGCAAAATTCAGAATTACAGAAAATTTTATGTTCTGCAATCCAAACTAGTGAAGGATGAAATTTTTTAACATAAGACCATAACTTGTCTTGAGCCCTCCTCCTTCTCAGGCCCCTAATGTTCCAATAGAATATTTTCATGTTTTGGACTGGAGATGTTGGGTACCTCCTTTCCCTTGTTGTTTTCTAAAATTATATTTAGTAGAAGCAGTGACTGGATTACTAACCTTTGGAGAAGTATGCATGCCTTTGGAAGTACTGCCTTCATTAGTTGGAACATTAATCATCCCTTTTTCCCCTGTTTTAACCCATGAAGTTACATGAATCATCTCATTTGTAATTTTCCCAGACTTTCCATCAATAAATTTAACTTTATTTAGAGGATTTGAATTTTTTGCAGGATCTTCATTTGTGTTTTTACCAGGTATTTCATCTATAAACTTCACTTCACCTGGAGGTATTGAATTGTTTGCAGCTATTTGTATTAGTTTAGCAGGATCTAATTCAGCTTCTAACTCATTTTCAGAAATATTTTCCACTTCACCTTCTTCATATTCTATAGGACTATATCTGCTAACTTATGTAAAGAATTCTACACTTTTCGATGCTTGTGGAATCATTTCTATAGTATTCACCATCAGGTACACCAGCTCTAGCATCTCCATCACCCTTTTTCATATTTTTTTCTTTTTCCACTCTGCACTCAGTAATCAAATGTTCCATAATCTTGCAGGTGTTGCAGAACTTAGGATAATCTGGAATCACAATATCTTGAAAAAACCCTCCAAGCTTAGTATTAATCCAAATTTTTGCTGGAATTGGTTGAGCAAAATCCACCTCAACCAAAACATTTGCATAGTATCCAAATTCATATTTCAAAGTGGTTTCATCTACTTTAACTAGAGTACCAACTTCCTTACATATGTTAAAACAAAATTTTCTGCTTCCAAAATTCCAAACCTAGACCTGGAAAACATACCCAGACCAAGGCCTTAGATGTTCTTTGATATTCATGGCGAAAATTTCACATCCAATTTTAAACTCTCAAGATTTGATTGTTGATTTCCCATGATCTTGCTTTAATGTAATTACGATCAACCTCATTATCTAGCTTGAAGGTAAACCAACCTTTACCTAGAGGAATAAGTTTACAGTCTCCCACTAATTTCCATTATTGTCTCAAGATTATAGCTGCATCAGAAAACTTGACTTTCTGTAAATCTAACCTTCCAATTAGTGAAAATTTCCATGGATCTAAACTTTCTTCAAAAATATCATCAGGTAAATTGATTGATGGGTATTTGATAGATTCAGGTTCATTATTAGAAGAAAAACCCAAATTGATCATGATTTGTTGAGTTAATAGGTTTTGATTCAACAACAGAAATGAAAAGAACTTAATACAACACCACCGATCATTTAGTTAAGCTAGAATAAAGTTTTTAAGACAGAAATTCACCTGAATTAATGGTAAGATCGATCGAAAAAATGAAATCTGGAAGAGAGAAAATTCGCCGAGTTAGTCGCCCAATTCGCAGAGCTTAACTCGCCCGATTCGAAGAGAATTTTGGTGCTTTAATGCTTATGATAATTTAATTGCTTCCAGTTAAGTAAAAAAATTGTTATTTTGCTTTATTGTGTAGTATCAATTGTTTAGGCTTACAAAATTTCGGTGCAATAATGAAACTTTGATATATTTGTTGTTTTAGTTTCTTCCAGTTGAGGTGAATAATTATGCAAGTTGGTTTATTGGTTTGTATGAATTATTTATGGCTTAATGAATGAATATGTTGACGGGATGAGTTGTTTAGTCCAATTCGATTCCGGGTAAGATAAACTAAGTTAGTTTTGATCTTAGTTAGACTTATCAAAGTGGAGGTTTCGGTTGTTCAAGTCTAGCTGAATGCCTAAGCAAGGAAATGCTAGTTAACTAACCTAGTGTTTGGCTTGTTTGAAGTATAAAGGTCTAAGTTATATGGATAATTAGAACCTGATGAAAAAAATAGAGTTTATCTTTGTTTTGGTCTTATCGAATGAAGCGGTTGTATTTATACAATCGGTTTAGCAAAGGAACTAAGTTTCTTAGTTGATTTTTGGTTTGCTAAACTAGTTGGGAAAATTACTTCGGGCAATTATTTCCATGATAACATATCGAAACAAAATTACTTTGTAGTTTCGGTTTGATATTGGTTATTAAAAATGGTATGTGGAATCCTCGTGCTTGACTCAACATGTTGCAAGTCTACTTTGAGATTTGTAAGATCCTTTACGCGTTGTCCTTTATTTTTTCGTTTCTTTGTCATTTTTGTGACAAAAAGGGGGAGAAATATATGGAGTAAACAGGTGATACTGGTATCAATTTTATGTTGATTTGTGTCACTAGGGAAGAGGACAATGGTGACTGAACATTTATCTAACGAAAGAGGAAAATCACAAACTAAGGGGGATTAACATATCATATGAATGGTATAACAAAGACGCGCGGATTGAAAATCTACCTATCTCACCTTTAGGGGGAGTATGAGCTTTGTTATTATAATGTCAACATTGGCATTTATTTTTGAATATCTACAGGTTTTTGTGCCATTGAAATGTGAATTTAGCATATGTAGAATGAGTTATGTTTGTAATTTGTTTATCTCCATATGTAATAGAGTTTTGTCACTAAATTGACAAAGGGGGAGATTGTTTGAGCACTGCTCGGTTGAACCCACTAAGCGTTGGTATGTCAAGATTGGTTGTCATGTTTAGTGCCAAAACTCGAGTCACTTAATTTATAAACTACAGTCAACTTCGATAGGATAGACTAGAAATGATAGAAGTATTGTGCTCCATTTACTCACAAAGATCTGAAGATGGATTGAAGACAACAAAGACATTATCCTTCATCTTGAGGTTAGTAACTACGACTTGACTTGTTCCATATCTATCTTGTGTCTTTCAAATATTTTAGATTGAAAACATAACATGCAAAATTATATTCGTATGAGCAAATTGTCAAGGAACTTATTAACATAATTTATTGAATGCAATTGTGATTATGTATGAGTATGAGGTGATTATTTCATCCTAGGAAACAATGTTCTTACATGTGTTTTAAGGAAGTAAGTTCATGATATGTGTTGTGAACCGAAAAGGAAATCGCCAAGCGTTATTGGGGATGTTCTTCATTGCATATCTTATGAACGACCAATATGTGTGATTAGTATAACCGTTCATGACTTGTTTGTGTTCTTGGTAAAACTATTTACATGAGGCCCGACTTATGTATTGGTATGACTTTATTAGTGAAACCGATCTTAAGTAATCACCTGGGGTACGATCGGGTTTGTGTGTGTAAAACCTAACATTGGGTAAATGGGAACCAATCCTAGTAAGAGGTGCAACACATATAAAGGGGAACTGATCCTTGTATGAGATGCAATAATATTTATTGAAGAAAGGGGAACCGATCCTATGAACATGTGCATCAAGTTTTCTTATTGAGGGGAACAGATCCTATGAACATGTGCATCAAGTTTTATTATTAGGGAAACATATCCTATGCACATGTGCAGAAAGTTTTCTTATCAAGGGGAACGGATCCTCTGAACATGTGCAGGGAGGGGGAAGAGATCATATGCACATGTGCAACACGATTTTAACTATAGGGAACCGATCCTATAAACATATGCACCAAATTACAAGTTAGATACCATATATATATAAACCGATTTTGGAAATATATTGCATATCTTGAGAATAATTTTGGTTTTGGAAATTCCTTGGTGTCCAAACTTCCTTGACTATAAATACTTAAAGTTTGCATTTCTATCAAACTAATCCTTCGTGACAGTAAACTTCCTCTGTTGTACTGTTACTGGTGAAGCCTCCTATCGGAGAGGAGAGTAATCTAATTAGGTGAAATCTCTTACGGCCGCTCCATTTAAAGTCTTCTTTGGGATTGAGAAGCTCTAGTGCGTACCGTTGGTGGGAAACTAGAAGATTGCATTGTTACTTCAGTTTGCGATTATTGATTTGATTGACTAACGGTTGTTGAATCTTTGATTGCACCTAGTTTGTTTATTCTTGAGAACCTTCTTTCTGATATAAGGCTCACTCAAACTAGATCAAAGATAAACATTTCTACGGATCTAAGTCTTTCTAGATACATAAGATAGATTCATTGATTTTCCATTGTAAACAGACTCCGTTCTGTACGAAAAATCAATAAGGAATCAAGTTTGTTTTTGCAGATTATTACTTTGAAGATTAAATCGAAGATTGAAGATTTTGAAGATTTGAAGAAGAAGTTGTTTTGAATCATTAAGAAGATATACTAAATCTACTCCTAAAGAGAAGGCATGTTCTGCTAGGATATTGGGTAACAAATATCTATTAAGAGCTTCGGTTCTGCTAGATATTATCATATCAAGAATATTGTTGAAGCTGAGTAACTAGGATTTTAGTTTACTTAGTATTGTCTACACGAAGTTGCAGGTTTACTTTTTGTAGCGTCTTAATTCAATTGAGTATTCAAAACTGGACTTGGTCCCGAGGTTTTTCTGCATTTGCAGTTTCCTCGTTAACAAAATTCTGGTGTGTGTGTGTTTTACTTTATTTCCGCATTATAATTGTTTTTATATTATAATTAAAGTAAATACACTTGTACGTTAATTAGGAACTTGATATTTATCTTATAAGGTTTCGGTTATCAAGTGAACATTTTGTCGTAGTATTGTCTCGATTCATATCCATAGACAATCACACAAAGTGCATTGGATTTCTTCACTTATCTGATATAACAATTCACGTGTTAGGACAGTCCGGACTAACCCTATTTCAAGTGGACATTGTGTTGAAATATTCATTGAGTGATTGTTGCTCCAAGAGGTTTATACACAGTGGGTGTTGTGATCAAAATAAAAGATTGTGGTGTATTTGGGTACCCTCGTCTTTTCACCTAGTTTATCTCTATTCCTGAAGAGACGAGAGAATTGCTCCGCACGGCAAAGAAAGCAATCCTTATCTTCACCGACCTGAGATTAGAGAATTCAACTATAAATAGGTCTTTTATTACTCCAAGCTACGATGATCTTTTTCATAACATCTCAGAGCAATTCTTCTTGAAATAATTCTCTGATCTCTCTCTTCATCTGCTTTCCTTCCTAAGATCATCCCTAAATCTCTTCCATGTAACTAAAGAAGCCTTTGAACGGCCACTGTGTGTGGTTTAGGCGAAGATTGTTCGTATTCAACCTCCCGTAACTCACTTTCAGAAACCCTAGAATCCCACTTCTAACCTCTCTCAGATTTTAGGTAACCACACCTACAAGACTCGTACTTGTTGAATTCGTAACTAGAAACATAGATTACAAGACTTGTTCTTGTTGGAATTTTTTTCATGAACAGTTTGGTTATATACTAGGTACCTTGTTAAATTAATCTTAAATACAGTTTTGTAATAGAATGTATAGATTGTACAAGGATTTTCCATATAGGTTCCGAACAAAAAATTTGGTGGTGTACTAGTTACGCTCTCATTTTCAAATGTTAATCATTTGGGCTCCCATATGAGAACTTATATGGTTGACCAAATCCGCATTACTATTTTGGCTGAAGAATATGCCAAATTTGTGGAAGTTAATAAGTTGACCAGAGGTGCTGCAGTGATAGTATCAAAGTTTTCAATAGAGAGCCTCGATGTTGAAAAGAAATAGATAGCAAATAAGGGGTTTCCTTGTCTGAGACCTCTATAAGGGGTGAAAATTAAGCTTTCCTATCACTCAATTAACTAGCACAACTTAGTTAATGGTTGATATATATTGTTGAATGAGCTAGCACCATTTGCATTGACCATTATTTTCTGTAGTATATATAGCTATCAAGAATCCCATTCAACTCTATCAAAGGCTTTAGCCATATCAATCTTAATACCCATAGTGTTTTTCTCATATTTCTTACATACTTTTAGAGTTCATGTCATGGATGATCTCATGAGAAATAGCGATGCTTTATAAAATCCGTCTCCTAATAATAAAAGTGGATTGGTAGAGGAATATGATTTTGATAAAAGGTTCCATTCTTTGAGTTATGATCGACTTTGGATATTATTTTGTAGGTAGTGCTACAGAGGCTGGTAGGTCTGAAATGATCATGGGAAGGTTGGTTATCAACCTTAGGGATGAGAGATAGGAATGTGGATTTCACTTTCTCCAGCATGTAGCTAGGGGAGAAAATATTCTGCACCATATGGAGAGTGTCTTCACCATTATATCCCATTTTTCTTGGAATTATATAACCCGGAGGGACTCCATTAGGTCCTGGAATTTGTCACCCTCCATACTGAAGAGGATAAAATTAATCTTCATAGTATCTGGAGTGGAAATAAGGACAAAGTTGTCCTGGGTGGTGGTGATGGTGGGTGTTGTTGATGATCTCAAAGTTTAGAATGTTATCCTCAACAGTTGAGATAGTTTTGAAGTGGTTGGTGAAGTATTGGATGACTGGAACAGAATCAGTTAACCAAGATCCATCAACATCTTGAATTTTTTTAAACTATTTCTTCTTATTCTGTTTTTGGTGGATCTGTGGAAGCATCTTATGTTTATATCTCCCAACTTAACATTTTGGTCTCTACTTTTAAATTTTCAGGTTTTTCCTAAATGTCCCCATAATTCTAGCCATGTTCTACTCTACTGTCTCTTTTAAATTTTCAGGGTTTTTCCTAAATGTCCCCATAATTCTAGCCATGTTCTACTCTACTGTCTCTGGAACCTCCACTAAGGATATAAAGTAGACATGGAGGCTTTCTAAATCTCTTTATTAATATCCAATTATATGACTAATTTGGGATACTAGGAACTTTATGAGCGATTGTGTTCATTTGGGGTTACATAAAAAATTTGAATCGATAAGATCGTCTATATCGAGCAAAGAATTGAACACAATGCTAATTTTTTTTTCCTAATGGAGGCTACTACATCTAAATTTTAACATATGTGCTATAATTAAATGGAGAATTTGACAGTCACAAATGAAAATTCTATATCGTTGCAACCGATATTTGTACGTGTTTCGAAGTAGAAAACTTCTTTTTCTTGCAGGGCTGCAACAGATTGTAATTTTTTTTTTCTGTTGGTTATTGACTAACAAAAAGTATAGGAAAAGGATTTAGAGAGAGGAATAAATCATAACTTCATATTTTGTAACTCCTTTATCGGTTCTCATAAATGGTTTCAATGTCAGACTAATTTTGATAAATAGCCTCACTTTGCTAGGCTTAGGAGGAAACTCTACCTTAGAATTGATCTCATAAGAACGTTGTCATGGTGAGGTTTGGTTGAGATACAACCTAATCGATAGACTCTTTTTTTAAAAGGATCGTGACATCAAACTCCTCCTGAGATATGATTCGAAAAAAATAACTATTACCCATTCGGAGTGGTGGAAAAGGCCAAAAAACATGTTATCTCCGACTTTTTAGGAGTCTACCGAAGGCGATTTTTAGTTTTATTCCTAATGGAGTTTGCTTCTTCTCATTCCCTTTCCCCTTCCAATTCCAACTAGTGTTGAGCCCGTGCAGATTGGTTGTCTCAAATCTTCGCAGAAAAAATCTCCCTAGAAAGATTTCTTACCATTTCCAATAATTCTTAAAATAATTGGCAGATAAGTTTTGTTGGTGTGAGAATTCAAAACGGTGGGATGGGAGTGCCGAAACATTTTACGACTTCTTTTCAAATAAAAAAAAAGCAATGTAAACAAATATTTGAATGGTAACATATTTTCTTTAGCTATCTGGCAATTAAGAAAAAAAATAAAATAATATATATTATTAAGATATAACTAGGAATAAACTGTAAAGCTACTTGAAGATTCTAGTCATATTATTAAGATAGTCTTTTATTCTTCCATCAAAAACACTAAAGAGACTGGAACAGTTTTGGATTCTTTAGGGCGGGGCTGGAAGGAATCCCCATCTTCAATAGTGGTAACATATCTTTGTAGTGTAATGTCGCCAATTTGCTGACATTTACTTCTTTGTCTTCTTCATCACCTTCACAATGTCAGAATCAGGGCTCCAAACTCAATGGTTAGGTAACCATATCATAAACTTTGTACAGTTGTACTGTCATCTCAAAGTACAAATTGGAAGTTTCGTGAACTCACGGTTGCGTGCTTTTGTTATCTCATCATCGTTATGATAAAATATGCGAGAGGCTTATATAATCACCCTAATCAAACATAAGAAAGTAACTTAAATGTGCTTAATAAGGGAAACACAGTTCATACAAACTATACACAATTAACAACAACACATGACAAAATAAGTGGTGTGTATTCACGGTAATAACGGCAATCCTAGCATTTGTGAATGTCTAATGTAAGTCTGGTCCTAACATAGACATGCTAAATGTGCAAGTAAATATAAGTAGTTGCAAGTACCAAAGGGTTTACTCCCAGTGTTATGCGATATTCGTTAAAGTAGTCAACCAAGTTGAAATCTTCTGTAGATTTCAAAAACATAGTATGACTATGAAGTAAATTGCTGCAAAATAAAAAAGCTAAGATCAAAATTGAGGTGCTGAATATATGTAAATATATTTTCCAGAAAGGGAGTCATGTCTTCTGTAGAAAGGAAACCTTACACAGTATCTATTAAGTAAAAAATGAGATCATTAGCAGGAATTTTCTGAAAAGAGAGATACAGAAAACACATATGGTTGCAACACTACAAATAAATATCCCACATAAGAAACTGCATACTGATTAAGAGAATATCAAAGTACAAAGAAACAACACTATCATTTTCAAAATCATTGTTTATGGAAAGGTTATTTATTTGTACTTTTAGCAACACCAAGCATATAAGCATTGATCCACACTGGAAAAATCGTAGTCGTCTTTTCTCTCCTAACAAAAAGAAAACATGCACATTCATCACCCATACATTAAGATGATACTGTCAAACTCTATCTGTCCTAAAAATGTCTAAGAAAGAATCAAGATAAATATACATTGATTATGAAGGATGCGCTAT
The DNA here is from genome assembly GCA_023529315.1 of Papaver bracteatum. Taxonomy (NCBI): domain Eukaryota; kingdom Viridiplantae; phylum Streptophyta; class Magnoliopsida; order Ranunculales; family Papaveraceae; genus Papaver; species Papaver bracteatum. Next base: position 992,766 of record JAJJWX010000127.1, read on the forward strand.
TATTACTTGATGTCCCAAGGATAGTCTCAACACGTTTGTGGATGTCATTTACAGATTTTGGTGTCAGTATAACAATATTTTGAGCATAGAAAACCATGCATGTATCCACCCTACATATGTCAGTTCGCTATCATATGATTAATTGCAATCCAACATATATACCACTTAAAAAAAAAATATTCCTAACACCCATGTGAATATGAATATGTTGCACTATAAGAAAAGCCAGTGAAACTATTTTATCTCGAAGGGAAAAATTGACAACGTTCAAAAGGTTGTTCTCTGTCCCATCTAGTCTTTTTATTCTCTTTGGGCTTAATCATAGTAACCCCTTATTAACCTACGGAGAAATTACAAAAGAAAGCTTATTTCCGAACATAAAGTTTTCTTAAAAAAAATATAGAGAAGGGATCCATTACTAATTTGATCAAAAACACAACACAAAATTTTAGATGCAATCAACCCTAATCAGTAGATACATATTCAGTAATGGAGCAATGGAATCATTAAAACCAACATTGCAGCATTGTACAACATGCAATGATAATATTTGCAAGCAACTTAAAAAAACATGGTAAAACATAAATGCTCCAAATTTCCAGTAGAGACTCATTGAAAACAACAACCTATTGTTCCCTGCAAATGTTCTAATAGAAGTTGCAAATAAAACAAAATTTGGTACGCATAAGAGGATACAAACCTGAAGTTAATGCAACTGAAATGTTTCAGTGCAGAAGCATCCTCTTCTCTTGCAATTTTACAATTTCTTATCCGTTCTTACATTGGTTGTAAGTATTTACAAAAAGATAAACATCACCATAAATAAAAAAGGTTAACAGATAAAATAATGAAAAAAAGTTATGAAATTAGAATAAAAGTTATGGTTTACGAAATTATTGTTTGATTAGACAACTATTGTAAACATGAAATTTCTTAGAGAAGGTTGTGAGGGGGCATACCTCTATCGTAATAATGATTCCATTATGATACCATTGCAGCTATTATTTCAAAATCTTCATACTCCTATAAATACACATAATATTGTTGTGTATAGGAAAATACTCAATGGATATCTAAAATAGGAAGCCAAAGATAGACCTGATTAAATGAAAAACCTAAGTATCGAACCATTGCAGTTGACTGATTCATAAAAACAAAAGAAATAGATAGATAGAAAAATGAAATAATAATTAAAAAAATACAGAGTAAATCGACATATAATTGCTTCAATTATTAAGTTTGATTGATCCAACCTTACCTGCAAAAGCAAAACACAAAAACCACTGGAAAAGCTTTGAAGAGAGGATTGGGCAGACCTATTTGAAAAGCTCAGAAGAGATAGATGAAAATTCTGTGAAAAAAATAACAAAAAGAAATAGATCAATAAAACAAAATAAAAATCATCTGCAAAGAAAAATCGAATCTGTAGCATTTTTTATTTATCTAGTGCAAAGAAAACTCGCTCCTGCAAAATAAAAAAAAATGGTTAGGGCTCATTGATTCGGAGAAACAAAAGGATTTGTTTATTTACCATTTCAGCTGACAAAAAACCATTAGAACAAAATCAATAATGAAAGATCAGAACATTTCGAGTTAACAGAGAGAGGGAGAAGGAAAACAAAGAGAGAATAAGAGAGGAGCTGGTCGGTCAGAAAATTTAAGAATTAGGGTTTGAAGATAATTTTTTTTTTATTAACCGGTCATCAGGTAGATACGTGTGTTTAGTAGATATGGAGTATAATTTTTCTCAAAAAGGATTTTCTATTGGTCTAAATATTCTCTTGTGGGGCCAAAAGCTCTAGAATTTGAGCTTGATACAGCTTTTAACCACAGCAGAGTATTTTCTCCTGAAACTATATATATAATTTAAGAATTAGGGTTTTGGAGATTTTTTTTTTTTATTAACTGGTCATCAGTTAGATACGTGCGTAGTAGATACGTGTGTTTAGTAGATATGGAGTATAATTTTCTCAAAAAGGATCTTCTATTGGTCTAAATCTTCTCTTGTGGGGCCAGAAGCTCTAGAATTTGAGCTTGATACAGCTTTTAATCACATCAGAGTATTTTCTCCTAAAACTATATATATAATATGGGTACTGTGACTAAGGATTCAAGTTACTACCCTTGGGCTTTCTTGGATCCCGTGATTCCACCAAAATAAATATCTCGAGTTGTTGTTGCAAACACAAAGCCTAATGTTAGGCAACAGGAAAAAAAAACATTACATGTTATGCAAGAAAAGTTTCGTCGTCCAAAGCTCTATGTATTGATAGTCATACTCTCGCTCAACTATGCTTGAAGGGTTTACATATCTCAGTATGTATATCTAAAGATGAATACCAATTAAGGGTTCTAGAATGTAAGAACTGCCCCATAAGCATATTGGTTTTACCCAAAGGCTCGTCACCTCTGAAGTTAGAAGATATTCAAGTTAATTTGAAAACTCTTTGGCATTTGAAACATTAATGGAAATCTCTCGAAAGTGTTTTTATTATTTTAAATTCTCTCGTGAATAAGATTTTCTTCATGTGCGATCTGCTTGGAACTTGCAATTCAAAAACAGGTATGATCCACTTTTGCAAGTGGATTCCTGACTTCAACACATAAAAACAAAGCCAGATAGGCTTGGAATACTAGAGACGTAAAACTCTGTGTGAGATTTCCAAAGCTCTTGGAGTTCCTATTTACATTTATGATTATAAGTAGATTTGGGTTGTATGCTATGGTGTGCGTGGAACTAGACCTCTCTAAACCTCTGAAGAAGGAAATTCTGGTAGAATGAGAAGGTTTTGCTTCTTTTGTTCCTATTATATACGAAAGAGTTCCCACTTACTATGATTTTTGCAACACAATTGGACATGGTTTTGGTGAATATAAAAGATAAAAATATTTGGTTAAATGATGTTGTTTCTAAAAAATGGGAGTATAACAACCACACCCAATATTCGTTCGGCAATCTGTATGGACTAAACTCCAATATAATTCTGAGAGAACCAACTTAAAAGTGAGACTCAATCAAGAAATATATTAAAGAGCTTTATCTCTATTTCTCAATACAATCAGCAAATCGAACAACTAGAAATCCGTGAGCCTGATTAATATGAGAAACAACTTGGACGGCGATATTTCAATTATATAAAAAAATATAATACGGAAAATAAATAACAAAAACACCAGAAATTTTGTTAACGAGGAAACCGCAAATGCAGAAAAACCCTGGGACCTTGTCCAGCTTTAAACATCATATTGTATTAAGCCGCTACAAACACTAGCCTATTACAAGTTAACTTCATACTCGAATGTATTTTATCCCTAACCAAGTCTCACACCGATTAAGGTACAATCACGTTCCTTACTCCTCTAGAACCACGCCAGATTCTGCGCACTTGATTCCCTTAGCTGATCTCACCCACAATTAAGAGTTTCTACGACCCAAAGTCGAAGACTTATAAACCAATCTATCTCCCACAAATATGTCTATTCGTTATTCGGTTTTTGTTCCGCCTTTTGATAGAAATCAAGGTGAATAGGAACCAATTGATATTCTGGTCTTATACTCCCGAAGAGTAACCTATAAATATCAATAACCTCACAATAACCCAACTGATTAACAAAAAAATATATTGCGAAATCACAAGAGTCCGAGACGAATAACTATTATGATTAGTTTTTATATCTTACATATCAGAGATAAACCTTGAGTAAATCTTAGGTAAGCTAAAACTTAATATGAAAAAACAAGTAAGATCAGAATACGCAACTATAGAGAAAATAGTTAGGTATGGCTTCACGAATCCCAAACGAAGTCTTCAAGTCGTTAACCTAATATGGTTTTGGAAAAACCTAGGTTAAAGGAGAATAGACTCTAGTTTGCAACTAGGACTTATGAAAGTGTCGGGATTAGGTTTTCCATGTTGTTAGAGTTCTCCCTTATATAGTCTTTCAAATCAGGGTTGCTTACAATCAAAGCTAATATAGCTTAGTAACAAAGCATTCAATAGTCACTATTAGATGAAATCCTGATTTAAGATTCAAGCTAAGTCTGCTTAGAAATTAAGCAATTAATCTCCACCGTCAGATGGTCTTAGCTTGTCATACACAAATGAAATATACTTATATTTGGATATGGGTAACCATACCTAAACGTGTATATTGAGTTGGCTCAGTAATTGTTAATCGAAGTTAGCCATGTGAACATTTTTGTCTTAGCCTTATTCATCTAATACTTCTAGACCAATTATGATGATCAATTAAGCATGAAAGATAATCAAATGAATCTAATTGTGTTTAAAATATAGTTGTTCAATTGTTCACTATCTCATAGAAATATCCATGAAAAAATTGAAACAAAATCAGATTGATTCGTAATCATACAAAGTACTTATACAAGAATCAATTCATGAACATTGAGCCACGATTTGCAAAGTTAATTTGCATTCCTTAAATCATAAATATTTTAGTTCATTAGTATGAGAATCATATATAACCGATTTAAGCACTTAACCACTGTGTTCGCAAACTAGGTACGCGAACATCAGCTCTGGACCTTGGCCTAGTCAAGCCGTTCGCAAACCAAGTTCACGGACAACCGTCCTCCCCAACTCAGGTAAACCCATTCGCATACTAGGTATGCAAACAAGAGTTCTGGACCTTCACAGGTAAATCGGTTTGCATACTAGGTACGCAAATAAGAGTTTCAAACCTGAATCATAACAAAACAGTTCGCATACTGAGTACGCATACTATGTTGTATCCAGACATGGGTAATTGTTCTAAACTCTGATTTCAATCATTGAAACATCCTTAGAAGACGACAATGGTAATCTCACAATACCATTAGCTTTAAGTATATTTCAAGTGATCGAATGATCAATACGAAACTTCCCAAGTTAACATCAAATGACTATCTCACACAAATCATATAAGATGTTCAAGGTAATTTTCACATCATCATCTTTTGACTTAATATTTAATTTCCAACAAATAAATTGTTTCCAACTAAACTCTTCAAGAATATGATGAACATAGTTAAAACAAAAATGTTTCCAACATGTATTTCGAGAAATAGATAAGCGAGATAAACTCAGCTCGAAATATCAAATGTTTATAATGTAAAAGTCTATATAGATATACGACTTAGTCTCATTAGAAGATAGAATAGGATAGACGTATGAGTGATAGATAAGTTTTAGTCTCCACATACCTTTTGTTGATGATGTTCCTCCAAGCTCTTCAGTAGATGATTTTATTCAATTGGTGAACGTCGTGAAGTCTAAAGCTCAACTACACATTTTATCCTAATCCGAGACATAACTATAAGTAGACTAGAAATCAAGTATATAGTTTTTATCAACTAAACTTGACAAACAAGCTTGAGATAGCAACGCTTGCGAGTTCGACAGAGCAATTCTCTAACAGTTAAGAAAGTAGGCAAACAAGCTAACAATACTAGTGATAAGCAAGCAACACCAAACATGTAATACATTCCTAAAATCATTTCTGGTGTTTTTAAAAATGTATGCTCAAGAGTCGCAATTGATGGTGACAAAGAGACTAATGCTATGTCTTCCCATGTAGCTATTGATGAAGCTGATGTAAATAATTCATGAGGAGAATACCGTCGTTGTCAGCGATACTGTCGTTGCATATGAAGAAATTGCAATCATTGTTGCAATGAATTCTCCTAGAAATGAAACTACATTTAGCGTGGATATGCATAACGTCAGCAATGTTCAACTTGTAGTAGTAGAAAAAGCAGTGCTTCAATCAACTAATCTATCCATTGAAGAATATTAAAAACAAAGATTGCTAACTATAGATCTCCCATTATTACTAATCCTGGTAGTAACGACGTTAATATTGCGACTCTTGTATCCTTGAAAGGAACTCGCTGGGCAGATTTATCTGAGGAAGAAGGTGAGATTTATTCACAAAAAGCAAGAAGCAGGGAATGGTTCTCCTCTTAGAAGTTGAACATGGCGGCTAGTGAATATACTAATAGATTTAATATGCTAGTCATGTATACAAATGATAAGGAATATGATGACTATCCAATATTTCATCATCATCGGTACTAGAGAATTTGGTGATTGAAGATACTCCTTCTCCTCTTTCTGATGGTTTTCAACCTATTTTGCGCAAGTATAAATCAAAACAAGGAATTTACATGAAAGCTCCTGAAAATAATTTTCACACTTTACATGAACCGATTGATGTAATTCTCACTTTTCCATTTTTTATTATTATTATTTACTTTTCTACTTTTTTTTTCTTTAATGGAGGTTCAGACTTATGACTTCCTATATTTTTGTTTTTTTTTGACCTTTTATAAATAAATTCTCCTTAAGTGCCCGTCGGAAAAAAAAAAAAAAAGGAAAAAAAAAATGGTGCTTACTAGACCTAAATCTAAAGACAAATATAACATTTAATTTAGAATATACCATATTCCCAATGTGTCTAAGGCTTAGTCCTATGGTGTGCTAATTTAGCATCTAGATTAACAGTCCATGTCAGTTAGGACAAGCATCTAAGTCTTATGGTAGTTCTAATCTAGCATGCTAGTCGCAGAATAAAATAGCGTTGGCGCTGAACAGTTATGCGCAACAACCTAGCGCCGGATGAAACAACGCTGGTCCAGTCAAACTGGTTGACTGAGCTGAACCAAGCAACGCCAAGGAATTTCCCATATTAACTGCATCATCGACTTATTTTCCATATCTTCATCTTCTCTTCTCTTCTTTTCTTTCTCACTTCCTTCTCCACTGCATGATTCCATTCCATACGATTTCTGCATCATTTTTTTAATTCGCTCAGTGGGTTTGTTCAACAACAAATTTGTGATCGTTTGAGGGTGGTTTGGTGTAATTCCGACGAAATCAATTGGGGTAAGAATTTAAGTTATTTAGAAGTTCATTTTTAAGTTTTAATTAGAAGTAGATTTAAGTTATTTTCAATTTTAGTGTACTTTTAAATTTTTTTAGAAGTAGTATTTTAATTTCAATGTAGTTTTTTAATTTTTTTCAAAAAACATTGTAACCATCTTTTGCAATGTAATGAAAGAATTCCGTAGTTTGGTAAATTTTTAAATTTTGAAACAAACAACCATTGGAACAAATTGTCAAACATTTCACAATTCAAAATTTGAAAACATAGCTGTCGGTGGTGTAAACTAGGTGTAGAAAAAAAAATAGGGAACATTTCAAAATTTGAAATTTGAAAAAAATAAAATTTGTTGGTGGTGGAAACTAGGTGTAGGAAAGAAAAAAAAAGAAGGTCAAACCTCTGTTTGCGCTGAATGGAACAACGCAAACAACCAACACTGAATGGTTCAACACAGATACCCTGGAATATTCTTCCGTGCGCCGAATCATTCAGCGAAAAAGTGATTTTTGTTGCGCTGAATGGTTCAACACAATTATCTCGCTACTGCTTCATATGCGAGCAAATGATGGGAGAGAGAACTAGTGTTTACAAGTGGACAACATTATTTTTTTAACTGCAACATTTTTTGGCTAATCTAATAGCCAAATCTAACCCATAGGACATAGTCTACTGATAAAAAGAAAAAAAAAACATAGTAGTTTAAGATTATTTTTTTGTAAGCTAAATTAGATTTAAAATTTAAATTATGATGCAAAGTTTGGTCACAATTACAGCGTGCCAGTGGAACCAGCACAAATTCCATTGGCCGTTATCACCGGCCTATGTTATAACGATAGTTAAGTCCCAGTTACGGCAGTTGCAATGTAATCTTGTCCCACTCTCTTTCCACTATCCAAAAACTCAGCTCAGAGCATCATTTCTTCATAGATTCTTCTCTCCGCAACAACATAAATAAAACAAACCCTAATTTCATTTTTCTCAATTATAACTTATTTACAGTTTCATGGCGTCTTCTTCTTCACCAATTCTCCTAACTTCAAATCCTAATTTCATATCTTCTAACCATAAGAACCCTTATAAACCCCCGACTTTAAAACCAATCAAAATCCCTAATTTCAGTTCACAATTTAACAAAGACTCTTCTTTGATTTCGTTTCAATTGAGTATAAGGAAAGGGGTTATTGTTAGTGCTTCTCTAGGAGAAACAGAAACAGATGAGGAAGAGAAGAAGAAGAATGAATTTACTACTGCTGCTGCTACTTCTGTTATTGGTGAAGATTCAGCTTTTTTTGATTTGGGTGAACAAAAGATTATATCTTGGGTTTATTTTACTGGGATTCTAGGGGTTGTTTTGTTTGCTCTTGATGTTATTTGGATTGATTCAAGTAATGGGTTTGGACTTGGTAAAGCTTTTGTTGATTCTGTTTCCAAGGTTTCTGAAAGTCATGAGGTGAGTTCGACTCAACAAATTTTCAATTTTCAGAATGTAAATTGCTCTGATTTTTTGTATCATTTTGCTATGCTGAACCATTTTGAATACCAAAAGAGTTTTTTAGGACCCTGGTTAGGAAATTTGCATCTACCTGTGTGTTTGTATAAGGAGAATTTACAACTAGTGTGTGTGGAAGAAACCAGCTTATGGACCTTTTAAGGTTCTAAATTACGGTGAAAAACACTGTTTAGGTTGAAGTCGATGCTATTAACGGCTATAGAACAAGTACAGAACAAATGATGGCATGATTACCTAGTCACTTAGCATCACAGATTCCAGACAAAAACCTTGCTCATTTTAAGATGTCTCCGTAGGTGTAGGCAAATCATCTTTAGGTAGGAATAGAGTTTCCTTGGTTTCCTTACTTGTGGGAGTTTGTTCAAAGTTTAGATTCCATTCATGGGGTGTTTGGATACGTGAATCCTTGAACCATTTGAGAAAATTTGTTGAATTGATATGAATTTGCTCCCTAGAATTCCACATCATGGTCAGCCACATGCAGTTTATTTAGCTTTTGCAGACCACCTTAAGCGAGTGGATTTGCTAAAAGCATAGTTCCTCTTTGAAACTAGGCACAGGGTATCCGGGGGCAAACAGCCTAAAGAAACCAAGCTGGCGTCGGGATCCTTGTAATGCCACCAAGCCCTCCTTGGATTTGTGACTAAGCTTCATCATCACTATCTGTAGGGGAAAACATACTGAATCAGCTTTTTAAACGTATAACCTATAGTAGTTTTATGTGCTGCCTGTATATTTATACAACTCTATCTAACTTCATTCTTTCAATTTTTGACTCTTGCCTCTTCTTCTGCAGATTGTAATGCTGATCCTTATTTTTATTTTCGCCGCTGTCCATAGTGGCCTGGCTAGTTTACGGGAATCAGGAGAGAAACTAATTGGGGAACGTGCTTTCCGCGTTCTGTTCGCAGGGATCTCTCTTCCTTTAGCAGTTAGTACTGTTGTAAGTGCAGGGATTATCTCCATTTTGGAACTGTTGTTTTATTTGTTCAACTCGGTATCCCAGCTTTTGAATTTGCAAACTTGATGAAACTAAGATGTCGCTGTGTTTTGCTTTCGTTCAGGTGTACTTCATTAATCACCGGTATGATGGAATGCAATTATGGCAACTTCAGACTCTTCCTGGGCTTCACCAACTAGTCTGGATCTCAAATTTTGTCTCCTTCTTTTTTCTTTACCCCTCGACCTTTAATCTATTAGAAGTCGCAGCAGTTGATAAGCCTAAATTGCATCTTTGGGAGACTGGAATCATGAGAATAACCAGGCACCCACAGGTATTTACTTCTATATTTTTCATATCCATTTGTAGGTATGTCCATGTGTAAAATCATAGGGCAGGGCATATTCGGTCAAGACTAAAAGACCAACATGATGTGGTGAATGAAAACCTACTTAAAACTGTTCAGATGAATATGGGCAGTTCGATATCCTTAGAACTACTGAATATGCAAAAAATAATATTCAGCTTAGTGTTGGGCATGTCAGTCTTTTGATCTATGAAGATTCCTTCTGTGTGTAGATATTAGTCCTAGGTGTGTCTGGTTCATATATGCCGATTGATATTTCTCCTTAATATGTATGTATTTCTTTTCAGATGGTTGGGCAAGTCATGTGGTGCTTAGCTCACACAATCTGGATTGGCAACACTGTAGCAGTGGCAACCTCTATTGGGCTAATAGGACACCATCTGTTTGGTGTCTGGAACGGTGACAGGAGACTATCTTCGCGGTACGGAGAAGCATTTGACATTGTGAAGAGTAGAACGAGCGTTGTCCCTTTTGCAGCAATATTAGATGGCCGTCAAAAGTTACCAAAAGACTATTACAAAGAATTTATTAGATTGCCATATCTGACAATCACTGGGCTGACTCTCGGTGCATATTTGGCTCATCCATTAATGCAAGCAGCAAGTTTTCGGCTTCATTGGTAAGAGAAAAAGTTAGAAAAGATGGTCTTTCTTTCGTTCCTCCATATAGAGCCAACACGATTCAAATTGTATATAGTGTACGTGTTTCTTTTGTTCGATATTCCGATGACTATACTGCTTATGATGCTCATTGAATCCATCCATCCTCGGAATGGTTGGAAATTACAATGTAACAAAGCATAGACAGCATTGATTGTATGTAGAAAGGTTTTCAAAAGAAAATATATCAAGTATAAGTGCTGTAAAGGCAGACTAAACATGATTATTATTTTATCGTTACAGTTGATGTTCAAATGTAACTATGTCAAAGATGGACGAAGACGTCTTTTGGACAGTTCATGGCCATATTCTGATATTCATAGTTCTAAAAGTTATCCATTAGATCTCCTTGACTTGGACTAACCAAGTCTCGACAGTGTGGCCTTGGCTTGTGCTGGTGTTATCCATAGACTCCTTAATGAACCTATAAGTTTGATCCCAAGCTACATTCTCTGTTTTTCTTAAAGATTTCAAATAACTGAGAAAATGAAATTGGGTTCGACATTACTGCAGTCTTCAAGAGTAACTGAGAAAATGAATTTGGGTTCAACATTACTGCAGCTTCATAAAAGAGCAACCTTCAGATATTGTTGTACAATTCTGAGAAATTATCATGGTTCAAGAGGAGGTGTAACACAACTTGAGAGTTTTGTAAGGAATGAGTGTAAATCTGGAAGGATTAAAAAGCTTGGTGATGGACTGAAATACTTCAATCAACTCATTTCGGAAAGGCCGTTACCATCTGGTGATACATTTAATCATGTGTTGGGATCATTAACGAAGATTAAATGTTATTCAGATGTCATTATGTTGTCTAAGAAGATGAGTTTGGTTGGAGTAAAACCTGATTTATATGGATTCAACATTTTGATTAACTGCTTCTGTCAATTAGACCAACTGAATCATGGGTTTTGTTTGCTTGGAGAGATTATAAAGAGAGGTTATCATCCTGATTCCGTCACTATCAGTACATTGATTAAAGGCTTGTGTATCACGGATGAGATTGAAACAGACTTTCAACTGTTTGCTAAAATGACTCACACAGGTATTCATCCTAATGCCTTCACATTCAATACCCTTATATCTGGGCTCTGTAGGACTGGTCAAATGGGTCGTGCTCTTCAGCTAATAAACAAGATGTCCAAATGGAATTGCAGACCTGATGCTATTTCCTATTGTGCAATTATAGATACTCTTTGCAAGGGAGGTCTAGTTGATGAAGCATTGGTTCTCTTCTCAGAAATGCATAGAGATTCAAATGTAGTCGTTTACACTTCTTTGATCAACGGACTTTGCAATTCGGGTAGGTTGAATGAGGCAAAGAGACACTTTGACGAGATGTTTACTAGAGGGATCTCTGCAAACGTAACGACTTATACTACTTTGATTCATTGTCATTGCCTACATGGTCAATGGGAAGAAGCAAGAAGATATTTTGATGAAATGATGAAGCGAGGGATTTTACCTGATACAGTAACCTTTAATATATTGATAGATTTACATTGTAAAGATGGGATGACAGAAGATGCCTGGGGGTTATTTAAACTGATGGACAAGATAAACATAAAACCTAATGAGATCACTTATAGCTCAATGATCGACGGTTTGTGTTTGGCTGGTCGCTTGAAAGATGCGGTGACTCTGTTTGACTCGATGGTGGATAGGGGCCTACAACCGAATGTTATTACTTGCAGTATTTTAATCGATGGGTATTGCAAGAATCGTAAGCTGGATGAAGCTATGCAGCTATTCAAGAAAATGAAACGAAATGGACTGAAACCCACAACAGTTATGGAAGAATGACGACTGCACAAAGGTTTCTAAAGGAGATGCAATCTTCTGGTCAATCTCCAAATGAAGTGACATACACCACCATGTTAGATGGTCTCTGCAAGAATGGAAAAATCGAGGAGGCAGTAGAATTGTTTGAATCCATGGAGGGTACAGGAATATCAGATAATAATTACATGTATAGCATTCTTATTCATGGTTTGTCTCAGGTTGGGCGGTTGGAAGATGCAAAAAAACTGTTCAATGAGATTTCAAACAAAGGATTTGTTCCTGATGTAGTAACATGTAACACAATGATCAACGGCCTCTGTCGTAACAAGATGTTATTGGAGGCTGAAAACCTAATCATGGAAATGGAAGAGAAGGGTTGTTTACCAAATCCTCGAACATATGATACTATCATTCAGGCTTTATTTATAGCAAAGGAGACTGACAAGGCAATGAATTTTCTTCGCAAGATGCGCGAAAAAGAATTTGTGCCGAATGATTCTGTAATATCCTTTTTAATGTACACTCTCTCAGCAGATAAGCTAAAAAATCTATAGTTTCTTAATGCGAGTTGACGTAACAGCATTAATGTGAATCCTAATTATGCGAATATCAATGCATAAAGCTGTTATCCTTGGTATCTGGTTTCGTTTTTCTGATCTTTATATTTTCTGTCAAAGTACACTGCATTAACACCTCTTGCAGAGCACATTCTTACAAAGAGGTTGATGATTATTTATCCTGAACTTCGAGGGATATTGATGAGCTTTTCACAGAGAATTCGGAGGTAATGTTTGTTGCTGTACTTGATTACATACTGACTGTAGCCGTTTTCTTATGAAACTAAGGTTAGTAATCCATTGAACATGAAGGCCTTGAGATAGCTTTAGTTTATTTCTTTTCCATTTTCGTTTTCGAGCTATATGCATTACTGTTAATTATTGTTCGAGTGTTCAGTTAAACATATAATGCCACAGAATCGAAATGATTGGGAAGTGTCCATTGTCCATAATCCATTCTCTGTATCCTTTGTACAAATTTTCTGACATTCGTTGTTCCGTGTCTGACTAAGCTAGGATTTGGTCCTCTCTGGCTTTCTTACTGAGAATGATTTGGGTGAACAAAAGATTATATCTTGGGTTTATTTTGCTGGGATTCTTGGAGTTGTTTTGTTTGCTCTTGATGTTATTTGGATTGATTCAACAAATGGGTTTGGTCTTGGAAAAGCTTTTGTTCATTCTGTTTCTAAGGTCTCTGACATTCAACAGATTCTTAATCTTTAGAATGTAAATTGCTCTACATTGTTATATCAATTTGTTAAGCTGAACCATTTTGAATACCAAAAACTAAGTTCTTTTAGGATCTTGGTTAGGAAATTATCTACCTGTGTGCTTATATAAGGAGAATTTACAACCAGTGTCTGTGGAAGAAACCAGCTTATGAATATGGGCAGTTCTATATTCTTAGAACTATTGAATATTCAATTTTGTTCAGCTTACTGTCGGTTCTGTCCGTTTAATCGTCTATCGATCTATGAAGATTCCTTATATGTGTAGATATTATACCTATGTGATCTTAGTATAGTGAGTATTAGGCTCGTGTCTGGTTCCCATATGCCAATACAAAAAAAGGTGGTGTGGCTAGGTTGTTTTCAGGTGTAGGAAACCAATCTAGGGATCTGATCTTCTTTCATTCGTACGCTTCTGGTTGATCTTTCTCCTTAATTTGTATGTATTTTCTCTTCAGATGGTTGGGCAAGTCATGTGGTGCTTAGCTCACACAATCTGGATTGGCAACTCTGTAGCAGCGGCAACCTCTATTGGTCTCATAGGACACCATCTGTTTGGTGTCTGGAATGGTGACAGGAGACTTTCTTCGCGGTATGGAGAAGCATTTGACATTGTGAAGAGTAGAACGAGTGTTGCAGCTATAATAGATGGCCGTCAAAAGTTACCCAAAGATTATTACAAAGAATTTATTAGATTACCGTATCTGACAATCACGGGGCTGACTCTTGGTGCATATTTGGCTCATCCATTAATGCAGGCAGCAAGTTTTCGACTTCATTGGTAAGAGAAAAAAGTTGGAAAAGATAGTCTTTCTTTTGTTCCTCCATATATAGCCAACACGGTTCAAATTGTAGATACTACTATATCTTATGACTATACTGCTTATGATGCTCATTCAATCCATTTATCCTCGGAATGGTTAGAAATATCAATGCAACCAAGTATAGACAGCATTCATCATATGTATAAAAGTTTTCAAAAGAAAATATATCAAATTGAGCATGTATCGCAGTATCGAAGCTAAGACTATTTATATAGGACTGCTGCTAAACATGTCACTCTTGCTTTGCAAGTGAAGTGCGCTACTAGAGTAACCAAATTAGTTGTGATTACCAGTTTACCACCACACAAAAGACTGCCGATGTAACTGTAAAATAATCACCGTACACATAGCACAATCAGGAGGCAGACACAGCGAAGAGATCTGGAGGAGTTGGCAGATTGAGGAGTGTGAGCTAGGATCGGATAGAGGAAACTTGTATCACTGATTGCATTCCTTAACTCAAATACAAAGTTGTAAACCCTTTGTAACCTCGTTGATTGACACAGTAAGAACTCTAATTCATTACTTTGTGGAAATAGGTGTTGGTTGAACCACGTAAATTACATGTGTCATTTGCTTTACATTGGCACATTGCTCATCTTTCCGCATGCACTCGGTTTGTGCTGATTTAAGTTAAGCACTTAGGATCCGTTTAGCATGCTTAAGTCAGAGGTAGTTGGGTGGTGTAGTGCATACATTGTATTAAATTAAGCACTTAGGAACTGTTTGGCACGCTTTAGTCGTAGGTAGTTGGATGGTGTACTGTAGTGCATACGTTGTAATTGTATTAAATTTTGCACTTTGGATCCGTTTGGCACGCTTAAGTCGGGGGGAGGTAGTTGGATGGTGTAGTGCAGTCAAACAGAGTAGGCAAGGGCTATATTCGAATGTTGAGTGTTTGACATGAATCCAACTACACGATATAGCTATTACATGTAGTTCCTATTACCTCCAAAGGCTATATTATATTGAATGTTCACCTCCTGAGATATGCATTGATTGCGACCCTGTACTGGACCCTCCAACCACACCATTATCAATGACCGTTTATTTTCTTCCCATAATCTGATATATTTTCATTTTATTACTTTTAGACATCACTTTTTAAGAACACGCAATTGAGGGATATTGAATCTAATTGGGGGATATAGCTACATGACAAAAACGGGATCCAAATATCCATTCTGGGTCACCCCTTATCTTATTTTTTTTTTAATTCCTAATCCACCCCTCACTAATCCGGATTAGTGATTAATTATAATTAGGAAAATCATAAGATTATTTGATAAAAGATTAGTGTGTGTTTTTATTTGTATTTGGGAGGAAACTTTGTTTGGTGAAAATGGAGGATGATTGTGAAGAGAGAATTGCTGCTGCTGAATCTTTAGCTCAACTACAACAAGGAGCATATCTTGAATGTTCAGCTAATGGCAACAACTCACAATTGCAACTCTTTGTTGAGCCAACACCATTGAATGATGATTTTTACGAGCAAGGACAGTTATTTGAAGAACCTACACAAGAAAGTAAACTTGCACAACATACAAGCATCCCTAATACACAGGTAAAGCTGCTAAGAGGTTGAAAATTTGATTTTTATCTTTGAACCCACCATTTTTTCAGGTGAAAAAACTCTGTGCCGGCATAATAGTTGCATGAATACAATGCCGGAACCCTCTATACCGGCATTGTATTCATACTACGATTATGCCGGTAGCCAGATATCCCCCATTTTGAAACCAAAAACGGCATAATATTCAACCAAAAAACTATGCAAGTACTGCATGAAAAACATACATGAAGAAGTGCCGCCATGCTCGATAGAAAACTATCAATGCTGGTACTCAAGTGATTTTTTTTTCCAAGTTTCTAGATACTTTACATCATGTGCCAACATAGAAATTCAAGCAACATTCAATGCCAGTAGCAGTACCTGCATGCTCGAGAATTAAATGACTATGTCGGTAGTGGACTGAAATTCAATTTTCTCGTAGAAAAAATATATTATACGAGCCAGGAGGGGCTACGTACCCCCCTCCCACCCCCCTCCCACCCCAGACCGCCTGGGTAAAATACAACTTTTGTACCGGCATCTTATTCAACCTAAATTATATGCCGGTATTGATAACACATTCCAAGGGTTTTCCTGTGTACTTAAAGTGGACTGCCGACATACACGAATAAATTCAAATTAATGCCGTGACATACTACTGGCATTGAAGTCAACCTAAAATCAATGCCGAGACAGAACATTCATTTTCAGGTGATTCTGTAACTCAATACCGGCATTCATTCATACTAAAATCATTGCCGTAACCAAATACCGGCATTGTATTCATTATAGATTGAATGTCGTAAACTAGTACCGACATTGTATTCATACTAAAATCAATGTCGGAGCTCTTTGAAACTCAACTGTTTGAGTTTGGGTTTGCGATTCTGACGATTCTAACCCAAACCCACTGATATAAATCGATTCAAACACTTATAAAACACTTCAAAATCACTTACCTTATCACGAAAGCCATGTTTACGAGAAGTTGATTGTCCGAAGCCTCTTGTTATTGTTGTTCTTCTTCTTGCTCTTGATCAATCAAAGCAAGCCTTTGTTCTAATTTTTATTGAGTAATCGATTTTGACTTCGAGTGGGCATCTGATTTCTTTATTGAAGGCATGGTTATGATTCGGGTAGGTTAATCAACGAATAATTTTTTTAATCGATGATTAATCATCCACGAAGAACGGATGAAGATTTTTTTTTTTTTCAAAACCTAAACCTAATGAGTGTCGGAACTGATGGTGTAAATGGGGGATAATTGATTTGGTTTTTAGATTTTAAGTTTTGGGGGAAAGGGTAGTATAGTCTTTTCATAATGTTTTTAATTAACCAAAGGGTATTTTAGTATTTTCATACCCAAAAATCACCCCTTAGCGGACACTATGGGTTGGGGGAAGTAATTCATATCCCCCAATTAGATTTTATATCCCTCAATTGTAGGTTCCTTTTTAACTACTAAATGTTCACTATTAATTTTTCTCTCAATTTTTTATTATTATTTCTAAATTCTTTATCTTATTACATGTTCATTTTTATTTATTTTTCTTATTTTTTATTTTATTTTATTTATTTTTTATTTTATTTTATTTTATTTTTATTTTATTTCAGAAATGCAAATCTTAAGCAAAAAAAAAAATCTCATTAATTCTCCCTCTCTCTCAGCAATTCAGGGCGTTTTCATCTTTAGGATTCGGAAAATTCATTGAAAAATTCATTTCGTTTTCAAATCACCGACTGTAAACTACCAGCAGCAAACTCCCATTTCCACCACCATCATCTCGATGGGTTACAGTGGTTTGGGGGTTTCGTTTATTTTAGTTTTTATGTTTTCCATGTTGGTACTCTCATGGTGTGTTGATGGGTTAGTTTGTTCATACTCATTTTGGTTGATTGATTTTGTGTTTTTGAATTGTCATACACCTAGAAATGCTTGTAATCGGGTGCTACTAGGTGTGTTTGAACCAAAGAGTGGATAATTTATTTAAGCACTCAAACTGTTTGTCATTATGCTTCAATGACAGTTGCAAGTAAAGGAATCATCAGATGTCCGTTTAGAGCTTTTCATGGTTGTCCAGATGGGGGGACTGGGAGTAAAGGTTTTTCATGTTTGATTCCCCACCTGAAGAGACAACACCTCTGCAATAAATAAAAGAAGACTGCACTCCAACAGGCCATAAGAACTGATGTTGATGTATTCATGAGTTTAGAGGAAACTCTGAGAACTTTAAGACAATGGTTGTGCTTCGAATGTATGAGTTTTCAGTCTTGGAGCAGAGCGTGCAAGCATGAAGGGAACACTGATATTAAGCCTGAGATATGTGCGAGTTCTGGTGAAGTAGCTGAAATAATTTTTGGAGTGCCTAAGCCTCGTCTACAGGAGGATTTAGTGCAGCTTGACAGCGACTTCGAATTGAATGAAGCAATTGTGGATGCAGTCTTTAGAGCCCCGGTATGTACGGTTAAGAGCATTCCAAGAGGTTGCAGGTTAGCTTTTTCTCATGCCCTGAAAGCGGCACTACAGAAAGTCGCGGCTGAACCTAAAGTTGTTAAACATTGGGTCAGGCTTTTGCTGCTCCCTCGATGCACTTTGAGAGTGTTCCGACCTAAGGGTAGAGCTGAATGCAGTCAGTAATCGCAAGGCGACACAACGAGACACAAATTCTTAGAGCGCTGGCACTTTGGGGTGAACCTAGTGGGACTATAAATCTTGTTCGTGAGATTTTAAAGCTGCCGGCAACAGTTAGTGTTAGAGATGATTACACAGAGAAAGACAACAAAGATGATGACACGGGGAAAGACAACAGGCTCGGTACCAATATCTCTACTTTTTTTGCGCAAGGTGGCGGATGGGCACTTCACAACGGCTGTTAAAGCCATCAGTTCGTCCGGGGTGGCGCCATACAACGAGAACACAAGGAAAGCACTTGAGGATAAGCATCCGACGATGCCGCCTCCAAGGAAACCAACCTGTACGTTGCAGGAGACACCGCTAGTGGCCGAAGAAGGTACCATTCTTAGTTGTATTAAATCTTTCCCTAAGGGAACTTCGTGTGGAAGGGATGGCCTTCGGGCACAACATTTGTTGGATGCTTTACGTGGGGAAGGCTCAACGTGGCTGCTGATATGGTCACGGCCATAACTAGGGTTGTTAATCTTTGGCTTGGAGGGAGATGCCCTCTTAACCTAGCGGAGTTCATTGCATCGGCTCCCCTAACACCCCTCCTTAAACCGGATAAGAGCATTCGTCCCATTGCTGTTGGGACAATTTGGCGTCGACTGGTGTCCAAAGCGGCGATGAAAGGGGTTAGTAAGGACATGGCAACGTATCTACAGGATTTCCAGTTTGGTGTAGGTGTTTCGAGGTGGTGTGAGGCAATCCTACATCTTTGTGAATAGGTTTGTCAAAACATCATGTAGACGCTAGCCTCTCTATGCTAATGGTTGACTTTACCAATGCTTTTAACCTAGTTGACCGAACGGCTATGCTTTTTGAGGTACGTAAGCTTTGTCCATCTATATCGCCTTGGGTAGAATACTTGTATGGTCAACCTGCACGGCTCATGTGGGGACTCCTTTATCTACTCATCCACAGAGTACAACAAGGTGACCCTTTAGGGCCTTTGTTATTTGCTCTGGTACTTCATCACTTATAGCTAAGATAAATGAGCACCGCATATTATCCCTACATGCCTGGTATCTTGATGATGGCACTGTTATTGGAGACACCGAAGAAGTGGCAAAAGCACTCACTATTATCAAAACAGAAGGGCTGCGCGCCGGGGCTTATCTCGAATATTAAGAAAATCGAAATATTTTGGCCCTCTTGTGATGGACGAAGGATAAGTGATGGGATGTTTCTGTCGAAATATCAAGACCAGATAAGGGAGTCAAACTATTAGGTGGTGCAGTTAGCCTCGACGATGGTTTTGTGAAGGGCCTTGCCATTAAGAGGGTTGAAAAACCAAGTGGATTTGATGCAGATTTTATCCAAGCTCCATGATCCTCAAAGTGAATTGCTGCTTTTACGAACGTGTATGGGTATCTCCAAGCTTTTTTGGCCTTCGTATTTGTCACCCGAGACTATATTATGGAGGCGGTAGATATATTTGATAGAGGCTTGCGAGAAGTGGTGGAAGGCATCGTGGTGTGCGGGGGGACCGTTCTTTGGAGAGCTTCAGTGGAGACTATCTACTCTACCTATCAGATATGGAGGTCTTGGACTTTATACTGCTAGGGAGGCATCTCGAGTATGTTTTTGTGGCTTCACGTGTGCAATCTTGGGGATTACAGGATCACATATTGAGGAGTAGTGGTGTGGACGGTATGGATGATAATTTTAATAAGGCTTTGGAAACGTTACAAGTGACTCTTCCTGATTTTGATCTTAACAACTTCACCAATAAAGACAACGCCCCCCTAAAGCACAAAGCATCCTGGCGAGTGCTCTTTTTGGTAAAGTGGTTAAGGACATTGATAGAGTTTACATGCTAACGGAGGAGCGGTTTTGGTTGTTTGCAAGCAAAGACATGCCGGATTTTCTTTTTATTTATTTTATTTATTTTTTATTTTATTTTAGTTATCAATTTTTAATTTATTTATTTAATATTCTTCGGGTTATAGATTTTTTTCTTATCAAATTTTCATATTTAGTATTTTTCATATATTGTTACATTCTTATTTCATTTTTCAAAATTTATTTTTTTATTTTTTTTATTTTTTTTCTTATTAAATGTTCAGTTTTAACTTTTTTTTTTTTTTTATCTTTTTGTTAATTTTATTATATTTGTCTTCGTATTTTACTTTTTTATCATTATTTAAATAAAACTTCTTTATTTTTTTGTAGAATTTTTTATTGGAGCGCAGCATGTTGCATGGTTCCCATCCAAATTTCTTGTAATTTTCTTTTATTATTTCTAAATAAGAAAAAAAAGGGATAAAACTTATTATTTTTATGCTTCAAAAAAAAAAAACTTATTATTTTTGATTAAAAAAATATGATTATTTTTGATTAAAAAAATATGATTTTTTTTTTTTGCTTTTTTTTTCTTCTTTTTTTCTTTCATTATTATTGATTATTATAACTAATACAAAGCTTTTGGTTGGTAGCCTAGCCACAAGCTGGGCTCCAACCCTCTTTGAATACCGATGTCTAATCTATGAAAAATAAAACTACCAAACCACTACTAGCGTCGTTGTTAACTAGACAATTCTTCAGACGCTTGAAAAAACACAAAGTATCTTCGCGAAGTTCTCCTAAAGTAGAAAAAGCTAGGACTCCCAGACCATATCCAAGTGAAGTACTTGTCCAAATATTTAGTACATTTACGTGAGACCGCACTAGAAATAGCTTTTCCCTGGACAAAAGAGCGAAAACCTTCGCCAGTGACAGGCAAGACTCCTGTGACATCCATACAAACATCTTAAGCATTTTCCCAGTTAAGAACAAGAATTTCAGCATGCCTCAAATCTTTGTCATCATCTAATAGAATACCAAGAGAAACAACATCCATTTTATTCATTTATTCATGATTTTTATTCAGTTTTTTGGTTAATTAGTCCTTGAATTTGAATTCTTGGGTCTAAAAGACAAGCAAACTATTGGAAATGTTCTAATATCCAAAACTCTTAATATACTGTTCTAATATCGAGAATCATGTATTTCACTGTTTTTAAACTAACAGACTAAATTACCCTCGAGACAGTTTTCACCGGAACTCATATTGGTAATGGATGCGTAAGAAGATAGGAGTTAACCATGAAACTGAACTGCTGCCATTAAATTTCATGGAAGAACATAAAAGATTAGGAGTTCATTCTTGAGTTTGATTGAATCTAAGAACATTACAACTATTGTTGTATCAAAACTTGAGTTATTTAATAGTTTTTGGCAGAGATTTCAAGTAGTGAAGATATATAAGCTACATATGAACTCGCTGCCATTATTTTAGGTGATGGTGATTTGATGATTTTTTTTTAGTTTTTATGAGATTAGGAATGATGGATTACGCTTGTAATCATCTCTTGCAGGGAAGGAGAGCTAATAAGCAAGAAACATATACAAATAGAAATTTTCCATCACTAATTTGCTAGAAGAACATCCAGTGCTTGAGAAAATTCATGAACAGAGAGAACTTAGCGAGAACAAAAACCTGAATTGGCGGTTGCTACCGTTAATGTTGGAGAAAGAATTGAAGGGGTTTGATTCGATTTGGGGAGTCCTGATAAGATAAGAAAGGTTGGTCGGATTCTAATTGGGTTTTTGTAACATTTGTAATAATTTGAGCTGTACATCAACAATGGTGTTTGCCGAAAAAAATTAGGATAAGCTTGAATTTCGCTGAGATCTCCCCCTCTTTAATGCAAGCAAGCCAAAATGTTAATCCTGTCCCATTTTTTTGGTTCACCAAACGGAATAGGATCAAAATGCTTAACAAAATAGGGACTTTTTGGTTATATCTCAAAAATAAGGACATAAATGATTAACTGATTAGAGACCTAAAAGTAATAATATTGAAACTGTTTATTTACAGAAATGCCATGTTTATAAAAAAGTAGATAAATATTTAAAAACTTCGTATCTTCCAAATGGTACGTCGGATTTTTGTGAATTTTATATGTTTGGAAAACTCTTTGAATTACCTACGCAACGAGTATAAACAAAAATATCAAATTTTTATATTTTAATGTAAATTAAAAAAAAAACATATAATTTAAAGGTAAATTGAAAGAACTTATGTAACTTTTATATGTTGCCTATATGATATTCAAATACTTCACTAGATACACTATAAAATTACTTAGAAGAATCTACAAATTTTAGTTTCGCATATGAAAGATTATTTCCGTTTCATTAAAAGTGATATTTTCACTTTTTCATTTTTACCTAATAATAAGCCAAATTGGAAAATAAAATGAAAGTACCGATTTTTAAGAAATGGAAGGAAAAATTAAGAAAAAGTAATGTCGCCGACGTGCATCGCACGTGCCCACTACTTGTTTAGTTAATGACAAGATGCAATATTAATGGGCAATTTACCAAATGAGTTGTTTTGAATAGGGAAAATTAGGGAGACCCAAAAAAAAAAAAATATTCTCATTGTCAAACCACAATTAATTTTTGGTACCGTGACACCCATAATTATATGAAATTATGAATGAATCAATACATAACTCGTTATGCATACTATCTTTTCAGGCATAACACATTATGCAGCCTAATTTTTCAAGGGTATTGTTTGTACCCAAAATAAATTCTAGGCACTAAACACGATGATTTGGTGATGATTATGATGAATTAGGGCTAGAAAACGATTGAAAATAAAAGAGAAGACACGGATTTAACGTGGTTCGGCAAGTGTTTCCTACATCCACGGAGGAATCCCATAGGGGAGTTATTGTATTGATGCGTGATTACAATGATTTGGTTAGCTAACCTAGAATTCCATATCCCATTAGGGTTTAGGATACATGTATTTATAGTGTTTATGTAACCCTAATTATGGTGTAAACTTAATGTGCAAGCAACTTGGGCAGCAAGTCTTCTGGAAACTTCTGGAATCTTCACGGGTAGACGGGATAAACGGGCTTGAATAACGGGCTTCCCGTGTATTTCATAACGGTACAAACAGGTATAATTGGAAGCGCAACTTGGACATAACATATCTAAAAATCCGCGCCTTAGAATTTTACAAATTTTATATCGTTGGAAATCCTTTTAAAAGAGCTACGCAACGAGTACAAACAAGAATATCAAATTTTTGTTTTTCACGAGAAAATCGGAGGTGATCCTCATTTTAGGGAAAATTTCGAAAACTTGATACATAACTATTATGCAGTCACCAAAAACGATGCATAACACATTCTGCAGACGCATAACGAATTATGCAACCATTTTATCCACTGCATAACACATTATGTGCATAACACATTATGCATTTGGATAACAAAATTATGCATCAATAGCAAGTTATATTACCATTTTTTTGGTTGATTTTAGCGCATACAAATAAAAAATTGATGCATAATGCAATATGCATCCATATTTACGGATGCATATCAGGTTATGCATCTATTTTCTCGATGCATAAAAGATTATGCAACAATTTTCTCAATGCATAACGCATTATGAAGTCATATTTTCAGGTGCATAACAGATTATGCATCGATTTTCAAGACTGCATAACATGTTATGTAGCTATTATTGTAGGTGCATGACAAGTTATGCAACCTTATTTTTTGTTGGTTTCAATACTAAGAAAAAAGTAACTACATAACGTGTTATGCAACCGTTTTCTGGACTGCATAACAAGTTATGCAAAAAAAAAATAATGGCGTAGAACGTGTTATGCAACTAATTTTGAGAATGCATAACAAGTTATGCAACAAATTTTGTAGATGCATAACCTATTATGCATCACTATTCACATCTCCATTTTCTTTTAAATACACGTCACACGCACACCAAACGCATCTGCACTTCCATTTTGCTGTCTTACACCAGGCTTGTGCTTGCTTCCATTTCAACTCTACTTCTGCAACACAACCCTGCTCAGTGCATCGCTTCCACTTCCATACACCACCAGAGCATAAACTAACTTTCTTCTTTGAGTTCTTCGGCTGCAACCACATTACATCAGCCACAGTACAGACCGGGTAAAAAAAATGGAGTTGTGGTTACTAATCCGTAACTTATTAGTTGTTTCCGTTGATTGTTGGTTGATGCTAGTATGATGAAGACCATTGATAGAGGAGAACATCAGTAAAAAAAAAAAGGGCCGCGATGATGAGAAGGTGTTGATGGCTTATGACGGAGGTTGCTGCCATTAACATGTGAAGCTGGAAATGGGGTTAATCGTAAGATGGTGATGATGGTTATGGCTCAAGGAATTTGGGGTCGTAAGTTTTCTGCTCCATTCACTGCTAAACCTAGGATGGTGAGATAATCGTTTGCTTCGAAGAAAAAAAAAACTAAAAGTTGTTGTAGAAGAAAGCAAACAACGATGGTTGTATACTGTGATGGTGATGGCGTTTTGATACCATCTAACATACCTTCTTCACTGTATCTATCATCTTTAACTTCATATCTTTCTTCTCTATTTGTCCAAACACCATCAGAACCTCACTCTTCTAATTCGCAACATCACTGTCTTTCACCACCAAATCAATGGAAACCCATCAATTCTCGACCAAATCCAAAATGGATTGATACCCAATTTCTGACTCCTACTCGTCTTTAATTCCAAGTCGTTTTTAAAACTTGAGTTGAAGAGGAAACCAATTCATGAGTTTTGTAAACTCTTTCCAAAAGTTTGTTTGAAAATAACCAGATCTAAAAATTGTATGAGTAGAATGAAGAAACAAGAGGAGGATTTATCTTTTAGGATCGATTGTTGATGTAGATCTATTTCGATTTTTGCTTCTAAACAATTTCTTCATCTCTTAATCAATTTAGGAAAAGACGAATAAAAGAAAAACGAGGAAGAATAAGGGAAGAAACAATTTCAGAAAATCTGGGTGTGGGAGAAATTTTACCCCAAAAAATGGGTGCGTGCCTAAAATTTTTTGAGTGTGGGTTTCACAGTGGGAAAGATGCAAAGAATGGGTCTCCCTGTAGTTTTCACTTTTGAATAAGCCATAATGGAGTCCGTAACTATACCAAACTGGACTATATCAAGTAAAATGCCCAAACTGTGGACATAAGAAGGAACGACTTTTTAAGGTTTATGGTGATGTCTCTAATTTTGTTGCAATGCTTATTGCTTAGTGTTTGATTATGATGTAATTGAAATTAACGATTTAATTAAACTAAAATTAACGTGGATAAGTATTGTTTGAGATAATAAAGTAGTGATTTGATTGTGTATAATATACTGCAACAGGTGATTAATGAAATAGATTACAAAAGATGCACCCGAGTGCATAACGCATATTCTTTATAATAAATATGTATTATCCAGGTGCACCCGAGTGCATAATGTATTTTATTGTTTATTTTTTGTTGTTCCTCTTCTTTTTCTCATTAATATTACTTGTTTTTTGTTGATATTTTGATGGTGAATGTGATGGTAATGGTAGTCACTTTATTATACGAGATCATGAACTGATAATTTTGGTTGCGTATAATATATTACAGGTGATTGGAAAGATAAACTTATATTTATCTAGGAAATACACAACATGCACCTGAGTGCATAATGCATAATTTTTGGATTCTTAATTATAGGAAATGTTTTGGCCAAGTTGCACCTGGGTGCATAATGCATATTCTTATAGAAAATAAATTTTGGTCAGGTTGCACCTGGGTTTATAATGCATATTTTTATATAATAATTTTGGTCAAGTTGCACCTAGGTGCATAATGCATATTTTTGTAGGAAATAAATTTTGGCCAAGTTGCACCTGGGTGCATCACGTATCCTCGACCTGGCTTAGAATAATATATTTTTTTTGAATTTCATATCAACAATGGATCTTGTTTTGTAGAGATTTTCGAGCCCTTTCTAAATATGTAAATTTTATTAAAATCCGACATATATTTTAAAAGTTAAGACATTTCTCGTGATTAATTTTATATTGGAGTAGGAAAATAAATATGAGAGAAAATGAAATAATAAAGAATAAAATTTAAAGTTAAAGACATTTTTCGTGATTAATTTTCACCCAGACCTATATTTTACAAGTCAATTGCTCTCACACTTGATAGGTTGCGGACCTTGTGGTCATATGACCCATTTTTTCAGGATTTTTATTTTTATTATAATTAGATTTTAAAGTTAGCATTCCATCTTTATATAAAATCTATTTTATTTTCATGCCAAACATTAAACATTGAACTACATGTAGTTCCACGTTACAACTACATGCAATTCGCAATGTCTTGCGGTGCTAATTCTGTCGTGCCAAATGGAACCTTATATTTTACTTGACCGTAAATACCAACTGAATCCACTAGTTGGGTTTTTATTGGTTACATTGGAATAAAAAGATAAATCCGTGGACGACTTAAAGTTGTAGAAATAAGTGGTGCTAGTATTTTTTCCTTTTGTTTTTTTTTGTTTTTTTGATCAAAGCAAGTTTCGAAGTCAGACTACTCATCTAATAAAACTACCATCATCTAGTGAAATTACCATTTAAAGTTACAACAATGTGTTAAATACGGTGGGGTTAAGTTACATGCAGATTAATTCTATGTCGTGGACCTACAACTTGTTGTCTAGCTGGAAATTGATCAGTTTCGGAAGATAGTATTTTGGTTGCAGCTGCAGACACTACTTACATCAGCTTAACTTTGGGTTCCGGTGATATTGAGAATCTAGACCTCGGTCCTTTGTTTGGGTTTCAATATTGAAAATGATTACCGTAAGACCTGCAGGTTGATGTGTAAAGCACTTATAGATGTCTACAGTTGTTCAAATAATTTGATGACATGTTTCAGTTCATATAATCATATTTTTGTGCGGCTGTGTAGTCTTAGGCCCCTTCCTATGGACGTGGCAAATCAATAGATTTGCCATTTAAGCACCCACTATGAAAGGGGCAAACTGGCCTGGCTAAGTGACAGATTTTCCACTTAGTCCGGCCAGGTGGAGTTTCCACCGAGCGGTCGAGAGCGGTGTAGTTGAAACCAGTAGGTCAAGTATGCACCGCTAGCGGTCGAGACTGGACCGTCAGTATCATCTCATCCAACGGTCATCATTTCACCTGCCTGTACATACAATATCAAATTTCATTTCAAATCACACCATTTCTTCGATCTTCATTCTTTCACTCCACAAATCCAATATGTCAGTTCGAGTTCGTCAAGCTCGACCTCGCAAATTTAGCATATCTGAAGATAAATTTAGCAAATTTAGCATAATGAAAATCAACATCAAGAGGTTGAATGGAGTCGCATATTTCGGAGATTTCAAGAAGAAACATTGAACCTCAATAATCGAAATACAAATGGATTGTGTCATCGCTTTAGAATAATCAACAAGGATGTGGGGTTGTGGGATGCTGCACTTGCTGAAGGCTATCGAAACCGACAAAATGGCCAAAACACAAATGATATAGATCAAATGTGTCGTCTCGAATGGCGCAACAGAGTTGGAACAAATTTTCATTATGAGGGTTGCTATCTTATCTTGAGGGTGTTGCCCAAATATGATCAGTTTAGAGTAACTGCCCGAATATGATACATCTTTCATTTGTATGATGCAACTATCATTTGTATCAAATTTTAATTTTAAGATATTCAAATATAAAACTAGTGCATCTTTCATTAAAAGTTAAGAATTTTAATTTACATTAGTGCAACTTTCATTCATCTAGATAATGACATAACTTTACAATAAAGACTTTAAAAGTAAAAGTTTGGGACAATTTTCTTCATCTTGTTTATCCTCTTCATTTCACCAAACTTCCAATCAATGCGTTCATGAAAGGAGTCTCCTTTGTTTATCTTCTTCTTTGCCTTCAAATTTTCCTTCCCTTGAACTTTTCTTGGTCTTCTCTTTGGAGGTTTGATTTGATTAATATCCAAAACTTGTAGACTTCTTTGATTTTTACCTATTTCTTTATAACCTTCACATATCTTATTAAGGGCTGATTCAAGCACCACTCCAGAAAAATCAAGTTGGGTAGTCAAGTTAAGTTGGGATTCAAACTTTGCCATTTTGAAAGATAATAAGATAGAAAGATATAATTTTTTTGTGTAAAAAATTTGGTGTAATGTTTGTGTTAAAAGTTTGCAATTTTATAGCGGTGGATAAAGAGCCGTTGGAGGTTTCAAAAACACCTAACGGTTGAGAATAGACCGTTACCGGTTTAGTGTGCACCGCTAGCGGTCGAGTCTACACCGGTAACAGTGTAGTCTCCACCGAACGGTTTAGTCTCGGCCGCTTATAGTTTTTACCATAGTGGCTCGGCAAGTTTGCCAGGCCAGCTGGCATGTCAAATTGGTGGGTTTGGCATTTGCCATAGAAAGGGGCCTTAGTCTGACATATTTTCCCGTTCAGAGAAAAACTTATATTATTATATAGGTTTTATATAATCAAGAGTTATTTCCGAAACAATCCTAAAGAAATTTAGTTTTGATGATTTTTCTCTTATATTCTTGGTGCTTCTGTTTTTATTTTCCTTTGATAAATTAAATAGGAGTTCCATAAAAAAAAAAGGATTTTCACAAATAACAACTTTGTTCAGTTCAGAATAGCTAGAAGTACCAGGTTGGTGTATTGAATCGTGTGTCAACATGCATTTTGGGTGATGATCAAGGAGACGGTTCCTAGTAAAAGAAAAAAAAAGAAAAAAAAAAGAAAGAGTTACATAGCAAGTGCTAATCTTCAAGAGCCTCCTATAAATACCAGTTAGACTCTACATCACATTCTTATGCTCTAACTAGCTTTCAATATGAAGGCTTTGTCTTTTCTTCCTTTTCTTCTTCTCCTACTAATCTTATTCCTCACCAGCATTCCCCTTTCTAACTCTCAAGTTCCTGCTTTCAACGGATACATATTAGCTTTCCAATTCACCAAGTCTCTTTGCAACCAGCCTATTTTCAGAAAGTGTGATCCTAACTGGAACACTGATCTTCCAAAAGAGTTTACTCTTCATGGATTATGGGACACTCAATGGGTAAGCAAAAAAACGCCTTGCGGGAAACAACTCCTACTATCTGAGGTATGTGATCTCTCTATCTAATTAAGAAAAGTTGAAAAATTGTTAGATTTTCATTCAAATTTGGTTTTGGTGTAAGTGTGTAGGGTCAAAATATAGGCTTTCTTTGTCTGTAAGTGTCTTTGTCGATAAGAAAAAGATTTAGTTTAAGGTGTTTTTTTGTTTTTTGTTTGTTACTACGTAGTTAAAAGTGATTTTTCAGCCCGAAGTACAACATAATGCTTTCATAGGGGTTTGGTTTCTTTTTATTGATCTACTGTCTTATTTTGTTAATATGTTAATATAAAGGATATATGATCTGATTTGTTTTCTCTTTTATTTTATTAATTGACCTTAAAAATTGAATTTTTTTTCGGTGCCTACTATAAATAGTAAATAATAGCAGTATATATTGAAGCTAAGAACTAAATTATTTATGGTTTTGATTTAAAGGAAGATTTTACATCTCATCCAAAATTTCTATTTGGACCATGATTTTGAACACCATCAAAACCATCAAAACCCTACGTATTTCGGCCATTTCACGGTGGGAGCCATCCACAAGAAATGGGACCCTTTTATATTATTTTTTTATTTTTCGTGTAATTTTCATAAATATAATATTAGTGGTTGAAATTTGGGCTACCATCTGTGTACAATTTTTTATGGAGTTTGAAATCATACTGAATATATATATTTTTCTTTTTTCTGAATATCTTTATCAAAAGTTTTATGTTTGTTTCTTCCCAAGATCTACACTAACGTTACACTCCGGGATGGGCTGTATCAAAAATGGGTTGATGCCTATGTCGTTTACACACCGAGTGCCAATAAAGATGGCCAAAGACGTGCAGCCGCAGAAGAGTTTTGGCAATGGGAGTGGGACCAACACGGACAGTACACGTGCTTGAGTACCTTGGAGTACTTCAAAACCGCCTATGATCTGTTCACAAATGTTGGAGATGTGTATGAACTATTCAAGCGGGAAGGACTTATATATCCTGGCGGATACATTAATCTTACGGAAGCTACTACCATTTTAGGACGCAGGGTCGGTGCGAAACCATTCATGAGATGCATCAACAACAATTTCAACGAAGAATTTCTTTCGGAGACTGAGTTACTATTTGACAGAGCAACTTTATCCATACGGAATCACTATCGAGACTGGATATTGACATGCACCAAAGAGATTGTTAGTCTCAGGCAGTCAGGCTACAATGATCAACAAGATATCATAGATTAAGGTGATCGAAGGGGTTGGGCTGTCTTTATATTACTCAATGATCAACTAATCTTTATATTACTCAATTATGTAATAGTACAAATTTGGTATGGTAAGTCCATTGTTGTTATTTATTCTCTCTCTCCATCTCTTTTTTTTTTTTTTTTTTTACTAATAAACTCTCTATCTCTCATTTGGTTTGCCCCAAATGGAAAACCCTATCCATTTCATCAGTCTTATTGGAGAGATTTTAGTGTGCTTCATGTATAAAAAGAGCGAGAGATTGTGGTGTGTGGTTTATGAGGTTTTCAAGGTTTGGATCATCAAGCAAGATTGATTGTCTAGGGAGGGTTGAATTGGATTTGGAATTTTGTTGGGTATGTTGACGATTATCCACTTTGGAAACAGGTATCGATGCTGTCCCGAACAAGTTTTCATATTCATAAAATATGAATGGTTAGAGAGAAATAGAGAACACAAAGATTAGAGTGGTTCGGTCACGTGACCTACGTCCACTATGAAACCCCGTAGTGGTGAATTATATTTAAAGATCTCAATGCTAAGTTGGATAGGTTTACATTACATAAGAATTCCTATTTATAGAATAACAAGTAAACCTAAAAAATAGAATAACAAATAAACCTAGAAACCTAGAAGATAACAAGCATTTTGACTAGGTAAAACATATCTAGCTAGGATATACAAGATTTACTAGATAACTATAAAGACTTAGTCTTCCCATGCGTACAAGCCGGATATTATTCCAATACATATCTAAAACCTTCTCTTGTCATGTCATGTCATGTCATTATTTTATTTTATTTTTTATTTTTTTTATAACAGAGAATTTGAATTTCTTAAGCAGTTTCAGGCACTGCAAGCCTTTGCAACAAAGAAGTTATCCATGGAGAATAATCCATGTATTCTTTAAGTAGAAGTTTGTCTCTTTTTACCCTCTTAGCTATTTTATTAGCTAAATTATTGAAATCTCTTTTGACATGAGAGATTTTGCAAAACTTAAAAGTAGAAACTAGAGCTTTAATTGTTTCTAATTAGGTGGTTATTCTCCCATATGACAGACATATTATTAGAAATTATAGACTGCGCCACCACTTCCGCATCAGCCATAATTTGAACTTCAGAAATATTGAGCTTCTTAATCCAACTTAGTGCTTCCAAGATGTCCATGCATTCTGCAACTTCTGAGTCAATCACTCCGTCTGCATATGATCCTTTAACTCCATCAAAGGTACCTGCATAAGACATAAGCACCATTCCAGTGCCAGAAGAAAATGTTAGATGGTCATAAGAGGCATCTACATAGACTGTTGTAACATGTTCTAGAGTGATAGATGTATCATGAGATAAAGGTTTAGTAGCCATGTTATTCTTAACAGAAAGCAAGAAATTCTGAAGATGAAAGTTGATCCTAGATACTGTGGAAAGTGGGTTTAGAGTTTTTTGTTGAAAAATATGTTCACATATTTCCTTCCAAATTACCCAGCAGCCAACCATTAAAGTTATCCTCCATATATTGTCAGCTTCCCTCCCATTTGAGTGAGTAGAATCAAACCAGGATATTATCCACTCCTTTATTCTTGCACAGTTAGACGCAACCTGATCCACATTGATTCCCAGGTTTCTCCAAACAATTCTGGCATGCTGGCATTGAATTAGAAGATGAAAAATGGCTTCATTCTGCTGATTACAGATTGTACACTTAGGATTAAGATCATGATTGTATCTTTCCACCTTATCCTTAGTTTGCACAATCTCTTTTAGACACTTCCAAACACATTTGAGAACTGTGTTAATGGCTTCATGATGCATGAAATTCTCTTCTACCAGTTTATTATAAGAACTTTTTACTGATAAGGATCCATCTCTGGTGTGTCTCCATCTGATAATATCTTCTTCTTCTATATCAGCTTACATCTTTAAGATTTTCTCTACAAAATCAGGAGAGAAGAGTATTTGGAATAACTCAATATTCCATTCAGAAGACTTTGGAAGTAAGAGTTCAGAAACAAACTCAAAACCAGGGTGCATAGGGAAAGAAAGAATTGGCTTAGTTCCCTGATTGTTAATCCAAAAGTCTAACCAGATCCTTGTATTCCTTCCATTCTTAATTTCCATAAAAAATTTTTGTTGAAGATTTTGCAGGCCAACTTCAACACCTTTCCAGATCCAACAAGAGCTGCTCCTCTCTTTATGTATGTGAAGGAACTCTACATCTTTGAAGTACTTTGATTTCAGAATTATAGTGCAAAATAAATCAGGTTGTGTACTGATTCTCCAAGCAACTTTGGTAAGTAGAGCATGGTTGAGTTTTTCAAGGTTTCTAAAAGCCAAACCTCCTATCTCTTTTGGTACACATAAGATACTCCATGAGATGGGGTTGTTACCTTTATAACCCCAAAAGAATTTTCTTTGTAAAGTGTCAAGTTTCTTTAGAACAGCTTTAACCATAGTGCCTCTCCCTGCCTGACACATAGTACCTCCTTGCCAATTAAACAATCTTTTTTCAAAAGCCAAATTAATGTCTTTAAAGGAATTGACTTTAGATTTACCAATGAGCAGAGGATAACCCAAATACTTTTCTTTATTATCCATATTCTTTACTCCAAGTAAGTGACTAAGAGTGTCACACTCAGAAGCTTCCATATTATTACTAAACAAAATGGAGGATTTGTCAAAATTTATGACCTGACCAGATTGTGAGCTAAAATCTTCAATGACTTGAAGGAGATTAGACACACTGGTTAAATTTGCATGAATAAAGATAATACAGTCATCTGCAAAAAGTAAATGATTAATGGGTGGAGCATTTCTTGCTGCTTTGATCCCTGGAATTTTCTTGTTGTTATGAACTTCAGATAAAGTTCTCGAAAACCATTCCATAACTAAGATAAAAAGATAAGGAGACAAAGGATATCCTTATCTAATACCCCTTGTAGGCCTGAACTCTTCACAAGGTGAGCCATTAAGCATGACTGAGAGAGAAATAGTGCTTATACATTGTTCAATAAGCTATAACCAGTCATCACTGAAACCAAAACTTTTCATAACCTTTAAAATGAAACCCTTTTCCAACCTGTCAAAAGATTTTGACATATCAACTTTAAGAGCAAGACATCCACTATCACCCTCCTTTTTCCTCATAGAATGAATCAATTCATGATCAATTATTATGTTGTCATTGAGAAGTCTTCCAGAAACATAAGATGCTTGATAAGGAGAAACAATTCTATCCATTAATGGATTCATTCTGGCCACTAATATTTTAAAAAGAATTTATAAGAAGTATTACACAAACTTATTGGTCTAAATTCAGAAGGTAAAGTAGGTTTCTTAGTCTTAGGGATCAGTGAAATATAAGTTTTGTTCAGAGCCAGACACATGTGCTTTGAACTGAATTTTTTTTTAACCATATCACAAATATCATATCCAACTATATTCCATTGAGATTTGTAAAAACCTGGTTGAAAACCTTCATGTCTAGGGGAAGACCAGTTCTCTATACTTTTAAGAGTTGA
This sequence comes from Papaver bracteatum, assembly GCA_023529315.1. Lineage (NCBI taxonomy): Eukaryota > Viridiplantae > Streptophyta > Magnoliopsida > Ranunculales > Papaveraceae > Papaver > Papaver bracteatum. The sequence continues at coordinate 1,026,972 of JAJJWX010000127.1, forward strand.
GAAGATCTCTTCATTAAAAGGAACATCTACAAGCAATCTATTTTGTTCATCAGTTATCAAAGTAGTTATATGAGAATAGAATTTGTATTCAATTTGAGGATTAGTAGTGGTACTAATATCTTGAAAGTTCTCAGTAAGTAACTTGGCCAACTGATCTCTAGAATGTAGCCAATTTCCATTCAAATCCTTAAGAGAGTCATTGTTATTTCTTGCTCTTTTCCTTTTGGTTAATGTATGGAAATATTTTGTGTTGTTGTCCATAATATTGAGGAAGTTATCTCTGGATTTCTTTTTATTGAACTCATTTTGGATGTTATGCCACTTTTGCAATTCTTCATTAACCTGAAAAGCCTTAGAAGTATTTTCTTGACAATGAGGAAGAGTTTGCATATCAGATAACTGTTTTTGAGGATTATACACTTTCAAATTTTTGTCTCCAAAGTTATTTCTATTCCACTTAGAGAGAGCTATTCTAGTAAACTGCAGTTTCTTAGTAAGTTTGAAAGTTGCTGATCCTTGAACTTGTTTTCTCCAAGCCTTAGCAATCTCCACATCACATTTCTTATAATTTAACCAAGTTTGGAAAACCTTAAAAGGCTTCCACAGTTTAGGTTGATTGTAATCTGTGAGCAGCATAATGGGGCAGTGATCACTACCCAATTCATTGAGATGTAAGACTTTGGAAGTGGGGAAAATGGTGTTCTAAGCTGCATTACCAAGAGCTAGATCAATTCTTGATCTTCTTTTTCCAGTTCCCAAGTTATTGCTAGTCCAAGTGTGGTCTTTACCTATGAAACCCAAATCTTCTAAACCAATATCATGAAGAATATAAGTAATTTTCCCATCATTAGAAGAAGATGAAGAAGAAGAAGTAATTGAATCTGACAAATAAATATTCGAATATACTATTAAACACCATAGACTGTTTATATTTTTTCCTGTTTCTTCAATGAATTCCCATTGTTCTTTTTTCTTCTGACCATTTCCATAACCAAACATAAAAGAAAGAAGCCACTCTGGCTGACTTTGATTGTCTTGAATGACTAAACGAAACATATTGTTTTCACTGCAAAGGAGCTCACAAGAAAAACCATTTTTCCACATAATAGTAAGGCCCCCTGATAATCCTACTGATGATATATATCTAACATTAGGGAAAAGTAATGGAGTAACAAGGGGTTTGATTTTAGTTTCATCTAGCTTAGTTTCACATAAGAAGATAATATCAGGATTTTGAGTTCTTATTAGATCGTTGAGATGATCTCTAGTGTTAGAACTTTTGAGCCCTTGAACATTCCAGGCCAAAACCTTCATGGTAAAAATATGAGTTATTACTAAACTAAGGAAAATAATTTTATGATTTTTGATGTAAATAGAGAGGTTAAAAATGCAAGGATACTGAAATGCAAGAAAATAAAAAATATGAGATAGATAAAGACTACCTATTAACTCAAAACTATGAGTACAGAAAACATTTGTTGCTATAACAGTGAGAATAAAAACTAGAAAATTTTGTAATAAATAGATTACCAAGTAAACCTAAGAAAATGATTAAAGTGTATAAGTACCTGATTCCCCTCAGAAGCACTGGCATTTTGAGTTTCATTGGTAATGACCCTGTGAGTACTCTTGGTGTTTGTGGAGGAATTCAGCAAGGTATCCTTCCCAGAAGTTTCAGTTAACAAAGTAATGGTATTGTTTTCTTCAGCTACACGATGATGCTTTCCCAGTCTGCCTTCCTCCTCAGCATCAGTATCATTCTTTTTAGTGAGAAAATCTAAGTTGATAATTTTACCATCCTTAGGTGGAACAAAGATGGTTGTCTTCACAAATTTTCTAGAGTTGGGCTTAGCCAAAGGAGCATTGGTTGAAGACAAAGCTAAAAGTATTTTCCTAGAACTGTTAACCTTACCAAATAAATAAGGTTTATCATGTGCCTTTTTTAAATATATAGCTGCATCCTTACAGGAACCTTTAGAGTGATTAATTATATAGCATTCAGTGCAGATGCTCTTAGGTTGTCTCTCAAAGAAGAACTTCTACCATTTAGTAACTCCTGTGTTTGTGATGCACTTAACTCCTCTCCTCATAGGCATTGGAAAATCCACATTTATGCATACCTTAACTAGATCACTTCCAACTGGTAATGCATCCTCAAGCTCAATAGCTGTGACTTCTCCCATAATATCTCCTATCTTGGTGACAGAAGATATATTCATAGGCTTTGGTAAAAGATATTTGAGCTGCAGCCAGAATTGTTGAAAACCCCAGTGTTTTTCTGTATAAACCATCCCAGGAATGTAATCATGCACTACTACGAGATACTTATTGATATTCCATGGTCTTTCATCAATAACTTTATTCAAAAAATTCCAATCACTAAACTTGAAAATCATCAGATTAGGTTACACCTCTACAATCCTCAAATTATCCTTAGTTAGGAAAGGCCAAGTGAAGGTAATAAATTTTTCCACCATATCATATTTCATCCTTCCTTCAATGATTATTTTTCCAATTGCACTTGCTTCCCAATCCTCCTCAGATTCTTCTTGAATGTTTTTTCTTTGGCTAGCCAACTACTTCACTAATATCTCCAAGTTCTAAAGTTTCTTTCTTGAACTTACTTACCAGATCACCCACATTACTAGAACTACCACCCTCCATTAGGTTTTTTCCTCGACAAGCAGGATTTTGAAACAAAGGATTTTTGTATGAGCTAAAAAAATTAGGGTTGAGGGTTTTTTTACTGTGAAAGGAGATTTTTTGGTTGATTAAGAGCAATGTAGGGTAAGAATCTATAAGAGAATCTTTTGAGGATAAACGCGGATTATTATCCTTACCAAAATTACTGAAACAAAAATATATATAATTTTACTTATTTGAAGCCTTGAAATAGCTGGCATATAACAGAAGGAGAAAGAATATGAGAGTAATTAGCTGCATTTAGATGACTTCCGGTGTTTTGAAATTACTTGAAATTTGCTGAGCGCGGGATATGGATCTACTGGTTTTAGATGAGTTGAATCGGTACTGAAACTTCTTGAACTTGATACCTTGAGCAAAAGCTTTGAATCCTCCACAATACATACTATTTAGCAAAAGCTTGAAGACATACTCTGCAAAATCAATGATCACAACATAAAACTTGGAAAAAGACATTAGTGAAAACTTTCAAAATGCAAAAGCACAATAAAGGGGAATAAAAAAGAGTTAGCAGTTCATAATACTTATATCAAACTTTTTGATTTTGAGATCAAAATGAATAAAAACAACGAAAGGACAAATTAATATAGGAAAACCATAAAACAAGATCAAAAGAACCTGATTAATTGCCTAGAATCATTAAATCGGAGAATAACAAAATGAGCTGAGTCAAAAGTTCAAAAAGAAACTGATCCTCGGAGAAGAGAGAAAGACGTGACGACACTTGCTAGTCATAGGTCATTTTATTTGGTGTCGTCATCATGTCATTATTGTGTATCCGTTGATTCCTTGGCTAAAAGAATGGAAAACAAAGCAAAAAAATAAGACTAGATGTGTCCTGCATGACCTGATGACCACATAAGTGTCACAGACTCTGATAAGAATTGTTGACACCCTAATTTCTCACCTTCTATGGGAAAATATCAATCTTACACATTCAAAGCCAAATACAAGAGAAATTCTTTGTGGAACAATTAAAGATTTCCATGTCCTTTAAATCAAGCCCACAAACACTACCCAATCAAGCCCACAAGCACTACCCAATTACCAATTTCATTACCCATTCAAGCCTAGGATTTCTTGCTATCACATTGAAGAGGAGGAAAATACAAAGTCAATGGCGAAATAACTTAATCATTCGGAGTTCGTATGAAGAAGTTATGAGCAACACAAGAACTCAGAAGAAGTTAATGGGCAGTCAAGTTTAAAGCAACCGCTAGAGGGAGTCAGGTATTTTACAATAGGGGGCTGCCAAAATACAAACAGTACTAAAGGCACATGATTTATTACTAAGGGCACTTCTTCTTCTTTCTTATAAAGAACATGAGTTTTTTTTAATGGTGTTCATCATGATGATCACGATGGTGATGGATTTGATCAACAATGATTTTCGATTTTGAATACATCACTAGGTTCCTGGGGACGATAAGGAGCTTGGGTAGGATCCTGATTTCACATCAATCATGTTCTTGATGCGATGAACAGTAACAGTGCGATGAACAGTAACATGGTGATTTCAAACCAAGCCTGCCTCCAAGTTAGCAAAAAATGAACTGACCATATGAAGCCCACCACATATACCCAAGATAATCGGCAAAGATAAAAAAAAGGATTGAAAACTCTGATAGGCTTCTTTTCTTTCACCAACAAAATAGGTTTAGGTTAGATTTTAGAAATTTGGGACTTTCTCTGCTGGGAGTGAGATGAGGCGAGTTCAGAACTATTCAACAAATTGCCAATCAAATGTGAATGTCTCAGATAACACTTTTTAAATGAATGTGTATGAGATTGGAGTAAAATAATCAAGTAACTCTTCGTATGTATGAATGGGAATTTCATCCCAAATGCATTCTGACACTGCTGGGTTCATGACTTCATGCCACCACCATGATAACGAAATTGAACAACAAGTTGTTAAAAACAACACAAATGTGAAATGCCTATAAACTAATCAAACAAAAATCACCATCAAGCTCTACCTCAATTTATCATTAACCCTTAAAAATGTAACAATTCAAACATTAAAATCAACATAAATCACAAAATTAGAGATTGAACATGACATTAATGCAAATGCAGGAGTTACCATTCTAAACAACAAAAATATAAAAACATAGATCTAGAAGAAAATTGATATGCTATCATGCTTAATGATCATACTTCTCTCCTTGGCATTTTCACAAACATCATCTAACAACTAAAAAGACACCCATCAAATACTCAACCAGCACAACAAGCCAACCTAGAAGAAAAGAGTAATCAAGTGTGTATGTGCACATGAAACCCCTTGGTCTAAAAGAAAACAAGATGGAACGAAATTATTATACCTTCACAAAACTTTAATCTTCTTCCCTCTTCCTTGTTTCCTTACCCCTTGAAGCCAATTAAGAACTCAAATCAGAATATATAGAAAAATCCATCTTCCAAAATCATCCAAAACCCATATGAAAATGATACAAAACATATGGACGAAGAATTATGGATGTTGAAATTATACCTGATGTTGATGACTCTTTTAAAACAAGCTGATGAGTTGAAAAAATTGAGAGATTATTAAGATTGATGAAGGAGATTATCAGTAAAAGATATTAGTAGATTTGTTGAGAGGGGGATGAAGGAGACATCAGATCTATGGTTTTTCCCCATCCTCCATCTCTTCTCTCGATGTTAAAACCTGAACGGAAGAAACGAGAGAAACAAAGGAAATGAAATATGTAAAGGATCGAGGGTATTTTCGTGTATTGACATGAGTCAGGGGTTTGAGCGATTGAGTCAGGGGAATCTTTGCACTTGAGTCCATGGGGTCCGACTCATAGGTTGGTAGCGAGTCAGCTCGCGAGTCAGAGGTTATAAAAAGTTGGAACCAAACAGTCTAACTGCTAACTCGGCGCGAGTCAGGAGTTGACTCAGACCCAGACGCCAAGACAACTGCAAACAAACAAGATGGAAGTTACCCGAATGAACCAACCTAATAGAAGAACTTGTTGACGATGAACCCAATGACTGTATTCACCTGTTGACAACAAAAATTTTTTTTTTGTTATTTTGGTGATGGATACGGTGATGATGATATAGAAGCGATAGTGGATATGGTAATGGTGATGATGATAGGGTAGCATAAGTTGTGATAGGAAATAACTTGCTCTGATACCAATTGATAAGAAAAGATTTGATTCTTATTCAACGGCCAACAGCTCAAGCTCGAAAGGTCATGATTCAATGAAATCAATAAACCAAAGGGTAGCAATTTGCTTAATAATTTTCTTGTTATTATTAATCAGCTAATAAGTCCTATTTATAGGCTACATTACTTGGAAAATAAGAAAACAATACTGCTCCTAAAATACTATTCCAAACAAATATAAACTCTAAATAAAATAATTAAATACTTAAAATATAATAAAATACCTAACTTAAACTATTATCTCTAATATTAAATAATTTATGCTTATCCAATGCCTTATGCCTCCATTGGACTTGTGTGGTCGCTGCACCCTTCACTTTCTATCCAGGGTGGTTTCCACAATCGTGAGAGACTTTACCCGTATAAATGATCATATATGCCAAATATGTCAAAGTGACATACCGGGTCAACACCGTTGACATGTTCCATAAAACGTGGTCTTATCATTCCATCCTCCTTAAATGGGACTTTGCCTTCAAAGTCCACTATATATATTGATACTAGCTCCATATGTGATCTTATCATTCCACCCTCCTTAAATAGGACCCTGCCCCCAAGGTCTACTTCTGGTGCACTCATAACCTGGTTTTCTTTTTAGACATCTTCCAGAGGAATATTTATTGTACCTGAAATCTTAATCGACTCATTGGATTTTGAAGTTTCAATAATGGAACAATCAGATATAGTTGCATGTGGTTTAACAACTTTAGCTCTTTGACGCTCTTTAAAGTCTTGGAACGCGGATTTCCAATAAGCACGATTTTTGTCTAAATATCGTTGCAAGTTAGCTGACACAAGAGATTGATCATCACTTCCAAAACGCTTTAATAAAGCAAAAACAATATTCTTCCAAGATCCTGAAATATAATCTTGCATCCATTTGTACCATTTAGACGGACTACCGATAAGGTGATCACTAGCTACCTTTAAAAAATCTTCCGGTGGAATTTTACGGAAATCAAAAATTAATTGTGCTTGAAATAACGAACCTTCAGGATCTTTACCGTCGAATTGCTGACATAACATCCTTTTACTGGTTTCTTGGTACATAATGACGTATGAATCAGACGGATGGCCAAGCTTACCGTATGGCTTGCCTTTTGGACTAGAAATCTGGGCTAAAATGGGTTTATTTACTATTGGGCTAAGATGTAATGATTGTTGGGAATTACTGGGCTTAGATAAAAGTGATGGGTAAATACTTTTGGTTGACTTTGGAATTGAGATGGACTGTGATGATTGCAATGGGGATAAATTTGGCATGCAAAGAAAATTGACAACACACTTATGAACCTAGGGTTTACTAAGGAATGGTATGCAGGTGTGAAACTAAAGATGTATATGACTATAAACTTATGATGCTGGTAATAAACTAAAGAAGTCGTATGATGTAATATTAATTTATTAACTATGAAACTAAAGATGTCTATGCAAGTGATAATATGATGATGCAAAACCAAACGAAACCTTAATCTCCAAGTATAACTACCAGCAACAGAGGAAGTTACCCGAATGAACCAACCCAATAGCAGAACTTGTTGACCATGAACCCAATGACTGTATTCACCTGTTGACAACGAACTTTTTTGTTATTGTTATTTTGGTGATGGATACGGTGATGATGATATAAAAGCGATAGTGGAGATGGTAATGGTGATGATGATAGGGTAGCGGAAGTTGGGATAGGAAAGAACTTGCTCTGATACCAATTGATAAGAAACTATTTGTTTCTTATTCAACGGCCAGCAGCTCAAGCTCGAAAGGTCAAGATTCAATGAAATCAATAAACCAAAGGGTAGCAATTTGGTTAATAATTTTCTTGTTATTATTAATCAACTTATAAGGCCTATTTATAGGCTACATTACTTGGAAAATAAGAAAACAATACTACTCCTAAAATACTATTCCAAACAAATATAAACTCTAAATAAAATAATTAAATACTTAAAATATAATAAAATACCTAAATAAATATATTATCTCTAATAATAAATAATTTATGCTTTTCTAATGCCTTGTGCCTCCATTGGACTTGTGTGGTCGCTGCACCCTTCACTTGCAAACCAGGGTGGCTTCTATAATCTTGAGAGACTTGACCCGTATAAAGGATCATATATGCCAAATATGTAAAAGTAACGTACCGGGTCAACACCGTTGACATGTTCCATAAAACGTGGTCTTATCATCATTTTTCTTTTTCCTTGCGGAGTTGGCCCTCTTACTAACAAACTAGTAATAAATTATCTCTGTCAGACTTTGTGTGATAAACATCCACGAACGGATGAGCACACATAGGCCTCTCCCCATAAAAAATTAGGGATCGGAAAAGACCGACTCTCGACCTGCGCCTTCCTCGATTTCTACAGTGGAGACTCTGCTGGGGAATAAATAAGAGATTCGACTTGAAAAATGATTAAAGGGAAAATATTTTTTTTACTAATATTTATTTGAGAAAGGTTCATATTTTAGGTACCATCGTTGGTTGTGAACCATTGAAGCTTATGGCTCCTACAACTAGAAGTGTTACCAGAAAAGATGCTGCCACATCTGTTAAAGTGTATTTCCGCGAAGGAGTCAAGTCCTCAAAAACGAAGAGGTCTTCTAACAAGGATGTGGAGGAATATTTGGAAAACAAAATAGATTAATTCTAGAGGACCATTGCCGAAAGAAGGGGCAGTCGTATTCTCAAAATCCTCTCAACCAGGGGAGAAGCATCCGCATATTTCTCTTGATAGAATTGCTAAAGACGGTGAAACCTTTTTCCGGAAAAAAAAAACAAAAAAAAAAGAGCAAAAAAGGAAAAAAAAAAAGAAGAAGAGCAAAACAGGCAAAAAAAGGGCAAAAATAAAATAAAATCCGGAACAAGATATTTCATTCACAAAAGAAAGGCTTACAAGATCATCGTCTACAACAATGCAAATCAAGAACAACTACTCATCCGAAGGATACATGATCATATCTAAATAAATAAAATGATTTGATGATAAACCAAAGAGGAAGAAGTGAAGATCTAATGCAAGAAAACGATGATCCATTCTGAGTATGGACTGAGACTCAACTTCTTCACCATTTCACATTGATCAAAACAAATACAAATGGTAAGAGTTTTATCACCCCTGACACACATGATTCAAGCATCTTCATCAAAGCAATACCATATACACGTGTCAAAATACATCTAAATCCAAATCTGGCTTCAACTTTGAAATCTCGATTTATCATTTATGTACTCTGGAGATGCATACAAAATGCTTTTGCATCTTTATCTGAATCATCATATCTCCATCTTTGAGTCGAACGTTAATCTGGATCTCAAGATGAATTCACAACGGAGACAGAAAAAAAGAGTTTTGTGTAGATCTGTACTAATACTTCGCCAAAACATCTTTCCGCAGATAAACCAACTTCATAAAGGGATTTCTTCATCTGATAAGATTATATCTCGCATATTCCACCAAGTAAATGATCACTACAGCAACAAACCAAACAAGCAAGAAGCAAAAAAACATGATCTATTGCCCCCCCCCCCCCCAAAAAAAAAAAAAAAGAGGGTAGTGGATTATATAGAAGATCAAAGCTCAAATCTTGTACAAACAAGCAAGAATTTAGAGACGGAAATAAAAAGGAGAAGTTGATGGTCGAGGAAGAAGAAGACGAAGTATATAAAGCAGAAGATTAGGGATTAATCAAACTCCATTTCAGGCAAACCGAAATGGAATCCACGACCCGTCAGGTTTCTCCAACCCATTAGGGTCATTCATCCGATCCGCTAGCTCCTTTTCCCTATATAAAAAAAACAAAAAAAAACAAAAAGAGAAAAAAAAAATAAAAAAAAATGCAGTCTACCTCGTAAAGAAGTCGAAGGGTGGATAATTCTTCAGAAAGAGTATCAATACGTGCCTGCCTTCTCTATGTTGATTTCATCATATCTCAACATGATCCCGTACATCTCATTCACCACCGACTTCAATTGTCTCTCACGGCTATCCACCAAACAGAGCAAGTATTCTTGAAGAGGTCTGGAAGCCTAAAACAAGAAATGAGTTAATAAAAGTATTAAGTCATTAAGGCAAAAAGGGAAGAGTAGCAGTGTTACCTCAGGAATATCATCCGGGAGAGGTAACCCAACAATGTTTTCACGATCAGAAGAGCCACCTTCAATTGGAACCACATTTGAAGTTCAAAAGATAGGTATTTGGAAGTCCCATGTTAGAAGAAGATGACCGAGACTCATTAATAGAACTTGTGGATAAGAAGCATTGCTTGAAGATCCCATCAATAATGGACGAGGGGCAAAACCTGGATCACCCACTACAAGATTCTCTCGGAAAACTTGGATAGAAAGAGGTGGCCCTAAATAAACCAATATGCAATATGAATCTAAATTCATTCCACGATCAACTGAATCTTCATAGGAAAATTGCGATTGGCATGAAATATTATCCATATCACTAAACGATGCATAAGAAAAACATGTATCATCAGGAGGAGGAAAACAGGGTGTAGCGTCTGGTTGACTAATTTTCCTCCCAAATCTGTCACCAAGATACCAAGCACAATAATCTAGGCCTCGTAACAAGTACCGAAGCATGCTAGACGACATGGCATGAATGGCTCTTTGATCACGCCAAATCAAATGACTCTTCCAAGGGTCCCAGCAAATCTGCGATCAAAATAGAGGTATACATATATAAAAATATATATATAATCAAAAAAAAAAGAGAAAAAAAAAAGAAGGAAAGAAAGAAAGAAAGAAAGAAAGAAAAGGATCAAAAAAGTGTTTCTTACAGATTTAACCGTCGCTTCCTCCAAATAAAAGCGTGTATATGCAGTCGAGTAAATTCGAATTGTACCTTTCCATCTAGCCATTCGAGGAAATGTTTGACTATTGGAGAATCTTGTATCAAAAGGAGGGCGACTGATGAGAAAATAATCATAACACCAATACTGTTACAAAAAAGTTATGGGTGTTAAATTTAAAAAAATGGTCCTAGATCGGTCAGCCTGAAGAAAGGAGAAATGGACTCACATTCAAGATGGGTCAGAATCTACTTAAGGCTTTTGTTTGAAGGCGTGTTGCTCAGGTTATATAGATGTAAAGTTGCGCCATCGCACAACTTCCCCAATCGTAAAGACTTACCAAATCAAAGTCAGAAAATGCTTCCAAGTAGCATGATTTGATATAGCCACTATAAGAGCTAAGGAAGGTATGCCCCGCAATAAAAATCAAGAAAGCTCTGGTAACCTCAACAACTTTAGCATCATCTTTTGAAGCGTCAGTAGCGAGATCCATCTCAGGGACCGAGAAATTCATCTTAAAGCCAGATAAGATGACGTACCAATTCTTAGGGAAGATATCCCCACAATGTGGCCCCAAAATATTTCGGACATTCTCCTTCGTCATGTTTACACCCAATGGGACATGAGCTCCTACCCCCACATGGATGCCAATAATCATGTAGAAATCCAGAGGAGTGATGATTAACTCACAGTGTGGAAGGTGGAATGAATTAGTATCGCCACACCATTGCTCTGCCATGATTAAAACATTCTCACCATCATGGAACGGTTCCAAAGATTCAATAAAGTCGTACCAACTGATCCGTTGTACAAGATCATGTACACCTTTACATCGTCTCAACACCAACCACCATTCTACTATGCCAGTGGTCCCTCCACGAAAACGCGCCCAAGCATATTTATGTAAAAGAAAGCAATGGTTGAGAAATAATAAAAGAAAATATGGAAAGCGAAGTAGAAAAATTCGATCAACAAGGAAACTTACAGGGTCTTCCCGGATTTTTGCAGAAACGTGATCACCCATGTCATGTAAAACCCCAACTTTTTATCTTTTAACCGGAGACAAAGGAGGATGAGCGGAGAAAATGTCAGAAGGCTGCCCAGATGTCATCTTAAAAGAGAAAACAATAAAAACAAATGGAAGAAGAACCCCCTAGATAAAGAATAATCTTCTCCCTCAATCTTATAAAGAAAAATGGGTAATTACTTCCACAAGAAGTTTTGAATTTTTTTTGACTTTATTAGAATCGTCTTGTGAAAGAAAAGCAAGTCATGTCAAGACAAAGCGTAGAACATAAGCCAAGAAGATGCACTTCCAGAAGTGGTTAATGAAACTGACAAGCTCAACTGGGACAAACGCGGCCAATGTTAGGATCTTTCTTCATCAACTTTTTCAATTATTCAATCGTCTCAAACAATGGGAAATCCAACTGAATCAACCGCAAAGGTTCCAAAATATCAGGAAAATGCAACTGACAAGCTCAACTAGGACAAACCCGGCCAATGTCAGGACTTTCTTCATCAACTTTTTCAACCATTCAATCGGCCCGAACAAAGGCCAATCCAACTGAATCAACCGCAAAGGTTTAAAAACATCAGGAAATGAAACTAACAAGCTCAACTGGGACAAACCCGGCCAATGTTAGGATCTTTCTTCATAAACGTTTTCAACCATTAAATCGGCTCGAACAAGGGGCAATCCAATTGAATCAACCGCAAAGGTTCCAAAACATCAGGAAAATGGAAATGGAAAGCTCAACTGGGACATACCAGGCCAACATCAGGACTTTCTTCATCAACTCATCGAAACCAACTTTTGAAAAAAAAATCAGGTGCGAAAGGGTATTCATGGCTTTGTTCGTTAACCGCGAGTGATTACTCTCAAAGAGGGACAACTGTTGACACCCCAATTTCGCACCTTCTATGGGAAAAATATAAGTCTTACACATTCAAAGCCGAATACAAGAGAAATTCTTTGTGGAACAATTAAGGATTCCCATGTCTTCAAATCAAGCCCACAAACACTACCCAATCAAGCCCACAAGCCCTACCCAATTACCCATTCATACCCATGAGTTCTTGCTATCACGTTGAAGAGGAGGAAAATACAAAGTCAATTGCGAAAGAACGGAATCATTCGGAGTTCGTATGAAGAAGTTATGAGCAAAACAAGAACTCAGAAGAAGTTAAGGGGCAGTCAAGTTTAAAGCAACCGCTAGAGGAAGTCAGGTCTTTTACAATAGGGGCTGCCAAAATACAAACAGTACTAAAGGCACCTGATTTATTACTAATGGCACTTCTTCTTCTTCCTTAGAGCTAGCACTATGGGAGGGGATTTCCCCTCCCTATCCCTCCATTTCCCTCAAAATCCCAAAAAACCAACCACTATGGTCTCCCATATACCTACACGAGTAGGGATACACACCACCATCCCTACATGGGTGAACATATATGTTCAGCCTTGTAGGGAACGGAAATCACTCGGGTACTCAGTACCCGTATTTTTTTGCACTTTACGCGTACTCAGTACGCTTAGCTTTTTGCACGGGTACTGAGTACCCGTATTTAGTTTTTATAATTTTACACTAAAACTTTCCCTTTTACCGAAACAAATATATTTCTATCAAAAAAAAATGAAAAAAAAAATACGGGTACTGAGTACCCATTTGGCACTATTCATACGAGTACTCAATACGCGTGTTGTGTAGGGAAATGGAAGGGAAGGGATGAGGACAACCATAGTGAGACTGCCTTTCTTCTGCTATCCCTTCCCTACATATGAGGGATAGGGAAGGGATGAGGACAACCATAGTGCTAGCTCTTATGAAGAACATGAGTTGTTTTTAATGGTGGTCATCATGATGATCACGAAGGTGATGGATTTGATCAACAATGATTTTCGATTTTGAATACATCACTAGGTTCCTGGGGACGATAAGGAGCTTTGGTAGGATCCTGATTTCACATCAATCATGTTCTTGATGCGATGAACAGTAACATTGGGACCCGCATGTCATGATCATGTTTATTGTTTGCTGCACACAGTTAAAAAAAAGAAGAAAAGGCCGAAGAAGAAAAAAAAGAAAAGGACAACGGAGAAAAAAAAGAAAACAAAAATGAAGAAGAACGAAAAAGGACAACTTCACGCGCAGAAAGAGAGGAGGCCTGTCAAATTTGCATGTGAAGAAAAGAAAGAAAAAAAGGCGGCTGTTTTTTTTTATCCTTTTCCCATTAGGATGTTGCGTATTTGGCGGAGAAAGAGTTGGTGAGCTTTATGTTTAAATAGAGTTCGAGTGGAAGAAAAGAAGGCAACGGAAAAAAAAAAAACGTGAGAAGAGGAACTTGAGAAAGAGGGAGAAAGGGAGGGAGACTTCTTCAAAGACTTCTTCCTTTACTTCTTCTTTCACTTATTCTTGCGAGAAACGAGTGAGAAAGATAGAAAATAAGGTTTCCACCCAAACCACACAACAACAAAGGTTTCCACTCAAACCACACAAAACAAGGTTTCCACCCAAACCATACAACAACAAAGGTTTCCGCCCAAACCACACAACACAAGGTTTCCACCCAAACCACACAACAACAAGGCTTCCCCCCAAACCAAGAAGAATTATTGTCTCTCAAATAGAAAATATTTCTTCTCACATGTTCCAAGTCTCCATGTATTTTGTCATTTAATCAAAGAGAAATCAAATTTTCTTCCTAAATAATAGTTATCATTGTCTTATGCATTCATAGTTTATTTTGAGAAAACCCAAAAAATAGAAAGATTAAATCAAGTATTGTCTTTAAGTTTTTAAAAGAATAGCATTAAATTGCTAGTACTTTAACTACTTTCAGCATACTTAACGGAAGAAAGAAATCATCGCAAGAATCCTTTCAAATTTCAATATCATATTTCAGTATTAGTAAAAATAAATTATAAAAAATTTCCCCCTTTAATCATTTAATAGAGGCCAATCTTACGATTGGGCGGTTGATGGGTGCCTAACACCTTCCCATCCCATACTAGAATCTCCTTACCCAGACTCTCTGATAGCAGACCATAAATATGAAAGTCATAACTAGATTTTGTTTTCCCGAAAAAATTCAAACTATTTAAAAGGGTCCCGACTCCCCTTAGTCAGGTGGCGACTCCAATCATCTTTCTTTTTCCTTGCGGAGTTGGCCCTCTTACGAACGAACTAGTAAGAAATTATCTTTGTCAGACTTTGTGTGATAAACATCCACGAATGGATGAGCACATAGGCCTCGCCCCATAACAAATTAGGGATCGGAAAATACCGGCTCTCGACCCGGGCCTTCCTCGATTTCTACAAGAATCTACTGGTATAGTGAAATCTTTAGAACTCAAAGCATAAAATTGGTGGTTCTGCGATATTTCAATATATTAGAAGGATTCCATACTCTACATTTCTCCTATTTCCAGATAAGGGCTTGGGGACGCTTATGATGTAGAAAATGCTTTTGTGAGTGCCCTTGAAGCATTTGATGTTAGGGCACAATGATCCCATTTTGTGTTGCTTTTGGAGGTATTAATCCTGCTAATACAACTTAGTATTACCCGCAACTGCAAGTGATGTAAGAAATATGCTGCTCATACTGATAAATTTATTTTCCATTAGGCCTTGAAATGGCCAAGTTTACAATTGCTTTGAGGGTGAATGGGACGTACGTTGCTTCAGTATGAGAATATTGATTTTCATGGTGTGAAGGTAACTTTTACAGTTTTCATTATACAGAATTACTAGAACTTGGCCGTGCCGTATCGGCACGGCCACGAAAATAAGTGAAAAGAATTATTTTGACCGGTGTTATTCATTTATTGTTACTATTTAAAGTGACAATTATTCTTCATACATTTTGATTCTTATTTTTCTTTTATATTTGACCGAGCTTATTTTAACACCTAAAAATCAAGCACAACTTGTAAAATATAATATTATTTGTGTCATAACGACATCGAATAAACATTGCACACTGCTATATTGACTAATTATGATACCACCACCAGAACCACCCATTAAAACTACCTTTTTCACCGGCTCCCGGCACGGGATCTTGCATCGCCACTCACAAATATCACCATGATTACCTATAATATCTATTGATGTAATTATTAACATAGTTGTTATCTATTGAGTGGGATTATATATTCATTTAGATAATTAATAAGACATTTATCATGAGAGATTAATAAAATATTTATTATGAGAAATTAATGAGATAATAATGATGTGCACAAATTAAGACCGTTAGGTATGAATTTTTAACTTTCAATCATAGACGTCACTTATAAACACTTACTTTAACAACTATTGATTTATCTTCTCCTTAAACAAATCTTGAGGATGATACTAAAAACAATTGATAAATTAAGGCACTAAAGATTTCCAGGATGATATCAAATCATCAAGGAAATAAGGTTGAGCGAAAGCATGTTCTTGATTTAATTTCTTTTGTCTCTTTAGTATATATCTAATTCCCAAATTTATTTCTGATTTAGTTTTTCTCAAAAGTGGGGAACTAAAGTTTTTAAGTCCACTCCTCCTTCTGGATGTGAGTGACATAATCAATTGTTTAGTTTTATGGGAATGTAGGTTTGTTATTTTTAGTCTATCAAATTTCTCCACTTTTCTTTTGATTTTTGGGATGGGAAAAAGAGAATATGTAATGCATTATTTCCCAATTAAAGTGTGTATTCATGGGAACGACCACAAACGTGGATTTATCATTCAGGAGGGAAAATCAAGATCGCTCTTTAACTTAGTTAAACTTTGTTTTATAATATAATAATACAAAACAAAGAAACATGAAAAAATATCACCTAGCTATGATATAACTCGTGTCATAACCATGCGACTTAGTAATAAGTTAATTTATTGTGTACTGATTTTAATTGTCATGTATTTTTACCGAGTTTATGTTATCATTAAGACGATCAACCACATTTTATATTCTTTAAGGTTAACCAATTTGTGGCGAAACATTATTAAAAAAATATATATTACTTTCACCAACACCCACCACATCCAAAATATCACTTGATACCACTTCTTTCCCCACATCACCGTTGCCTCCACCCCCAACCACTGGACGTGATTTTTAATTTTTAATCACATACGTCATGAGAAAAGTTTATATTGAACAAACTTAAGTCGTCAATTAATTTATTCCACTATTTTTTTTATTCCATTGGTTTGTTTTATGAAATTCTCTTTTATATTGTATCAATTTTATTTAACACTAAAAGTCGTGATTTGCATAGTCGGGTATTATTTGAGTGATCCAGTGGTAAATGATGATATTGCCTTATAAGATCTGGTATCATCTATGAAATATTTGGTCGTTACCAATCGTGCGAAAAAATAGCTAACTGTATCTTTCACAATATAATGTTGTGCGTTTGTAAAGACACAAAAATATTATTGTTCACTATTATTCACCAACACCTAGGGGTCCCATCGGGTCCGGGTAGTGTGTTACTCGGAACCAGAACCGGTAATTTTAATCGGTTCCGGGTCCGGTTCCTAAATTGATGGACCCGGACCCGGAACCGTACCCGATAAAAACATTAATTACCCGTCGGGTCCGGGTATTTATCGGGTCCTTAAAAATCAACTAAACTTTTTGATATTTTACTTTTATATTTGCTATATTATCTTGAATCTAATAATTTTTCATATAAATTTATCATTATATATATGTAAATTTTTTGATTAGGATTAAACATAAGAATATGAAGGATAAATGAAAAACATTTAAACGAAATTTTAATAAATCTTTATATTTTATGTAAAATTAACAAGTAAAACCTAAATATTCGGGTACCCGTTAGGACTCGAAACTTATTGGTTCCTAACGGGTCTTACCCGCCGATTAGTGATTTTGTTAACGGTTCCAATCTTGGAACCCGGAATCGGACCCGACACACCCGGGTCCGGTTCGGTTTCGGGTAATCGGGTACCCGTTGGCAGCCCTACCAACACCCACCACCATTAAAAACATCCATCGACACTATTTATTCCACCACCATGGATGGATCAACGCCCACCATAATATTTTTGTGTCTTTAATATCTCTACCACCCACTACTTCATCCAATACCACCATTAATATTTATTAATATAATTTTTAATAAAATTATTATTTACTAATAAAAATATGTATTTATTAGATCAATTAAGGGGACATTTATGATGAAAAATTAATTAATAATTTATTATGAGAAACTAATGGGATACTAATTAATAAAACATTTATAATAGTTCGGTTGAGCAAACCAAGACCGTGGATTTATCTTCTTTGTAGACAAATTTTGGCCACTACTCACATAGCCTTTAGTTCAGCATAGATTTATCTAGCGCTTAACCCTTGCTGAAACGACATGGGCATAATTTTTATCTGGATATTAAATTTAATATTTGTTAATTATCGGGTTTATTCTCCTTATCATTACAAAAATGAAGACAAAACCAATATATATTTTTACTCTTCAGTCCACAAATCTTTTATCATGTACTCATATATGATTCATTTCCAGTATGTTTGATATTTTGGCATTCTCCCAAATAATGTTTATTCTTGCCCTCTTTCACAAAAAAACCAACGATATTTGATATGTTTTATAGTTTGCAAAGACAAAAACATATTATCGATCATTTAAAATGGTATTTCCCTTCTACATCTCCCTTATTTTAGTGATCCCACAAAACCAAAACATCGAATTATGTAGAATAAAACAAAATTACATCACTCAAACTCATTCTTCCTATAAATAATTGTGTCCCATAAGCTCAGAATCCTTGTTTATTTTGTCACATTCTAAAAATGGCCCAAAAAGATTAAAACTCTGAATGGACTCTAAAGTACGTATTACATCGTATTTTTTTCTTATATTTGAATAACACAAATAAATATTGATTCATTTATCTAAGCCACTATATCATAAAACGTTGAGACAATTCAGATGGAAACTCATTCGACTTAGAAAAGATTTATATCCAATTCTTGAAAACTCTCAGACAGTCTATGACATTGATTTTCTAAATGTGAGCCATTTCAGATGGCAACCCACCACCAAAACCATTAATTACCACTACCTTTTCCACCACCATCATTATCGTCACCGGCTCCATGCATTTCCAATCTCAAACACCACCTGGGTTATCCCTAATTTCTATGCATATGATTATTATTAAATTTATTATTTATTTAGTAAAAATATATTTAGAAAAATGTAATGGGTTGAAAAGAATTTTAAAAGTTATTATGATTATGATTCTTTATTAATTTTTTTTATTATTTATCTAATTAATGTATATTTATTAAGATAATTATAAGACTATTTAATAAAAATATATTTAGAAAAATATAATAGGTTGAAAATAATTTTAAAAGTTATTATGATTCTTTAATAACAAATTTTTTATTTATCTAATGAAAATATATTTATTAAGATAATTATAAGACATTTATGATAAGAGATTAATAAAATATTTATTATAAGAAATTAATGATTTAGTAATGATGTGAGCAACCGGAGCCATGGATTTAGCTTTGTTAAGAATGAATCATGGTCTCTCTTTATCTTGCGGCCTAAGTTGTTCAAACTATGCTTTATATGGGAGGTGGAATGACATGACCACTTGAGCACACCATACATGAATGCTACATGTTCTCAGCATCCGTTTTGCACACCGACACCCTTTTTGCATTAGTGACCACAAAGTTATATATGTTGTTATTAGCTTTATCATGTGCCAGTCATCTTAATTAGCATCAATGAATAAGATGGTCACGCGAAGCCGGTTGAATCTAAGTACTACATAACTCATTCACTTCTCTGATCCCCTTGTTTCGTTTGTAGTCATATGCTATACTGAAGTTTGTATTGTAACAATGAACACGAAAGCGTTTTGACAAGGCTAACCTCCTTTATGATCAGGTATCTTTACCATTTTATAAGATTATACTTGCCAGATTTTTTTTCCTATGACTTTCATGAAAGCAATGGTCGTTCAGTATGATAGGTGTTGGGTGCAATAATCAAAAACAAAGAAAAATCAAATAAGCAAAAGTTATTGATACTTAGCTTTCTTATAATGGAAGTGATCGATTTGACGAAACAGACGAGCTCCCCAAATTTCCGCAAGAAAAATCACCCTCGATGCAATTCTAACTAGCCCTCACATGACGGATATCTCCAGGATAAAACACTCTATGATCCTTAGCTTTCCTATAATGGAAGTGATCGATTTGACGAAACGGACGAGCTTCCCAAATCTCCGCAATAACAACAAGGCGAGACTTTGAAAAAACAGAGTGAGTCACGTGTTCAACACGTTGCCCTCAAGATATTAGCGCCCGGCTACACCCAAAAGTGATGCTATAACACTCATAAGACGGATATCTGCAGGATAAAACACTCTACTACACCTACTGCTAGAATATGTAGTAGATGCTCAACTTGAGCTCGACAACTCCGAAAAACCAGCTTGGCAAACTCCGAAAAACCTCTAAAGGAATCGCGAATGCTAAAGAAAATAGTGTAAAATATTTTTTTCCCCTGGGGTCTCTCTAAAAATAGAGAATTCCGTTAACCATAGATTTTACAAAAATAGTGAGTTTCTTTATATAATGGAATAATACAACTTAAAAAAGATGAACTCCCCGATGTGAGACTAAAAAGCTTATATAGTCTCTTAAAACAACTAAAAAGTGGAAACTCCACGGTGTGGGACTAAAAAGTTTTTCATTCACAAAAGAAAATAATAAATTATAATTTTTATTAAAACTTTAAAAATAATATTTTATTAATCATTTTCCAACGATAGGCTCACGAGAAGTTTTTGTCCCTGGGGCAAGGCTGCAAGGACGGATGTAGCTACTGTGGTGGTCTAGGTATTGCCTGACTCTGATTTGTTTAAGAACGCAAAGAATTCATCCCCATCTTGTTTAATTGTTAGGTGACTATCGCAGTCCGAACTACTTTCTAATCCAGTTCAAACAAATTTGAGGAACTCCACAATGCAAGATCTACCTTTGAACAAGCACACTTCAATTTGGTATTTAGAACACTCATGACCATTTTGTCTATCTGAACCATTTTTCTTGAAATGTTAGGTTCAGATCGTTATGGGTCTATGATAGTAGTAATATTGTTCATTAATGCTGGAAGTTTTTCTTCTTTGCACAGGTCACTGGTCTTTCTAAGGTCGAATCTAAAAGGAGGTTTTTTTGAGTTTGTTAGTTGGACAATGGATGCTCATTCTAGATCATTGTTTGCATCTGCCCTTATATATACACCACTACTGATTTTATATCGCTGATTGGGCTGCAGGGTTATGATCTATTGCATCAGATGGAGTCGGATACCAACCGGGTATATTTACTTAGCAAGCTTGCTTTGTAACAAGCTGTGGTCATTTTCCTTGCTTAGTTGCTTTATGAGTTACTCTCAGCATGTACAATCATGGATACATAACTGGGAAATGATATTAGTCGATTCAGTGATGGTTATAAACTGTGCACCTAACTAAATCAAACTTCCTTATTCTTGGAGGGTATCGTATCTCTGTTATGTGCCCGTTTTGAGTGTCCTCGGGACATATTCCTCTTTATCTCATTTTTGTGGTTATAAACTTTTATTGGTGCTTTTATCATCTCCAGTGTACCCCGTGAAAACCTCATCCATTTGATGATGGAGGGAATGGATTGATGGAAATTTACTCGCATTAAATTTTATTTTTAAACCTTGATATAGTAAAACCTCTATAAAAGAATACTTTATAACAGAATAAACTCCATAAATAAATAAAAAATTATGGTCCCAATTTGGCTTAATCTTTGTAAAATTTACCACTATATAAGAATAAACTACATATAAGAATAATTTTATACGGTCCCAATAATATTCTGAAACAGAGATTTTACTATAGCAAATGCCTTTTTATAACTTACAGGTTGAACCCTTTTCACAAATGAGAACCCTTGAAGTTCCAGGACTTCCTGGACTTTTAATTGAAACTATTTCTTTATGCTATTTTGAAAAAGTGACAACTGGACTGCCGTTTCTGCAGGTGTTGACTTGTGCACAACAATCAAGAGAAAGGTTCAATTATGCACAGGCAGCTCTTACTGAAAGGATGCTGGAATATAAAATACAGGTAGATCAAGAAAGTAGGTGGTCTGCAATTGGTGATCGAGAAACTAGTTGTTCGTGTTTTTCTTTCTAAGATATGACTGGGATGTCAATTTCTTATGAGATTACAGTAATGTCTAATGTGGTATTTTGGTCCATGGTGGATTTAAAATGTATTTTCGGGCCAAACTAATGAACATTTTTGGGATGGATCTGTTTCCTCTTGACAGTCTTGCAAGATTGTTAACCACTGGTAGATTTCTTGGGGCGGTAATGTATGACAGTTCTCTGGCAGTTCAAATTCCTGAAAAATTGGAAAGTTCAAGATAGTCATTTTTTTACTGGCGTCTGCGCCATCTTAAGTTTCTCCCGGATATCAGAAAAACTCTTTCCTAACGCTGATAGTCGGCTGAAATGTTCCAACCATCCCTGCCATCAAGGTTTAACGGAAGCTTGGCAATCCCAGGTGGAATTACCAAGTCAAAATTTTCGAAAACAATAAATAAAGATTTACGTAACGAATCAATGAACTGTTGTTTAGAGGTACAATTTTTTTTTTTCCTGAAACAAGCCATATGCAGCGTAGCCACCGGCTTACTCCCCCTGAAAAAAACTCGCTCCCCTTCCCCACAATAAATTATTAGTAATTACCCGAGATCTCCAACCGGTGACCTCCTACATGAGAGTCAGACTCCTACTCCTAGTAGGAAGTATGTTTTGTTTTTCTTTGAAAGAGGAAAGTTTATATATAAAAAGAGAAAAATATGTAGAAGGGATGCAACTGATCACAAGAAGCATGTCAGTTTACATCTAGAATACAACCCTAACAAGGGCGATCCAAGAAGTTACCCCTGCATTACATCCTCCCACTTATGTTAAAAAGATAACAATATCAAGCAGCAGCATGCCAAACCGTGCCATATATGCATTTTTATACACTGCTGCTGCTGGGCAGTGCACTATTGAGTGGACTATCGATTGAGACTAAGCTCTCCTTGTAAACATCGGCTCTGAACACTTCACCTAGACCTTCTGGCAATGCATCAATAATTTTAATATCCTTTATTTCTCCTGTAAGAAAGTTAACAAACACCAGACCACCGTCATAACCACGTAGAAAACCGAACATTCCATTTTTCGTAATTGCCTTAGGACCATAGCGGCCATAAGGATGATCAATAGTGAACCTATGTAGTTTGATCCATGAGTATGTCTTATTTTCCGCATTTGTAGCAGTGCAACCGTAATCATAATCCTTCAAAGTATACACTTCATATACTTCACTAATATACTCACAAGTACTGTTTGAAACAAACGTAATGTAAACAATCTTTCCCTGATCACCTCCTATGACATTTAACCGACAGGTGGTGTCCGGAACAGGTATCTTTCTGAAATTTTCGCTGCTGAAATTGAAAGAGAGACCCGCCGTGGAACGCCAGAAAGCATCCCTCGTTTCGTTTGTGTGAAAATCTTTTCCCACCAAATAATAACTACCATTATGATATACACCTTGATTTTCACAATTGTCTTTATAAGAGTGACTACTTAAATTGGCATCTACACACCACTTCCAAGAATCCGAGCGTAAGCTATATATTTGAACCTTGCTCTTAGGAGTGAAATCAAGAACACTCTCGATTTCGAAAAAGGTGATTAGCACCACCTTGTAATCATACGTTTGGCAGTCGAAACCAAATAAAACAAACTCTGACTGCAATATCCCATATTCGCCTAGAAGAGGCAATGATTTAGGGAGACATCTAAATGTCTTCGTTGCAGGGTTCCAAATGATAACATCCCTAAGGTGAGGATCATGTATACAAATAATGCCATGGCAAGAACCCACCATATTTGCTTGAGGAGGATACTTAGCAGCATACCTTTCATACTCATCCTCATCACTTAGATGAGGTGACAAACCTAAGTTTGTGTAACTCCATTGCCCGTAATCTTCTTCATCTTCTCGGCTGTCACCACTATCACGAGACGACGACGAAGATAACACGAAAAAATATGGTTTGTAATCCCAATGATTAATATGTTTAGGACGATATTGAAAGATGAAATTACCCAACTTACTTGTGGAGTTTTGGGAAGTGGCGTGTCGATGGATGAAATCTGAGCCTCCAATAATCGAGCGCCAGTTTTTGCAGACAGTCTTGAATCGTAAAAGAGATGCTACCGGTAGCCATAATAGAATTTCAATCAACAGATCTTCAGTTAGAGAATTAGGAGGAGGATTTCCCCCACAGTTTCCATCCATTGATTGACCTTGGAAAAAATTCCGAAAATTGAACAGAAATCAAATGATATTTGGAAATTGGATTATCAATTTATCATAAGAAAAACCATAAACCCCCCTTTCTTTGCTTGTCATACAGTATAACTTAGGGTTTTTATCTCTGATTTTGATATCGTAAAACAGATTCAGCCGAAAAAGTTTTTATCACGACAAAAATCCCAATTATTTAATAGGGTGCGTTTGGCTCGCTTTTGTTGGCGTTCGTTTCTCTTTCTTCTCCCTCCTTCCAAGTACTTATATATACACCTTTTTTTTAAGTGGTAAATGAATTTGTGTCCCTACTTTTGATGGTCTATACAATTATCCTTATCACACAATAAACATATCCTTGATGGCAAAATTGAAATTTTATCTAAAAGATTTATTTTCATGTGTTTCCATTTTTAACCTTTTATGCATTACATCCTCTTCTTCTTCACTTCGGATGAAAAAACGAGCACCACCGTCTTCTTTCTTCTTCTTCACTTCGGACATATCTTGGCTGCCGCCACCACTACCATATGCGACGCCAGCACAACCAACACCATCAGTACCATCACCATAACTACCACCACCAACTCCTTAATCACAATCTACATCTCCATCTTTCCAGATCTAAAATCACTTTCTCATTCTCTTCTTAGAACAGCCATCGCCGCCACCACCACCAACATCTCCGTCGTTCTTCCTTATTTTCCGCCGCTGTTACAATCGAAATATTGATTGAGAGAAAGATTTTCGATCAATAGATATTTCAGTCGAAATATCGATTGAAATTTATTTTAGGTTTCAGAGATTTCTGTGTTCGGATTCAATTGCAAGTGGATTTTGATTTAGGGATTTGAACTCAGTGATTTTATATCGGTGTTTGTTCTATGGCTATGGTTGAGAGACGTCCTGAGAAACTTATTTTCTGCCCTTTGCACGAAACAGCCTTCCAGTGCTCTCGTTCAGGAACTACATTTTAACTCACTACACAGATCCGAGAATGGTAAGTAATTAACTGTGTTGGATACAAATATCTTCATTTTGTATGATTGAGATCTGTTACAAAACCACACTTCCTTACATTTACCATTCATCAACATCTTTGAAGATCATTTTCAATTTATACGGTCATTGTTGTCGCTGGAGCTGTGAAGCAAAAAGATGTCACTGAGGAGGTAAAGAAGCATTTCACAAGGCTACCAACGAATCCTACTACTGCTTCCCAGCTGGCAGCAAAAGAACCAGCAATTTTTACTGGTTTCGAGCTGTGTTTACTTGCTAGGATCTGTTGAAATCTCTGAATTTTGTTTCACAGCATTATTGTTGTTTCTAGTGGATTTCCCTTATTGGCGTTTTACTTAATTCCAAATGTTTTCTCATTCATGCTATTTTAGGTTACAATTGACAATAATCTTCCTCTTGCACATTTCGATGTTGCGTTCAGTTGACAAACCCAGATTCAATTTCTCTAGTGGTCATGAAGTCCATGCTAGAGGAAAGCACATGGGGTGAGTGCTTTCTTATTCTCTGCTTCTATCGGGAGTTATGTACCAGAATCTATTCTGTAACCAGTGGTTGATTTTTCGTTTGGTACATTTGAGGAATTTGTGAACATTTCAAAGCCTGCAAACCATATAATGTGGGCAATGGGTGATGATTTCGTGTACCAGTATGCCGAATCTTGGTTCAAGCAAATGGAAAAATTAATCCATTATGTCAACAAGGTTTGCACACCTCTTTTTATCCATTTTAGCGAAAGAAAACTCTTATAATCTTCCCTGTGGTTATGCTATCTAAACTTGAGTTAACTAGTACTTATACATGATGGTAGAATTAATGCATTGTATTCAACTATGGTTGTTGATCCATATATTTTGGATAAACTATGGTTGTTGATCCAACTGCAATGGATAAACATCCAATGTTGATCTAACTTAAATGGATAAACATCCATTGTTGATTCAACTGAGATTGGTTTTGAAGCTGGTCTTGGAGCTGTTGGTGTTTATGAACCTACAGGTAATGAAATATGGTAGTTATCTGTGTTGAAGCAGGTACTAATATTGGATCAACTATGGTTGTTGATCCATCTATATGGGATCAACTACTGTTGTTGATCCTTTGAACTCATGTTTTGTAGTTTAAATCATATAAATTTGTTCCAATGTTGAACTTGTGGTGCAATGGTAGCATGACTGACACCATGTCAGATGATGCGTGTTCGACTCACGCCAAGTTCACTCCATTTTACATGGATCAACTATCATTATTGATCCAATTTTCATGGATCAACATCCATTGTTGATCCACTAAAATTGGATCAACATCCATTGTTGATCCACTAAAATTGATCCTTTTTCTTTCTTGGATAAACTAGATAAACTTCTACTGTTGATGGTTTTGTTGGTGGATCTGAAACTGCAGCTGATGAAATGGTAGCATTTTTCCATCAGCATGGATAAACATCCATTGTTGATCCAACTGCAATAGATAACCTTCTACTGTTGATTCAAATGCAATGGATAAACATCCATTGTTGATCCAACTGAAATGGATCAACTATTTTTTTCTGGGTTTTTTGGTTTTTTTTAATATACCATGAAAAAAAATTCCCCCCGTCTGAACCAGCGGCGGTGACGGTGGTGGTGGCGGCGGCGGCGGCGGTGGCAGCGGCAACAAATTAGTGGTGGTGGTGTAATGGTGGCGGTGAAGGAGTGGTGGTGGAATATTTGTGGTGGTGGTGGTTGGTAGGTGGTGGTTGTTGAACGGTGGTGGTGGTGCTAGTGGTGGTGGTGAAGTGGTAGTGGAAGAAATTTGTTCCATTTTAAAATAAAGAAAAAATATTATATGGGTGAGGGTATTAAGGTAATCTAATATTAATATTAAATGGATAAGGTTATTAAAAAAGGAGGGACATATTTATTGTTGCATAAGGATATATTTGTAGGAAGTTAAAAGTAGGGATATATAATTAATATACCCTTTTTTCAACGCTGCTATTGGGGGGACAGAATCCAGCGGGAGTGTACCAGTGGCTATTCTCAATCTATTCACATGATAAGGGGTATCCTATGTGTATGTGTAGTTTACCTAAGTACCTTCATGATAAAAGATAAAGAAAAAAACCCAAAATCAATACTGTTTCTTTATCCGCCCTCTTCGTTCTCCTCACCGAGGAAAAAAATGTAACCAGCTATGAAATCAATCCCCAACCATCCTCTTTCTTCATATTGTATCTCGAACATGAACACCCATCATCATGGCCTCGAAAACACCTTTGAACATCATCATCATAAACCAAATTAGAAAACTAATTTTCGCCAATACCCTATTTCTAACCCTAGCTAATCGAAAAACTAGTTAAGAAAAATACATATACCGGTTGTCACATCATCATCAGCTGCTTATTCGATTACCAGATGCACCACCGGTTTCATCTTACACAACTTTTAATGTTAGGTAATTAAATTTAATTGGTTTTCTGTTTCAGAAGCTTTTGACTGAATATGTACAGAAATTTTTGAGCATGTTCAAAAAATTGATGTCGAATTTCAAGTTATCATCATGAAATTATAGCCTAGGTAGGCTAATTAGTGAAGTTGTAAGTAATTCAATGTTTGCTAACAAACCACTTTTTGCATCAACTGATTTTGTTATGCTAAATGTGATGTAATTGTTGTGCTTAATTTGCAATTTGGAGGTTGTTGTATCCTGATGGATTTGGTGAGTGAGAAATTATTGTTACATATGGAATTTCACATATAGGTCTGGTTCATAACAATTAACTCTCCTTTCTCATAGATTTTTATTGGTTGGTAGGTTTATTTGCTTGCTAGAATATTCAGAAATTAGAGTCTTTATTAATTTTGGACAATACAATCCAAATTGGTTGTTTCTATGAATGGGATAACATGGTGTATTTCATTAATAATTTTTCCAAAGATGCTTCTTCCTGAACATCCATAACATCAAATTATAGTGATTAGTTAAGTAA
Source organism: Papaver bracteatum (assembly GCA_023529315.1). Lineage (NCBI taxonomy): Eukaryota > Viridiplantae > Streptophyta > Magnoliopsida > Ranunculales > Papaveraceae > Papaver > Papaver bracteatum. Next base: position 1,055,068 of record JAJJWX010000127.1, read on the forward strand.
GCATATGAAGTTTGTCGACATTTGGAGAAAGAAAATCCCTGCTTGACATGCTTATTTAGAGAAAGGAAGTCACATCCCATGTGGGCATGAGATGTGTCTGAAATGCCATCAGATGCAATTACTTGTATTTGTTTTTGCTTATCGTTATTTTTTTCATGCTTGGTATTCTTAAAATGGGTTTGATGCAATTTGTCACGTATACATGTAATCATTTGTATCTCTGCTTTATCATAGTAATCCAATAATGAGTCCATGTCATTTATATATCTTTCAATATGTGTATGAACATCTATATTTTCCAAGGGTCATCCACTTGTCTATTGATGGTAACTAACTTTTGTTGATGACATGGAGGTTAATGTCATTTATAAAAAACCAACACTCTCTATAAGGAGTTCATGTAATTTATAAAGAACAAACACTCTCTGTAATGAAGATCGAAGATATAGTTTGAGTGGAGAATGTGATATGATAATTCATTGTTATCTGGTAGCAAATCGGCATGTTAAGGCCATCTGCAGGTTCAAAGGAATATGGCTAGGGCTTGTTGCATGACAAATCTCATGCTTATAATGAAACTAATGTCGATTTGAATTGCATTGTAAACTCTTGAACTGATGTCCTCTCATCCCATAATACTATTTTTGTTCTTTTGAATAAAATGTTGGTATTATTTATGTGATCCACTGGTCATTTTTATCGTACCCAACTTATTTATGTGGTCCATCATTCAAGATACCAGAGTTATTTATGTGGTCCAGAAGTCAAGATAGCAGACTTATTTACATGGCTCCCCAGTTAAGGCTACCCAACTTATTTATGTGGTCCATCAGAGAGGCTACCCGAGTTATTTTGTGTAGCCTATAAGTAAAGGTACCCGAGCTGTTTTGTGCAGTCTATCAGTAAAGGTAATCAGTTATTTATGTAGTCTATATAAGTGAAGGTACCTGACTTTTTTATGTGATGTCACTCAAATACCATTATAAATCATGATATCCCTGGGCAATTAGACCTGCAGTTTCAAACAAAACGCAATAGCAAAATAGTTTATATAAATATTACATGTAAACATTTACATCGATCACCATGTTTCTTTTACAAAAGTGTGATTCTATGTCACTACGTACCGCCATACTTCATAATTACAAAAAAAAAAATGGATCATTGTGTTGATGTTAGCTTCTATGTATGTTGCTGATCCAAGTTACCCAAGAAAACAAAACAAAAAACATGTACTTCTATCTATTTACTGATGATGGCTTCTTACTCCCAATGTATTGCTTAATCATCAACTACATTTATTGGAACTGAGTCTGAGACCAGGTTCAGAACTAGCTTTTGGAGACCAGAAAGATACTTCCACTGGGCAATTCTAAGCTCATACTTACGGAGCCACTCCTCATACCATTCGTTTTTTGCTTCCTCCCAGTAGCTAAGGTCGGGTTCTGGGGGCAAGGGACAATTCCCACTCAACTTCATACTGATAAAGTGATTACCTGATGAGTGCCAAATATTGCATATTTCTACACATTTTTATTGGCATTTAACTCATCTTTTGTGCTTTAAAATCAGATATTATCCCAAATTCTATATTTTCTCTGTTTTCAAGAATAAATATTTGTATTAATTAATTTTGTGTTTTTAGGTACCAAATAAAGTTTGGATGAATTGAGGAGCCAAAAGAGCAGAAAATTGGAGCCTAGCGTCTGTGGAAGAGAAGTTGCAACCCGCGTGCGCATCCGTTGCAACCTGTTTACAAGAACATGGGCTTGAGCTATCCAAGATCCGACCCATGACCCGAATCCAAGCTCGCTCCATCATGAGCCGTTAGATTTGACCTATCAACTGCATCCGACGTCCTAGACTTACCTTGCATCAGAGTTCGATGCACCCGCTTCACACCTTAGCTACCTACCCCCTTCACCTCACCAAGCAGCAACCAAACAATCCCTAACCATTTTTCTATCATTCTTCCTCCCGACAAAAAACCAGAACCCCATCTTCTTCTCAATTTCTCTTCATTCTTTACAACATCATTTACAGCTTTTATCATTCAGATTCATCTCCCCGACCACCTCCACTAACACAATCGAACTCTCACTCTCTATCTCTCTCCATCTTATCTTCTCATGTATTAAAAAAACCGTAACCCTAGAAGCTAAAATTGAGAGAGATAAGGTTAGAGTTAGCTGGAAAGAAGGAAATTGAAGGTGGGAATTGGCAGAAAACACGTTCTGGGTAAGTGGGTTCCTTTTAATTGACGAATTGAAGAAGAGTATGTAAAGTTTTGTGTATAAATAGGGCTGTTGAGTTGTGTTGTAATAATCCAGTTTGGATACAATTTTATCTGGGTTAAATTATTTTCATAATATGATTGGTTTTAATTAATATTCAGCATGTTCTAATTCATCTACTAGGGTGTAGATGAAACGCCTAATTTTATGCTAGGTTAATCAAATTTCAGTTTTTGTTCTTGTTGTGCTTCATGGCTTTAGGAGTAAGAGTTAGATAATGGATCAAATTAGCCTGTGATTAGCTGTACTGTAAGAAGACGGCTAATACTATGGGAGAATTAGTGAAATCAGTTGATAGATTATCCACTTGAGACCTTCAAGGGAAGGACAAGAGCATAAATTGAGTTGTCTTACCTTTGAATAAGATTAGGAGGTGAATCCAATAACCCTAGTGCTCTATAGCTTTGATTGCAATCTTCTTTACATTCAGTTTTACCATTTTAATCATTTGAAAATCATCTTGTCGTATCGACAACAAAACAACACCTTTTGGCTACTTCTTAGTTTGAAATCAGATTTTGTGAACATATAGAATCAACATAGCACTCCACAAGTCTCTGTGGTTCGACCTGTACTTGTCATGTGTTACTAGTTGACATTGTGCACTTAAAGTTAGTTTGTAGGTTGTTTTTCTAGGACTACCATTACCCTCAACGAAACCCATGACTATGCTCTTGTTTTTAGTTCTATTTGATATTTTTGCAGTAGCATGAGAAAAGGTATAACTTACGTCCTTCCCGATGTAGTGCACCACAACGTAAAATGTGTCTGCTATAATAACGGCACAATCAGGCATAAGCATCCAGTTGTTACATGAAATGGATGTCATATTGCGAGGAAGTGTAATACGACAAACCAATGCTTCATATCCCTTGTTACCCCACATGCTTCTGTACACTGCTTCATTTCTTTCCATGTTTTTCACCATTTTCTCCCTGACATACTGTGGCCCTATAATATTAAGTCTCTTGGCTAGGCTTCCCAAATTTAATTGTTTCTCCACGACCTCAAATCCGCAATTTCCCAACCTAGCAACATCGTCAGTGGAATTAATGAATGGAATCATGTGAACTAGCATATACTGAAAGTACTTATCATCTACAAAATTACCATCTTGCGAGAGATAATCAGTTGCGGTTGTTCTTGGATGGCTTTGTATAACTGTGGAAGAAACTTCATCTGCACTTCCGATAGTCCTGACCAGACCTACAGTTGATGTTGGCATTGGCTGACTATGTACGCTTCGTGGAAAAACTTTAGTCCCACTTTTGAGTTTCCCAATTGTTTCACTCTTATTTTATTTATCTTCTTCCTCATAATCTTTGTCCACTAGTTCATGCTTGGATAGAAGTATTTTGTTGTCGTTCCACCTTGACTTTGTGCTTGTTCCACCTTTTGTTTTCACCTTCTTAAAACTGGGTTCTAAATCAACAGTAGCACCAGGGCGAGCAATTACATTCATGTCACTTTCAATAATTTCCTTTTCGTGTGGTGTAGCCTGCAACCACTTTTGTTCAATATCACCTAATAGAGTCAATTCATGGAACATTATTTTCTCCCGAACTTTATTGACGGACTTTAATGACAATTGCCTCCAAAAGGTATCAATAGTGGTGATCGGCATTGGTTTTTTCATGTCACTGTACATCTGCATTACATGTGAACAAGGAAGTCCCATAGTAGACTTGATGGTACGGACACAACCATTTTCGTCACTACCAATCATTGATTTATATTATTTTCCAAGCATCATACTTCGTAAGGCAAAATGAGAAACATTACCTATAATAAGCTTAAAGATTGGTTCCTTCCCATACCTCCATTTACTTTGAGTTTTGTTTATCTCAAATTATTGCAACAACCTTGTAATATCGGCGCCGAACATACAATGAACTGCTTTAAAAAATGTAGGAAAATAACCACTTGATCTAACTGCATAACTCTTCACCCTACCGTGAGAGCTCTCGGACAAACTCGTGGCTTGGTTGTTGAAGTGTTTTACCTTGTTCGTCCAGGCATCCACAAACTTCTCCTTGTAGGGTTTAAACCACTGTTTAACACAATAGCTAACAGCTACACCATGTCGATCATCCCAAGAATCAACAAAACGCTTATAGTTTATATTAAAATCCTCTATTGTACGTGACATGCAAAGTGATGTCCACTCATCTTTAAACTCCGCCCACTCCAACTTTTGTTTCTTTCTTTTTTCCTTCTCGACCTCAATTTGTTGGATTCTCTCTTGAGGGCTAAGCTCTGGAACTATCTCATCTTGCTCATCACCCTTGTTTTTTTTTTCTTCTTCTTCTTAGGGGGTTTTATGATGGGTTTACAATATGCCATCATATCCTTGTTAATATGCCAAGTACAGAGCAAGTGTGTTGAAAATGGGAACACCCTCTTCACAGCTTTGATCATAGCTTGGCTGAAATCTATTAGAAACAAAGTTGGCACATTATCATACAAGTAAATCTCTTTGAGACGCTCTAATGCCCAAAGAAAATTATTTTCTCTTTCAAATTGCATGAAACACAGTGCAACTGTAAATGGAGCTTTGGTCGATGTATGGCTAACCACAGTTAGCAACGGCATGTCATATAGATTTGTCTTGTACGTGTTGTCGAGTATAACAAAGTTGTGAAAAGTGTTGGCTAAAATTTCAAGCTTGGGATGTGCGAAAAACAGATCTGTAATTTATTTGTCAATGTTGGTTCTTGATCGGAATATGTAGTGATTTTCTGCACACAAATGCTTAAACTCTTGAACTGATGCCTCCCATCCCCTAATATTCTCTTACTTTTTTGAATCGCATTGTAAATAGTCTTGATATGACAAACTATTCCAGGGAATTCTCATTGCATAGTCGTAAGGATCGTTGCAGGTTTTGCACCATCGTCGTAGAGCTGTACAACCCTATGATACTCCTCTTCACTCAATGACGAAGTCACATGTCCCACTAGAGATTCCGGGGGATCGTGGCTATGTCGCCCATTTCTAACAGTTACACGCCATTTTGAATCATCCCAACACAGAACACTTAACTTAAATAGACAATTTATTTTCTTCGTTCCTGTGTCTTTTTTCCTCTTCTTGCCTATGGACTTTTCAACTTATTTCTTCGACTTGTGACGTTTGTAAACACCACTCCTCTCGCATCCCAGTTCAAACCTACAACCTTTTCTATTGGTCCAAACATTCCTTTTCCTACACACACCACTTGGAGTAACAATAACACAATTGTTGTTTTTACCCATTTCGACGCACCAATCCCTTGCTTCCTTTTTTCTATCAAAGGCCTGTAATTTTTATCGAGGAATTAATGTTAGAGTGATTGCAAAGTGCCTACTTATAATAAAGAAAACTATTAAAATCACTACTCGACATACCATGTTTGCTCTGTAGAGGTGTGAGGTGTCCGGGTATTGTTCTGAAATGGGTCCAAAGTGATCAACAGGAACTATCTAGAAAAAAACAAGTTAGAGAATAAAAGTCTTGTTGTAGTGGGAATTTTCTTTGAAACAATGCATCAAACACTATGTAAGCAAAACTAAAACAGATACATGTTAAACCCGTGAATGAATTTGTATCTAAACAAATATCATCACAACATTAGTGTAAATTTACCACTCTAACAATGTAAATAAACCTTGTAATAGGAGGAGCATCAATAATATTTCTACTGCATTATAAAAAAATAAAGGAAAAAAAAAAACAGAAATATACTTTGATTTCATTAAAGACACAATCTAATACTAAACACCAACTTACTTGCGTGTTTGATTGATCATTTATTGGAAAATCGCCTTTCTGATCATTAACAAACACAAGAACAGTAAGATAGGACTCAATCACTCCTTCTTCGAATGAAATAGAAAAATAAATTTCATCAAGATTAAAGCTTTCAACACTCATACTATCCGAAAACATGGTATCATCTTCGGCCTCAAAAGTAACCATTACCTGTTCTTGTAATTTTCAGAAAACACTTCTTTTGTGAGTAAAATCAATACTTCCTTGTTGATTTTTGATTTAGGTCACACTTGGAGAAGTAACTTATAATCATTGTAACAAGGCAAGGGTATAAATGGGATTAAGATTATAAGATATAAGGGGTGACTTCATTGATTTCGGGAAACTATGTCTTACTCGTCTGACTCGGGGGATGTGGTACACTCCCGCTGGATTCGGTCCCCCCCATTAGCAGCGTTGCTTTTTTTAGGAATTTTTTTTTTTGAAGCGTACAAGATAAAAAAAACAACTAAAGGGAGATTACACGAGGTATTTAATACCCTTAAAGTCATTTAAAGGAATTTGGTTGATGCAAGGTGGGATTGTCCTGGCCCAAATGTGGTGGAGTAGTTTCCTACTTGACTAGCATCCGCTGCAAAGTTTGTTATTCCGTCTGCATCTTGGTTTCCTTCTCGATAGGTGTTGTATGTCACAGTCTGGGAATTGTCTCATTCGCTGTTTAATTTCTACAACCATTTCTGAGATATGCCATGGAGCATCCGTATTAGTCTTGATTATTCTCATTAGATTTTCCGAGTCTGTTTCAAATAGCACTTTACTATATTGTCTGTCAGTTGTCGTTCTTGTTGCTAATACCGTTACCCAAGTTTCAGCAGTGATGGTGTATGTTATTCCTAAAGGTTGAGCAACGGCCAACACCGTTTAAGCATTGGAGTCCCTGCAAATAAATCATGCCCCTGCTAACCCTGGGTGTCCTCTAGCATCTCCATCTGTATTTATCTTTATCCATTCCGGTTCTGATATGGTCCATCCGACGTTAATTGTTACTTTTTTTCTGTTGTTGGTCGTATGGTTCCTGTTAAGTGGTTCGCTTGGCAAAATTGGTGGATAAATACGTTTTCCCCATTCATATTATTGTTGTTGTTGTATAGCTCTTGTTAAAATGTCCGCAGTCTGAGAGTCAGTTCTTCTGAAAACCATTTCATTTCGGGTTTTCCAAAGGGACCAAAGGATATATATAAAAATATAAAGTAATAATAGAAGTTGTGGCCAGACTTTGTAGAATTTGGGAAATTGTGCTTTGATTTGTTAAGTTAATTAAGGGGTTGGGTATTTCCACTGAGCTGATTTGTTGTGATGTAATTGGATAAACCAATCCAGGTGTCCAAAGCTACTTGGCAATGGGTAAGCATGTTTTCAGCGGTTTCTTGATTGGTATTGCATCGTGGGCAAAGGTTGGAATTGGTGAGGTTTATGTGGTGTAAGAGAGAGAAGGTAGGAATACCTTCGTTGATAGCTTTCCACAAGAAAAGGTGAATTTTAGGCGGACATGGTAAGGTCCACATGAATTTGGTTTGTGGGAGTGTGATTTGTTGTGAAAGAGTATCATGTTGAATTAGACTATTATATCCATAAGTGGTAGTGTACTTTCCTGATTTAGATAGAGGTCAAACGATTTTATCTTGTGGATTGTCAATTGGTAGATGGATATTGATTATATGTTGGATTGTTGTAGGTGGGAGAGTAAGGAGTTGATCATGTTTCCAGTTATGAGTGTTAGGGTCAATGATATCAGCCACCATTTTGATAGGGTAATATTGGATAGGATCAAGGTTTTAATAATGAGGTATCCAATTAGCTTGAATTGGTGTATTTAAGTCGTTTCCTATGCGGTGAAATATATTCTGCTTGAAAAAATGTATGAGAGATGTCATTTGTTTCCATTATGGGATGGCAGTAGTAGGAGTTTGGATATCATCCTGGAATATAGGTTGATGTTTAAGGTATTTCTCTGTATAGAGCTTGGTGCAGATGGAATGTGGTTTATCATAGATATTCCATATTTTATTCATGAACAAGGCTTTATTATGATGACTACTCTTCCTAATACAGAGTCCTCCTTGGGAAATCGGCTTGTAAAGTTTATTCCATCCCATAGGGTGAAGTTTTTAAACAGAGGAATCATGACCCCAGAAAAAATTCCTTATTATTTTATCAATCTGATTGTGAATATGAGTGGGGAACAATTGTGTCTGCATAAGAAGGTTGGAAGTAAGAGTTATGGAGTTTTTAATAATAACTAACCTTCTAGTAGGGGTGAGACATTTTGGCATCCATCCTTGAGATTTGCGTGCTAGTCTTTAAAGTAATGGCTCAAATATATGTCGAGAAGTGCGTCCATGCTTGAATTGAACTCCTAGATATATCGATGGTATTGATGTGATTGGCATGTTAAAAAATTGGTGAAGTGGTTTTATAAGATGTGGGTGCAATCTCGGGTGGTGTATGATTGTTGATTTTTCGGTATTGATGTGTTGACCTGCTGTTGATGGTGGTTTTTAGCTTAGGGTTAAAATCGTAAAACCCTAGTCAGACAATGACGTCACAGAACTTGAGTAATAATGTCTCCACTAAGCACATTTATTGAACCCTTTAATATCTACGAGAAAATTACCAGGGTACTTTTTTTTATAACTAATTAGGGTTTCGATAGGCCAAATCCTAATTCCCACACCACATGTGCCAATGGCATGCCGTTCCAGCCACACCTCCGCGCCAAGGCATGCCAACCATGCCAGCCGCACCACCGTGTCAATGTCAAAACATGCCAGCCACGTCTCCGATCCAAAGCATGCCAACCATGCCAGCCTCACCACCATGTCATCCACGTCTTCGCGCCAAAACATGCCAACCTTACCACTGTGCCGATGGAAAACCATGCCAGCCACATCATCGTGCCAATGCATGCCAACCATGCCAGCCGCACCACTGTGTCAATGGAAAACCATGCCAGCCACATCACCACGCCAAGGCATGCCAACCATGCAAGCCGCACCTCTGTGCCAATGGAAAACCATGGCAGACACATCACCACGCCAAGTCATGCCAGCCGCACCACTGTGCCAATGGAAAACCATGCCAGCCACGTCTACCATGCCAAGGAATGCCAACCATGCTATCTGCACCATGCGCCCATGGCATGCCAAACCCTTGTCCCCACCATGCCAAGCCAACCACACCTATCCATGGCCACAACCATGATAGCCGCACCATGCGCCCATGGCATGCAAAACCCTTGGCCCCACCATGCCGGCCTTCCCTATACGGTTATCAAAATGAAGGCATGCGACGATCAACGGCCACCCTTCCATCCCAGATGCAAATCCTAGCCGTCAAGGTCTCCAAATAATGCTGGGTAACCTTTGGCCCAAAACCCTAGTTTTGGTCACGCCAAACCGCGCCAAGGCATGTTATGCTCCATGTGCCAATGGCATGCCGACCACCTTGTCACGCCCCACCATGCCGGCCTTCCCTATGCGTCTACCAAAACGAAGGCGTGCGACGATCAACGGTCACCCTTCCATCCTAGATACGAATCCTAGCCGTCCAAGGTTGCCAAACAACGCATGGTAACCTTAGAATTCTTCCTGAGTTTTACTTTCGGGATGTTTTCACCTCCCGAACGAGCTCAAAACCGAAATATACCCGTGAAAGGAGATAGGAAATTCTTTTCCGTACAGAATGGAGGGGCGGACCATCAAAATATGAGTATGTATGAGAATTCTACATCGTTTCTAGTAAAGGGAGCTAATTAGGGTTCCAACATACCAAACCCTAATTTAGACAAAGCCGCAAGCGCTTCCCTTCCAATCCACACACTGGCAGTGGCTCCACTCCACGATAAAGCCATGCCATCCATGATTTCATGCCGTTGGCTACCAAACAAAGGGTTACAACGATCAACGACCACCCTTCCGTTTAAGATGCAGATCTTAGCTGTCCAAGGTCACCAGCTAACGCATGGCCACCTTTGGCCCAACGCCAAAATCTTAGCCTGGTCACGTCAAAATCCTAGCATGGTCACGGCACCAACTTGGCTACAAATGCCAAATCCTTTGGCCACGACACACGTAGATACATGTTTTCCACAAAAACACTCGAGACATCAACGCATGTCACAAACTGGGGATGCTCATTGGGTATTGGTTTGGCGGTTTACAGCGTGCGGCGTACACTATGCCCGTTATAAGAAAGTGTCATAAGGATGAGGCGGTTAGTGATCGCTGTCGTAAGCGTCAAAAATAATTTACACTTTCTTACTACTCAAAATATAAATATAGCAAGGGAAAGAAAGGATCGATCCCACAGAGAGGTCTAGGTTGTCAAATTGTTTAGGTTTCCTATATAAAATACCGGGTGTCTTCTGATTTTTATGAAAGTAAAATAAACTAAAAGCAAATAAACATATAAACAAATAGATTCAAGGATAAGAAATATTGGTTAAGGATTTCATTTTCATTCACTAACATGCTTTTCACAGTAACTAGAATTGATATTTAATCTCAACTTTTATCAAAAGCCCTAGAATATCTTGATCGCAAGAATATCCCGCAAATCTCCTTTTGTAATCAACAAACACATTAAAAGATGCGAGTATGAGTTCTATCTAAGAGAACAACCTAACGTGTAAAAGCACTAATCAAGTTTAATTCCCTAGATGCATTAAGTTCTATGAAATCAGGCTAATCAAAGCAATTGAACGTGGAAAGCGCACTAATTCAATTTAACAAAGGTTACGATTCACATATGATCATACGAATATATCACTACAAACTATAATCATATTATGCTACTTGTATTCAAGGAATATCACTTTTACGTATAATAAACCCTAAACTAGCAATAGATGTGATTAGAAGTTATACCAATATGCATCTTGACAAAACAATCAATCAATCATAAAACTCTATTTTCAGAGAATTGCAAACGATAAATATGAGACAAAACTAATATATTGAACAAAGAAACATGCTTTGTGAAATCCAACTATTCCATAACCAATAATAAACTTAGTTCATATTCATGGAGTTCATAACAAAAAGCATAGAAGAAAGCATCATGTTATCTAAACCCTAGAACACAAAGTAGGAGAAATTCTCCCTAATGGAGATATATCTAGGTTTAGAAAAGAGTTTTATATTTGTATGCTTTTTCTCCTCATAAGGATACTTTCCCAAAATTAGGTTAAATCTTCTCAAAACCCGTCTCCCATTGATCCACCAAGCCAAGGAGTGAAAATAAGTCTTTGGAAAATTTGGGTCCAAAACTGGTCGCCAGATTTGCTGACGTCATCGCCGGAATCCGTCTTCGGCGCCGGAAACCGGTCACCGGAAAACTTTCTCCGATCACTTCTCTCTTCAGAAACTGTCACTAGCTAGTGCATACTCCCAGCAGCTCATCCTTCCTTCCCTGCATTTCAAACATTCACAAAAATCATCCAAATCAATTCTCTATCCCTTGCGAAAACACGCCTAAAAGCGTGACTCGTAGCTCATATGTCCGGCCATCAATTCTTGCATCCGACTCATACCCCCCTCGCGATTCACTGAAATATTGCTATCCATGCTTCAAACTCCAAAATCCGGCAACCGGAACTAGTACCACCGGCGCGCCATTTTCACCTCGTTTTCGCACTATTTCTGCACTGCAGCTTCCTGCTGCTCCTTCATTTCCTTGCTCTTAACTCATTGTAGTTCCACAGCTTCACCACAAATCCCTTCTCATTAAACCTCAGCTCTTGTTGGCTTCTCGAGCATCATTACTTTGCAAACCCCAGCTGCAGAACAACTTCTCAACCTGCACTGCCATTATCTCCATCTAGCGCTTCACCTCCTAGCTCACCTGCTATTTTCCAGTCCACCCTTGCATCCACCTGCCACAGCTCCACAATCTAGACCCTGCAATAATCACAAGCACCAGTACCAACTCCTAACATGCCCTGTACTAATTCCTGCCATCAAACCAACTCAGTCCAGCTCATTGCACCATCACAGGCCATAACAGCAGCAGCTGCAATTTCCTCCAGTCCTTGAGTCCACTGCATCACACCAGTCCTTTGTAGCTTCATCACCATCTATAACTCCACCTGTAGCTTTACCAATTCAATTTCAATCCATAGCACCATTACAGCATCAGTGCCTTGCACAGCCATATCACTGCTGCCTGCACAACCCACAGTACTCTTCCCAGCTGCGCTATATCCCTCTATTGCTTTAACCACCAGCTCCATAGTGGCATCATTTGCATCACCAGGTCCATCAGAGCCATATTTATCCTTGCCCTGCAATCACCAGCCAACTTGGCCTTTCTGCACTTCATGCACACTTGTTAACCATTTGCTTGCAATGCTTCCAACCACCACTGCCCAGTTCACAGCTCCCATTTAACCTCCAGAACTGCAGATGCAATTCAACACAGCAGCAACACATAATTTCTCTTGCAAATTCAGCTTAAATTCCTCCACCAGCTTGAAATGCAGCTCATACCAGTCTCAGGACCCATTGTATCCTATATTGGTCAACAGCTACCACTCCTAGTTCAACCACAGAGACCCATCTTCTCTTATGCATTTCCAGCCTCACAAACTCACCCAAAAACTTCATTATCACCACTTCTTCAGTAAATACCATCAGGCTTAAAGCAATAGCACCACCAGTTTCTTCTCAACAGTTCCCTTTAATATCAGCATCAGAATTAGCTGCTTCTCTTCCAATTGCTACAGCTCAACTCACCATTTCAGTTCAGACACAGCGCCGCAATCAAATACCAGCTGCAAGTCCATAAAATCATTGATCATTACCAACAATTCGAGCCCCCATCTCAGACCGACTCTACTTTATCTCCCTGAATCTAATTTCGTCTCTGAAATCTCGATTTCTTCAATAGCAAACCCTAAAGTATCCACCGAAATTCATGCTTCATCATTTTTCAATTTCTCTACCCATTTTTCTTTATCTCTCGATTTCAGACGCACAGCTGCTGTCTGGTTTTGTTTCTCAATTTCTGTTTTAGATTCAAAACAAAAGAAAAACTGGTTTCTCTCGATTAGAAACTAGGGTTATAGTTGGGAGTGGTCATGGGCTGATAAGGGCTAGCCACAATTCCAAGCCCCTTATCCTCAGCTGAGCTTCAGATAATGTTCCTCCAATAGAGTTGACCCTTAACCTTGTCTGCGCTCCAAATAGTGTTTGCCTGTGAAATGACTTTTCTTCCCTTTTTGCTCCAAATAGACGCTTTCTTCTTCTTTTGCTCCAAGTGACTCCAAAACACCTATAAACTCAAAAGTAAACATAAGATACATAATTCGCATGAAAAACTCGCAAAGAAAGCATAAATACTAGATATAAAATTAGGTGTTTATCACACCTATCAGTTAGTAAATACAGGGAGTAATGGTGAAATGCTTTCTTTTATGGAACATCAATTCCAGGCGTTACCGGTTACCACCTCCTCCCATTTACTCGCCCGTTTTCCATTTCTTAATGAGACCAAAGTACGTTTCACTTCGACTTGTATAAACAGGCATTATCTATTTCCACTGAACAACAAGTTTAGGTCAGGAACATACAACACTCAGAAAACATTTGCTATCTTTTCATCTGTTAGCTTCCCACTTTCTGATACAAGTCGTAAAACAACTACTCTTCCAGAATCAACTATTCTGGTCTCAACACTTTCTTCGGTTCCCTCCCCAAAACCAACCCTTCTCCTTCACTTTGTGACCGAAACAAGTATGGAACGGCCATTTCATGGTTTATGCCGGATTTGTACAGATTGATCTCTCGAATCTAAAGTACTCCCTTACAGTACATTATTTAGGGTTTAAATTTGTTTCTCACCTGCACACCTGAAATTACCGAAATCAGCGCAGAAACCGTTTTCACCCTCAAACACCTGCAGAGGAGCTATATGCATGAAGTATGTTTTGCAAGTTGTTACTGCTTTCATTAGAAGCCCTATAGGAGATGAGTAGATCGTCTGCATACATAAGATATAAAATTGGTGGAGCCTTTTGCGAGATTCGAAGTCCTTTTACCAACTTTTTGGCCTCCAGGTTTCCTAGATTTGTTAATAATATTTCTGCACATATAATGAAAATATATGACGTTGACTAGGATTTTAGTGAAACCATGCACAGTTCCATTGATATTGACATAGTAGGTCACTGAGGATATGCATAACATGATATATTCCACAATTATGGTTGGAAATCCCAGTTTAGTGAAAGTTTTCCTGATAAATTCCCAATCAAGACTATCATAAGCTTTCTCAATATCTAATTTCAGAGCTATTTTTGGGTTTTTGGTGATGTCTGAAGTTCATATGTCATGGAATATTTATCCTGCAATTTCTATGTTATCATGAATATAATTAACCTTTGAGGCATGAAAGTACATTGATACGGACTGATTAAGAATGGAAGGAGAGTTCTTATGCGGTTGACTAGGATTTTTGATATAATTTTGTATGTGACATTACATAAACTGATAGGTCTGAAGTGTGATGGTTTTGTTGGTGAGTCCACTTTTGGAATAAGAGTGATGTTTGCGTGGTTCATAAGTGGTTGAATATTTAGGGACCCAAAAAAACTTCAAACCATGTCAATTATCTGACTTTCAGTAGTTTCCCTTTTTTATGATTTGGTAAAAAGGATTATAGAGCGGCTTGGAAAAGGATTTTAGAAAAATAAAGGAATCCTAACATGTGGGGTGGTGGGATGGGGGTGGTGTGTGTGTGTGGGTGGGGGTGGTGGTTGAGTTTAGGATTCCTCTTTTTAGGGAATAGAATTACAGAGGATAGGAATTTCCTTCCCACCAACTAAACATATCATTATGGTATCATTAAAACTTTTTTTTTAGTTTGATTAGAGGGCATATGTTAAGGGTGAATCGGAAAAGTGAGTTAAAAATTACCAAACCTATATTTTTCCTTAATGTATATCCTTCTTAGATATGACTCAAAGAAAAAATAATTCTTGACACGGGAGGTTAGTTGTTATCCAAATCTAAAGCCAATCCCAAGTTAATCTATATATATGATCAACAGCGAAGAAAAAGATACACAATAACTAAATGATGATGAGACATATTGGTTAGTGTCACACCTTCAAATGCCTCAAGAAAATTTTCGCGAAAGCATAACCTGGAAATACAGTGGTTCAGTGATCTCTTATCACCCACTCGTATTTCAGCCTTATAAGTTTGCACCTATGTAAACAACCAACTTCATGCCTTATAACCCATACTACAAAGAGGTTCCTGGCATGTTTATGCTTCACAGAATTAGGGAGTAGTTTCGATTTAACAAGATACTAAGCAAACGTATAAGCCAACAAACTCTCTTTTATTAGCTGAAGGGGAAGATATAAAACTCGTCCAACCAATGGACTTACAAGCTTATTCGCACTAATCTTACAAAAACACTTTCTCTGCAATGTGGTTCCTCAACACTTGAAAAACTCTCATTTGCAAGGGTTTTATGGCTATTTATAATGCCAAGAACCAGGGCCAATCCGTATGCAACTCTGTTGCACGGCCTATGAACATCCAAACTCACTTTTTAACTGCTAACTTTAGTGCTGGCTATGCAAAATGGCGCCACACTTGTTCCAAAGCCACTTTATAACCGTCTCTAACTTGCTATTTCACTTTGGCATGCGTGTGATGCACACACTCTCGCAACCGATAGCTTGAACTCAAATCCAAAAATCATTATGTTGTATTGAACTTTGGCCCGTGCCAATGTTCGACAATGATTGTGCTTTACTCACTCTTATCCTACACCAAGTGTTCGGCAAAGGTTGCTCTTCATTCAACCTGCACTTCTTCCAAGTATCCGGCAATGGTTGCGCTTCATTCATCCTGGTCATGCACTTAGCTTATGGATGCCAACACCCAAATATCATGCCAACTGAGTCTTGACTTGTCTAGTTCAACTTCATGCTTCATACGCATCACTTGAATCCTTTTTGGAGAGCAATAATTACCAATGGTGCATTTGGAAACGCCAAGGTTACATATCCATAGTTCAAGTCTTGTCCAATGCTTGGAACAATTCCAAAGTCATCTCATGACTTGCATTTAATCCTTTACTCTTTCCTTGAGCTGGGCTAACTATGAATAAGGATATGCAACACTATCGCGTCGTATTGCATTTGCTAAGTAGCCTTTCTTGTCTCAGCCATGTTGGCGCTACATCGTCGTATTGTGCAGCTCCATATTCCAAACTACAACTTCAGTATAGTGAAAATTTTGCGCTTAACTATTGGGGCATTTCATACGTTGAATGCAACATCAGTTTAGGCCTCGCTGAACTTTCCTTGGCCTTGTAACCATTTGAGCCACTCTTAGAAATCAACAACTTTGTTTGTCCTTTAACTTTGCCAAAAGTTCTCTGCCTAGTATTTTACGCCGCCACTTAGTTTGTTT
This sequence comes from Papaver bracteatum, assembly GCA_023529315.1. Taxonomy (NCBI): domain Eukaryota; kingdom Viridiplantae; phylum Streptophyta; class Magnoliopsida; order Ranunculales; family Papaveraceae; genus Papaver; species Papaver bracteatum. The sequence continues at coordinate 1,071,599 of JAJJWX010000127.1, forward strand.
TCCTTGCCATTAATCCTATAGATTCCATCTTCACTGTCGCATCGTCGACTATGCTTTAATATCCACTTCATTCACAACTCAACACCCAAAACCTATTGCCATTTTCTGTTATGCCTCTTGCATCAGCAAGCAAATTTTCCTTCAACTCATTTCGTACCTAAGTGTACGTACATTCCAAACAACCAACACATCATCCTGATATGCATAACTTAGCTTACTTCCTTCAATTCTGACTGATATTGCACTCTTACAATTCAACGGGTATTACTGTAATCTAAGTGTTCTTCAATCACTTTGCAACACTCTTGTGAAAATTCAATTGAAATGCATGACATTAGCCATGACTTAGTATACCCGGGACATCCTACCGTCTCTTTGGGCAAGGTTCCTCTTCACGCGCCTTTGAAACTAACAAGGCCTCACTTGTTCTTTCAAACTGCTACGCTTTAATGTAGCGGAAAAATAACATCATGTTCTTCCTAACTATGAGTTACTCTTAACTCATATGCTTGATGGACTTACATCTTCATTCTTGCTGCGTTACTCTATGCTATCGCTGTCAAATACTGTCACACTTCTACGTAAATCTCCCAACAGCAAACTCTCTTATGCCACCTACTTCAATTCTTCTTGCTTTGCCATTGTTTTCATCGTTTCTTATTGCATACTTTGGCTAAGTATACTTGTAGTGCTTCCCCAATCAACTAGCTTTACATTAAGCAAAAAGAGACAAGGTTTTTATTAAACACCACCTTCATTCATTACATTATCCTTACATAAGAAATTACATAAGGAATTCTTCTTCTTCTTTTTTTGAGAGAAGTTAAGATTGATTATCAGGTGCCAAGTAGGCACAGCAAAAATACAGACACCACCATTAAAGACTAGGAGTGACGAGAATAGAAGCTAACTGGGGCAAATTACATGTAAATCTTTGCCTCCCAATTTTGAACCAAATCATCAAAATACAAGCCTTCAAAAACATGGTAGGGGAGTCCCCATTGGAAGATAAGAGACTTTACAGCAATAATTACATCTTTTGGTGTCAACTCTTTGTTGTGGAAAACCCTTCTATTCCTCTCGATCCATAATGCCCACCAGATCGCGTAAGGAAGATTGTTCCATATGAAGTTGTGGGTTGCATTTGGGATTTTCCTCTTCCATGACTTAATGCATCCATCCGTTGTCTCGCACATTGCTATATGAATTTTACAATATTCAAGAAAGTACAGACACACCTTATAAGAGAAGGTGCAATGGAGCAGGACATGATGTATTGTTTCATCCTCGGCTCTACATAAAACACATTGTAGAGAGCTTACTGTGACTCCTCTTCGGTGTAAATTATCAAATGTTGGTGTAGCATTCCAAAGAGTGGACCAAATGAGAAAGGATACTTTGGGAGGTACAGTCGCATTCCAAATAAGTTTGGGATTCGGAAAAATATATGCATCATTGTCTACCGTTTGAACATCATAACAAGACCTCGTAGAAAATTTACCTGACTGGGAGGGTAGCCAAATTCTAACATCTTCTTGCATATTGATGAAATCCGGGTTTCCTATATCCTCCACCAAATTTGTAGCTTCCAGTACTTCCGAACGCCTCAAATTTCGATTGAATTGAAGGTTCCATGATGAGTTAGAATGAGCCCATGTTATCGCTTCACTGACTGTTGCCTCTTTTGCTTTACTCAATCTCCACATCAGGGGATATTTCTCTTTCAACGGAATAATAGTACACCAATTATCTTTCCAAAAGCTCGTTTTTCTGCCATTGTTAGCGGTGATGCGAGAGTTGGCTTGGATTAACTTCTTGGATTGCATAATCCCCTTCCAGAGCCCACAACCATGCGCCGTAGACACCTCATTCGGTATCCAAGTTTCTGCATTCCCCCCATTTTTCTTTTGAATAATTTTTCTCCATAAATGGTTGCGTTCATTTCCATAACGCCAAATCCATTTTGCTAACAAAGCTTTGTTAGTTCTCTTGATCCTCCTGATGCCTAAGCCTCCCTTTTTTTTTTTTTTTTGGAAACTCTCTTCCATCCAATCCAGTGCATAGTCTTCTTTTCATCTGTATCACCCCATAAAAATTCTCTTGATATTTTTTCAATTTTATCCGCCACCCACACCGGTATAGAAAACAGCGACAAGTAATAGATTGGAATACTAGCCAGCGTGCTCTTAATCAGCGTCACCCTTCCCCCCCCTCGAGATATACTTCTTTTTCCACGATGGTAATCTTTTTTGTATCTTCTCAATTACTGGTTCCCAAATATGGTTTTGACTTGCCTTTGTTCCAAGAGGCAAGCCTAGATACGTGAAAGGAATCTCACCGCAGGCGCATCCAAGAAATTCTGCTGCCTGTAAACCCAAAAGCTTGTCTTGTTCATTGTTGCTAATCACCATAAGGCTGCTTTTAGTCAGATTTACTTTTAGCCCAGTGATGGCTTCGAAGCAAAATAAGATGGTCTTAACGTGTTTTATTTCTTCCATACTTGCATCCACAAACAGTAGAGTATCGTCCGCGAATTGCAAGTGAGTTATACTCTCATTATCATGGCTAACTTGAAACCCTGATATAAGACCCGCTTCTTTAGCTTGGTGTAACATTTTAGCCAAGATTTCTGCTACCAACAGAAAGAGAAAAGGGGACAAGGGGTCACCCTGTCTTAGCCCCCTAGAGCTTCTGAATTTCTCTGTTGAGACACCATTAATAAGAACCGACAGATGAGTTGTCTTCAAACATCCCCTAATCCATTTCCTCCAAATAGCTCCAAAACCAAATCTTCCCAGGATATAATCCAAGCATTCCCAGTTCACCCTATCATATGCTTTTTCAATATCAATTTTGCAAATGAAACCTTCCCTTTGTTGTTTGAGCCTAGAGTCGATCATCTCGTTCGCAATTAGCACAGTATCCAAAATTTGTTTATCCTTCACAAAAGCCCCTTGACAGTTGGAGATGATGTTAGGAATTACCTCTTTAATTCGGTTGGCCAATATCTTGGTGATAATCTTGTAAGCCCCTCCTATCAGACTTATAGGCCTAAAATCTTTGAAATCAGAAGCTCCATCTTTTTTGGGTATTAAGCATAGAAAGGTACAGTTAATTCTCCAATCAATCTTTCCACCATTCTGAAATTCTTTTACCACCTTCATAAAGTCGTCTTTGATAATACTCCATGTTGCTTTGAAGAATTCATTAGTCATTCCGTCTGGACCTGGCGATTTGTTTGAAGGAAGTTTATTGATGACTCGTAGTACTTCATCTTGTAAAATTGGAAGTTCTAACTCTTTTTTCTCATCATTTGAGAGAGAAGGAAAATCTAACATATCTGCTTTAGGTCTCCACTCTTGGTCCTCAGTGTACAACGTAGAAAAGAACTTGATTGCTTCTTCTTGCATAGATGCCGGAGTAACGCAGTCACGATCCTCCACTTGAATCTTATGAATCCAATTTGCTTTTCTCCTTCCATTGGCAACCACATGAAAGTACGAAGTATTTCGTTCTCCCTTTTGAGTCCAGTTGATTTTAGCTCTTGTTTCCCATTTTTGGTGTACTAGATGAGACACTTCACTGTGCTTTCCCAGTAAAGAAATCATGTCATTAAACTCTTGTTGCGAAAGATGTTGTGATTCCTCTTTCGAGTCTAATTGCTCAATTTGTTTCTCAAAGTCATTCAGTTTAGAGTCCATTCCATAAAATTTATCTCTACTCCAGGTCTTGAGAATTGGTTTCAAACTTTGAAGTTTCTTAGCGAAAATGAAGCCAGCCGAACCACAGAAGACAAATTTATTCCACCAAAATCTCACTATATCATGAAAAGTTTCATCCTCTAACCAGTACTTCTCCACTCTAAAAGGTGATCTAGAGATTTTCTGAGGACCACACTGTAAAGTAATAGGTGCATGGTCTGAAGCACATCTCACCAACACTGATTGCCGAATATCAGGAAAGACACGCAACCAATCCTCCGTGAAAAGAAATCTATCAATCCTAGTGAGAGTTGGATTGATCCTTTTACTAGTCCAAGTAAACTTCCCTCCAATGAGAGGAAGGTCTACAAGTCCAGCTTTGATAATGAACTTATTGAATTCTTCTCTATCTTTCTTCCTAAGCGATGGCTTATTTATTTCTGAATCATATCTGATACAATTCCAATATCCCCCAATGATCCATGGCAGGTTCCACATCCCTCTCGTGTCCCAGAGTTCCTCCCAAAGCATTTTCTTCTGTCCACTTGCCGCCGGTCCGTAGACATTATTTACCATCGACATAACACCAGTACTTTTGTTCTTCAGCATTAAGGTTATAGAGCAGGGGCCTTGTAGATCATCTACTAGCTCATGGATGGAATCATCCCACACAGTGAGTAGACCACCTGATCGACCTTCTGGAGGATAATGTATAAAATTGAAAGAGTCTGAGCCCCAAAAATATCTTATGCTGCTTCTAGAAATATTTGCTGATTGCGTTTCCTGAAGAAGAAGAATCGAATATTTCTCTTGATTAATCATTCTTCTCAACACTTCAGCTCTTCCTTTGGCCTTGTACCCCCTAAGGTTCCATGAAACAAATTTATAATCCATTAGAATTACCTTCCCCTCTTTTTGTGCTCTTTCTACTGGTCCTGCCAAGTGTCGTTTCCACTTGCTCCCCATTCCAGGCAATACGAGCTTGTTCCCTTTTTAAGCTGTTTTTCCATCGATGAAAGTTCTTGGAAGCTTCCTCATTACGTGTTTCTTCAGACCCCAGCACCGGTTCATCAGCGTTGGTTCTTTCTTGAATAGACGTCGAAGCTTTGAAACTGTTAGAATTATGACTTACAATTTTGTGAAGAATTCCATCCAATTCTGCTTCTCTTCCACCAGCGTCGGCACCTAAGCTCTTGAAAGCATGCCTCAAGATAATGATTTGTTCATCCTCTTCATTGTTTACGCCAATTTGATGTTGTGTATCCCAGCTTTGATTTGTAGTAGAGTTCACGTTCGTCTCTTGAAAATCTTCTCCGTCTGTGTGAGGAGACATCGTCTGTTTCTGCGAAATAGTCGTGTTGTTTTCAGTTTCTTGACTGGATAGAGAAGTAGGGTGAAGATCTAATATATAGTTTGCATTTTCCGTTGCAAGAACATAACTCCCTGAATTACCCATAATATGTTCATCTCTAGACAATTCCATTTGTATGACATCATGTGTACCTTCTTCAATGTGATGACACGAAGTCATGCTGCGTGGAAACAAGGTTTTTTTGTATTTTTTGGACCTAAACAAACCTCTCTTTGTTTTTGTCTTTCGGACCCTCCACTCCATGTGCGTAGCCACCGAGTTCCAAGCTATGTCTGACATTGTCGAGTTGTTTTTATCTCTCCTATTATTTTGATACTCGAAAATGGCAGTGGGTTGTTCCTTTTCCCCCAATGCGTTATTCCTTATCATATCCGAGACAGAAATTGTACCATGCGTGTCCCCTTCAGATGAGAACGAGTCTTCCACCACACACTCATCAAAATCTAAGCGTTCTTTCTGTACCTCATAGCGCGTGATATTATCAATAGTGCGATCTGCATCTTCCTCACTTTCGTTTACACTTTGAAACAGCGTTGTTCCCTTGGCCGTCTCAAGAGATGTGTTAGTCCTGAATGTCTTGTTGGCATGTGCAGAGATGGAAGTACCTATGTGCCCCTCTCCCTGTGAGGTATTACCACTTGGTATCTGTATCCGGAGAGTTGGATTAGCCGACGACAACGGTAGTGGTCTCTTTCCTTCAGCCATTTGATGATTATCCTTCGTGAATGGAGGTGAAATTCCGGGCACAAAACACTTGATTTTATCTAAGTTCCCAGTCTTAATAATCTCTACAAGCAGTTGAAGTTGATTTCCTTCTATCATAATCTTCAAAGCTGCCGGAATAATTTCAATATCTCCGTTGATACAGATAGTTGCCTCACTGAGTTTCAAGAAGTTTTTAGTGGCCATGGAAATTGCTACTAGTTTCCCACATCTAGAACCAATGAGTGAAAAGGATTTTACAGTCCAGAGATGTAGAGGTAATCCTTTAATCTTGAGCCAAATATTCTTCTGTGAGAAGATTGGAGCAGCATCATTAATGGTAGGGGACCATTTTTGGAATGAAACGTGAGAGAAGTGAATATTCAATCCAGTGTTCTTTAGTAATTGGTCCAGCTGAGCATCGTTTTCTGCTATTACCATCGCATGATTTGCATCGATTTGTCTCAAGCTAATATTCCTCTTCCAACCAAAAAAAACTTTAATGCTTGAAGCTACTTGTCTCCAACCAGGATTCCTAGGTAAGACAGAACAGATAACTCCAAATTCCATTATTTTAGTGCGTTCAAACCCTGGGTTCCATGTGGTGATAAACGTTTTTGGCATCTTCTCGTCCACACTTTTTCTCTGGTTCAACACCGCAGTTGCATACGTATTCTTCTCATAGGGGCGAGGTTGTGCGACGTAGAAATTCTGTTTATCCAAAGATATTTGAGATTTTGACGCTTTGGAAATCGTCATTTCCTCAAGAAGAGAGGCTAAACATTCCCATCCCCATCGTTCTTTGCCGGCTGGAAAGATGAAAGATTTCCTGCTGTCGTTTTTGTTCGAGTTAAGAAATCTTGACCCCTTGATGAATTCTCTGTTATAATTCGAGAGTCTCTCAAAGATCCACCTTGTGTTGGTTTCCAAACATTTAACCTGGTCAAACTTAAAGTAGCGAGTAGCATGGTTATGCTTCAAAAAGCCGATGAGAACATAGATCGACTCCAAATATAGAGAGGCTATCCAAGAGTAGCCTCTGCTTCTCTCAGTAATCTCAAACTGATCCACATAGTTAGAACAAACAAAAGTCTTGCTCTCAATCTCAAACCTTCGAACGCCCGCTATTGGAGATAGGCCAGTGAAGAAGTTTTTTAAAAAATAAGAAATAAAATATGAGATTCTGATATCGTTTTCAACAAGATCAGTCTTTGAGTCTTCCAAGAGACGTTTTCAAACCAGAGTTCAAACCACCAAACATGGCCTAAGCAGCTTGGGACTAGAGTGAACTCAAGCTCAAAACAGGAGCTCAAATCAAAGGTTGAAGATGAACTGCAGGTAAGATCTCTGTAAACAATAGTTGAAACTTGTAAACCAGATGCAATATGAAAACACACCCCACTAACCAAACAGACTCGGACCCAAGGGGAAAGATCAGCAATGCCGACCCGTCCTTGGACATCGGAGAATATCAATTAGCACACTCCTAAGAAGTTTCATACCCAAGGGGAAAGATCAGCCATGCCGATCCGTCCTTGGACGCCGGAAAAATTCAGGAGGTTGGGTTATTCTTCCATTTTCGCTCAAAAGTGATTGGGAGAGAGGAGAGAGAATTCTTCTCATTTACACCACTGGACAACACATGGCCTTACTGAAAGCAACAAACAACCAAAGAAAATACACCAACAACTAGTGTGCTATCTTTTAAGATCATAAGATCAGCAACACCCAACTTAAACTTCAAACAGAAAATAGCAAACAGAACATGCCAAAGTCTTCATACTTCATCAACCTTGTAGGTTCAGGCACTTGCAAATAGCAATGTAAGGCCCCTGTCTCATAATTCTATCGGTCACGGCGAACAAAGGGTAATAAATTCCATAGGATATCCAAATTTCTCATGAATCTCAACCAAGATTTCTTCAAAAGACATTACAGGCGCAAACTCACTTGCCCTTCCTTTGTCGCGCCTCATATCATATGGACTGATGTTCCTTACACCTTTCATAAAACATGGCGCACTTGGACTTTGTATGCAAATCCCACCAAGGTGAGGCATCATTGTTGCCTCTGTTTCTTTAAAAAATTTGTTACCAAGGATCATCTCAAAATCATTAAGATGCATCATTATTATACTGATTTGTTCATGCCATTCTCCAACTTCAACATTCGCCACAGCCATCCCCTTGGTTGGTTTAGATATATCATTCACCTTATTCATGCAGTGATCAGCCCGATATACCTTCAAACCCAAGTACTATGCCATTGAAAAGCTCATAACAGTGTGTGACGCACCTTTATCGGCCATGCCCCAGAGTCGATGATTGTGAATACCAACCTTCACATACACCAGGCCAGCGCCACTCAGCCCATGCTGTGTTGCTACCTTTTGTGCTACTATGTTGCATAGTTGAATTGGATTGAGATGATTTACTTCATCAGTTTCTACTATTTCTCTACTGCCCTCAGTGACTATTGCAGACAACTTTTTTTTTCTTTGGACAATCACGCGCAAGGTGAGGACTCTTGCATAAGAAACATCCACCGGCTCTGTTCTTCACAGCCAAACTATCATCCCTTTGATAGCTTTTCTCAATGGACTCGTAAATTTACTTATTCTCCTTGTCCTTATACTTCTGGTTTTTATTATCATTGCCCATCTTATTAGCATCAGTTGAAGTATTGACTGACCTAAAATCAACAAGGATGTCTACGATTGCAATGGCCGAAGGTAGGTCTTTGGCACCTTGCCTTCTCACTTCGGCCTGAGACTACGGTTGTAAACCAGATGTAAAATTAAACAACTTGTTTTCCTCAAACATGTTGTGAATGTCTATCATTAGAGACAAAAACTCTTTTATGTATTCCCGTGGTGTACTAGTATGCCGTAGCTTACGCAATATCTCTCTGGCTAGCCAAGCAGCATTGCTTGGTAAGAATTGACCCTTCAATTCTTCTTTCATGACATCCCATATGACAATGCATGTACGACCAACAGTAAGGTCATCATCATCAGTTCTAGTCCTCCACTACAACTTCACATCACCTTCTAGGTACATGCTAACGAGGGTGAGTTTTTGCTCTTTCAGGGTTTTGGAGGCCTTGAAGTATTGGTCCATGTCCTACATGAAATTATCCAATGCCTTCACCTCTATTGCGCTAGTTTATGCCTTAGGTTCTGGGACTTTAATCTTTGTAAATTCACTGCCACTACCACCTACAGCAGCCTGATCCAAACTCATCGTATCCACCATTCTCCTTAAGACGCCTAACTCATTAGTTATCTCTTTCAAGGAATCTATGAACACGGTCTTAACAGTAGTGATTTAGCATTCCAAATCAGCGTGCTTCTTAGTTGCATTCAGGCTTGCCATAATCATATCAGTAGCGTATGTGTTTAATGCTTGATGTGAGCCATTATCGAAGCATCATAATTGGCATCATTAGGATGGCACACCTCATCACCAATCCTGTCTTCCAAGTCCGATATCCTATCAGTTAAGGTATCCATCGTACTCTTCTTACCAGCCATTATGATCTAACATCTTCAGCAACTAACTCGAGAAAAACATATAAAATATTCCAAAACAAAGCCAAAATAGAGCAACCAGTGCTCTGATGCCCGAATTTTCATACCTTCAAATGCCCCAAGCAATTTTTCGCGAAAGTATAACCCGGTAATACAGTGGTTTAGTGATCTCTTATCACTCATTCGTATTTCAGACTTATAATTTTGCACCTATACAAACAGCCAACTTCACTGAGTTATGCAACAGAAGACTTAACTTAGATTTTCTCTATCAGCAATGTATCCCTTACTACAAAGAGGTTCCTTCCATGTTTATGCTTCACAAAATTAGGGAGTAGTTTCGAATCAACAAGATACTAAGGAAAACGTGTAAGCCAACAAACTGTCTTTTATTAGCTTAAAGGGAAGATACAAAACTCGTCCAACCAATTGAATTACAAGATTATTCGCACTAAGCTTACAAAAATAATCTCTCTGCAATGTAGTTCCTCAGCACTTGAACAACTCTCATTTGCAAGGGTTCTCTATCTATTTATAATGCCAAGAAACAGGGACAATCCATATGCAACTCTGTTGCACGACCTATTAAAAACCATTTGTCCATAGGCAGCTTCCCTAACTGTCAAACTCACTTTTTAGCTGCTAACTTTAGTGTTGGCTTGCAGAATGGTGCCACACTTTCTCCAAATGGTTAGGCTATGCCAAACTCGGCTATAAAGCCACTTTATAACCATGTCTAACTTTCTTTTTCATTTTGGCATGTGTGTGATGCACACAAACTCGCAACTAACAGCTTGAAATCAAATCCGACAATCATTGTATTGTACTGAACTTTGGTCCGTGCCAATGTTCGACAATGATTGTGATTTACTCACTCTTGGCTGACGTCAAGTGTTCGACAATGGATGCGCTTCATTTATCCCGATCATGCACTTAGCTTATTTGGATGCCAACACCCAAATATCATTCCAATTGAGTCATGACTTGTATAGTTCAACTTCATGCTTCATATGCATCACTTGCATACTTTTTTGGAGAGAAATAATCACCAATGGCGCATTTGTCAACGCCACTGTTACATATGCATAGTCTAAGTCTTGGCTAATGCTTGGAACGATACCAAAGTCATCTCATGACTTGCATTTCATCATTTACTATTTTCTTGAGCTTGGCTAAATATAAATAAGGATATGCAACACTATCGCGTCGTATTGCATTTTCTAAGTAGACTTTTTTGTCTCAAACATGTTGGACATCGTTGGAATGTGCAGCTCCATCTTCCAGGATATAACTTCAATATAGCGCAACTGTTGCGCTTAACTGTTGGGGCATGTCATAGTTATCCATAAACTTATTATACGTTTGTGGAAGGTATCCCTTGAAAAGAGTTAGAATGGCAGTTCCCTCTCCTTGGGTGGCAGAAAGATCATACTGACATCAAATATATGTAATAAACTGGTCTAATACATGTGGGTGTGGTAATATATCTAAGTCATTCTACCTAAAATCAGCTTTAGTTACTAAATTTCTTGGATACTATTTAAGAAATTACCCTTTGACCTATAGGAAAAAAAAAATCAAAAATGTTTTGGGTATTAAACAATTCTAGAGTGGATTGTCTTCTAAAAGTAGAAAAGTGTTGTAGTAATATGCGTCTAACTACTATTTAGAGGTGTCATATTGCATGTACGTACATGTCTCCCTCATACTCAAGCGCAGAGCCAAGGGTTGACACAAAGCTCATGATTCCTTACTACTACAGTTGACCGACCAGTGGAAGAAATATGCTTCCTTGATTATGTAAAGTAGGTAATTTCTACATAAAATTTGGGGTTCCGTAATAATTTTATCCCGTTGCAAAATGAGATTGCAACGACATCGGTCCGTTGCAAAACACCCTGTTGTAATTTTTTCGCAATGGTAGTGCTTCCGTTGCAAAATTGAGTCGCAACGGCTTAATTGCAACTGTTACGAATTTTTTTCGCAACTGCTTTCAGCGGTTGTGAAATTTTCGATCAACATAGATTAATAAATATCGAATAGGATATCTTTGTTCTGAACCAGATATTCGGGTTCTGGCACTCAATTTTCCAACTAGTTTTGGACGTTGCGAATTTTTGGAGAAAAAAAAAGTTGGTTACTCTCCGCTGACCTAGTAAAAATTCAGTTCCCCTGTAACAAAATTTTCCTTCATTTACCCAGATTCATCGCAATTCTCTCAGATTGACTGAAATCTTTCGAACTACACAACCAATATTCATTCAATCTACACAAATAATCATTTAATCTACACAAACGACAACTCCCAACAAATTTTCCAAGGTAAAAAATGATAAGGGTTTAACATTTCATGAATTCAATTGAAGTGTCATGTTTCTAAGCAATTCTGACTATGTAACTTGCAGTAAGGATACAGTTCCTAAAAGTCTGATTTTGTAACTTGCAAGTACTAAAATTATGATTCTGTAACTTGCGGTTAACTAATGCATACCTTTACTATATGCACTCCAAGACTTCTATGTACACATGGACTGTTGTAATTCATTTATAGTCCTGATCATTGCCTGTAATACCTAGCAAGAAAGCTAAACTGCACAAGACTACATCTATAAGCTTTAACCTAATAATATCAACATAAATAAATGAAGTGCTGACATGTGATTAATCTTCAACAGGCGGACATATGAACAATAGTAACTTGCACGTTATAGTAGTCGCAAAGAAAGAAAAAGTCAGAAGCTACTACGAATGATAGAAATAAGAAATGATTTATCTGGACATTTCTATCACAGGTATAAATGATATTACTAAAGAAAATATATTTAATTACCTGAAAAATGAGTGTTCAAATCTTTACTTTATTAACCAAAAACTTCACAACCAAAAGGAACAAAAATAGGCTTATCAGATGCCACAACGAAATGATGGTGATCAATCAGCAAATTCTAAAGAATATGAAAAAATAAAATAAATAAATAAAAACAAATCGAAGAGTGGTAACTGAAACTAGCTGTCATCTCTAATTCTAAAGAATATGCAAAGGCCAATGCAGTGATCAATCAGCAAATTGAAAAAAGATCTTATGGATGTCAAAGGTTATGAGATGATGTCAAAGTACATAAGCTCCCTACTATTGATATGTTAAGGAAATTCATCAAAGCTTAGTTAGTTTAATAATTTCATAATAAAATGAGGTTACAAATCTTATATCCATCGGATGTCTATGGTTGGACAAGAGTGAGATGGTCAGATGCAACTTTTGCCTCTCAAACTGTTATCTGTCCGTTCAGGCTCAAAAATCCCTTCTGTTTTGATATAAATTATAATGGAAATGATGCCATTCTAAGTGGAACAAGATTCTCTAAAGTAAACGAGATAAATTTCTCGTAAATTGAATGCTTAGATGATAGAGGAGCCACCCTATCATAATAAATATACAATTATTTATCGATTTACTCCTTATATATAATACATATAAGATTATGATGATTGGTCATCACAGGTAAAAAGTGGCGAGGTACTCCTCAATTCTTGTTGCCAAACGGTACAATGATACAATGCACAAAAACTATGTATGCACCAAGAGCTCACTGCACTTTTGTTGAGTTTCAAGGATATTAATAGACACATTATTGTGTCTGAATTGTCTGAATTCTTCATATTTTTATTAGTGCTTATTTTTGTACTTATTGTGGTGTTTTATGTGTGTAGGTGGTTTGGGACATAAACTTTTTTGGAAAAATTGGGTCAAACAATTACTAAAGGCACCCCAAATTTTAATAAGGGCACCTCCCAGTACTAAAGACGTCCTCAGACTGGAAACTGACATCACCATCTTCTTCACGATTTAACTGAAAATTGGTGAGAAAGACAATTTTGAAACTGCAGAATACTCTAGATTTATTTTATGGGAGATTTAACAGATTTTACAACGGGAATTGGTTGGAATATCATGTTACTTTAAAAAGGCTTGGTGATAACTTCAGAATCAAGAGACAAGGATGAGTGTGTGGAATTGATGCAAAACAAAGGAAGAGATATTCTCGAGATCCTGTGGGTGTTATTTTAGGACTTTATATATCGTGTGGCTGAAGCATGTTTGACGTGGTCTGAGTCATGACGTTTTGTGCTGGAGTGTGTTGGCTAGGATAAAACGCGTGAAATAGTAATAAACGAAAATTATTCCCATGGCAGGCAAGGCATGAAGGAGGATTATTGGGGAGTTATAACTGAAATTTTATGGGGTTTTTGTGTGTATATAAGGTGATGGAGGCGATTAAAAGAGAGATATAGGGAGTTAGGAGATAACATAGTGCGAGAATTGAAGAAATCAAGAAGTTGTAGAAAGTTTCATGCTGGTGTAATAGTCAAGAACACGAAGAAAAAACACTGCACATAGCATTCGCTTTTCTAGTGTCTTATATTTTATATTTTTTGTAACACCTGAACCGCAATGTTTATCTCCATTCTGAGACATATCTTGTAACAATGGTTTCTGCAATATTATTTACCCTTGCAAATCTTTGTTCATTATATTTTCACCTCTTGTAAGCACTCTCGAGCAATGAATACGGGTTTTGAGCATGTTGCCAACATGTTATATATATGACTTTTTGCACTCTAAAACACATAACCGGGACGATGGAGGAAGCCAAATTTCATCCTTCTGGTAAATTTAATTAATTATTTATATGACTTTTTGCATTAAACTAAATTGAATTATGATTTTCTTAATTAATTGTTATTTCATCCAATGGTTTATGCTTTAGTTCTTTTGATATGCCATGCTTAATATTTACAATTAATCTTATAAAAATCTACCTTAAGCAAAGAATTAGAGTCAAAATTCTTATTGAATAAGTTAAATTTGTTTAAAATTGTTATTAGAACCATATGGATATGAAAACTGGTGGAATACCGAGTCCCATTAATCTCTCAATCATGTTATAATATTTTGTTTATTTGTTATTTTATTCTTAGAAATTAAATTCTGAAACCAAAATCTTCAGAGTCTTGAATGAACTTTCTTTCCACTATAAAAATTGCATCGGATATTTGTGCAATTGGTTTTCACTTGGAAACTCACCGTGGAAATGAAATTGAGTACACACATGTGACCTATATTGATTGCGGAAAGAATCACATCTTAGGAAAAATAATGAGTCACTCTAGTGGATTGTACATCACCGGTATTAGGATTATAGAATACCGTGTTGTTACCAACTATTGGTCAATGACTTATACAAGCTTTGGCACAATCGACTAGGACACGCGATAGGATGAATATGTTTTGAAGAACTCACATGAACGTTCCTTATTTCGAAAAAAATAGGACAAAAGGAAGTTACAATACAGAGTATCAATGTGCTTTCTAAATTAATTGATACACAATATTTTCCTTATAAAGTAAGAGAAGCGCAACCTTTTCCTTTCAAAGTAACTAAAGCGTACCATGTATCCCATTCTTCTTCCTTGTCGAAGTCACGCCATGCACTTTGCAAAGCTTGTTCTTTAACAAAAATAGGATCGAGAACATCCTTTGCTAAAGATACCAAACAAAACATCGATTTTTACAAATAATACAAGGAGATATTTGTGGACTTATACATCCATAATACGGCCAATAAGGTATTTTATGGTTCTGGTAGATGATTCGGTCCATTGGTTGCACGTTGCATTGTTGTCTACAAGAAATATTTCATTAGGAAAGCTTCTGGAACAAATTGTACGATTAAGGGCTCAACATCCTGATCATCCAATCATGTCTATCAGACTTGATAACGCTGGAGAATTTACATATAAAGGATTTGATGATTTTTGTGTGTCTAAGAATTGACATACATCATACCGTACCCCATGTAAATACTCAAAATGGTCTCATAGAAGTTACCATCAAAATGTTACAGATGATAACCAAGGCACTGGTTAAACATTCCAACTTGCCTATTACTGCCTAGGGATACACCATACTTCATGTAGATTTTTTCTTTGCTTTAAACCCACTTATAGAAAACCATTCTCTGCGTACCAGTTGGTAACTGGATATGAGCCTGATATTTCATATTTATGCATATTTGTTTGTGTCGTATACGTGCCTATTACGCTCCCCATAACGTACTAAGTTGGGTATACAAAGACAAGTAGGTATTTATGATGTATATGAATCCCCAATAATTATACACTACTTAATTAGAATCTTTGACGAGCGAGCTATTTACCACTAGATTTTTTGATTGTCACTTTGATGAGACAACCTTCCTGTCATTAAGGGGGTATGGAAAAGGATTTCCTAAGGGAACTGAAAACGGGGGTACAAAAACCACACCCAATGTTTCGTCAGGAAATATGTATGGACTAACTCCAAGAGAATCAACTAGATAATTAGACTCAACCAAGGAAAATATATCCAAGAGTTATATCTCTATTTCTCAATGCAATCAGCAAATCAAACATATACAATTTGTGAGCCTGATTATTATGAGAAACGACTTGAACGGTTCCAAAGACCAATATTCAAGTGTCAATCCCAATTGATTGAACTACGCACAACCTGTGATATTTCAATTATATAAAAATATAATATGGAAACGAAATAACACAGACACCGGAAATTTTGTTAACAAGGAAATCACAAATGCAGAAAAACTCTGGGATCTACTCCAGATTTGAACACCACACTGTATTAAGACACTATAGACTCTATCCTACTACAAGTTAACTTCGGACTAGAATGTAGATGAGACCTAACCAATCTTACACGGATTAAGGTACAGTCGCGTTCCTTACGTATCTGAATCCCAGAAGGACTCTAAGTACTTGATTCGCGATCTCACCTACAACTAAGAGTTGCTACGACCCAAAGTAGAAAACTTTATAAACAAATTTGCCTCCCACAGAAAAGTCTATTATGATACATAAATCTGTCTCCCACAGAATTACCTATGAAGTTTTTTTTTTTTGTCTTTTGATAAATCAAGGTGAACAGGAACCAATTGATATATCAGACTTATATTCCTGAAGAACAGCCTAGAAATATCAATCACCTCACAATAACTTAACTATATGGTAGTAGAACAAGTTATTGTGGAATCACAAATGATGAGACGAAGGTGTTTGTGACTAATTTGGTGTCTTACATATCGGAGATAAATCTCGAGAAAATATTAGAGAAGATAGTACTCAATATGATAGAACAAGTAAGATCGGACACGCAACTACAGAGAAAATATTTGGGTCTGATTCAGAATCCGAATGAAGTCTTTAAGTCCTTAACCTATAAGGGTTTTAGGAAAAAACTAAATTAAAGGAGAATCGACTCTAGCTTGCAACTAGTATCACACATGAGGTGTGGGGATTAGGTTTTCTAGTTACTAGAGTTCTCCATTATATAGTCTTCAAATCAGGGTTTGATAGCTTAAAAACAAAGCAATCAATATTCACCGTTGGATGAAAACCTGATTTAAGATTCTGTTAAGTTTGCTAAAAACCAAAGAAATATATCTCTACCGTTAGATGGTCTTAGCTTGTTACACACAAATGAAATATACCTTCATTTAGATATGGGTAACTGATAGGTGTAGAATACACCGTTTTTACTATCTAGAGTTTATGCTTTGTTTGCTAGTTTTCATGTAAATTATGTATCTTATGTGTGAATTTGAGTGTATTAGGTGCTTTGGAGTCATATGGAGCAAAAGAAGGAGAAATTAGCCATTTGGAGCGAAAAAAGGCAAAAAGGTCAACTCGCAGATGATATTTGGAGCAGGCTAGGTTGCACAAGAGGAGTTAAGACGGAATTTAAGCTGTCAGTCTCCTAGAACTGACAGTTGAACTGAGAATTAGGCTGTCGGTTTTCTGAAACCGACAAGCCATGTTTGAACTGGTCATCCTGTATCCAAGAAGTGGGTGCTGATATCAGTTTCAGGGTATTAGACCTCATCTAGGTCGAGTTAAGATTCAAAACAACACAAGTATGTTTCTTATCTTACAACACATACCAAGACATGTGCAATAAGGGTTCACGCCGGCGATGCTAGGGTTAGAGGCAGTGGCTCAGATTTTCTGGGACTTTGGTCGAGATAAGGCTGGTATCTGTGTCACTCATAGGGAAATCAGTGAGGGAAGAACGAATTGGATTTGAGCTGAATTAGGGTTCTACATCAATTGATGAAGCGAAGAAGACAGAAATGAAGAGAGAATCAAAGAAGAAATTGGGGGTTCGATTGGAGATTAATCAGGTCTGCAAACAATGGGTTTGTGTTGAATTAGAAGAACTCAGTTGATAAGAAGTGAAGTATGGGTTTAAATACAGGGTGAATGGGTTTATGATGATTCTGTTGGTGGAGATTTAGAAAGAGAAAGAGCTGCTGCTGGAATTGAAGGTTGAGCTGATTTTTAGATATTGATGGTGGTTGTAGTACTATGGGTTAGTCCTAAGCAAAGAGTTGGAGCAGGTATAATATGAGCAGTGGTTGCTGGTATATGAATTGAAGGAGTTAAAATTAGACATTGCAGGTGAAGGAAGTTGGAGCTGCTTCTCTAGTGAAGATTACAGGGAAAGCTGAGAGGAACAAGGTAGTGGTGATGTTGTCGATGCTATGAAGCTAAGAATGGTATTGGTGGTGTTGTTGGATGAGAAGCTACAAAAGAAACTTAGATGTATGTTTAGGTTATTGAAGCAATTGTAGCTCAAGGTGCAAGCTGAGAGTGGTCGAATTGTGTTGCTTGTCATCAGTCTGTAATGAACAAGGAGTATGCGCTATTTTGAATACAAATGCAGGGAAGTGATAGCTTGGGTCTGGTGAAATTGAGATGAAATGAATGAAGTTAGAATGCAGCCGCGGGTAATGATGCAGTTGAGTTGGTGGTGCTTGCAGCTGAGTACAGGGAAAGAATAAACTTCAGTGAATTAATTGCAATGGTGCTGTTCAATGACGGTGCAGCGCTGGTTGTGTATGGCAGTGGTAGCTAATGCACTGAGCAAGGAAGAATGGAGTTGTTGCTGTTGTAAAATTTCATCTCAACTGAAGCCAAGAACATGCATTGGTTGATGAATTTGCAGGAGGAGTTAATGGGTTAGGAGGTGTATCTGAATGTGAGAGTTTTGAAGTTGAGAAGGATTAAGAGTGATGCAAATTTGTTAGAGTTGTGCAATGAGCCGTAGGGGATTTGAACTGAATTCAAGCCAAGAAGCAAAAGCTGGACTCAAGTGCAGGGGATGAACTGGTGCTACTGTGTATGCTGCCGTAGCTCTGATGGAGTCACGGCTGCAGTGGAGAGGACATGTATGTGCCTGAATGTATTACATGGAAATTGTGGACTGGTGGTGATTCTGGAATGGAATGGGCTGTATGGATTGAATTATGAAGTTACAGGTGGTATTGGTTTTCGCTTGATCTTGTAGTTGCACACGTAAGAGAACAACGCACCAGTGGGATCTTTGACCATGGTTGGTTGTGTGCAGAAGATGGTTATGGAGATTGTGGAGTTGATGGTTTGCAATTAGAGTGCATTGATCTGCAGGTTGTACATGGAAAACTCTGTCTGAAATCACCCCAGGCGAGTTAACTAAGCTGACTCACCGTTACAGAAGTTTACTCAAATGGACTGGGCTAGACTAATGGGCTGCCAAAGATTGAATTTTGGAGATGGGCTTACCTAGTTTTGGAAATTGGCCGGACAACACAAGTTACAGGACAGAGGTTATTCATATACAAAACATGAGGATATATAATGATATCTAACCTAATATTTTCTAGAATTTTATTGTTCTAGGGTTTTAGACATGGGACTACTTATTTTTCTCCTTGTTATGAACTCCATGAGCATGAGTACTTAACTTTATTATTGGTTATGGAGTAGTTGGATTTCACATAACATGTTTCTTGTTCAATAAATTAGTTTTGTCTCATATTTATCGTTTACGATTCTCTGAAAATATAGTTATACGATTGACGTACTATAACATGATTTAATTGATTGTTTTGTCAAGTTGTAAATTGGTAGAAATTCTAATCACATCTATTGCTAGTTTAGGGTTTATTATACGTAAAAGTGATAATCCTTGAATACAAGTAACATAAATATGATTATAGTTTGTAGTGATATATTCTTATGATCATATGTGAATCGTAACCTTTGTTAAATTGAATTAGTGCGCTTTCCACGTTCAATTGCTTTGATTGGCCTGATTTCATATAACTTAATGCATCTAGGGAATTAAACTTTTTTTTTTACTAAATCATTAATTTTATTACTGAAAATTAAGTGTTACAAAAGCCTAGCATTATGATAGTTAGGCAAGCCCAACATTCTGAGCCCAATAAGAACAAAATGCATAAAATTTAAAATCTAAAATACACATCAGTTTCATTTTCTAATCTGGATATGTTTGATGGCTTATCAACATAGAATACTATTACCCCTCTTGCAAGAGCTACTCCTTCCTTTGCCATATGATCTGCAGAGAAGTTGATTTCTCTGTAAGCATGTTTTAATGAAATAGCAGGAATTCTTTGTGTGATTTTCTTCCATCTGTTGTATACCATCCATGGTACCTTATTGTTACTGAATGCCTGTAGTGTAGCTTTTGAATCCAAGCTGAAACAAACATTCATGAATCCTTTGTTAATAGCCCATTCTCCAACCACTATAAGGGCCATCACTTCTGCTAGATAGTTAGTGGATACCCCCAGTCCACCTGAAGCTGCACCTACACATTGACCTGAGTGATTTCTTGCCACAAATCCCAGCCCTGCTAGGCCTAGATTCCCTTTAGAAGCACCATCACAACATATCAGTATTTGGTTCTGGCTAGGGAACTTGAAGTAGCATTGTTTAGGAATGACGTTCTTAATCTTGATCCATGTGATTTGAAAAGTAAGAAGAATTTGTAGATCTTGCATACTGCCATTCATTTCCCCTTTCATTCTTACCTTGCATTCTTTCACAAATCTGAGAATGTGTTGCTTGAAAAGATCTAGACAAGGAGTTTCCTCTTCATATATCTTTCTATTTCTAGTATGCCAAATTTGCACCATGATATTAAATGAGCAGTTAAACCAAACCTCCTTCACTGCAGAGCTTTTTCCAGTTGCTATTTGAATCACATCCTCAAATTTTGTTGATAGGGGACAATGAAAAATGTTGCATATCCAATGCCAAATTGTTTCACTGAAAGGACATGACCATAGAATATGGTCCATTGTATCTTGATTGTTCCCACATATATAGCATTTGGAAACAGTTGAAAACCATTTTTTTCTGACAGCTTCCTCAGTAGCACATGCTCCTTTTAGGATTTTCCAAAGATTAGTTGATGTGTAGGGGTGAATGCAAGGATTCCAAACAGTATGAGCCCAAGACACTGATGGATGTTTTGTTCTAATAACATTTGTTACATTTGCAACAGTAAAGATACTTGTTCTGTCATGAGTCCATATTCTTTTGTCATTAGATTGTTTATAGGGAATTAAACTTGATTAGTGCTTTTACACGTTAGATTGTTCTCTTAGATAGAACACATACTCGCATCTTTTAATGTGTTTGTTGATGACAAAAAGAGATTTGCGGGATATGCTTGCGATTAAGGTATCCTAGGGCTTTTGGTAAAAGTTGAGATTAAATATCAATTCTACTTATTGTTTTGAAAGCATGTTTGTGAATGAAGATGAATCCTTAACCAATATCTATTCTATTGATTTGTTTGTTTATTTGTTTATTTTCTTTTAGTTTATTTTTCTTTATAAAAAATCAGAAAAATCCCCCTGTTAATTTTAGGAAACCGAAAAAACTTGACAACCTAGTCCTCTCTGTGGGAAAGATTCTTTCTTGCCCTTGCTTCATTATTTATTTTGAGTAGTAAGAAAGTGTAATTTATTTTTGACGCCTACGACAACGATCAAATTTTGGCGTCGTTGCCGGGGAGGCAGCGGTTGTCACTTGTTTTTGGTTTTTTTTTTTTCCAGTCTAGTTTTGTTTCTTATTTTCTGGTTTTTAACATAGTTTTGAGAACTCTTGTTTCAGGTACCAATGGACTGAGCATATTGGAACAATGGGTACGATTATCAAACTCAACAATACTATGACAATTATCACCCTTATGGGGAGTACAATCAAAACCAATCCTTTGGTTATGGTCAATACTCCACGTACCCTTTTAGTTGTTCTCATACATTCCAACCTTCTTATGGTGGGTATGTAAGTGAGCAACCACAAAGAGGGGATGATACTTGTGCTTCTCTTAATATTTCCTCTAGTTTGGTAGATGAAATGCAACAATTTATGGTCATCATGGAGTCAGTTTGTATACAACCAAGCATGGAACCAGTTTCATCGACCGAATATGCTAATAGTATGTTTGGCCCAATTTTTGATCGTAGTTATGATCATTCACCCATTCAAAGGGAAGATAATTGTCCTAGCAATACTAAAGTAAGTAATTCTACCTTTTCCTTGTCGAATGAGCTTTACCAACAAATGGAACGCTATTTTTAAAATTTGAATGGATCACTCCAAGAGCTTCAAAAAGGTGTTTCCAATTTAAGACAAGGCATTGAAGAATGCAAAGAGGACATGCAAAATTCTGCGAAAGACCAATATTTTGGAAGTGGTAGCCAATCTTATGATAATTATGATAGTGACGATGATTATGAAAATACATCGCTTGAACCAATTTATGGTGACATCCCCGAGGAATGTACAATGGAGTCTTTTGGCGATCAAAGTGAAGTTGAAAAGGAATATTATGACACTAGTGTAGCTTACTCAAGCATTGATCTTTATAACGATCAAGAACCTATTCAAAAGGTAGAGCTTGAGGATGATGTAATGAGTGTTCTAAAGAAATTCCTTATGGACAGACTTAAATCCGCAGTGGAGTATGTGCCTTACAACAAAGAGGAGTATGTTGAGAATGTGACCGTTATGACCAATATTATGGAAGACCCAATTGAGCTTGCAAATGATTGTAATAAATATGTTATTTCCGAGACTTTGGTTAAGGCAGAAATATACGAAGAACGGTTGCAAGGTTTGATAGAGGACCATGATATACAAGAGGTGAATAATTCGCTTGAGTTTTTCAAGGATGAAGAGGATTCCGTAATAAAAGAGATTGTGCAAGGTTTGTCTAACCCTTTGCATATTGATTCTTCTCCTTTACCTCTTATTGGTTTGAATGTATGTGCTTCAAAAATATTGTTGAATGATTTTATATCTCGATTTCCTCCATTAGAGATGCCTGTTTCTCATACTATGTAGGTTTGTGAACAAGAAACCGTGGTAGTCCCTGATTTCTATATTCTTTACCCACTTCCAAGTGTGGACAAGAATAAGTGTGGGGGAAACTCTTATCGGTTAATAGCTTCAATTATGTTTTCTTGTACTAATATTTGTGTGAAGCTAGTGTTTGCAATACAGGTGCTATGGGTGGATCCCCAACTTTTCCGATTATTGGTGTATGGGGAATTCAACTTGCATGTCGGGCTGACGACTTTAAACCAACCGCTAAATGGGAGGAAACCCACTGGTTTTGTGTATCTATCTCTATCTTTTTATTTTATTTTTAAGTCTTTTATCTTTATTTTCTTATTTTGGATATTTGCATATCAAAACTCCAAATTTTAGAGATACTTGAACAATCTAGAATAAACACTATCCTTTCTAAGTAGATGGAATTTTTTCTTGGCGGTGAGGTATATATATTAGCTGAGTTGGGATTAGATGCCAACTAAATAGCTTGTTTAGGGTTTATCCTCTATTGTTCAAAAATAGATATGAGTTGGAGTATCCGTTTTTATCATGCATTTTATTTTCTTATTGTGTATATATATCATGTTATGAATTTCCCATCTTGAACTTTATTTTGAATGACTAAATTTTACATTGAGGACAATGTAAAGTTTAAGTGTGGGGGAGTGTTCTCATATAGAGTTTTTAGCCTTGTTAGTTTTCCCTTGTGTTCGTAAAAAAAATAATATATATATATATAGAAAAAAAAGGCTTTACACACTCCGAAACCTAGAAACATGTGCCTTTAGGATGACACTACCAATCTAAATGGTTGGAACCATCTTGGCTGGAGGAGTTGAGGAACCCATTAACTAAAAGGACATAATTATTCAAGTATTAGAAATAAAATGATAGTTGTTACCATATCTCAGAATATCACCACATCACGTTCTATTTTTATTTTTTCCATATTTACCTATTGTTCTCTAAGTGCTTTGGTGGGTCACTAAACATCGAATTGTTATTACTGCTAGGATAAAATAGAGTGATTGAGTTACTAAAAAAAATGAAAAAAAAAAAAGACCGACCAATTAGACCAAACGGAATAAAAATGACACTTGGATAGCAATATGTGTGTGTTCTCCCTGTCTCTGTCGCCTAAACAAGCGTGGAATGCAGGATCCAAGGGAACTATCATGTAATCTGGTGACAAGAATCATGCGCTTGGATCCAAAAGATCTAATCATGTTGTCAAATAAAAAAAAGTGAAAAAGAAAAAGAAAAAGGAAAAAAAAAATTATTATTGTGTTGAATAAAGTCGACTCCTGGTTCCCTTGTATATGCCGGTTGAGTTGATGTAGAATTAAGATTGTTGACCACTGGTTCCCTTGTATATGCCAGTGTGTTGACACTATAATTCAGACCAGTAACTCAATCCAATAGGATGCATAGGTTCATCTTGGCGGTGACCTTCAGACAGATATGGGAAACACCGATCACTTGTTAACATTCGCAAATATTTACCTTTATATCCATCTTCTTAATCTTTTCATTGTGATTTTGGTTAGTCAGATTCTGAGTATTGTGGTTTGTTCAACTCTCTGAGTAGAGCTTAATTTATATATATATTAATTTGGATTCGCATCAGGGTACCTATGGATTCGTTCATAGATTTGTCACAGGTAGCTGGAGTTGGAAAAATAGGTTTTGTAGGTAGATCTCTTGTAAACCTTCACGAGACTATAACTCGTCCACTAGGGACACCTAGGGGTTCAAAGGCTTGTTATTTATGCTAAAAGTAACCGTAGCCTCGACGACACGGAGTTGTATGTATGTTTAAAATTATTTCGTTTGATTTGCTCGAGGACTAGCAAAGTCTAAGTGTGGGGGAATTTGATAGGTGTAGAATACACCGTTTTTACTATCTAGAGTTTATGATTTCTTTGCTAGTTTTCATGTAAATTATGTATCTTATGTGTGAGTTTGAGTGTATTAGGTGCTTTGGAGTCATATGGAGCAAAAGAAGGAGAAATTAGCCATTTGGAGCGAAAAAGGCAAAAAGGTCAACTCGCAGACGATATTTGGAGCATGCTAGGTTGCACAAGAGGAGTTAAGCCGGAATTTAAGCTATTAGTCTCCTAGAAATGACAGTTGAACTGAGAATTAGGCTGTCGGTTTTCTGAAACCGACAAGCCATGTTTGAAATGGTCATACCGTATCCAAGCAGTGGGTGCTGATATCAGTTTCAGGGTATTAGACCTCATCTAGGTCGAGTTCAGATTCAAAACAACACAAGTCTGTTTCTTCTCTTACAACATAGACCAAGACCTGTGCAATAATGGTTCACTCCGGCGATGCTAGGGTTAGAGGCAGTGGCTCAGATTTGCTGGGACTTTGGTCGAGACAAGGCTGGTATCTGTGTCACTCATCGGGAAATCAGTGAGGGAAGAACGAACTGGAGATGAATTAGGGTTCTACAGCAATTGATGTAGCGAAGAAGACAGAAATGAATTGAGAATCAAAGATAAATTGGGGGGGTTCGATTGGAGATTAATCGGGTCTGCAAACAATGGGTTTGTGTTGAATTAGAAGAACTTAGTTGATAAGAAGTGAAGTATGGGTTTGAATACAGGGTGAATGGGTTTATGATGATTCTGTTAGTGGAGATTTAGAAATGGAAAGAGTTGCTGCTGGAATTGAAGGTTGAGATGAGTTTTAGATATTGATGGTGATTGTAGTACTATGGGTTAGTCCAAAGCAAATAGTTGGAGCAGGTACAATCTGAGCAATGGTTGGTGGTATATGAATTGCAGGAGTTAAAATTAGACATTGCAGGTGAAGGCAGTTGGAGCTTCTTCTCTAGTGAAGATTACAGGGAAAGCTGAGAGGAACAAGGAAGTGGTGATATTGTCGATGCTATGAAGCTAAGAATGGTATTGGTGGTGTTGTTGGCTGAAAATCTACAAAAGAAGCTTAGATGTATGTTTAGGCTGTTGAAGCAATTGTAGCTCAAGGTGCAAGCTGAGAGTGGTTGAATTGTGTTGCTTGTCATCAGTCTGTAATGAACAAGGAGTACGCGCTATTTTGAATGCAAATACAGGGAAGTGATAGCTTGGGTCTGGTGAAATTGAGCTGAAATGAATGAATGAAGTTGGAATGCAGCCGCGGGTAATGATGCAGTTGAGATGGTGGTGCTTGCAGCTGAGTACAGGGAAAGAACAAACTTAAGTGAGTTAATTGCAATGGTGTTATTCAATGACGGTGTAGCTCTGGTTGTGAACGGAAGTGGCAGCTAATGCACTGAGTAGGGAAGAATAAAGTTTTTTCTGTTGTACAATTGTAGCTCAACTGAAGCCAAGAACAGGAATTGGTTGATGAATTTACAGGAGGAGTTAATGGGTTAGGAGGTGTATCTGAATGTGAGAGTTTTAAAGTTAAGAAGGATTAAGAGTGATGCGAATTTGTTAGAGTTGTGCAATGAGCCGTAGGGGATTTGAACTGAATTCAAGCCAAGAAGCAAAAGCTGGACTCAAGTGCAGGGGATGAACTGGTGCTACTATGTATGCTGCCATAGCTCTGATGGAGTCACGGCTGCAGTGGAGAGGACCTGTATGTGGTTGAATGTATTACATGGAAATTGTGGACTGGTGGTGATTCTGGAATGGAATGGGATGTATGGATTGAATTGTGAAGTTTCAGGTGGTATTGGTTTTTGCTTGATATTGTAGTTGCACACGTAAGAGAACAACGCACCAGTGGGATCTTTGCCCATGGTTGGTTGTGTGAAGAAGCTGGTTATGGAGATTATGGAGTTGATGGTTTGCAATCAGAGTGCATTGAGCTGCAGGTTGTACAGGGAAAACTCTGCCTGAAATCACCCCAGGAGAGTTAACTCAGCTGACTCACCGATCCAGAAGTTTACTTAAATGGACTGGGCTAGACTAATGAGCTGCCAAAGATTGAATTTTGGAGATGGGCTTACCTAGTTTTGGAAATTGGCCGGATAACACAAGTTACAGGACAGAGGTTATTCATATATAGAACATGAGGATATATAATGATATCTAACCTAATATTTTATGGAATTTTATTGTTCTAGGGTTTTAGACATGGAACTACTTCTTTTTCTCCTTGTTATGAACTCCATGAGCATGAGTACTTAACTTCATTATTGGTTATGGAGTAGTTGGATTTCACATAACATGTTTCTTGTTCAATAAATTAGTTTTGTCTCATATTTATCGTTTACGATTCTCTGAAAATATAGTTATATGATTGGCGTACTATAACATGATTTGATTGATTGTTTTGTCAAGTTGTAAATTGGTAGAACTTCTAATCACATCTATTGATAGTTTAGGGTTTATTATACGTAAAAGTGATAATCCTTGAATACAAGTAGCATAAATATGATTATAGTTTGTAGTGATATATTCTTATGATCATATGTGAATCGTAACCTTTGTTAAATTGAATTAGTGCGCTTTCCACGTTCAATTGCTTTGATTGGCCTGATTTCATAGAACTTAATGCATCTAGGGAATTAAACTTGATTAGTAATTTTACACGTTAGGTTGTTCTCTTAGATAGAACTCATACTCGCATCTTTTAATGTGTTTGTTGATGACAAAAGGAGATTTGCGGGATATTCTTGCGATCAAGGTATCCTAGGGCTTTTGATAAAAGTTGAGATTAAATATCAATTCTACTTATTGTTTTGAAAGCATGTTTGTGAAAGAAGATGAATCCTTAACCAATATCTATTTTATTTGATTTGTTTGTCTATTTGTTTATTTGCTTTTAGTTTATTTTTCTTTATAAAAAATCAGAAAAATCCCCCGTGTTAATTTTAGGAAACCGAAAAAACTTGACAACCTAGTCCTCTATGTGGGAACGATCCTTTCTTGCCCTTGCTTCATTATATATTTTGAGTATTAAGAAAGTGTAATTTATTTTTGACGCCTACGACAGCGATCAGTAACTGTACCTAAATGTGTACACTTGGTTGGCTCAACAATAGTTAACCGAAATCAGCACAATGGACACTTTCATATCAACCTTGTTCATCTTAACACATCTAGACTCAAATGAATCTAGTTGTGTTACTCATAGAGTTTTCAATTGTTTATATTCTCATAGAAGTATACAATACACAATTGAAGCAAAATCAGATTTGATTCACTCGAATCAAATCATGAACATTTTAGCCATGGTTTGCAAAGATTGCATTCCTTGTTATATAAATGTATTTTTTCATGAGTATGTAAACATACTTAGCCAATTTTAGAACTTAACCACTCAAGTTTGCAAACGGGTACACATACTTAGAGTTCTGGACTAGGTTTCTCCGCCAGTATGCAAACGGGTATGCATAATGTCGTTCACGACCTAATTCAGTTGAAATCATTATGCAAACGGGTACGCATACTATAGTTCCCGGACTTCAAATGTTAAAACAGTATGCATACTAATTTCCCGGACCTGGAATACACTTACAACAGTTAGCATACAAGTGAGCATATTGTGATATATCCAATCAATGGTTAATAATTCTAAACTCCCATTTCAATCATTAAAACATTCTTAGAAGGCGAGAATAGTTGTCTCACACAAACTATTAGATTCAAAGCAATTTTCAAGTGATCAAATGATCAATACGAAACATTCTGAGTCTACAACAAATGATTGTCTCACACAAATCATATAAGATATTACCAGGCGATTTTCACATGATCATCTTTTGACTTTCGTCAAGAATCAAAGATGAACTTGGTTAAAGCAAAAGCTTACCAACACATATTTCGAGAAATATATAGGCGAGTTAAACTCACCTCGAAACATCAAATGTGTATAATATAACGTACATATATAGTTATACGACTTAGTCTCAATAAAAGATAAAAAGAAATATACTTCTGTGTGATATATGAGTTCAAGTCTCCACATATCTTTTGTTGATGAAGTTCCTCCAAGCTCTCCTCAGTAGATCTTTGTCTTCAATTGATGATGAGCACGAAAGTGCGACGCATTTTCACCCATAAATACATTAGTTGGGACTCATTTTATCACTAATAAACTTGTTTGTAGGTGTTTTTGTGAAATAAGCTCTTATGAAGAAAGTTGCTCGAAAAGTGGTTTTTGTACCCCCGGAGGACACGTGTTATTCGGACTCTCAATGTCGGTTAAGGGGCACCTCAATTACTAAGGGGTGTCAAGTTGCTAAGGGGCATCTTCTTTGTTATTTGGAACTTGTGGCTATTCGCACCCCACTCAGGATAGGGGAACTCCATCTTCACCTTCATTTAAATGGAATTGGGGGGGGAAATTTGTTTCAAACAACCAGATTTAGGGTTCGAGTTTCGATCAGTTCTAGAGAGACTTAATGGATGAAACTTTTAGGGAAAACTTGTCTTGACCTAACATGTATGGTATGAGTCTTTGTTTCAATAAAAATTGGATGTAATTTGATTGGGAGTAAAACAGGATATTTGGCCGGAATTTGTCATCTTCTCCCTGCATAACTCTCTGGATCAGATTTTGTCGAGTTGCTGTTGAACTTTCTTATGGCTATGGGTTAATATGGGCCAATTATGGTTAACAAAGGATGGTAACTTGTTTAAATTAAAAAGCAGAGGGAGTTTCCACGTAGATTTGATGAAACAGAAAAGTGAAATATTCTCGAGATTTTAGGGAACAATATTTGAAAGATTCTGCTAGATTTTATCGTGGTTTTGGCTTGAGACTTAGGGATGGTAAGTCTTTTAGTTTCGAAGAAAAAGGAAGAAATCTTGTCAAGATACAAAACACATGAGGAGAGATTTTCACAAGTTATTCACGGGATTGCATAGGATTTAGACGTGTAATGGATGTGTTTGGAGTGTGTTATGCTGCAAAACAAAGGTGTAGAAGATAAATATTGAGATTTGATAGCAAGGAAACAGCGTGAGAAGAAATAAAAAGAAAGTAAATCCGGTGGATTAAAGAGAAAATAAAGAAAATATTCTCGAATAATATTGAGTTACTGTGAAGATTTTTGGGTAGTTAATGTGGAGATTAAAGTAGCTGTCGAGTATAAAAAGGATTGTATGGGTTCACATAAAGGATATCGAAAGTTGGGGGATAAGAATCGAGAGTTGCAGAGAAACTTCTCTGCTGCTGCAGAGAAGAAGAAGAAGAATAGACTACACTTGTAGTCTGTCGTTTAGAAATGTCACTGTTTCTTCCATGAACGACAGTTTTCTGCGACAAAACAAAACAATCGTTTTCTAAACAGTCATTGTAATAGTTTTGTAACGGCTCTACAGCGTTGCGAATTCATTGTATTATTAGTTTTCTTCAATAAAAACACCATTTGAGCTATTAATTATATTTTTGAGTGTGTTTTCATTATGAGAAGCTAAACCCCAACACTGGGTCGACGGAGGAAGCCGAACTTCATACATGGGTGAATTTATTTTATTTTTCTATATGACTTTGGCATTAATTAAAATAGAATTATGATTTGAAAAAAATTAGTTATCATTTTATTAGATGGGTCATGCTTACTTAGATGTTTGATGTCCCATGCTTACGATTTTATAACTAATGTTTGGAGAATCTACCTTGGAAAAAATAAGAGTCCATGTTGTTTTATTTATTGAGCGATAATTGCTGGAGAATAAATAATTGAGCCTTATGTTATGAATACGGTGGAATCCTAGACCCAGTAACTCTCTCTTTTATTTACTATTTTCATTGAACCTTTAAATTTAATCTCAACAACGTTCGAGTGAACGACAATCTATTTACTACTATAACGACAAATTAAAAATCATATCAATTGATGAACACCGTGAAGTCTAAAGCTCAACTACACATTATATCCTAGTATGAGACATGGCTATAAGTAGACTAGAAATCAAGACTTATAGTTTTGACAACTAAACTTGACAAACAAGCTTGAGATAACAACGCTTGCGAGTTTTACCGAGCAGTGCTCTAAAAATCTCCCCTTTTGTCAATTTTAATGGCAAAACTATCAATACACATGGATTACAAAATAAATAAAAACTTTGTAGCTTCTCATACAAATGCTTGATTTCCTTGGTTCTTCAACATTACTCGAAATCTTCGTCACTTCTAAGTACTCCAGTGATTCTGAATGTGTTCAACTCAGCATCATAGTTGTTGAAGATCCGTAGCCATAACAATGAGAAAACAGTTGTTCTCATTCATTGTTATACAGTGCCATAGTATTATTATACAACATCAAAGTTCAATTATATCTCAACTTTGACAACAATGCTATGGTGATATGTATTACTCCCCCTTAGTCAATACTTTATCTCACATGAAAACCACTCCCCCTCACATGTATCAAGCTGATATGGTCTTAGCTTGTTACATACAAATGAAATATACTTATACAACTTGTCGAGCATGTTTAAACCTTCTTGAAATAAAGCTTTTGGTATTTCCTTTTGCTTCTTATCTAATTCCATAAATGATTTATTCTTTGGTTAAAGCATATACGACATGTTTCTCATTTGGATGATTAAGGAAGACATCTATATCCATTATCATTTAATACCTTGAATTAGCAAAGAAAAAATATTTCTTCTGGTATACCTTCATATATTAATAATCTTGTGAGTCCCTAGGCTATTAATATATGGGGTTTTTTACTGTATTTAGATATGGGTAACCGTACCTAAACGTGTATATTGAGTTGTCTCAATAATAGTCAACCGAAGTTAGTCATATGAACATTTTCGTCTTAGCCTTATTCATCTAACACTTATATATCAAATATGATGAACAATCAATAATGAAAGATAATCAAATGAATATAATTGTGCTTCAAATAGAGTTGATTAATTGTTCACTGTCTCATAGAAATATATATGAACAAATTGAAACAAAATAAGATTGATTCGTAATCGTACAAAGTACTTATACAAGAATCAATCATGAACATTAAGCCATTGTTTGCAAAGACAACATTACTTAATTCGTAAATATTTTAGTTCATGAGTATAAGAATCATACATAACTGATTTTAGAACTTAACCAATATGTTCGCAAACCAGGTATGTGAACAGCAGCGCCGGACCTTGGTGTAAACAGGATGTTCTACGTGAACAACTGTTCTGGACCCAACTCAGATAAAACCGTTCGCATACTAGGTACGCAAACAATATTCTAGGACCTTCACAGGTAAAACCGTTCGCATACAAGGTACGCAAACAAGTTTCCCGAACCTGAATTATCACAATACAGTTCACATACTGGGTATGGATACCATTTTATATCCAAAAATAGGTAATTGTTCTAAACTCTCATTTCAATCATTGAAACATCCTTAGAAGACGACAATGGATGTCTCACACATACCATTAGCTTATAAATAATTTTCAAGTGATCGAATGGTCAATACGAAACTTCCCAAATTAACATCAAATGACTGTCTCACACAAATCATATAAAATGTTCAAGGTAATTTTCACATGATCATCTTTTGACTTATTATTTAGTTTCCAACAAATAAATTATTTCCAACTAAACTTGTCAAGAATATGATGAACATAACTAAATAAAAAAAAAATGCTTCCAACACATATTCCGAGAAATATATAAGCGAGATAAACTTAGCTCGAAATATCAAATGTGTATAAAGTAAATTAAAGTTTATATAGCTATATGACTTAGTCTCATTAGAAGATATAATATAATAGACTTCGGAGTGATAGATAAGTTTTAGTCTCCATATACCTTTTGTTGATGAAGTTCCTCCAACCTCTTCAGTAGATCTTCGTCTTAAATTGTTGAATGCCGTAAATTCTAAAGCTCAACTACACTTCTATCCTAATCCGAGACATAGCTATAAGTAGACTAGAAATCAAGTATATAGTTTTGATCAACTAAACTTGACAAACAAGCTTGAGATAACAACGCTTGCGAGTTCGACCGAGCAGTGCTCTAACAATATCCCCCTTTGTCAATTTTATTGACAAAACTATCAATACATATGGATTACAAAATAAATAAACTTTGTAGCTTCTCATCCATCATGCTTGATTTCTCTGGCTCTTCAACATTCCTTGAATTCTTCGCTACTCCAAGTACTCCAATGATTATGAACGTGTTCAACTCAGCATCATTGTTGTTGAAGATCCGTATCCATAACAATAAGAAACATATTTTATCAATCATTGTTATACACTTTCATAGTATTATTATATAGAATCAAAGTCTAATTGCATCACAACTTTGAAATAATACTATGGTGATATGTATCACTAGCTCCCCTTTAGTCAATACTTCCATATCACAATGAAAACCACTCCCTTTACATAGTGATCCGTAAACCATACGTATGTAGTGTGAACTACAAAATAATTCTCCCCCTTTTTGTCAATATAAATTGGCAAAGGTACGAAAACTAGTGGGACCATAATGAAATTCTCAAAGACATACTTCACGACTAAAAGAGAACATATCAACTTTGTTTCGATGATTTCACATAGTCGAAACTTATTAGTGTATTCATCAAGGGGTTTATAAAGATACAATATAACTCCTACAATATTCCACAACCGCACTCCTCATAAAAATTTAGCAATTAAGCACAAGTTCAATTATGAACTTCCCCCATAAAATGTCATTCTCGAAAGAACAACAAGAGAGACCTTACTTTCATAACTTAGTGTATCAATAGCTCCCCTTTATTCAATACTTCCATATCACAATGAAAACCACTCCCCCTTACATAGTGATCCGTAAACCATACATATGTAATGTGAACTACAAAATATTTCCCCCCCTTTTTGTCAATATAAATTGGCAAAGGTACGAAAACTAGTGGGACCATAATGAAATTCTCAAAGAGATACTTCACGACTAAAATAGAACATATCAAATTTGTTTCGATGATTTCACATAGTCGAAACTTAGTGTATTCATCAAGGGGTTTATAAAGATACAAGATAACTCCTACAATATTCCACAGCCGCACTCCACATAAAAATTTAGCAATTAAGCACAAGTTAAATTATGAACTTCCCCCATAAAATGTCATTCTCAAAAGAACAACAAGAGAGACCTTACTTTCATAAGAAAAGAAGGATTTCTTTGGACATTAATAAATCACATGAAACATGAATTTGTATCCAGAAAACTTAATTAAATTAACCATAAAGGAACCTTGATTAATTTAATCGGAAATGCTCAAACATAAGAAAACTTATGGAGCCAACAAAGTACTTTCACATAGAAGTGGATCAGGGAAATACCAATACTGCAGAATATTCAAAAGTTCATTCTATCTTTTATCAATATTTTCATAAAGACATATAATAGACTTAACTTTTGAGCATCTATGAGATAATCATAGTTCACGGACGTAAACACAAACATATCTCATACCAGATTTGCAATATATAAATGCAATAAAGATTAATACTGCAAAAATCATCTTCCAAATAACTACAAATGAGCTTAGAAGAGAAGTACTGCTAGAATCCAAATGCCCAAATCCAAGAGAAGTGGAACAAGTACGGCGAAACCGAGCAAAAACAAGAACCAGGAGAAATACCAATCTTAACTCATCCAAATCCAGGATTTATCATCACTCTTTTTAAGATAATTCAAAGAGTAAGAGAATGCAAAAAGAATGAGGTCATTCAGAGTTCAGACGAAGAAGTTACGGTCAAAACAAGTTTTTTTTTTATCAAATACCGAAGACAAAAAAAGTTTGCATGCTGGTTTGCAAACAGGATTTCGTGAACTGGAACAGTTTGAAAACTAGTATGCGAACTGAAGTCCCTGGATTTTAATTTTAAATGATGGTATGCATACTTGGTATGTGTACCATGAAGGCCAACACATTCCGAACAACTATTTTCAAGCCTAAACATTTAAGAACCTTAAACACAAATCAAGTTAATTAGGTAGACATGAATGATACACAAGGTACATGTATCATTATAAGTACTTTAAGAAAATAATAAAACATAAATCTTTCTCAAGGTTATAGACATACATTTTTAGAGGAATCCAATCGAATTCTACATCCTTACCAAACATAATCTTTGCACCCCAATTCTTGTGCTTCCCTCACCGTATACATAACATGGCATTCCTTTTGGTGAGGATGCACAATCAAGTTGTGTTGAGGTGAACAATGTCCTGCTTACCACAAGTGACTGAAACAGACTTTTTCGTAACTGTGGAATTTTCACCATCTATAGTTTTTGGTTTATTCTTTTTCACTTTTGGATTATCATGAAAGAAATCGCTTTTAGAATCTTTCATATCCAAATCCAAGAACCTTTGAACTTCCAACATCATGGATACTGCCTTCTCAATTGTCATGGAATTTTCTGGGAGATCATTCCTTTTCACACTCAAATAATCATTAACTTTCTTTGGTATCTACTTCTAAGTGCGTTTAGGATTAACCTGACCCTTCTTCCCTATACTCTTTTCTAAAATTCTCGGAAGAGAATTGGATTGACTATCCTTTTTCAAGTAAGTTTTTCTCCAATTTGGTTCATCGGATTTTGTCTTCGCATTTACAAAGATATCCTTTTGAAAATCATTACGATTGTGAAAAGGCTTCTTATAACGTTTATAGGCAAAACTAGGTTTATCACAATACTTATTCCTTTGCTTAAAGGTTGGACAATTACAACCTGTAATATCATCCTTAATATATGATCTAGGTTTCATAACTTCTTGTGATACCCAAACAAGAACATCACGAAGTTTGTCATTCCTTATACGAAAACGACATCTGCTTTCCGGGTGACCTTTGTTTCTGCAATAATGACAAATATAAGGAACTTTATTACCCGAATTCATGTGTGCTGTTTTTGGAGGTTAATATACTTTGCTCTTTTGAACTTTAACTGACGGTATAGGTATTTCAATTTTTCCATCAGTGGAATATTTTTTTTTGAGAAGAATCACTAGCCTTGACAAATTTTACATCTTTGCTAATGCTTGGAGCATCTATTCCCTTACATCCCAATCCTTGTGTATCACGATGATTTTTACTTGCTCCTAGCATTGTGGTTAATTTGTTTGAACTAGTATTGAACTTTTTCAAGTCATAATTTTATCAAGAGAAACAATTAAATTAGCCTCAAGGCGTTTTTCTCGAGAGAGAAAGATAAGCACTTTCTCTGTCATCAAAGCTTGTTTGCTGGGAGTTAATCCTTGCTTCAATTTCTGCAAGTTTCTCTTCCGACAAGAAATATTTTTGATAAACATTATCACATTCAAGTGACTTTCTACCCAGGTTTTCCTCAGAATTTTTGAGAATCGATTCGCAAGAGAGATTCGAAACATAAAGACCTCCGTAAATCTTTTCCAATTTCTTGTTTTCTCGACAGAGAGGAGTCAGAAGAGGTGTGACATGAAAAGTTGTCATCTTCTTCTTTTCTAACGAATTCAAAAGCTTAAAATACTCTGAGACTTCCTCATCAACATCTCTATCAATATCTGAATCACCTTCATCAGAAAGTTCATCCAACTGTTCTTCTAGGCGTGTTTCCCAATCAACAGTTTCTACATTCAGAGAATGTTTAAATATTGACTTAGAAGTGACAGATCTCTAGGGAGAATCCAAGCTTTGAGAAACATATGGTAATTTCTGACCATGTACGTTATTAAAGATAGACTCGTCCATAATCAGAATGCTTCAAACACATACTTATGAGGTATTAACGTGTTTGCCTTCTCTGATACCAATTAAAAAATCGTGGTACAACAACCACACCCAATATTTCGTTAGGTAATGTGTATGGACTAGCTCCAATATAATTCCAAGAGAATCAACTAGACAGTCATACTAAATCAAGGAAAATATAACCAAGAGTTATATCTTTGTTTATCAATGTAATCAGCAAATCAAACAAATATAATCCGTGAGCCTGATTACTATAAGAAACGACTTGAACGGTGCCAAAGGCCAATGTTCAAGTGTCAATCAATTTCAATCAACGACCAAAGGTTGGATTTACCAATTGATTGAACTACGTACAACCAGTAATATTTCAATTATATAAAAATATAATGCGGAAAAGAAGTAGCGCAAATACCAGAAATTTTGTTAGCGAGGAAACCGCAAATGCAGAAAACCCCCGGGACCTAGTCCAGATTTGAACACCATACCGTATTAAGACGCTACAGACTCTAGCCTACTGCAAGTTAAATACGGACTGGAATATAGTTGAGCCCTAACCAATATCACACTGATTAAGGTAAAAAATATTTTCTTACATCTATGAATCCCAGCAGAACTCTGCGCATTTGATTACCTTAGTTAATCCCACCCACAACTAAGAGTTGCTACTACCCAAAGTCGAAGACTTTATAAACAAATTTGTCTCCTACAGAAAAGTCTATTCCGATAGATAAATATGTCTCCTATAGAAATACCTATGAAATTTAGTTCCATATTTTGATAAATCAAGGAGAATGGGAACTAATTGATACACCAGACTTATATTCCCGAAGAACAACCTAGAAATATCAATCACCTCACAATAACTTAACTATATGGTAGTAGAATTGTGGAATCACCAACGATGAGACGAAGGTGTTTGTGACTACTTTTGTATCTTACCTATTGGAGATAAATCTCGAAAAAATCTTAGAAAAGATAATACTTAATACGATAGAACAAGTAAGATCAGAATACACAACTACAAAGAAAATAGTTGGATCTGGATTCAGAGTCCCAATGAAGTCTTTAAGTCGTTAACCTATAAGGGTCTTAAAAAAAACCTAGGTTAAAGGAGAATCGACTCTAGGTTGAAACTAGTATCACACAGGACCTATGGGGATCAGGTTTTCCAGTTTCTAGAGTTCTCCCTTATATAGTCTTCAAATCAGGGTTTGATAGCTTAGAAACAAAGCAATCAATATTCACCGTTGGATGAAAACCTGATTTAAGATTCAAGCTAAGTTTGCTTAAAACCAAAGCAATATCTCTCCAGCGTTAGATAGTCTTAGCTTGTTACACACAAATGAAATATACCTTCATTTAGCTATGGGTAACCGTACCTAAACGTGTACACTTGGTTAGCTCAATAATAGTTAACCGAAGTTAGCCATATGAATACTTTCATATATCAACCTTGATCATCTTAATACATCTAAACCAAATGACTCAAATGAATCTAGTTGTGTTACTCATAGAGTTGTTCAATTTTTTATATTCTCATAGAAGTATACAAGATACAATTGAAGCAAAATCGGATTTGATTCACTCGAATCAATTCTTGAACATTTTGGTTTGCAAAGATTGCATTCCTTATTATATAAATATATTTTTTCATGAGTATGTAAGCGTACTTTGTCGATTTTAGAACTTAACCACTCAAGTATGCAAATGGGTACGCATACTGTCATTCACGAACAAACTCAATTGAAATCAGTATGCAAATGGGTACACATACTATAGTTCCCGGACTTCAAATGTTAAACCAGTACGCATACGGGTATGCATACTAAGTTCCCGGACCTGGAATACTCTTACAACAGTTAGCATACAAGTACGCATACTATGCTATATCTAGTCAATGGTTAATTGTTCTAAACTCCCATACATCAAATGACTGTCTCACACAAATCATATAAGATGTTACCAGGCAATTTTCACATGATCATCTTTTGACTTTCGTCATGAATCAAAGATGAACTTGGTTAACGCGAAAGCTTACCAGCACATATTTTGAGAAATATGTAAGACAATTAAACTAAGCTCAGAATATTAAATATATATATATATATATATATATATATATATATAATATAAAGTATATATAGATATACGACTGAGTCTCAATAAGATATAGAAATAAATAAACTTTTGTGTGACATTAGAGTTCAAGTCTCCACATACGTTTTGTTGATGAAGTTTTTCCAAGCTCTCTTCAGTAAATCTTCGTCTTTAATTGATGAATATGTGAAGTCTAAAGCTTAACTATACATTACGTCCTAGTCCGAGACATAGCTATAAGTATACTAGAAATCAAGACTTATAGTTTTGATAACTAAACTTGATAAACAAGCTTGAGATAGCAACACTTGCGAGCTTGAATGAGCAGTGCTCTAACATGAACGACAAAAATTATCGTGGTGTGTTCTCACATTGTCTCATCTTGATCCCCGCACTCCATCATATGAATGTGAAGTGAAAAGAATTATCAATCTTCCGAATGTGGAAGATTCAATGTCTGATGCATTTACTGATATCATGAAACTGACGAGATCACACATACTATCTCCAAACGTTCTTGCAAGGTTGGAAATCCTTGATAAGGGAAAAGGTACCTTAGATAGAGTTTCGTTCAATGCCCTGGGATTAATTACGAAGAAAATACTCTCCTTTCATGAACGTCATAACGTTTCGTTACTTAGGTAGCTTAGTAGTTTCAGAAGGATTTGAAATGCATCTTATGAATTTAATTACCTCATATCTCTGTAGGGATCTTGATACAGTAAGAAAAAACATGAAAGTTCCATATGGCCTTTCATTTACCAAATTAAGTAACTCTAAACCACGTAATGCATTTGTAATTCAGTCGAAATACTCACTATAAGTAACTCTAATTGATTATTTGACTGGGAAGGGATATATAAATAATGAATTTCGCCCCTGAGCATTTATAAATAAAAAAAGTTACGTATTTGCACTTATAGTTGTCTATGTCGACGACATGAACATAATAGGTACTTTTGATGAAATAAGAGAAACCACAACCTATTTAAAATTCGAATTTGAGATGAAACATATTAGGAAAACTCGGATGTGTCTAGTACTTGAACTAGAACACCGATCTTGTGGAATATTAATCCACCAGTTTGTATATATCCAAAAGATAGTCATGCAATTCAATACGGAAAAAGTGCACCGTGCTAGCACTCCCATGCATGGTTATCCGAACATTAGATGTACATAAAGATCCATTTTCTCAAAAGGAAGATGGAGAAGATGTATTGGGAGATAAATATCTTATCTAAATGCAATATGCTCATTTTTGTACTTAGCACAATGTACTCAACTAGATATCTCGTTCTCAGCAAACTCGTTAGCTAGATATAGCTTAGCGCCAATGCATCGTCACTTGAAGGTATAAAGAATATCTTTAGATACCTAAAAGGAACCGTTGACATGGGTTTGTTTTATCCCTATGAAGACGAAAGGAAAAATGCTAATGTAATTGCAACTCCTTATACTAAAACCTCAAACAATGTTTTAGTTGGTTTTGATGATGCTGGGTACCTCTCAAAACCACATAAAGGTCGATCCCGAACTGGTTATGTGTTCATTATTGGAAATACAGCGATATCATAGATATCGACCAAGCAAACTCGATCTTATGACTACAACCATGAACCAATCTGAGATCGTGAGTGTTTATGGTTAAGGTATATCATGTACATTTCGAGGGATATGTGGTTTGATTTCTACCACCAAAGATCCAACTTACATTTACGAAGATAATGCGGCTTGCATTGAACAAATGAAACAAGGGTAAATCAAAGGTGATAATACGAAACATATATCACCAATTTTTTTTGACAATCAACAACAACAATTTCTTTTAAGCATTCAAGTCAGTAGAGTAACGTTTGACAAAAACGTGGCAGACTTATTTACTAAGTCATTATTTAAGTTCATATGTGAGAAGTATAGGACGAAATAGATTGTCCAAACTTTCTGATTACATGTGAAAGGCGTATGACTAAAGAAATTGTACGTTTGAATCTCGCGTGATAGCATGCCTAAGACTAAGGGAATTATCTAAACTCACATGACTGCTTTGGACTAAATAAGTTGTTTTACATCAGGGGAGCATCTAATGATATTTTTTTCCCTTCATAGAGGTTAATTTTTCTCCACATTGTTTTGTTCCTGGACAAGTTTTTTAATGAGACAACAATAATATCATAAATTCAAATCATGGGAGATGTTGACATCAGGGGGAACATCTAATGATGTGATGATCTGACATCAAAAATGTGTTGAACTCTTTCATTTACTGTGGTTACTTTTCCCCACAAGGTTTTAATTACTCGGATTTTTTTTAATGAGACAACGATGACACCAGAGATAACACTTCTCGATTGAGGTTATTCTTCTCCTTTTAAGTGTTTGGTTTTTTCTTCAAAGTACTTTACCAAAACCCTGAATCGACGCCATTCCATAAGCTCAAATATAATTTTTCTTCTTTCTACCATTTTTTTGCCTCAACGAGATTTTTTGGTAAGGTTTTGGTAAAGCAGTTAGTTTGTAAAGGTGGTCATCCAAGGGAAGTGTTGTGGTAATATGTGCTTAGAGCAACCGCAATGGGCGACTAAACCCAAATATTTGGGTTGAGAACGAGACGCAGTGGGACGTACTATCGATCAAATCCCAGACTAAACCCAAATCCCAGACTATATTTGGTATGAGACCAAGACTAAAACCAAATTTAGTCGAGCGTTGGTATAGTGTTCTCCCCACACCAGGCGGTTATATAGTCTATGCCCCACACCAGGAGAACGTAAAGTCTACGCCCCACGCCAGTCGTGCTTTATACCTCTGCCCCATTTTTTTTTCCCTTTAATGTGGGGCGTGGTTTATACCTCCGCCCAACTCAAAAGTATTAAGCAGTTAATATGGGGCGTGAATTATACCAACGCCCCATTGTTTTGTTTTTTGTTTTTGTTTTTGTTTTTTACATTTTCGGAACCAGATGAACGTATACTTCACGCCCCACACCAGGCGAACGTATACTTCACACCCCACACCAGGCGATTATATAGTCTATGCCCTACACCAGGCGAACGTAAAGTCTACGCCCCACGCCAGACGTGCTTTATACCTCTGCCCCCAACTTTCTTTTTCTTTAATGTGGGGCGTGGTTTATACCTCCGCCCTACTAAAAAATTTAAGCAGTTTATATGGGG
The DNA here is from genome assembly GCA_023529315.1 of Papaver bracteatum. NCBI lineage: Eukaryota > Viridiplantae > Streptophyta > Magnoliopsida > Ranunculales > Papaveraceae > Papaver > Papaver bracteatum. Next base: position 1,113,075 of record JAJJWX010000127.1, read on the forward strand.
CGTGGATTATACCAATGCCCCATTTTTTTTTTTGTTTTTTTTTTGTTTTTTACATTTTCGGAACCAGACGAATGTATACTTCACGCCCCACACCAGGCGTTAGTATAGTTTACGCTCCACCAAAATTTAGTCTTCCACCCGTAGCGTCACATACTAGACTAAACCCAAATTTTGGTCTTTTTTCCCCTCTTTGATCTTTGGTTTTACTCGCACCACTGCAGTTGCTCTTAGCCACTATCTAAAAGTGTCACAGTGCATGTACATGTCACCCTCATGCTTGACACTGGTTGTCCTTCCTATTCTAATACCAACTGGTAAACTACTTATGCCAACCTATGCAAGCTGAGAAACTCTTTCTCTCTCCTCTCCTCTCCTCTCCTCTCTAACATCGATTTCCGGCTGAGAGAGTTTTTTTTTCCGACAAGCTTTAACTGCTCAGATCTTTTTAGATCTGAGCAGTACCAGTTTCAATCGTCCTCTAATAGTTTAGTTATCTTTGTTTAAAGAATATTCAGAAAATAAAATCCTAAACCTAACCCCTATTTAAATATTCACCATCAAACCCTAATAACCCACCATGGATTTAGCTAACCTAATCGGCTAAATTCGCGATTCACCGGCCTTCCAGTTCATCTAGATCATTTGCTTGCCTGCTAGTGTGATTTGCCATTATTTTCTGAAGATTAATGATTCCCTGAAGTTTGCTTGACGGGAGTTGGGTTTTCATTGAAGTTCAATCGCCTATGATTTTCTTCGATTTCCACCCTTGGTTCGATTTGCTACATCAACCCATCTATCCAAGAAGAGGTATTTTTCAGATCGGTTCTTCATCAATCTCTTCATCGGAAAAGTAAAATACGATCTTTGGCTTCTATCCATTTACCTTCTATTTCATAACTGATGTTAGATCCATTCACTTAGCTTCAACTTTACCTATTTTCCCAGAGACTTCTGTTTTTTTAATTTTCGATTTCTCGAACCCTTTGAGACCATTTGTTTGTCGAACCTTTTTCTCAGATTATGCCAATAGTCTTCTAATTAGATTATTAAACCTTGATTTCATCACCTTGTTGTGCTGAACGTAATCGATCTTGCTTTTGTGTTCGATTCTTAGTTTTCTTCGGCTTGAGTAACCCTCGGTTGGTTACTGTTTTTCTTCAATTCGTTGTTCTTGGAATGTTGTAAGGCAGATAGCTAACCACCAGTTTAGTTTTAGTTTTTGGTTAGTTTAGTTGTGTTGGTGGTGCTTGTTACTTCTCCTCACTGCCTTGTTTTATTGCTTGAAGTTGGTTTGTTCAATGTTTATCTGAATTCTAGTTTGTTTGATAAGGTTTTATGAATCCCCTAAATTAAGTTTTTCTACCAAGGATCTGTAGACATCCTTGCTGTTGGTTTTCTGATTTGGTTTAAGTCTTTTAGAAAGTAAATTTCAATTGGGTTCATCTTTTTAGTCTCTGGGATAACAATGTTGAGAGCTTTAAACTAGGCAGTCAATGACAATAACATCATGGATTTTATATGAAGCCAAGATCAGTGACTCTTCACCTTGGTCCTCTGTTGGGATTTGATCTTCTATGATTTTTGACTTAGCAAGTGCAAAACCTATTTGATTCGCGAATGGTCGGTGAATCCGTCTCATCTACCTAATATTCTACCAGTTATTGTTCTTTACAATTTTCAGCAAAGTTTTAGTATTACTTGAATCTGTAATATAGTTGTGTTACTCTTCGTTTAGTAGTTTTTTAATAGCATCTCGGCAGTAGACAGTAGTAGCTTTATTTTGATTGTATTTCGTTTTTAAGTAAAGTAACTTTGTAATAGCACTTTTAGTTTTTAGAACTAAATCCTCAAGGGCAGAGTTTACATTCTACATCAAGGCTCAATCAAAGCTAAAGTTTTAATTAGAAGTTATGGATCAAGCCGAAAATCAGAGGAGAAAACGAATCGCACTCGGGAAGCTCTTCGCAGCATCAGGACACAAAGGCATGACTAGAAACCTCGATCAACTACATCGGACACCTCTACTTCCATCTGAGTTCCTATGGACACTACAATGCCCATCAACAACACAACTTTTCTTGTGGAAAGCATTGACCGAAGATCTTTCGACCTTCGAATCTAATATTCACCCCCGGTGCAACTCTGAATCGAAGATAGTTATTCTGCTCCAATATCATCTTATCATGGATTTGTGGCTTACCATTCTAAATGTATTTGTTGAATCTTGGGGTATTATTTACCCCCATGTAACTGCCCTTTAGTAGTTAAATAAAATTCATGCTTCAAAAAAAAAAATATGAAAAGAGTTCTTGCCCGATGAGGATCCTTTTCAGTAGTGTAATATTAGAAATTTAAAATATGAAAAGAGTTTATATTATTGTAAAAAAAAAAAAAAATACCAACTCATGCAATAACAGTTTTCCTTCTCTTTTGTCTCTTTATGCTTTAACGTTTTTGTCTCGCAGATAAAAGATAAACTTTTGGGTGATTGTTTTTGCTTTTATATTGACTTTTCTTTCACTTTTGACTTGGCCACCGGGAAGCAAAAGTGACTGAAGGGAACGGTGTAAGTAGGGCTGCACAAAACCGAACCGATAACCGCAACTGAACCGATAACCGCACTAACCGAACCGTAACCGCACCGAACCGATAATCTAACGGTCGGTTTCGGTTTTAATTTTGGTAACCGTTGGATATTCGGTTCGGTTATCGGTTTCACTACTAACCGCACACTAACCGAACCGATAACCGATTATTAGTAGGATTAATCCTAACCGTCTAAAATCGGGTAATCCTAGAGTATAAAAACTAAACCCTAAACTATTTTTGCGGCCATTTCATTTCTTCTTCTCTTCCTCTCCGACTCCTCCACCTCCATCAAGATTCAAGACTTAAGAGCACCACCACCTTTATGATCTAGTAAGTTGTTTTCCCTCCACCTTTATGATCTAGTAAGTTTTTTTCCCTTTGATTGATTTTTTTTAATCAATTTCTAGGTTTTTTTTTTTTAAACCCTTGATTAATTTATGGTTAAAACCGAAACCGAACCGAACAATAACCGAACCGAATCAAAAATAACTTGTGAAAAATGAACCGTAGTGTGCGAATAGCATTGAGTTCGGTTTGGTTTTAAATGTGCTAAGCGGGGCCGATACCACTTTCCACACCCACCTCCACTAATAAGGGATTAGATAAAAATACAAAACTACCCCCACTTGCACTATAAACGGTTAGTTGAACGGTTTTACAACTAACCGAACCGAACCGAACCGTGTGCAGGCCTAGGTGTAAGTTGATATGGATTATGAGGCTGGTTTGGCCAAATAGTAGACTTTATGAGTTGTGAAAAATGAAGATCATTTTGGTAGTGTGCCAGTGGAACCAGCATAATTCCATTGGCCGTTATGAGCCATGACGCTAGTTTGGCCCATCGTTATAATGACGGTTAAGTTGCAATGAGATCTTATCGTCTCACTCTTTCCACTATCCAATGCTCCAACTCAAAGCATCATTTCTTCGTAGATTCTTCTCTCCGCAACTTAAATAAACACAAACCCTAATTTTATTATTCTCATTTCCTCTCCTTATAACTTATTTACAGTTTAATGGCGTTTTCATCTTCACTAATTCTTCTCACTTCAAACCCCAATTTCATATCCTCTAACCATAAGAACCCTTGTAAGCCCCTCAATCAAAATCCCTAATTTCAATACAAACAAAAACACTAATTTGGGTAGAAGGAAGTGGTTATTGTTAGTGCTTCTCTAGGATTAGTGCTTCTCTAGGAGAAACAGAAAAGGAAGAGAATAACACGAATCAATTTCCTACTGCTACTTCTGTTGTTGGTGAAGATTTAGCATTTTTTGATTTGGGTGAACAAAAGATTATATCTTGGGTTTACTTTCTTTACTAGGATTCTAGGAGTTGTTTTGTTTGCTCTTGATGTGATTTGGATTGATTCAACTAATGGGTTTGGTCTTGGTAAAGCTTTTGTTCATTCTGTTTCTAAGGTCTCTCAAAGTCATGAGGTGAGTTTGTTTCAACTAATTTTTACTCTTTTTCATATCATTTTATTAAGCTCATTTTGAATTGCAAAGAATCTGAGTTTCTTTAGGATTTTTGATTGGAAATTTGGATCTAGCTACCAGTGTATGTGGAAGAAACCAGCTTATGGATTTTTAAGGTTCGAACTTATGGCGTGAAAAGTTAATTAGAAGCATTAAATCTCAAAGCCAATGCTATTAAGGACCACAGAACAAGTGCATGTATGATTCCATAGTCACTTACATAGCAAATTCAAGACAAAGTTTTTGCTCATTTGAGATATCTCCAAATGCATGTGTAGGCAGTTCTTCTTTAGGTGTCAAAGTTAGCTCGCCAATGATGTCCGGAGTAAATGCTATGCATCTTACAGTTAGTAGACATTCTTTTTGTGGATGTTTTTCACAGTTGAGATTTCTTTATGGGGTATTTGGGGATTTGTGAATCATTTGAGACAATATATTGGGTTTATATGGATTCCCTCCTAAAATTCTACATGACGATCGGCTGCATGCAGAATATTACATTTATGGTGTGTGCATCCCACGTTAAGCGAGTGGATTTACTGAAAATATGGCTCCTCTATGAAACTAGATGCCAGTTATGTGGGTACAAACAACCTTAGGAAACCAAGTTGGCGGTCACCATCTTGTGAGTGGCACAAAACCCCTCTCTGGATTTCTGCTCCAAATTTGACCATTCTGAAGTAATCGGCGTATGAGCTGTAGGTTATTTGTACAACTCTATCTTACTTAATTGTCGACCTTTTTAATTCTTTGGTGTCGAGGAAGTTCAATTTTAATTCTTGACTCATCTTCTGCAGATTGTGATCCTTATTTTTATTTTTCGCCGCTGTCCATAGTGGCCTGGCTAGTTTACGGGAATCAGGAGAGAAACTAATTGGAGAACGTGTTTTCCATGTTTTGTTCGCATGGATCTCTCTTCCTTTAGCAGTTAGTACTGTTGTAAGTTAATAATCATAATACTCTCTTTGATGCACACAGATTATCTCCATCTTGGAACTGCTTTTTATTTGTTCAACTCGGTACCCCAGCTTTTGAGTTTGCAAACTTTATGAAACTAAGATGTTGTCGTGTTTTGGTTTCATTCAGGTGTACTTCATTAATCACCGGTATGATGAAATGCAATTATGGCAACTTCAGACTCTTCCAGGGCTTCACCAACTAGTCTGGATCTCCATTTTTAAATTGCATCTTTGGGAGACTGGAATCATACTTTTATATTTTTCATATCCATTTGTAGGTATGTCCCTATTTGAAGTCATATGGGCAGCGCATATTGGTACTCTGATTTTCCGGTCTAGATTTAAAGACCAACATGACGTGTGAGTGAAAACCTAGCTAAGTCTGTTCTGATGAATATGTTCGGTATTCTTAGAACTATTGAATGTTCAAAATTTTCAGCTTAGTGTCCTGTCTATCAGCCTATACCTATGTGATCTTATTGTAGTGAGCATCAGGCTCATGGCTGCTTCATATATGCCGATACATGGGATACCAAAAAGGAAAAAAAAAAAGGGTGGTGTGGCTAGGTTGTTTTGACAAGTTAACCTTTCAGTTTCAGGTGTAGAAAACCAATCTTGGGATCTGATCTTCTTTCATTTATATGTATGTATTTTCTCATCAGATGGTTGGGCAGGTCATGTGGTGCTTAGTTCACACAATCTGGATTGGCAACTCTGTAGCAGAGGAAACCTCTATTGCTCTAATAGGACACCATCTGTTTGGTGTCTGGAATGGTGACAGGAGACTTTCTTCACGGTATGGAGAAGCGTTCGACATGTGAAGAGTAGAGCGAGTGTCGTCCCATTTGCAGCTATATTAATTAGATGGCCGTCAAACGTTACCCTAAGATTACTATAAAGAATTTATTAGATTGCCAGATTTGACAATCACCGGGCCGACTGTTGGTGCACATTTGGCTCATCCGTTAATGCAGGTAGCAAATTCGGCTTCATTGGTAAGAGAGAGAGAGAGATAGATAGAGAGAGAGAGAGTTAGAAAAGATAGTCTTTCTTTTGTTTCTCCATATACATATGTTACTTGTACTTTTATTATACTTTTGTGGCTATTCAGGGTCCAGAATCGATCACAATCAGTCTTGTTATATGAAAACCTTGTTATTAAACTCTCTTAGAAGAGGGCATGTGATTTTCTCCCCTTAGTTTCTTCAAAAAAATAAGATAACGAAAACCCGAAGTTGTTTATATGTAATTTACACTTACCAGTCGTGCATATGAAGCTGGGTCAATTCTACTACTACTGTAGTAGCTCATGTTTTATGAACTTCCCATGTTTTTCTTGATTTACAGTATGCATGACGATGAAGATACCTCTCGAGGAGGCAGCGGGAATACTTCTGATAACGAAGGAGGATATGACTTCTCTGGCAGTTATCTTGATATAGACGAAAGTTGGATCTCCTCTATTGACTATTGTTACTCAGAGGAAGAGAACTATGTCTCTGAAAATGATGATACATGTGATGAAGATAAGACTAAATGCCTAAATAAAGATATCTCTGCAGCTATCAGTGAACGAGGAGTACCAGATTCAGAAATGGTGAGTAATAAACATTTATACTCAGCATTTTTCAGTTTTATTTATATGGTACAATATATTTACCTAAACTGTCATGTGAGGTAGTTTCACTGGAGGGTTGTAGTAATTGGTGAAGTATTACACGAGTATGGTATGTGTGACAAATTGTAAAAGTATGGAAACAGAACGACATCTGAAGTCTTTCTCTTCACACTCCTTTGCCTTCAAACACTGTGGTATGTGTTGAGAATTTGATATCCATTTCTCAAAATGTCCCAGTTTCTCAATTAAGCAAAGTGATGGGTGCATATATAATGTGAGTGCAACATATAATGTGTGTTTTTTTAGATCATAACACTAGGTGCCACACCTCCCCTGCCAGCACAATCGATACACAACATGAATCTCGTGTTATAACGTTTTCTGTTACTAGTACATCATTGCTGTTACTTTTTGCCATACACAGTATTAATCTACTTTAAGTTTGGCCTTCAACTTCGCATAAACACATGAATAATGCTGTATTTGACTTGGAAAATCATTGAACATAATCCTTACAAGACTCTAATCCAATCACGAATTAGATATTTAGATAACATATTAAACTCATGAATATTGTGCTGTGTGTGTGTGTCAAATGTGAAGCATGTTGACTAAGCATGACTCACCTAGTGAGGTGTCATCCAACTAATGATGGACAGGTTGGATGACACATAGCTATCAAGTGATGACTAAGCCCTCTTCTAGCCTCTTGTATATGTATATATCCAGAATTTGTGTTATGCCATTAATTATGCAAGAGGAAATAGAAGTAGAAGCTAAGTCATTGAATCCTCAATTACTTGATGATTTGTGTTTTCTTCTTCTTATACATACAGAATTATGTATCATGCTTCTGAACTGCTCTTACTGATGTTAATCAATCCAGAAATAAATAACTAAGTGTTGATTGTGTTATTATTAGAGATTATGCTAGCTAATGATAGGAAGTAACGATTCTTTTCATACCTATTTCAGATGTCGTAGAGCATGTAAATACTAGGGTTAATACTTGAATTCAGCTTATGAGTTCTATATAATCATGTTTAGCTTAAAGTATATTGATTATGAAGCTGATATTCCAACATGTATTCTCTACCAAAAGACGAGTACCTTGGTTAGCAGTGGAAGGTTTGATCTGAATTTATCAACCTCCATCCTTGAGATACTTCTGTGAAAATATTTCTCAGATTATTGAGACTTAACAGCCTAGTTTGAGGGTCTGCTAATTCTTAGTCATACAAGTGCCTGATTCCTGAAAGTGTTAGATACTAATACTGCCCTGGTTCAATGGGAGCAATTCTCTGATCAGAACTTCCATAGGTTTACGGCAGAATCTGGATAATAATAGAGGTATGTTCTCCTTTATGGTGCAGATTTGAACTTCAAGCATTCACCATGAAGTTATTATGTGTTCCAGTTTTGTTGTTCGGGCTAAATGGAACTATATATGCATCTGCAGAGGCTTATGCTACAGTTTTATTTACTTAACGTGCCTTTGCATGTGCCACATATGCAGTGCCTTTTTGGGCTAAATGGGACTATGTAAGGACACTTGCATTGATTTTTGTACATGTTTCGTACAAAGTGGTCTTGCCTGTTACCTGTTTTCCAAGAAGAGTTGTACCTGAATATGCAGTTGGTGATGGACATGCTCTTTCCTTGCAGGTTTATGGTTGGGGAAGAGTTGTACCTGAATATGCAGTTGGTGATGGACATGCACTTTCCTTGCAGGTGTGTGGATGGGGAGGAGAAGAACACGGGAGGCTTGGGTTCGGAGATGACAAGAGCAGTGAAATGGTGCCCCATAGGGTTCAATTTCTTATTGGAGGGCACACAGTCGAGGTTCATGAAACTAAAATAGTTCTCATATGAATAATCCCTCTGTTAGCTCAATTTTCTGAGGAGTCCAGCTCGGGTTCGATTCATGTTGTTCAGTTTTCTTTTGCTAAAGTTTTGTTTTGATGCAGTAATGGTGAAGACAGTAAGAAAAGTGGTTTCTGTTGAAACCAAATTAGTGATGCTATTTATTTTAGTTGCAAGAGTCATTTGACTTTGTAATTAGGGGCCTTTGGGCTCTTATTGAATATATCTATTTTACCCCTTCGGTTTATGGTGGTGGGGGCCTTGAGCCCCTTGTAATTACGTTTTTTGCTTTAATAAACTATTGGACTTAGCAAAAAAAAAAAAAAAAACTCAATTTTCTTAGTTTATTTGATGTTCTGCCTTTTGAACTATATTATATATCTTTCCAGGTTTCCTGTGATGGGCCGGTGGCACCCACTCTGTTGCATTTAACTCGCGACGGGCAAAAGTTCACGGTATGTAGCCTACACAAAAGTTTGAGTACCCTGTTTTTTTTACTGCTCTAAACATTATCATCTTTTCAGTATATGATGATGTTATAACACCAAGGATGTTTTGCAGGATGACAAGTGTGACTCTGAACTTGCTGAAGGGGTGGATGCTCTCAAGTTAAGCATGAATATTTTGGTCCATGTGTACTGTTACTATAAGAAAGAAAAAGGTTTCGGAAGACATGCAGTTATTGTACGCGACATGTCTGCAATGCCAATAGCTGCTTCAGCCAACTTCACACGGTATGGACTATCATATGATTCATATCTTCATCATGTGTTTAAGGGATTAGAGGATGGTCTCAATCTTGCTTCGAAACATGGCTGTTCTAGTCCTACTGTGCTGTGCAATTCCAGATTAGTTGTTCAGCTTCTCAGAAAGGTTGCCTCTGAAGGTCGCCGTTGCAGCAGCAAAACGGTCAGGACTATTTGCGCGGTATGTACGTTGAAAATTGTCCCTCATTTGAAAAAAAGGCTTACTTGAGAAATTTGGTGCCTTTCATGCAGGGAAGAATGAAGCTGTGCATTATCTGGCAAAACTGGTAAAATTGAGCTCACAGTACCATGGCTATCGTTTTGACAGGTGGGTTATGGAAGAACCAAAGGATTATACAGATGAACTAGTAGACATTCTGTTGAAGGACGCCTACAACTTAGAGAAGTAACTCGAACATAACTTCAAATGCAGGGACTGAAGTTGTTTTATCTACTAGGGAAGAAGAGGTTATGACTTAAAATCAATGACAGGAAAAAGGTTAGGGTGGTGATGATGCAGTCAACTCTAGTGTAGGGGAAGCAATTAGTGATGGCAACTCAATTGCTAATGCAACTGTTAAAGACTCCAGCACTGTTGAAGCAAGTGTGGACAGTTCTGGAACTGAGGGTTGGATCACAGTAGAAGGGAAGAAGAAATGGAATAAGAAATCCCTTGTAGCAAGTGAGGGATATGTATAAAGGTTTTCAAAAGAAACCAGCATTGAATAGTTCGAAAGTATAGACAGCATAAAGGTTTTCAAAAGAAAATATATCAAATTAAAGTGCCATATAAAGTACGTATAGCAGTATCGAAGATAAGTAAAGGCAGACTGAACATGATTGTAAGAAGAAAAACATATCGAAGTTGTAGGTTCTGTTAACCTTGGTCCTTGGATCAATGAAATTGAAAAAAAAAAAGAGCTTCATCATAAAAAACACACACACCTAATTCATGGTGCTGGTGGTGCTGCTTTTGGCGAGGGTATTCCTTCTGGTGCTGGTGTTTTCAAAATGTTAATAGCGAAGCACGGTCTCATACCTAGAGCAGGCACACGGAAACACCAGATCTGCACCGTATCTCTTCCAGGAACCAATACAAAATGTTTGACAAATTCATTCCAGATTCCTCTTTTATTCCACTTTCTTGTTTCTTCCGAGTTACCTGTTTTATCCGAGTTTTCTGTTTTAATATCGCAGTATCCTGTTAAGAATATGCATCTAAGTGAAGGCCAGTACCTTAATTCCATATCCCAATCTCTCAAATTTTGATCAATCAAATTAACATGCAATCGATGGTCAGGCAGTTCGAAAAATTCTATCCATTCTTTGTCTGTCAAAAACCTTTCTATAGAGGCGTAACAGTCTCTTGGCAAAAGTAGCCTATTCTGGTTTTTACTTGTATCACTTGCGTTTATAAGTTTCTCGGTTACCCACATTATATATGTGCCATTCTAACCAGGAATCCTCTGCGGTGCTGGTGCCCGTTGTCTCAACGGTGCTCTTTGTTGCCTAACCTTAACCCCCGGACGATCCTCAATAAGCTGCCGACGGCCGTGTACTATGTGGAATTCTTCTTCAACTTTTTGATGCTTCAATACAGATGTGGAACAACTCCCTTGAAGACATTGAAAGGAAGCATCATATCTGGGCGTTCTTTTCAGTTTTGGAATACATGTGTTCCAGGGAATGAATCTTGCTTCCTTAACCCTGCAGCTGCAGCTACCTGCATCAACTGGTGGTCTATTTAGATCTAGTTGTTCCATCTCCCGTTGAACATAATGCACTTGTTGAAGAGAACTTGAACCCATCTTCTGAAACTCAAGATTCTTGTTATCCCTACATTCTTCATAGCTCTCTTTTATCATCTTGCCCTTGCCTTTATCTGCCATACTTTTTTTTTCTTTCTCGAGAGTTTTTGCTTTTGATTGAAAAATACCAGAGAATTGAATGATGGAATGACTAGCATGCATGCACTTATTTTTATAGAACTCAGGTATTTGTTTTTTGAGTTTATATAGAATCAGGATTTCTAAACTTACTTTGTTTCCAAGTTTGGATTGCTGTAGTTTGAATCAAGAACAAATACTGCAGCTTCTGAATATAGAGTGCTTCATGCCATTCTTTTTTTCACAAAATTACAAATTTATCCCTTCCAAATCTGGTGTTTGCTAAGAGCTGTCTACTATCTCAAAATAGCTTAATGTTGGGTCTGTCAGTCTATTGACCTTCCTTTTATGTGTAAATATTAGACCTATGCCATCATCTTAATGTAGTGAGCATTAGGCTCGTGTCTGGTTCATTATATTCCGGTACAAGGGATGCAAAAAAAAAAAAAAAAAACTACAAAAAAGGTGGTGGTATGGTTGGGTTGTTTTGACAAGTTAACCTTTAGATGGTCGGGCAAGTCATGTGGCGCTTAGCTCACAGAATCTGGATTGGTAACCTCTATTGGTCTAATAGGACACCATCTGTTTGGTGTGTGAAATGGTGACAGGAGACTTTCTTCGCGGTATGGAGAAGCATTTGACATTGTGAAGAGGAGAACGGCAAGAAAGTTAGAAAAGATAGTCTTTCTTTTGTTCCTCCACATATGGCCAACACGATTCAAATTGTATATACTATACTATACGTGTTCCTTTTGTTCGATATCTGATGACTATATACTACTTATGATGCTCATTCAGTCCATCCATCCTCTGAATGAAAATGTAACAAAGTATATAGACGACATTGATATTATGCATAAAGGTTTTCAAAATAAAGTATATCAATTAATGTGCCATAAAAACCGAGTACGTATCAACACAAACAATGAATAAAATATCAAATTTGTGGGTTCTGTTAACAATGAATCGGTAACAAGACATTCCTTTAGGATTCTTGGGACTATTGAAACTGAGTCACAGAAGATCTTTCCTAAGAAAAAACACACCTAGTTCATGGTGCTGCTTCAGGTTGTGGTCCTTGTGCTGCTTCTGGCGCTGGTGCTGGTGGTCTCACAATGTTGATAGCAAAGCACAGTCTCATACCTTGAGCAGGTATACGGAAACACCAGATCTGCACCTTATCTTTTTCAGGAACCATGTCCAAATTTTTGACAAATTTATTCCAGTTTTTTGTAAAAACTCTCCATTGAGTTGCAGGCCAGTACGTTAAATCCATATCCCAAACCATTTTATTTTGATCAACCAATTTAATATGCAACCGGTGGCCAGTCGATTCGAAAAATTCTGTCTTTTCATCGTCTGTCATGATGCTTTGTAAAAAGTCATAACAGTCGCTTGGCAATAGTAGCCTATTTTGGTCACTTCTCGTATCACTTTTGGTTACAACTTTCTCTGATACCCACATTACATCTTCACCACCAATCTTACCGATTGCTTCTCTAATGCCATCAGGAATCGGCTGCGGTGCCGGTTGTACCATCTGTGCAGCTGCTCTCCGCCGCTTAGGTGCGGTTGCCGGTTGTATAAACAGTGCAGCTGCTCTCTGCCGCTTAACCGCCATGCACGGTTTTCTGCTCTTCTTTATTTGCTTCTTCGGTTCATCATAGTACTGACCATCTTGAAAGGTAGAAGTAGACGTCTTTCGGATGTACTTAGAACCCCCGTTATCCTCCTCCTTGGGCATTCCTCTGCAGCTACCTGCATCAACTTCTTCACAATTATTGTTGTTATCGGCTTTAGGCGCGGGTACTACTTCAACCTCATTCAGTAATTCTGCTGGTAGCGGTTCTAGTTGTTTCCATATCTCCATGGGAACAAAACATTGCGCACACAAACACCTTTTATCCTTATGCACCTCATATTCCTCGCGTTCATTGTTGGTTCTTCTCCTTTCCATTTCGTCTGTACTCGTTACAAACGCGAGCATCATATCCATCCTGCTAGGGCTTATGTTGCTAGAGCTTTCTTCCTCTATCATCTTTCCCTTCCATTTATCATCCATGCTGGGGAAAAAAAAAGCTAGAGAATTGAACGATGATGGAAGAATGACTGCATTGTACAGACTCTTGTTATTTATGGAACTCGAAGTATTTGGTTTTCGAGTCTATGTAGAATCAGGATTTCTGAGCTGTTCTTTTTCTTTGTTTGCAAGTTTTTGATTGCTCAGAGTTTGATTCAAATACAGTTTCCTCTCCTGATTCTGGAAGAAGAAGAAGAAGTTCTTGGCTTTGTTTTGTGAAATGGACGAAATGGTATCAATAAAAATTTGAAGCCCTTCCTTTTTCACATAATTACAAATTTTACCCTTTTTTTTTGCTATTTCACATAATCGGACCTATCTGACTCAACCTCTGACTCGAGTGGAATGACAAAAATATCCTCCATTGGTTAAAATACAGATTTCATTTTCTTTTTTGACTTCACTTCAGAGTTCAGACAGAAAAGCTAGAACCCTAAGAGAGATTTTTGAAGGTGACGACGAATATAGAATATGAGGAAGCCGTAGATGGAAAATAACACAGGTATGTCGTATTTAATGTTGTTCTCCTCTTTCTCCCATTCGGATTTTCTGTTTCTAGTAAAATTTTTTTTGTAGGGTTTTAAGAAAAAAACCAGTGAAGAGCTCTCTAACCTGTTACTATTATAAATTTCATTTTTTGTATTTTTGTTGTTGTTTTAGTAATGGGTTTTGATTGGATTGAAAGATTTTGTTTGCTAATCTGGGTTTGTTTTATTTTCTGATTTGGAGTATATGAGGTTATGGTTTTGTGGTGTTCATCATCTGTTTGCATAAATGCTTAATTGACGTATAATGCCTATAGCAAGAATATACTGCACATGTTAGAGTTTTGAGTCCAATTTGGTGGAAATCAATTAAGCAAATTAAGTAGACTAGCATATCATGTCCCTCTTGCACATAGATTAATAGAGAATAATACCAAGGATGAACCCTTTGAGATTAATATACAGTATATATGATTTTAGCTGCCGGTTTGAACCTCAAGATACATTGAGTTGAGATCATATTTTAGATGACAGAAAGGAGCCTTCTGTGTGACATGAATGCATGGGTTTGTTAAAAGTATTGGGTTGTTAAACCATGAATCTGATCTGTTGTTTCCTTTATTTTTTTACCTATAAGACTAGGTCATTCCTCTTTCTAGATATTTGGTGTGTTGCCGTGTCGATTACCTACAACAGGGGAGCACTTAAGCAGATATTTGGTTAAAACAGGTTAATATGTGAACTTGGCAAACTTTAAGTGGTTCATATGAAGTTGTCACACACATATAATGTGCATGCTGTGTGGCCACCAAGATTGAGCATAATATACTGATCACTAATGAAGGCTTGAATGGCTAAGTCCTGATAAGTTATTAATTTATGTTTACCTTTTTTTTTCTAAATTTATGCTTCTGTTCTCTTGTTTTCTCCTCTAATGGTGCGCACTGTGATTGCATTTCAATCTCTCAGAGTTATTTATTGTTTATATGCAGACTCTTCTAGGATAGGTATATAGGCTTGACATAAGTCTTCTTACGACTAGTAAAAGGGTGTTGTATTATACCACTATTGATAATGGGATTAGTATAGTGTAGGGTCGCTTAAGAAATAATAGCTTTCTGATGTATTTACGAATAAGACAAGACACCCACTAGATTAGGTTTGTTGCAAAATAGCAATAGGTACACAATTCGAATGTTCATATTGTTTCCTCTAACCAAGAATGTCTCTGTTGACATCCTGCTTTATTTATGGTATGACCCCAGATTTGGTCCAGACCCCCCTAAACTACTATATTACCCTTAAGAATTTCAGTCACACTTGCCAAGCCACGTAAATTACAAAATACTCAAGGGCACAATAAAAACAAGGCGTTTAAATCTCTTCAGCTTCTTTCTTTTCCAATTCCTTCTACTCTCTATTTTCTGCGTACAGATCAGTTAGAACAGTCGGGTTTCTCTCAAATTCGAACTTCATTCGTTACAATGAAGATGGATTTGGTTAATTTGACTAGTAAGATTGATTGATTTCTCCAATTTTGAAGTTAGTTTTTAGATCGAACAAAGTTTAGGGTTAAATAAAGGAAATTGGTTCGTATTAGGTTAGGGTAATAAAGACTGGAAATTCTCTCAACTTTTTAAGGTAAGTCTTTTCTATTGAGTCCGACTAAAGTTTTTGATTAGAAATTTTGGTTTATTTTGGATTTTGTATTTGAAGTTTTTTTATAATTCAGTTGGGATCTGCTTTGATTTGTGAATAGTTTTGGTGGATAGTTTTTATATGGGTGTGATTTGGAATTTATAGATTGGGCATTTTGGAGCTGATTTTGTTTCAACTAATAGTAGAAATCAATGGGGGTTTTAGTTATTAGAGTAATTATAGTTTTGTTCAGCAGTTTCGGTTTTTGTTAATGACAATAACAACATCTAAGTGAGCCAAGGGGAACTAGGTTTTAGCTCGCTACTGTCATTACCTTTAGGAAACGTTCTCAAGTTGCTCGAACTCATGAAGTTGCATGTTTGCGTTTGTTTGTACTTTTGTGCTTGCTTAAACCATCTAAATACTACACTTTGCAAACGTGTGAAACAGTCGTATATGGCTCTAGAGTCTGGATCAATTTTAATGAATTTGGGACCGACTACAAGCAATGCTGAGAATTTTGATTTCTTAAGTTAGTTCATTGATCATTTTCGTTAGTATGACAGAAAACTGGTAGTACTTTCAATTTGTTAGTCTCCCCTTCAGCTCAAGTGATAGTCATACAATACAAACTGATAAACCATAAGTTTTACATGCTAGAATGTTTTTATACGAATGTTTGTTTCAGAAGATTACTGTATAATAATTGCATCTCTTAAATTTATCTCCTTTCGTAGACCTTTATTCGGCTAATGTTAGCTGACGGGTGTCCTTTAGTTTTTCCGCTTCACAGTTCACACAGAACATCAGTTCCCATTTAAGCTGCTAAAAAAATTGGCAAACATTGGTTACGTTGTAATTTCCGGCATTTGTTCATATATGTTTTTAGTTTATTTTTTGTCATTGTTTCGAATGTTTGTTCCTTGGTTTCTGTTAAATATATGTGTTAAAAAAATATCCTTGAAGTTATATGTAACTTCCCAAAGTGTTTTCCAGTGCAAGATGAGTAGCATAGGACAATTTTTGTGACAATTTGGTCTTTTGCATTCCAAGATCACTTTGGTCTTCAGTTCTCCGCTTCTATGATAAGTAAGCTATTAACTTTGGATTTCTTCAACTTGGCAGTCAATTTCCAGCGTGACCCAACTGCCTTCTTAACTGGGTTGAGGGTTTTAGAAAGAAAAAAATTTTCAATCAAGCAATCATGTGTTAACCCATAGATTAAATGGTTGAGGGTTGCAGTTGATTTTCGTTCATATTACTGTTTCAAGGAAAAGAATTCTAAAAAACACCAATCTGGAGGCGGCAAGTCCAACTATTTGAATCTTATAGAAACATGGCTTCCTTCTGGATAATTATTTGATTTCTTATTGCAACTATTATAGAAATTGTTTATCCCACACTAACTAGGTTTTTTTCTTCTGTTTTATCTCAGAAACATTGTTGTCTTTTTATCCGAAAAAAACCTAAGGCTTCAGATATGCTGCAATAAAGGGTAAGGGTTTTGTCTATAATAGTTGAGTGCTTTAGTTACAAGTTCAATAAGTGGCAGCTAGATTATACTTTAAAGCTCAAATTTTGTACAAGATTGCAGATTAATCTTATCGCTTCATGGTTCATGATGGAGACTTATTCTCGCCTCTGAAATCAACCAACTTAGATTGGCTGTTTTTATGTCTTTAAATGGCTTCATGTAAAAGTTTTAGTTTTAGCATAGATAAGTACATGCTTTTGTTCCTTTTGAGGCTGGCAATTTATAGGTATCCCAAGATGTTTAAAGTTATAACCTTTTTCTTTTGTTTCATTGCAGATTGCAAAGGCTACAGTATAGGAAATAGCTTTTTCTAGGGTTTTAGTCTTGAGTTTAGTACAGATCGAACTCAAAAAGACCAGTCCACTTCTCTCCCAAAATGAGACCGTTCTTAGTAGCTAAACGAAAATCAATCATCAATCTGATCAGACAGCAATCCAGATTACTCTCTACCATTAGGTCAGCATCTTCCAACACCTATCCACCACCATCATCAGAGATTTTCAATTTCAATGCAAGTTCTTCAAATCTCATTACCAGAAACCCTAAATTCTCCACACCCATTTCCTTGAGGTCCATTCATGCTCAGGCCATTGCTTCTGCTGATGATGAGAATGATTTGAGAGTTGATTCAGAAGATGATAATGCGATGACAGAATTCTTATCAAGATTTGTATGGATCATGAGAGCTAAATTAACTGAAGCTTATCCAGATTCAGATAAGAGAGTGATTAATGATATGTTATTACTTATTGTTGAGAAAGTTGTTTCAGAATTAGAGATAGGTGGACTTGGTGCTATGATTGTTGCTGCGGAAAGTGACACGTCTGAAGATTTCAGTGCAGATTTGTGGAAGACAGTATGGGAAGTGAGCAATTCAGTGTTGGAAGATATGCAGAATGAAAAGAAGAAAGAGGAAATGAAGAGATTTCTTCAGTGTGAAGAGGTGAGAGATATGACTAGATTTGCTAGTGAGATTGGTGTTAGAGGTGATATGCTTAGAGAGATGAGATTCAAATGGGCGAAAGAGAAGATGGAAGAGTCTGAGTTTTATCAGAATTTTGAAATTGAAGATGACAATGCAGCTGGAGAAGTAGCTGTTGAAGGTGTGGATGTTGCTGGGGATGGTGGTGAAAATGTGGATGGGGAGGCAGCCGGAGAGATTAAACTCAAGGTTGTATCGATTCCACAGCGGAAAGGGAAGATTAAGTATAAGATTTACGGGCTTGATATGTCGGATACAAAGTGGGCTGAAGCTGCTGATAAATATCATGAAGCTGAGAAGCTTATGTTTGATGAAGAACCTAAGGAAATTACTGGGAAATGCAAGCTTATTAATGAAAAGATTCTGTCTTTGAATGTTGAAGATGATCCATCTGCACTTTTGGCGGAATGGATAGAGCTTCTACAGCCTAGAAGGGTTGATTGGCTTACATTGCTTGAAAAGTTGAAAGAACGGAACTCGGGTTTATATCTCAAGGTCAGTTTTGGTTCATCTCTATCTCTCTTTATACAGTCTCCCGTATTGAAATTTTGTTATTATTAGATGATTGTGTCAATAAGAGAAATTTACTTTTGGTTGGTCACTTTATGTGAAAAAATGAATGACCGACGTTTTGATGCATTCTCATTTAGCAAAATGAGCTGATCCATCAAATGATTATAACATTCCTAAACCTAACTATCTGTCTGGCTTGTCTGTTTGTTAGAGCCCATGTTATAAAGTTGTATGAAGTAGCACCATTTGTTGCAAAATACACCATTAAAAACAACAGCAACTGGGAGTTTATATGAATGATCTGTTAGTTCTTTGAATTGATGGTTGTAGGTTCTTCATGGTTGGTGCAGAGTTGACGTTTCAAAGTTTGGAATTCCCAGTTCGCTGGCTTTGAAATTCCAACGGTGTACAAACTTTGATTTGATAATCACCATGTGATTGTTTGTAGAACTTGTTACTTTTGTTTTTGCATCTGAAATGCAGCTAGTAAGCTTGAAAACTCTATCTCTTGATCCACAAAAAAACTCTGCACTAGTTGATTCCATTGAAGTTGGGAGTATTATGTGCTTCAAAGCAAGCACTATGGTAACGATTGCTACATGCACCACATCCCCACATTGTAGGGAAAAGCCAACTACTATGGTGTAGAAGTCCAATGGGATCCATCCCTATGGTTTTTGCACCATGGTGGTTGATTCCCTACAACGAGGGAATGTGGGGTAGGAACCACTACCACAGGGTTCGCTTAGAACATAAGGCTTATGAGTGTTGCTAGTTGTATTATCTACAGCTTGATTGTTGGCTGAAATTCTAAATACGTGCCATGTGCCCCACATGCTTAGCATATCAGCCCTACAATCACGTGGTAGGTGTGTTGGTCCTAGATTTATGTTATCCAGATTTGGGAAGAAAATTTTCATTGGCATTTAGTTACAGTTGAAGCATTTCTCTTATAAACTTCATGTTAGCTGAGCTAATGAGGGTAGTACCTATAAGAATCTGTCTCGACTTTATATAGCAGTGCATTGTTGATTTAGGTTAACATTGTTCACTCATTTCAACTGGCCTTCCATTGATATCTGGTATGGCACACATACATAGCTCTGTATGTTTTGGTTGCATGTTGGTGTTGCCATACTTTAATCTTTCAAAAAGCAACGTGGGGACCAGGTTTGCAGCTTAAACAGAACGTGTTTTTGCTGCCTGTAATACCCCCATAGGTTTCCACCAACTCGACAATTTCTTTTGTGTATAGCCTCCAATGTCGGAATATTGTATTTGTATATAGGCATTTAGGTATCCATTCAGTACTCAGCACACCGTTTAGAACTGAAACCATGTATAACTTTTAGATTAGTATTTACATAATACTGTGCTAGTTGTAGGAATTGCTTAAACATTCTCTTTATACTGTTGTTGTTGTTTGTGTTGTGTCTCATTAGGTAATGCATTTGTGTCTCCTGTAATTATAATTTACAATGACCGTAGTTTCCGTGGAAAGATAACCAATAGTGACATAATGGAAGTAGCAATTAATCTATCATTAAAGGAGATGCAATGCGAATTGTGTCCGATAAAATAGATGTTGTTGTTGCAGAAGATAGCTGTTACTATAAGCTCATTTACTTTTCTATTTTTATGTTGTTCGAAGTATCTACGCAAGATGTTTGGTTGCACTTCATCTGTTTAGTAAATATGTATTTGTTTTCATGATGTGTGTTTCAGATGGCTGAACTAGTCCTGAATGAGGAGTCCTTTCAAGCAAATATTCGTGATTATTCAAAACTAATAGACTCACATTATAAGGACAGCCGACTGGAAGATGCTGAGAGAGTTCTTAAGAAGATGACTGATAAGGGTATTGAACCTGACATCCTGACATCCATCATCTTGGTTCACATGTACAGCAAGATAAATAATCTAAAACGTGCGCAAGAAGCATTTGATAGCTTAAAGATTCAAGGTTTTCAACCTGACACAAAGGTTTACAACTCTCTAGTAATGGGTTATATAAAAGCTGGGCAACCCGATGTAGCTGAGAATCTGATAAAAGATATGGAGGCAAGGGACATCAAACCTACCCGGGATATGTTAATGGCATTACTGAGATCATTCTCAGAACGTGGCGAGGCTGTTAGGGCCCAAAGTACTTCTACTTCTATGATTCTGGCAGGTTACCAGCCAGATTTGGCCTACTACACATCACTTGTGGGTGCTTATGGGCCATCTGATCCCGAACATGCCAGGGAGATATTTAATAAAATGAGAAAAGCAGGGATTAAACCAGATGACAAGTGTACTGCAAATATGATGGCTGGGTACGAGAAGAAGAATTGCTTAGATAAGGCGTTGAATCTACTATTGGAACTCGAGAAGGATGGGTTTGAGCCTGGTTTCGAGACATACTCTGTCTTGGTTGATTGGTTAGCTCATTTACAACTAGTTGATGAATGTGAGGAGCTACTGAGGAAAATAACCGAGAACGGAGACGTTCCTCCATTGAAGGTTCATGTGAGCCTATGCGCCATGTACTCGAAAGAGGGAGATAAAAAGAAAGCTCTGCAAGCACTTGGAGTTGTGGAGGGTAAGAAGGACCTTTTGGGAGCTGATGAGTTTGAGAGGATCATAGATGGGTTGATAGCTGGTGGGCTAACATCAGATGCTGAGAGGATGCTCAAAGTAATGGAGGCACAGGGTTTTCCTGCATCACAACGTCTTAAAGTGTCATTGATGGGATCCGCCTTCCTCCCCCGGAGATCAAAGCCAAAATTAAACTTTTAGGAATGTTTTTTGGTAGCAATGAAGCACAATGCACGCATAAAGCACAAATATATGGTTCATGTCTAGGTTTCTGCTAAGAGTAATCTTTTCATTGTAAATTAGCAGTCCCTGTGGACTGAAACTGCTGATATTGTGGCTGTCGGGACCCTTTTTTTGATCTCTAGTGTCCAACAAAGAGGAAACTTGAAGTTTTAGTACTAGTTTTGTTTTCAAATAAACACTAAATGAGTTACAGGTTTTGGTCTGAAAGATTTTGAACTAGTTAAGTTGGAACAACAATTTCAAAGACATTTTTTTCTTTCCGGGTGAGTGAAAGAATTTCAGAGGAGAGAGTGTGTGTGAGGCGATAGAAAGGGTTTTTCTCCGAATTTATTTTTTGTTTGTGAATGAGTTCATCCTGCAACTTCTAGAATGGAACAAGTCCTTTAGTTTTTGGCTTGTTTCAGTCTTTGCCTAATAGATTTTGTCCCACATCGTTTAGTTTACGAATTTATACAAGGCAACATTAGAGTTCTGAGCACGAGCAAGATGCTGTGGTGTTGCGTCGTTATGGCCGTGCCTGTCACTGCCATCCGCACTTTTTTTTTCTTCTTTTTGGCGATAACTGGTAAGGCCATAATTCGAAAACATATTGAGGTTTTAACTTGAGAAATGTAGTTTAACCCCAGAATAAACTTTGATCAACAGAAATTCCTATTACAGATCCCTAAGGAGAAAATGCTAAAGTTAACTTTGACGGTTGACACAACCACTCAACGAAACATAATACCAATTAACCCAATTTATAACTTTTTCATCTTAGTTTCTCTGGTGATGCAACCATTTCTTTTTAAGGTTGTTGCTGCATATAGCAAAAGATAAAGGTCAGTTAGTCTGTCTGCAATAAAAAACAGAAAAACAAAAACAAAAAAGAATTACACAGCTTTATCACTTAAAGTGCTTAGCATATGTGGCAGAGAACTATAGTTTCAAGTAGGAGCAGGGGGTGGGGGGATGCTTAATTGGACATTTATAAAGCTATTCAGTTCACTGGAATCAATTATAAAGTTAAAAAGTGTTCAGGGGAACCACTAGGTTCGATTTGCCTGCCAATCCAAGCTTAGATGAAACCATTGTTAACATACTCAGACATTCCAAGACCTATTTACGCAACTTGAGATCTAGCTGATTTTAGAGTTAACCAAATGAAAAACTCATCCAACGGATGAAGGTGTCAAAATCCTCGCTATCTACGAAAATAAATTGTTCTGAATCCATATAATAGGCTGCAAGGTATCTTGCATATTGATCTTTATCATGGAAATGGAAAAGAATCATACTGATGACAAGCAATTAGGTTGCTTGTATGTAATAATGACAGAATGGAAACATGTTGTCACAGAGAACTCTGCATATAAGCTATAGTGAAGTTTATTGATGAATGAAGACAAAATTCGGTGTACTTTTTTGTTCAAACTACCATTTTGAGTAATCTGGTATTGATTACAACACTAAAATAGCAGGATCTGTTGCAATATCAGTCAAAAAGATGTACAAACTATCAATTTGGATACCTAAAATTATCTAGCAAATAACGTTTAGAAGCAAAAAGAAAACACATTTCCACAATTCAACAAGCATTTACTTATTCGACTCCTACATATCAGATTCTCCCCATGAGATAAGGTCAAGTCACAAAGTAACATAGATTTACCTAAAATAAGAAAGTAAGAGAACACTCACTAGGACAATGTCATTAGCATATTGGTACACGCAGAGGTTACTTATCTAACTTCAAAATGAATGTCAACGAAGATTACCATTTTATAATTAGGTATCCAGGTTCTCACCCTCATGCAGCTGGTTGAAAGGCTGATCACGGTTCTCTATCTCCTCAATTTCAACGAACTATTCATAATCTTCGTATCTTCTCCCCCTAATTCTTTCAACGAAACTAAGGTGTTCTTGTGAGGAAATATTATACTAAATCATTCTTTAAAATCCACAATAGTTTTTGAGGTTGAAGCTCCTATGTCGTGAATGTTGATATGGTTACCAATACAACTGTAAGTTAAGACATCATGATTCTTCGTAACAGCAAACATATCGCGGTCATAAACCATAAACATTTCACTCCAATCCAACGACTGATGTCCAACTCGCGCTTCCATGCCATGATTATCATCCTTCTTATTCATTAGCCAAACGTCCAAACAGTCAGCTCCATTGAAACGTTTATTTACAGCAAACGACAAACACCCATCCAAAACCCCTAGTTTACCATTAACTTCAAAAGCACTGCTTGACAAAGGAGGTGGTGAAAGCTGTTGACAAAACTTTTCCGAAGCCAAATCGAAGGTAAAGATGGATTTCAACCAACTGTCCCACCAATAAAGAACTCCATTGAGAAATGTTCCATCTTGCCAATGTGTTCTGTTCCCAACATCAAACTTTCCAAGGTTTCGCCGTTCATTTCCACTCCCTAAAGTGTATACATAAGCTTCTATACACCTGGCCTCGAAAATTATTGTTACGAGTTTGTACTCGTTGGTTGAAGAAACATAACCAAATCCGCTCGCCCTCCGACTCATGGTAATTTTCTGGGAGGAGAGGAGAGAGTGTGTGTGTGATGAAAGGAATGGAAGAAAGGGTTTTTCTTCTACTTTTTTTTGGTTTGTGAATGAGTTCATACGGAGATTCGATCTAGCAACTTCGAGGACGGAAGAAGGCTTTCGTTTCAATTTTTGCCTATACATTTTGTCCCACATCGTTTAGTTACGAATTTATATTGGGTACTTATTCCGCAACATTACAGTTTTAGCCACGAGCAACATGTGCAGGAGCTGTGGTGTTGAGTCGTTGAAGGGCTGTTGCGGCGGTTCATGCGTGGATGGGTGGTTGATCCGAATTGTTCGATACCTGCTTGTTGTGGGCAGTTTTCTGTTCTTACCCATGTCCTGCCCTTTCCTACCCAGTTTTCTGTTATTGTAACTTTTTTTCGTTAGCCCGACACCATAGCTTTGTTTGTTGTTTTATAAGTGCTGTATACGCTAGTCGCTACTGCAGCTCGAATTGTGCATAATTTTTTCAATTTAGTCACCATGTGCATAATTTTCAGGACCCAGATGACCCTGCTTTAAGTTGTTCCTGTGATGTCTTTGTAGGACACCACATAACACCGATACTGTCCCCACTTGACCACCTTGAGGTTAGGTGTGGGGTTTTCATCCAAAAGGCCCCCAAACTATGTAGGGAGAATGTCTAGCTTATATATCACCATATGGAACTTGTTCTCCTCCATGTGAGACTATCCTTAGCTACCCATGTGTGACTCACATGTGTGTATTTGAGCCACACAACTCCAACAGTCTTCGTAGTAGGTACATAACAATAATGAATTGTATATTGACAAAGAAAAAACAGTTGACAAGACGCCAAGAGTTAAATAAGGATCGTCAGACTTCCTCAACTGACAAGGTGAGCTCTTTTTACAAATGATAAAGCTTTTCGCACCTGTCTTCACAAGAAGTGTCGCCTGAATAATGTGCAGAAAATAACAATTGGATCCAGTCTATGTAAAGAGACAGGAAAATTGCGTTTTGAACCTTTTCGTCCACGAGGATACCCAGTTACTTCAAGTCCAACCAATACGAGAGTTTGAGAACATCTGCAGCATGATCTACTTGTAATAAAAAAAAAAACTATAACAATAACAAGGATATGAACCATCATATATGCAATTTGAATGGCGAAGTATCACTATTTTGATTGCTCAGACTTAGATATCTACAGTAATCAAAGATTCGGTCATATCTATTGCGCTGGTATACCTAGTAAAAAGGTAAATGACAACTCTATGTAAACTAACCGTCTTTATGTTGTATGAATAAACCAATCCATACAAACCACAAGTGTTGTGACAGTACTACAACAAAACTATAAGAAAAATCATCGAAACCGTGACACATATTTGATTTCCTCTAAACCTTGTAACGGATCAACATAGAGATTTTTCATAATATCTGTACAAGGATCTCCTCCAAAAAGCTTAGGAGCTACGGATATATGCATAACTGCAGTTCGATGCACCTCTGCGATAGAATTTTAAGTGTTAAAATAAGTATGTTTTCATGTCTAGTCAATCCTAGTTTGCAACTCTGTACGCCTTAAAGTTGTTTAATTTTCTTGGAGTAGGATAGGGATTTCATGTACTTTATGGAAACAATATTGATATAAAATGCAAGATCAAAGTAAGAAAGGGTGTGTAAATGTACCTTCTCATAAGCATTGTATAATTTGTGAGCATGGTAACTCCTTCAAAGCTTGTGCCACCCTTCTGGAGTTCCAAAGATAGTAAACTTACTCGATAAAAAAAAAATTCCCTGGGGCACACCTTAAATGAGTTTCGGGTCTTAATGAAGCGACATCAGAACAAACGCTTTTAAGAGAACGGGAAAACCATGTTCAACAGATAACACCGTGAGCAAAGCATTCTTCACTCGGATCCCTCAAGATGCTAACAACATGGAAAATATAAATGCTAAACTTAGATGATAACGTTGTTCCCCAAAAACTTTTGTATCAAGAAATGATGAAACTTGAGATCTAACTGAATCAGAGTTAACAAAGTGGAAAACTGATACAACTAAGGCAGTAGGCATGAAGTGGGTAAGTAACCACAATTTGTGTGCAAACCCATCCATTCTGAGAGATGTCAAAATCCTTGCTGTCAAGGAATATTGTTCTGCATCCAAATAGTAGGCTGCAAAAGGCACCTTGTTTATTGATCCTTCCCCTAGAGATGGAAAAGTTCACATCGATGACAAACAATTAGGTTGCTTGAAGTTAATGGCATAGTAGAAACTTGTTATCACAAAGAACTCTGTTTGAAGATTCTTGTGAAACTTATGGATGAATGAAGACAAACTTGAGTGTGGTTTCTGGTTCAAACTATTTTCTTTTGTAATATGATAATAATTACAACACTAACATAATAAGATTTGTTGCAGTATCAGAGGAAAATATATAAACAACCGATTTGGATCCCAAACTTTATCTAAAGAATAATATTTAGATGCAAGACGACTATATATACCCTGGAAGGCTGGATACCACTGGGAGATGCCTTACTTTCTGCAATTGTATCAGTAATACTTATTCGACCCCATGAGTAAACAAATTAATATAGAAAGTATTCTCACTTTGAGATAAGGTCAAGTACCAAACAAAGTGCAAAGTCAACAAAGCAACATAGCTTAACTCTAAAATAAGAAAGTAAGAAAACACTCGATGATATAATAAAAGTAGTCTACATATAACAATGTCATTAGCATTTAGGTTCACACAGAGATTACTCATTATCTAATTTCAAAATGAATGAATATTACCCGTTTATACTCCAACAACTGGTTGAAAGGATGATCATGGCTTTCTGTCCCCACAGTTTCAAATCACTCCATTATCTTTGTATCTTCTTCCCCTAATTCTTTCAATGAAACTAAGGTGTTCTTGTGAGGGAATACTTCACCAATGCGTTTATTAAAATCCACAATCGTTTCCGAGGTTGAAGCTTCTGGGCCGTGAATGTTGATCTGTTCACGTGTGTAAGTTAAGACAGCGCAACTCTTCGTAACCGCAAACAAATAGCAATAAAGCCTGTAATAAACCCTAACATCTTCACTCCAACCCAATGACTGATGTCCCTCTCGCTCTTTCATGTCATGATTATCATCCTTGTTTTTCAATATCCACACGTCCCAACAATCATCTTCACCGACAAGCAGATTAATAGCAAAATACAAATACCCATCTGAGACCCTTAGTTTATAATAATCATCAAAATGAATGTTTGACAAAGGAGGTGGTGAAAAATGTTTACCAAACTTTTCCTCAGCTAAATGAAAGGGAACTATCATTTTTAATTTATAGTCCAGCCAACAAAGAGCTCCATTGAAATATACACCTTCACCCCAATGTTCTCTGGTTCCAAAATTGAGCTTCCCAATGTTTCTCCATCCATTCCCACTCCCTAGAGTGTAGATGTAAACTTCCATAAAATCGGTCGCATTCTCGAACATTATTCTTACAACTTTGTACTCATTGGTCGAATCAACATAACCAAATCCATACGCCCCATGACCCATTCTAACTCTCTTAAATTATGGAAACATAATGTACTCTCTGGTGATGGGGTTACAAACAGTATAAGTGCTTTCTCTTAAATAACAGATCAAACCATTAAACGACCCAAGAAATCTAGTACGCCACCCTAACGGAAGGTTAAAATGAATCCTTCTAATTCCCTCAATGGATCCATGATTCTTATCATTATATTTAAAATACTGAAAAATTTCCTTACTGCTCCCAGTAATCCCCCCTTCAAGATAAGTAAAAGCGATAAAACCCAACTTACCAGAATCAGCCGCAGGACGATTAATATGATCCAAATGCATCTTGGAGAATGATGGATGACGAATAATATTTCTCCAATTTGTTTAAACTAACTTGCATTTGAATACCGATTCAGCAGGTACTCTACTCAAAATGTCCAGTGTGATCTCTTCCGGTAAGAAACTGAAATACTCCATCAAAAACCCCTTCTAGATGAACACAGAGGATGGATTTTATAGAGATATTAGGTTTTAAGAACTAGTGATTTTTGGGTGCAGTAGAATAGAAAGAGTAAAAGGGGAAATGAACCGCTCTGTGAGAGAAGAACCGGATATATAAAAAACCTAAACCTTTTTTGAAGGCC
Organism: Papaver bracteatum; assembly: GCA_023529315.1. Lineage (NCBI taxonomy): Eukaryota > Viridiplantae > Streptophyta > Magnoliopsida > Ranunculales > Papaveraceae > Papaver > Papaver bracteatum. Next base: position 1,140,960 of record JAJJWX010000127.1, read on the forward strand.
GTTTTTCGGATTTAACGGCCGTTTTTGAAAGACACTGGCTTGCAAAAACAGATTGCTGACCGGTATCGGCTATTGCACATATCTTTGGTGAAAACACCAAAGAACTATTGTGGGAAGAAGATTCATTTTCAAATCATTATCAAGATATTTTGTTAATGAAATTGTTCATTAACAGAGTAGGGTCAATAGAATGGGAAGACATCAAACAAAACAAAAATCAAAGCATAAATTCAACGAGCAGAGTACTGTTGCTATGGAGACTCAAGCCCATCCACCTCTTCAACGAGCAGAGTACAAGTAGACCTCCCCTCTTGCTAACCCACCACCTACTTTAGCAAGTTTATCAGCAGAGAAATTTGTGCTACGTAAGTATGCGCGCAATTTCAATTTGTGCAAGGCTTGAACAGATATTACTCCGCCCTGGCTGGGATGACAAACCAAGGTAACTAACTGCTTCAGATCGGTCAATCATATCTTATACAAACCTGAAAGTGATTTTCCTTACCGTCCATTCTGTTGCGCATAAAATGGTCATTATGTCAGCAAAAAGAAAAAAGGTTGCCACGCTCAACCCTCCTTCAAATGGCACAATAAAATCTCCAGAACTTCTTCTGCTAACAAATCCATACCCAGCATAACCAGGGTTATCCTTATAGGCCCCTTCACAACAGAATAAAACCTTGGGAGTTGTTGGCAGACTGAAAAAACATTCCATACTGCGAACCCTTCTACTATTCATACCAAAGTACTTGGGAATCTGCAAATCATATGGAACATTCCACATACTGAGTTCCATGACTTGACAAAATCGAAAGAAAACTTCTACACCACTATTCTGTTTCTTCACAACTCTCTGGTTCCATGACTTGACAAAATCGAAAGAAAACTTCTACACTACTATTCTGTTTCTTCTACTTTTCTGATACAAGTCGAGATACTACCTTTCCAGAACTCTCTGGTATCAACACCATTCTTCGCTATCCTCCCAAAATCAACCCTTCTCCTCCACTTTGTGACTGAAGCAAGTCTGGAACGACCATTTCTTGGTTTAGGCCGGACTTGTACAGATTGATCTCTCGAACCTAAAAGTGCTCAACGTGCAACACATTTGTTTAGGGTTTGAACCAGTTTCTCACTCACCTGCCGAATTTACCGAAATCGGCAGAAACGATTTTTACCCATAAACAATTGGTGACCACAGCGGGAGGATTGATCTATCGGTTATAATACCAACTCCGACTCCTGATTTCGTCTCCCAAACGTCAATCCCTACATGGTGGAACTCAGGTATGGAGCGGCTGCCGAGAATACCAGCACAGAGCATGTCCCTGATGTTAACGTCTCTCCCAATGACGTTGTAGCATCACCCGCTGACTACAGTAACTCCGAATGCACTCCCTCAAGCACAACACTTCCAATCACCAGGGCCAGAGATGCTACCTCCTTTAGTGTCTCTACACAACCCTCTAATCACGACAACGGAAATACCTCTTCGGGTGTCACGCCACCGGTCACCAGGGCCAGAGCCGTAGCTGCGGCCCCTAATGCTTCATCTAGAATGGCACCTCCGACCACAACTAAGGTTCCAACTACCCCACCGACGGGAAGAGAGACCGGAGGGACCAGAGGAAGTCGTCCTTATGTCACCATTGCTGATTTGATGGAACGACAGGAGATGCTCGCCAGAGCCCAGACGGATATGGTTTCAACACAAAAAGAGGTACTTGTCTTTCTCAAGACCCTGACAGAGCGACTACCACGTGAGTCGCATCCTCCAGAGCCGCTTAGGAATGTCTCCAACAACGCCGGCACCAGCACCTCGGCGAATCACGCCTTCGCGAATGAGGAAACTCGCGCTAGAATCTCGTTGGAAAGAAATCATCCATCCAATTTCGTCACACGAGAAGATCTGCAACAACTTCTCCGCGGCCGAATCAAAAGTGATGAATTTGACATACATCATCACCAACCTCCTTACCCATCCGAAATGCAGAGAATCCCTCTTCCATGGGGATACTCCTCTCCTCAATTTACCTTGTACGATGGTACCAGGAATGCACATGAACATGTCTCTCGTTTCTTGGAATCCCTAGGTGAACATGAATATAATCACGTTCTTCGTTTAAGGGAATTCTCAAAATCACTTACTTGAAGGGCGTATACATGGTACAATAGCATTCCGCCGAACAACATTCCCAACTGGAGTAGCATGGTCACTGCGTTTTACAAGAAATACTTCTTTGTGTCTGAACAAGTTACTTTCTCGGACCTCGGAAGAATGTACCAGTGGGATAACGAACATCCGAATGATTTCGTCAAAAGGTTCAGGGTTCAAGCACTCGACTTTCACGACCCAAACGTGACCGAGCAACAGCTAGTGAATGCGCGCATCAATGGTATGGTTCCTATTTATCGCGCGTTTCTAGAGAACTTACGCTTCCAAACATTCTCCGAATTCCATGAAGCCGCCAGACGATCCGCAATGACAGGCCAACTCGAACCAAAGACACGCGTGAAACTCGCAGGAATAGACGTCTCATCAGCAAGCAATTCAACGACGGCTCATCCTTCGTGAACATAATAAATGAAAGGGCAAAAGGAAGGCCCCAACTATGGGCCACCAGCCAAAACGTGAAGCGCCGGCGCAACGAGAACCCCCGCCACGGAAAACTGTCATTAAAACTCCCATGCAACATCATGAGACCGAAGGAAATACTCTTGATTTCTCATTTCCCATCGAGTAGGTGATTGACCTCCTAGAAGCCTGGGTACAAGATGATGTTATCAGATTGCCACCTCCCAGACGTCCACCAACTGAGGCTGAGATGGCGAACCCCAAGTACTGCCATTACCACAGGTTTGTTCACCACCCAACCAGCGATTGCAACAGACTAAAGCATATTTTCAGAGAAAGGATAGAAGCTGGAGAACTCCAACTAGAAGACGAGAGAGTGCATCGAGACCCACTCCCAATAAGAAACTGCGGGTCCTCTGGGGACTCCGTGCACGAGACTGTACAATCAATGATGCAGCATATATGCGAAATTCTCTATCTTTCCAAGGTGCAGCGCCAAGATATTTTTGCAGCTCTCAATCGCGTTGTATCCGGCAAACGACTTTTTCTCTCCTCGGAAACCACGCCAGGGACCCAAGCTTTCCAAACAGGCGGAACTAAAAGGGAGAACCGGGGACTGCTGACCATGTCCCGTTTAAGAAGTAACGAATTTGACAACACGCTCATCGACGCGGCCTATGACCTCAACATCATTACTTTCAAGACACTAAAGGCAGTAGGATTTACAAAGCAAGACGCTACCTATTCCCCGTCCGTGATTAAGAACTCAAGAGGAGAAGCCTTGAACGCGCATGGCTACATTAACCTAGAGGTCAAGGTGGGAGATGCTATAACGTATAGCAAATTCCACATTGTCAAAGAACTGGGTCATGACATGATAAGCACGTATGTGCTACATTTTATACCCATATTTATATTAGCTAGGACTCAATATTTTGGCTAATACTATTGTTTTAAGCTTATTTTAGAAAATACCAGTAAATTCCGCTCCCGGAGGATAAACTGCTAATGAGAAGCTAAAATGATGTTTGACACAAACACTAGCCAGTCGCAAACCGAAAAGGCTAATTTCACGGACACTGGTTGGCACGGTCAAGAGATGAACAAAGACGTCAAGGTGCTGGTCACGTTCTTCGATCGCATTATAATTTTGGGCATGAATGATTTGGAGTACAAGCGGTCGAAGTGAGACTGTACTGCTGTGAACATTTGTTCACATGCCAAATGACGTAGCCAACTTTCCACTAAGGGTTAAAAATGAAAGACAATTAATTTCTTATCATGCAGAGCTTCATTTCTTAAGCAAGCAGGTGGTGTTGCATCAAATTAAGAGAAAGGTGGATGTGGCTCACTCCCCACCATATGTCAGAACATACAAGCAATATTTCGTCATTTGTGAAGGAGAAAGAAATTCTTATTACTCATCAATGTTCGAGCTGGTAGTTCTCTAGAAGAAAGAAGTTTCGAGCATTTTCTTGGCCAAGAATTCGAAGTAGCTGCCGTTATTCACTAGTACCCAAATCTTTCTCATCATGTCAGTGGCATTAAAGATTGAAGTTGGGTATGTGCTTCCATGGTCATGGCTATGACCAGTGTGTTCAAAACAATGGAACCTGGACGGATTGTTAGTTCAAGTCAAGTGGAGATGCAGATGGCATCGAGCTGAAGGTTTGAGTTACGAGATTTTGCAGAATGGGTTCCATCCATTGAAGGTAATGTTGGTCGGAAGTTGGATTTCTGTGGAGGTTTCCGACTGAGAAATAGTTGGCAGCAGCTCGCAACTCTATCCACTGAAACTGCAGTACTGCCAGCAACGCCAGTTGATTGTTCTTCATGCATAGGACTAGGGAAATGTTGAGAGCTTATGGGTGATTTGGGGTTGGTTTTGGCTGTATAAATCAGTAAAGAAAGATGACTCATATCGCTGCTTTACTGCGAATTCCGATGGTGCTTGGGATCGGAATCGGTGCATGGCCTGAGCTTGATGAGTTGATTTTTCCGGTGAAAGAAAGTTGATGCTGTGGCCGGAGGGACAGGTGATATAAGCTAGTTGCAGGCAAAGCAAGTGGTGATGGTTCGGAATGGGAAAAAGTTTGAATCTGTGTTGACTTGAATCAGGAAAATGAGGCATTATAGCCGAGATAGAGTATGGTTGTGTTGGTCGAGTAGGATGAAAGAGCTGAGATGGTTATAATCGGTGATGGTAGGCTGTGTCTGAGAGAGGACTAGAGAATGGGAGATAATACTGTGGCTGGAAGAAAGGAGTTAAGAGTTCAGGGAACGGAAATCAGTGTCATGGTCGATCTTGGGTAAGAGTTGGAGTAGGAGCTAGCTGGGCTTTTGGGCAATTAAGTATCTCGGTCCAATTGGGACTGCATTGACCCTGGACAAGATGATATACGGACGAAGAGAGAAGAGAAACTGGGGGGCGAGCGGCTACAGAGTCGTGAACTGTGAAACAAAGATTAGGATTTGGAGTTTCATTTTCTCCCATTTGATTTCAATTAGCTAGGGATTTATTGATATTTGTTTGTGGTTTTTAAGAAAGCCATGTCGAGCTAATTCATGTTAGGGTGAAAGGATGAAGTTGTAGGTTGATTTATTTTGTGTTTTAAACAATGAGATTCAATAATTTGAGCTTAATGTTGATGTTTGTGATTCTCTTTCAATGCTTTATCTTCTAGCTGCATTTTTCATGTTTTATGCCACGTATAGTCCATAGTTAGATTAGTAGAAGGACTCGTTGAACCTTAGTAATAATTGATTTGAATATCTCTTGACTATTTATGCCATGTATACTTAGTGCTTTGGAATTCTACTTGAAGGTGAGAGAAAACTACTTTTTCGATAATTCTTGTCAATGGTTTTTAATGAAATATCTTTCATGTACTAGTAGCTAGGTTTGCTATTTTACATGAGTAAATCCGAGACCTTTGTGATTGAACACAAATAACTTACCTACAACGGATTCCCGGAACCTTAACACCTTCACATCTTTGGTTACGTTTTATTATTTTGCTTTCATTATTCTATAAACATTCTACAATATTGAATTTGGTTAGTTGATTATTGATATTAATTAGTAGTGGTATTTCACACTCCTCGTGGGAACGACTTGTACTTGCCATTGTCTACGATTTAGACACTGTGCACTTGCAATATTTTATTGTAGGTTTTCGAGCCTACCATGACATGATATTGGGACACTTATGGGTGCTCGACAACAAAGCGAAATTAGATGTGCACCCTCTGCCGACGTCCATGCCCGAAGGAACTTCCAACAAATCATCCCACGGGTTATCGCATCGACGAACTATCAAAGGAACCCAGACATCCGGAGAGGACCCGTTGGCGCTAGCTCATGGTTTTCAAATGCAAGTAAGTCTGACCAAGCAACCTTTTATGCAACCAGTCATTCCTCCTCCCCCCCCCCATTCCGTCAGGGGGACTCGGTGCAATTATTGGCACGGACGCTGTCAAGAAATGTGAATGGGGCGCTGGACCATTTGAGCACTTTGCAAAAATCTTGGAAACCTCTATCGAAGCCAACGAAGCCAAACGTTTGCACGACGTCTGAACCCGTTTTCAATCGGAGATATAGTGGTTAAGGAAAGCTCGTTTAAAGTTGGGAGGATGACAGTAAGAATGGATATTCACACTGATTCTCCCAATGGAAGAGAAGACGAGCTGTATCTGGTGGCGGACACCCTTTTGGGAGGATATTGCAAGCTCATCAACGCGGATACACCTGAAGGTGTGATAATTCACTCGCGATGGCTCAAGGCCTCCAATCATTAAAATGTTGTACTTCCCAGTCACCTCCACTTTTAGTATTTCCTTTAACAATTCCTCTTAGTAGTTGTTTTCCCCCAAGATGTATACACCGTTTGTATTCTTCCTTAAGGATTCCTTTCCCCGTCAAAAAAAAAAGAGCATAAATACATCTCTTTCCAAATAAGTTCTCCAGATATCAGAAAAATGCATCAGATTAACCCAGAAAAACCATTACAGAGCCATCATACCACAACCTCTTTCAAAAAAATATATAAAAAATATATATATATATATATAGCAAAATGTTGACTGATGAAGAAAAAGAAACAACAGAAGGGAGGAACTAGCCCTCGAAGGATGGAGCACAAGTCCCCTCAGTCAAGGCTATCTTCAAGCACTTCCCCCAACAATCCCTCGGGCAACAAAGGTTCCATTCAACGGTGTTAGCAGCAGCAACCTCAACATCCCATCCTGAAGCAACCACAGCAGCAGCAGTGTCCACCCCGACGACCGGTCCAGCATACGCCACCATGACCCCTCCGGTATCACCAACGACACCTCTAGCGTCAACTTCAAAGGTTATTTTTTTTTCCGTCAGATGCTCCTTCGAAGGTTTTCTCATTGACACTTCGAAGAAGATTTTTTGATTCATCCGCATCAAAATCAAGAACCATGGCGCTCTCCTCCAAGAGCCTCACACGTTCGTCTTTACGTCTCTTCGACCTAGAAACAGTTCAATCCGCCCTATACCCGGACAGAGGAAAGGTTTCGTCGCATTGGAACTTCTCAACATGCCAAGGTTCTTCCTCGTTTTCTCGCCCCTCCTCCATACTCACTAAACCCAGGAAAGTCTGAACATGCGCCTGTACTTCATGGAGGTGGATGGAAGGGAGGTCCTTAATAATTTCACTAGTTTCATGGAACAGAGATTCAATCCCATCCAATGCTTCCTCAAGAGAAGAAGATTGGTTTCCGTTAATTCTGAAGTCCTTCTCCGAAGGGTTAAAGGCGTGGCCATTCCTGGAGGGTTCCATCATACACTGCAAAAATAGGGAAACTGATCAAGTTGCATCCTATCTATACACATATAAAAGAGGATAGCATGAAAATAGAAGGAGGAGAAAACATACCGGTATGATATTTTTAGCCCAAATAACCCTAGTCGGGATGCTCCTGCAAGAGTCAGATCCCACGCCTCACTTGGAGAATCTGGATGGTTAGAGGATGATTTGTCTCTGTACGACATGACAAAGAGAGAAACTCAATAAGAAGAACCCTTTTCTCAAACAAGGGAGATGATGTAATTATGCTGGGTATGAATACTGAACCTTAAAAAAGGAAAGGAAGCAATGAGGGACATAATGCTTCCAGATTTTTAGCATGGATGATGCCCTGATTGAAGCCGCGTTTGAAGAAAGGCAAAATAAGGAAACTTTGCTATCCGTCGAAAAACATACTCCCTCCTTTTCTACACCGGTCTTACCAATTGCGCCAACTTCCCAATGACCGCCCAAGTCGCGCCAAGCTAGCACACTCAGCTTCCCCACACTACAAGAAAACTTGGCTTTAGCGACTATTTTCATACCAACTACAATTGATGAAATTTTTCAGCAACAATTTTTTGTAGCTAGAAACAAGTTTGTTGGGCGAAAATGTTTAACCACTAGTTTTCCAGCAACGATAGTGGGTGCAAGGATATAGCATGAACAACCTAATAACCGGAATATCGTATTTGTTGTTATTAGCCTCCAGCCATCATGTTTAGGCAACCAAAACTCACTCTAAAAGGTACACATCTTTTTCCACCCATCTTACCCACGAAAAAATCTGTTGGTAGACACCTCAACCAACCATCAAGTTATTGGTGTTGTTAGTAGCTTTCAGCCACAAGGTCTGACAACTACAAAGTACACTAGAAGGTAAATACTTCAAGACACCATGTGTAGCCACCAAGTAAATCTTTTGGTAGACCCTTGTACCAAAACATTAGTTTGTTGGTGTGGTTAGTAGGTTTCAGCCACCAGGATATGATAACTACCTAGTTTCATGGTTTATTAATTAAGTACGCAAAGATATTAGAGTTTGAAAAGTTTTTTCTTTTGAAAAAATTAAAATTTGTCTTGGAGATTTTATCGCTAGAGCATCTAGATGATATAAATGCATCACCTAAATTACAAGGTTGATGCATATCTTGTTGATCAAAATGTATACGCCTAAAGATCAATATCAAGCAGTGTAAACCAAAACATGCATGCTTTGTCATGTCTCCGATTAGTTGAAATATCTACACATAAACTCTAAATCTTGGAATAAACCACCGAACCGGCTTTTGTTCTATATCCGGTCGACCAGAATGTATCTGGAGGTCAATATCTACCAATGTACATGTGAACCAAAATATGCCTCGTTCCGTCTCCGATTAATCAGAATACATAACTCCAAAGTATTCCTAGTTCCATGATTACTCATTCTCGGGGTTCATTGATTCTCGTTCTTATACATATTTTATGATTCATGTTTCGGAGAAGGTTGATACCCGATTAACCTAGTTTCATCATTCATTTTTTAGATTCCATGGGAATTTTCCAAGAAACCTTAAACACACACAAGTTCATGAACTTCGAGGAAGAAACTGGCTCCGAGATCGAAAACTGGCCATGATAAGTGAACTACTTTTAGTCCGAGAGTTCGCAAAAACGATGAATCCCACCATTCATAACATATAGGCTATGACCAATTATACCACAACTCTCAACAAAAGTTAAGATTAGTTCAGGTTAACCGAAATAGCTTGTAACCGGTTACACCTCCGGAATTACCTTGCGAACGCCTTACTTCCTAACCGGTTACACCATTTACTGGTTTGATTCCATGGGATTATTCCCAGAAACCTTAAACATACCTCTTTTCATCAACTTCGATACTGAACCTCTCTTCGAGCTTGAAACTTGGCCGCTGGTGGTCTATAGTAAGTCGGAAAATTTCGTAAGAATGATGAATCAACCCATTTACAGGTAAGGTTCCATCGGGATATTCCCTGAAACCTTAAACATACCCTTTTTCGTCAACTTAAATACTGAACTGGCTCCGAGCACGAAATCGAGCCGAGGGTGGACTACAATAATTCAGAAATTTCGTAAGAACGATGAATCCACTAATCATTGTAGACAATATTCGATTCTACAGACGTCTGTTTTCCTGCAAAAATATTATTTCGTTGACCAATTATGCTCGCCAATTATTTAGGAAGGGTTGAAATATCTACTGAAAAAACCCACAAGGTCTTGAAATCAGTGACACAACATTCATTCCATTCTTATGGTACCCAATTTCCAACATAACCGTCCCTATAATTCATTGCAATTTCATAAATTTATTCGAAAAGATATTTTAACCCAAATTCTAAACAGAAAATATAATTTTGAAAAACCCTGAAATTTGAAAAGAGGATTTTCCCCAAAAAAATTAAAATAATAATTTTTTTTGAGGGAATTTTCCCTCTCATGCTAAAATGAAAAATAATTATAATCCTTTCGAGGGAATCCTTCCCGCCCGTTCACAATGACAAATTGGGATTGAATTCTTTCCACCCAATTTCAGACTATCAAAAGATACCGGTTGGATATTTTCACCCAAACCAGAAGAGATGATTTTATTTATCTCTTAATAAATTTGTACTTTATAAAAAAAAAACTCAAAAAAAAAAAAAAAAAAAAACCTTATCTACAACTTTCTTTTTCTTCTCAAAAGTCAAAACTCTTTTCCTTCGGTTCAGTCCTCTCTCTTCTACCTCTCCTCACTGTTTCTTTCAGAAACCTCCCATGCTTCAGAAAAAAGAAGAAGAAGCTCTCCCCTCTCAAAAACCCTTTCTCTTGGTGAGTTCGAGATGAATCATATCAATCCTTGGTGAGTTTGTTGAAACCCTTTATCTTATGTGTTAGTTTCACTTTTATTAGTTTGATTTTAACTTTTAGGGTTTATTTGATTTTTAGTTTTAGATTGTTTTTTCAATTTTTTCTATAAAGAAACCCTTTCTCTTTTCAAATTTTAGGGTTTCTTTTCGTCTAGCTAGTTTTGATTTTCGAGTTTGATTTTAGGGTTTTATTCTTACTTGTTCATTTCTCTCTAGATCATTCAATCATTTTTTTAATCTGATCTTCGAGTTTGATTTTGTCTGTCTCCGTTCAATTTAGATACATGGTAAAAAAAAATTGGATTTCATGAAGAAAAAATTAGGGCTTTTGTTGGATCTGCAATTGCATGTGTATTTGAGATCATTTTCTTGTCCAATTTCAACTATGATGGTCAATCCTGAGTTGAAAAATGAGGATTTTAATTGTTTTTTTTTTTTTGTAAAGAAAAAATTAGGGCTTTTGCTGAAGTTCAATTGCATGTGTATTTAAGATCAATCTTTGGTCCGATTTCAACTGTGATGGTCAATCCTGAGTTGAAAAATAAGGATTTCAAAAAAAAATCCTTTGATTTCATAGTGTTACCAATTTTAGGTTTGATTTTTATTATGGTTATGAATATGTATGTGTTAAAAACAACCACAAAGGGTGAATAAGATTTCACCTTTACTATGGTTATGGGTTGAAGGACATTATCTGAACTCATCGATTCAGTTCTTGATGTTTTCCGGAAAGAAGCTGGGAATTGTGACCGTCTTCAAGGTACAAATTACATTTTATAGGGCTCAATTGTCGGCACAAAGGTCGACCTGACATCCAGTACGAAAAGTATAGATGGAGGCCTCAAGGTTGTGAATTGGTCAGGTACATATTATGAAATTCATCTTGTTCTTTGATTAATCTTAGAGTTTCTTGGTATAATCTTGGGAAGTTCATCCTGATTAAGAAAAAAATAACATGGGTAACTTCATGAAAGTAAGAAACGGTGATTATATTAATCCCAGTTTAGTATTTTAGTGGCACGACCAATAAGGGCCGCACAAGTGAGAGACTGACAGACAATAGTTATGTGTTTTCATTAGGGAACCTCCGTCAGTGTAGACCATATAAATTTTAACTGTGTTGTCAGCCTCAGTTTATCTTTTTCTCATGTGACATAGATTCTCTATGTTTTTCACAAATACATGGCACACTTCTCTATGCTAGTTCCAAATCTGAACCAGTTCAAAATTATCCTAGTTAATGAATTCAATTTTGTAGGTTTGATGGCAAAGATTTCTTGAAGATATTCAAAGGGAAAACTATCTTGTTTGTTGGGGATTCTTTAAGTAAAAATCGGTATGAATCACTAGTTTGCTTGCTTCATTCTTCGGTACCAAATGCTAATTATAGTATGGTCAGAACAACATCCCTCTCCACATTCAAAATCAGCATGAGTTCTTATATATTTGTTCTCTTCGGTTTTCAGTATCAATTGATCACATTTTTCATTTTATATTCCAAATCAGCAACTAAGTTTTTTTTCTTATATTGGTGTTGCATGTCTTTGTTGATTTTTCTTATTAATTTTAGTTGTGTTGCATGTCTTAAAAATCAGCAACTATGATAATGAGTCGATGCTAAAATTTAGCGGTGTTACAATTAGCAGTCAGTTTACTCAAATTGAAGGGCGTGTTCTTATGGCTCCCAAGGTATTATTCATTGTTAGGGAACTCTACTTTCGTATTCTCTACTGCTAATGTTCTTTTTAGGAATTTACTTGGAAGCTAATAATGCGAGGCTATGCTAATTTATCTTCATGTGTTGTTTTGTTGTATCAGTTGGAGGAGGGAAATGGTGAAGATTTCTATCCACGTAATGGGATATGGAGTTTTAATAACAAACAAGGTGCTGAATGATATTGACACTGCTATTCTGGCGAAGTTACTGAATGCTATTATGCTTAACAAGTTGTACTTTGTGTTCAGAAACTAGTGGAACCAACCAAGATTGGCCGCTGGGCTGTTGTCTGTTTCTCAGCTAGATGTAATATACCTAGTCTTCTTCAAAACTTAACCAAATGTGGTCAGAAAAAAGGATTTGTAAGTGTCCTTTTTCTTCCTTGCCACAACTTATATTTATGTGCAAATTGTTTTCCTCTTATGTGCTACTTTCTCTCTTGTAGGCCATAGATGAGCCATCTTCGAAGAGAGTCCCCAGCAAAGACGCAGCCCAGCTAATATCCATGTGGATAAATATGTTTTTGCTCAAATGAAAGCAAAGCTTCCTGGGGCCCCTTAATTTCTTCTCTGTATTCTAGCAGAGGAAAAATTCAAATGTCTACGGTTAGAATTTTTTTTGTTTTATTATCTATTTCTCCCTCTCCTAATCATGTGCCTAGCATTTTACTCATCACGGTTGATATTGTAGGACCACGGAAGAGAAAATGCTCAACATAGTTTGGAGTTGTCACCCAGTGTATTGCACCGACAAAAGTGAACGACCAGTATGTTACAAATGTGATGTTAAAGATCAATGTCAAAGTAACTATTAAGCTTTCTTGCATTTAACCTTTTCCTCGTGGCATTATTTTTGTAGTTTGTCTCACTATACGATGTTTGGTCATTTTTTGGACCATGATTATTTGATGGTTAGCTCAAGGGAATGGCCTTTGATCTCCAAGTATAGAGCCCCAGTTAGGACCCAGTGTTCGAAAGTTGAAATGATTGATTCTTTATTCAAGAAAGTGTCAGATACAGAGGATGAAGGCATTGTTAGGTTTGTTGTTTACAAAAAAGTTGAAATGATTGATTCTTTGTTCAAGAAAGTTGAGTAGTACTTAGAATATTTGACCTATATTGTTTATCGTATCTATTGCAGTTAGCTTCAGAATGTGAAGTATTGAGGGAAAGAATCTTGCAAATCAAAACAGAAGCCACAACTAAGAATCTAAGTAAACTGAGACAAAAGAACTTCTGAAGAACTCTATGACCCTCTAAAGTATAATAGTTTTAGGGGATCATTTAACCGGCCAGTTCTGAAACGTTCACAAGGTCTAGATGCAGGTGCAAGGTTAACTTGTTGAATGCTTGATGACTAGTTTTATTTGTAATATAATTATACAAATTTGTTCTATCCTAACTATTTGATAATTCTCAGGCAAGGGGATTGAAGACGTATTTGAAGAGGCTTAATGCCTTAAAATGGATGCTTGATAAACTTGGAGGCACATTTGTAAGTAGACGACTTATTTTATTTTTAAGTTATGTAGGGATGGAAAGGATGATATACTTACTCGTTAATATGTAGTTTCGCCTGGATGCATAGTTAGCTACGATAGGGCCAACTGTAGTTCTCCCTTCCTAATTAGTTGATAATATAATTCAAACGAAGTAGCGGGGATAAAGTTCATGAAATAGTTGATAATAATTGAGCTTTACAAATCTATTGATCTTTTAATAGTAATTGTCTCACATTTCTAATTGCTTATTGATTCTATCTTTTTTGAATTTTGTTAGGAGTTATAATTAATTGCTGATTGTAATTCATAAGTCAAAGGGTACTGCATTATTATTTCTCAAGAGTTCTCAGTTTAGTACAATCAAAGATCAAAAAGGACAAGTTTCATGCCTTACTAGAGGAGGAAGCCCTGGTTCAAGCTGAAACTGTCAATTGGCAGCTGTAGAAGGTGCATTCTATATGAAGTGTCCGGAAGGTAAACTACCTGAATGCTTATCACGGTTAAGATTTTCTTTTAACTCATTATACCCATCTGGTTTAATTGTATTGATTCAATGATTGAAAATAATCAATAAAAAGTTATGAATTTCTGAAATATTTATCTTAACACCCTAAGGAAAATGGATGATATACTTTGTCAATGTGGGAAGAGCTTTTAACCCACTCAGAACTAACATTGAACTACCTGAAAACAATGGTAAGAAACCTTGACCAACACCAAATGCGGTGGCCAAACCCTTGGACCAATTGAAAAACAGAGGTAAGAAACCTTGGAAAACCAGAAAGAATGTGGCCAAACCCTTATACCAACCCAAAAAATCAGCGGATGAAATTCTTATCCGACGAACCCAGTGGAAGCTTAAGCTCTTGAGCAACTAAAATTTAGTTGGAGGAGGCACTCTTTCCTCAATACATCTAGCGGCTACAGATCTTCGCCAATATCCAAACAACTAAAATTCAGTAAGTTAAATCCTTGAGCGACAGACAAACTTTTTAGTTGGTCACCTCCACCGACAATGTGCAAGTCTTTAGCCTCCAATATTTTTGTGGGTTAAGAATTTTAGTAGGTGCTTTACCAGCGAAAGTCGGTAGTTACCAAAATATTGTTCTGACTAAAATTTGAGTCACTTCGTTGTAGTGGAAAGACATGTATTCCAGCAACACGGTTGGTACAGGTCTTTAGAAAATAAGTCTTCAGCCTCAAGGTGAATCTGTTGCAATGTTGGTTGCTAGAGAGATCTAACCTCCAAAATCGGCCCTGTACCAGCTGAATCCGGGTAGTCGCTGAAGTCCAATTTTCTTGTAGTGCCACCTTGCACCGGTCCCACCAGCTAGCACACTCAGCTTCCCAACTCGCGTCAACTTCTCAATGTCGCCCAGCCTCCTGTTTCTAAATGATGCTGACTTCCCAATTGTGCCAGCCTCCTGATTTGTGCAAAACTTCCAGAGGCAAGGATTCCCAATCATATCTATAAAAAGGTCAGACAAGCCTCCTCAATTCTCTTTACGATTTACTGCTGATAGTTTGTCACCATCTTATGCTTACCTCGCAACAAAGCTCATGTTACGAGCTAAGCAGGGGACTTAATGTTGATGGTGGTTTTTAGACAAAGGGTAAAATTGTAAAACCCCGAATAACCTAATGTCACCGGTGACACATTTATTAGAACATTTAATGCATGTAGTCAGTAATTAATAGGGGATGTTTTTTCAAATTAGGGTTACAACGAACAAAACCCTAATTCCCCTCCGTGCCAATGGCAAATCATGCCAGCCACACCTAGACCAAGATAGCCGCGCCATGCCAAATGCACTCTACCTTGGCCCTAGCTATGTTAACCACACCAAACGCTCCAAAGCATGCCAACCATGCTAGCCGCATCCCTGTGCCAACGGCAAATCATGCCAGCCACACCAAATGCGCCAAAGCATGCAGACCATGCTAGCCGGACCTCTATGCCAATGACAAATCATGCCAGCCACACCTAGCCCAAGCTAGCCACGCCATGCCAAACACACTCTGCCTTGGCCCTAGCTATGCTAGCCACTTTCCTTTCCAAAACATTATGCCATTGGCGCATACCAAGGTAGCGCCCGCGTCTTAGTCTTGCAAACCGCGCCCTAGGCCAATGTGGCCGTGCGTGCCATTGGCACATGCCAACACGCACGCTAGCCATTTTTCAAAGCCGCTACCGCGCCTTAGGCCAACATGGCCGTGCGTGCCATTGGCACATGCCAACACGCACGCTAGCCATTTTTCAAAGCCGCTACCGCACCCTAGGCCAACATGGCCGTGCGTGCCATTGGCACATGCAAACATGCACGCTAGCTATTTTTCAAAGCCGTTACCGCGCCCTAGGCCAACATGGCCGTGCGTGCCATTGGCACATGCCAACACGCACGCTAGCCATTTTTCAAGCCGCCACCGCGCCCTAGGCCAACATGGCCGTGCGTGCCATTGGCACATGCCAACATGCACGCTAGCCATTTTCCAAACCGCCACCGCGCCCTAGGTCAATACGGCTGGGCCTACCATTGGCACATGCCACACGCTCCCCTAACAGCTTTGGCATTTCCATTTACACTCAAAGTGTAACTTACGGTTAAGGCATTCCACACATGCCACTGGCACATGCCACACGCTCCCCTAGCGGCTTTGGCATTGCCACTTACACTCAATATGCAACCTACCACCAGGGCATACCGCACATGCCACACGCGCCACTAGCAGCTATGGCATTTCCACTTGCACTCAACGTGCAATCTACCACAAAGGCATTCCGCACATGCCACATGCACCACTAGTAGCGCCACTTGCACTCAAGGTGCAACCAACACTCGAGACATCAACACAAACTGGGGGATGCTTTCTTGGGGTTTTGGTTTGGCGGTCACAGCGTGCAGCGTACACTACGCTCGCAATAAGAACGACGTGAAAAGGAATAAAAGCGGTCAATTAAATAAGGCAGTAATGGTGAAAAACGTTTTCACCATAAACACCTGCGGTTACCACCTCCTCTATTTAATCCGCGACTTTACTCTATTCCTTAATGAGGCCAGTGTACGTTCAATCTCACTTGTATAAATAGGTCTCACCTATTTCTGCCAAACAACAAGTCTTGGTGATGCAAATATATAACACTATCAGAAAACAACTTGGCTAGCTCTCCCAAAAATATTCCATCACTCGCAAGCTCCCTAAGCTTCTACTTTTATGATACAAGTCGAGATACTACCTTTCCAGAACTCTCTGGTCTCAACACCCTTCTTCGTTATCCTCCCCAAATCAACCCTTCTCCTCCACTTTGTGACCGAAGCAAGTCTGGAACGACCATTTCTTGGTTTAGGCCGGACTTATACAAATTGATCTCTCGAACCTAAAAGTGCTCAACGTGCAGAACATTTGTTTAGGGTTTGAACCAGTTTCTCACTCACCTATCGAATTTACCGAAATCGGCAGAAACGATTTTTACCCAAAAACAACTTCTTATCAATCTTTTTGAGGAATACTATCGTGATATATCAATTGACAAAGATCTATTTATGACTTTTAAAAACATTTTTAAATCTCTGGAACGACTAATTTCGATTAAGGAAAAGGTTTGTTCTGGTAAAAATTCTGATTTTTTCATTCTGACATACATTCGAGTTTTGGCAACAACTCGGTCAAATCGATAAAATGTTTTTTTACTGGTGGTGTTTCAAGTTCCAATTATTGGAAAAACCCTTCCTTTAATCATAAGAAAAATGAGTCAAAAATTTCAAATAACCCTGGGTATCATCATTACTATGATTATACTTCTGGTATATTTCACAAATAATATCTACCGGAGAAGATGCATAAGGATTCCTATGCTCATCTAGCCTCTTGGTAACAATATAGGCTCCACCCAATTTGTATATAACTTGAAATGGGGCAATTAACTCTTTGATTTGTTTTGTGTATTTGTATCTTGGGTTAGTTTTATTTTTGAAATTTATTTTTTCTTTGAGGAAAAACTCTCTCAATGGATTCCTTCCTGCCCACATGAAGTTAAATATTGTTTTGTAGTCTTGCATTATGTTATTCATCACACTAATTTAATTCTCCTCGGTTCATGTTTAAAAATTGAATCTTGTTTACCATTATAGGTTACCGAACCAGTACTGATCCAAGCCCACTACCGGTTTCTTTTAATGGTTCCTGTACGCATACCCTTCTTGTTCTTCGCTTTATCCTCATTCGTGAACAAGGGAGATTCTAGGGTTCATGTATCATCTCCATTAATCTTCGATTGGAGGTCAAGAAGGAACGAACACTTGTCATCATTTTTAAGGAGCATATCAAGTAAGGTTTTCTCTTTTTTATTACTATCAATTTTTAGGGTTAATGGGGAAAATCAATAATGGTGATAAGATTTCAAAGAAGATGGAAAACAATCATAATTCTTCTTTTATGGGTATGAACTACCAAGTGACAAAGATTCTATTATAATTAGATTTATCAATGATTCTAGTAGTAAGATCTTTGAAAAGATTTTTTCCATTGGTTTCATTCTTGAAAAGAAATTGGAAAATGATCACAAAAAGGATTTGATTCGCTTTGAGAAATATAATCTTGGTATCATCTTTAATGGTCTTAGAGAAGGTTTTGACACTCTCACAAGAATCTTTTATGCTAACATCCATGATGTTAATCTTGATGACTTAGAATTCAAGACTATGATAAATAGAAAGAGGATTTTTGTTGATAGAAAGTTGGGATTACTCAAATTCCATTAGGTAATTTTCGCCTTCCTAGACCAAGAGGAGAAAGACCATCATATGAAACCATCTCTAATGATCTTTGTGGAAAGAATGTTAATTAGTTTAAAGGGAAACTTCCTACCCATGATCTTAGTCTTGCTTTGATGATTTTCGGAAAAATTGGCATTTCTAATTTTTGTCTCTCCACGGTTGAGAACTCTCGATGGAGTCATGATTTTGCAGAGTTAGTCTATTTCCTTTAATTGGGTGCTCAAGGTCTTGATATTTTTGGATTCATCATTCTTCAAATGTTCTCAATAACGTCATCCAACAAGAAGTTAGGCTTTCCATGCTTAATTGAGAAAATATGTCATGCTCATTCTATTGCTCCCATTAGAAATTCTATTGGAACTCCCAAACTTATTCTTCCTTGTACTTTCAAACGTATGAAGTAGAATGCTTGCAAAATATAAAGATGTGATTCCCTTGACGGTTCTTGTGATCCTACCACCTTGAGTATTCTTCATCAAATTCGCAAGGGTGTTCGTAAGATAAATTCTAAGGTAAAATATGTGCAAGAACAATTATGTGTGATTTCTACAAAGTTTCCCGAAATCAAGGAAGAAATGGAAAAAGTTCAAGCCTCTTGGTTGGATTCCGATGATGAAGATGATTATTGAACTCTTATTTTGTCTAGGAAACTTCTTATGAGAATTTATTCTTGTGTTTTAAGAAGAATAACTATGGTTTTGAATAACAATTATTGTGATTACACATAGCTGTTTCCAACGATTTTCATCTTGCAATGTTTAAGATTTATTTATTCAAATTCTAAGTTATTTGGAAGATGATTTTGCAGTATTAATATTTATTAGTTTCATATATTGCAAATAATGCTATGGGATATGTGTTTACGTCCGTGAACTATGATTGTCCCATATATGTCAAAAGTTAAGTCTATTATGTCATTAGGCAAATATTGATAAAAAGATAGAATGAACTTTTGAATATTCCGCAGCATTGGTTTTTCCCTGACCCACTTCTATGTGAAAGTACTATATGGCTCCGTAAGTTTTCTTATGTTGATAATTTCCGATTAAATTAATCATTAAGGTTCTCCTATGGTTAATTTAATTGAGTTTTCTGGATACAAATTCATGTTTCATGTGATTTGTTAATGTCCAAAGAAATTCTTTTTTTCTTGTGAAAGTAAGGTCTCTCTTGTTGTTCTTTCGGGAATGACATTTAATGGGGGAGAGTTCTTAATTGAACTTGTGCTTAATTGCCAAATCTTTGCGGGGAGTACGGCTGTGGAATATTGTAGGAGTTATCTTATATTTTTATAAACTCCTTGATGAATACACTAAGTTTCGACTATGTGAAATCATCGAAACAAAATTGACATGTTCTCTTTTAGTCATGAATAATCTCTTTAAGAATTTAATTATGCTCCCTCCAGTTTTCTTACCTTTTCCAATTTATATTGACAATAAGGGGGAGAATTATTTTGTAGTTCACAATACATACATATAGTTTACGAATCATTATGTAAGGGGGAGTGGTTTTCATTGTGAGATGAAGTATTGACTAAGGGGGAGTGATACATATCACCATAGTTTTGTTGTCAAAGTTGTGATACAATTGAACTTTGATGTTGTGTAGTAATACTATGACACTGTATAACAATAATTGAGAACAAATGTTTTCTTATTGTTATTGCTACGGATCTTCAACAACTATGATGCTGGGTTGAACACATTCAGAATCACTAGAGTACTTGGAGTGATGAAGAATTCAAGTAATGTTGAAGAACCAAGGAAATCAAGAATTTGGATGAGAAGCTACAAAGCTTATTTATTTTGTTATCCATATGTATTGATATTCTTGTCATTAAAATTGACAAATTGGGAGATTTTTAGAGCACTGCTCGGTCGAACTCGCAAGCGTTGCTATCTCAAGCTTGTTTGTCAAGTTTAGCTGTCAAAACTATAAGTCTTGATTTCTAGTATACCTATAGCTATGTCTTGGATTAGGATAAAATGTGTAGTTGAGATTTAGACTTCACGACGTTCATCGATTGAAGATGAAGATCTACTAAGGGGAGCTTGGAGGAACTTCATCAACAAAAGGTATGTGGATACTTGAACTCATATATCACTCAGAAGTCATCTTTATTTTATCTCCTATTGAGACTAAGTCGTATATCTAAATGGACTTTATATTATACACATTTGATATTTCGAGCTGAGTTTAACTCGCTTATATCTTTATCAAAATATGTGTTGGAAAGATTTTTTCTTTAAATACGTTCATCATTATTCTTGACGAAAGTAAAAATATGATCATGTGAAAATCATCTGGTAATATCCTACATGATTTGTGTGAGACAGTCATTTGATGTAGTCTCGAAATGTTTCGTATTGTTCATTCGATCACTTGAAAATTGCTTATAAGCTAATAGTTTGTGTGAGATAGATATTGTCGTATTCTAAGAATGTTTCAATGATTGAAATGGGAGTTTAAAACAATTAATCATTGTCTGGATATAACACGGTATGCATACCCGTATGAAAACTGTTGTAAGAATGATTCAAGTCCGAGAACCAAGTATGCATACCCTTATGCGGACGGTTTTAACTGTCAAATTCCGGGAACTAAGTTTACGTACCCATTTGCAAAATTATTCACTTGAGTTCAATCCAGAACGACAGTATGTGTACCCGTTTGCGGACTGTGGGACGTGACCAATGTCCGGAACTCATGAACAAATACATTTATATATATTAAGGAATTCAATCTTTGCAAACCATGGATAAAATGTTCATGAATTGAATCTTGAATCAAAACTGATTTTTTCTTCAATTGTGTCTTGTATACTTCTATGAGGATATAAACAATTGAACAACTCTATGAGTAACACAATTAGATTCATTTGAGTTTAATTTTATATAGAAGTGTTAAGATGAACATGGTTAACACAAAAGTATTCATATGGATAACTTCAGTGAACTGTTATTGTGCCAACTCAATATACACGTTTAGGTGTGATTTTCTATATCTAAATGAAGCTATATTTAATTTGTGTGTAACAATCTAAGACCATCTAACGGTGGAAACTTAGTTTGCATCTTAAATCAGGTTTTTCATCTAATGATGAATATTGATTGCTTTGTCGCAAAGTTATCAAACCCTGATTTGAAGACTATATAAGGGAGAACTCTAGTAACTAGAAAACCTAATCCCCACACCTCATGTGTGATACTATTTGCGACTAGAGTCGAATCTCTTTTAACCTGGGGTTTTCCTAAAACCATTATAAGTTAATGATTCTGAACCATACCCAACTATTTTCTCTGTAGTTACATCCTATGATCTTACTTGTTCTATCATATTGAGTACTATATTCTCTAAGATTTGCTCGAGATTTATCTGCGATAGGTAAGATATAAAAAGTAATCACAAAGCTCTTCGTCTTGTTCTTTGTGATTCCACAATAACTTGTTCTACTACCATATAGTTAAGTTATTGTGAGGTGATTGATATTTCTAGGTTGTTCTTCGGGAATATAAGACCGGATTATCAATTGGTTCTTGTTCATCTTAATTTATCAAAATATAAAACAAAAACTTCGTAGGCATTTCTGTAGGAGACAGACTTATCTATCAGAATAAACTTTTATGTGGGAGACAGATTTGTTTATCAAGTCTTAGAATTTGGGTCATATCAACTCTTAGTTGTGGGTGAGATTATATAAGGGAATCAAGTGCTTAGAGTCATGTTGGGATTAAAAGACGTAAGGAACGTGACTGTAACTTAATCAGTATGAGATTGATTAGGGATAAAGTACATTCCAATCTAAAGTTAACTTGTAGTAGGCTAGAGTCTATAGCGGCTTAATAAAATGTGGTGTTCAAATCTAGACTAGGTCCCGGGGTTTTTCTGCATTTGCGGTTTCCTCATTAACAAAATTTCCAGTGTCTGTGTTATTTTTTTTCCGCATTATATTTGTTAATATTATTACATGAAACTAGTTGGAAGCCTAACAAGCTAGGCTCCAACGACATACTACTACATTAATTGAATAGGTTACTGTGCTAGCCTACCAGCGAGCCTCATGGGTAACCTTGCCAAGGGGAGCCGAAGCGGGAGGGGGGGCGAGATTGTATCATAAGGGGGCAAACTAACACTACCTTCCATGTTAATTCCTGCAATATTACGCCATTGGGGACTTGAACCTGGGACCTCCTGAAACGCATGAAACTTCAGGGAACGGGGATGACCAGCTGAGCTAGGGCCCGTTCTTAAATATCACAGGTTGTGCGTAGTTCAATCAATTGGTAAATCTAACCTTTGGTTGTTGATTGAAATTGATTGACACTTGAACATTGGTCTTTGGTATCGTTCAAGTTATTTCTCCTAATAATTAGGCTCACGGATTCCATCTGTTTGATTTGTTGATTACTTTGAAAAACAGAGATATAACTCTTGGATATAAATTCTTTGATTGAGTCTGTCTGTTTAGTTGATTCTCTTGGAATTATATTGGAGTTGCTCCATACAGATTGCCTAACGAAATATTGGGTATGGTTGTTAGACCCCCACTTTTTCAATAACAATTATTATGGTCAAAAAGTTTCGACCATGATGATTGTAATGTCCATAATGAAAAAAGAAGTGCATCTTTAGTCGACATTGTAGTTGAACACCATGCCGACTGTAAATGAAAGAAGGGGGCTACTTTGAGTCAAAACGTTCTATAGTGTTCAACTACCATACCGATTGTTGAGAATTAGCATGACAACATTTTTGACCATGCCGAGGCATAATTAGTTTCGATTTTACCATGTTTAATTCAGAGGAATTTAACCAACTAAAACTAAGTTTAATCTCACTAATCTAATCTAAAAACTAATATTTTTTAACCAAACTAAGGACATTTTTGTCATTAGTAACAGTATATGGAAAGGGGTTTAACTCTGGATAACCCTATTTTATTTTATTATAGGAAGACCTGAACAAATAAGGTTATTAATATATATGAGTAGCTCGGCAAGTGCAGCCAAATTTGCAATTCTCTTTCAAATATCTTAATCAAAGTATCTTTTCTTTTCAAAGGATATCCATTAGCAATGGAAACAGAGAGCAACTTTACACCCAAGGCTTTTGTAAGTACTAATGATGCATCCCGTTCACTCATAACAAGTTTCGGTGAGATTTCAATAAATTTTGTACTAATAAAATCAAC
Source organism: Papaver bracteatum (assembly GCA_023529315.1). Lineage (NCBI taxonomy): Eukaryota > Viridiplantae > Streptophyta > Magnoliopsida > Ranunculales > Papaveraceae > Papaver > Papaver bracteatum. The sequence goes on from JAJJWX010000127.1 coordinate 1,164,409, forward strand.
AATGTCATATCATTAGTAGAAGCACAAGTTTTTTTGAAAGCACTGGCAGCTGGACAAGCTAATGTTGTTATATATTATTGTTTCAAGACTTGGGGGTAAATATTATCAGCCGATTCTAGTTTGTTATTCTTGAAAAAAATTGACTTTTTATTTTATTTTTTGATCAGTAATTAATACCAGTTAATTTCACATCTAACATGATTATTTAATTACTAATTAACTAGAGGCAAATTATCCTTTAAAATATAGGTGAACTAAGGGTTTTCAAAATTACTTAAACATGATACTATTTTGTCTTTTGGGGTAGACATCATATTAGCCAGGATTATTTTATTTTGCCACTTTCTCTCTCTTAACTAATCTACTTGTCTAATTTTTAATTTTTATACTTGTTTTAAAATATTTAATAAAAAAATTAAAATAAAAAAAATCACCCGGTGTCGTTTATAAAAGCGTCTCATAAATTTTTATGTTAATATGTATATATATATATTTTTTTCTTCATTATAATAAAATGTTATCTTTTGAAATTTTGGTGAACAGAAAATACAAAACTAAAATCAAATTGGACGCCATGTATCAAGTGGGTTTTTTGCACTGTTTTTATCATTTTTTTAATCAAAGTAGGTTAATAACTCAAAGACCTCCTCTTCATATTAGATCGTTAACATCAATGATCAACTAATCTAATCATATATGTAAAATTGTGATATATGTGATACATGTGATATTAAACATATAACAAGCATTTTTTTAAAACTAATTGACAATCATTTTAAAGTTCATAATTTCTGGATATCATTCATGATTCTAAAGTAGGGAAAGAAGTTTAGCGCTTTAGATAATCCATATACAACGTTAGTTTGGAAAAATTTATATACATTGTTATTTGGACCGGGTGATTTATAACGTTTTTGGATTTGAATCAATTTCAACTTAATTGTCTTATTATGAGTCAGTAAAACAAACATGTCAACTTTTAAGAATTGTTTATCCATGCAAACATGATTTTGGTTCTCCCTGGAATATTTTTTTATGCTTAATATTAACCTACAACTGAATCATTATTTGGAGTGCTAAAGAATCATTTACGACGGATACTTATGATTTTAGTCATTCTTGTATATATATATACCCTAAAATGGATGTATGTATCTAATTTTGCATGAATAATTCTGACTATTACACTCGTGGTTCGGATGAATATTTCAACAATTTGTTGTCTTGTCTAGTATATTTTAACATAATGAAGAGAAGGATGCTTATGGAAGTATCAAATATTGAGAGAGGGAGGAACCTTACAATCTTAGCCATTCCCGTCCATCAATATAATGCATATCTTCAAATGGATGTATTTCCTCCTATGTGAAATTCTTGGACCATTGAACTCTTGCTGGTGTGTATGATCCTTCCCTGCTACAACCAAACTCCCCAAATGTCACAGTCCTGCACATTTTGATTGTTACTTTAGGAAGAAAAAAGGATTATTAAAAAATTCCTATAATTCCGGTTTCTTTTTCATTTGGGTGAATGTTGAGATATATACTCACGTTCTTTTTGACCGAACTCCCCAATCGTTCCATCCTTATGGCTCTATTATGCTTCTCATGTAGCTTCTGATGTAGATTGTATTATATTCTGCTGAGTTCCTATGAGAAGCTGCTATGACCCAGTTTTTTGTGTTACAGGTTGAGGGTGCAGTTATCGAAAAGAGATCTCACATCCCCACATATGAAGTCGACGGCTTCTTCAATGAAACGTGTGTACTAGTAATGTACACCCTTATGATCATAGAGAGTGTCCTGATATCCAAGGAATCTACCCAATCACCTGATATTCTAAGTGCAACGGCATGCATTCCTCACTAAGTATTAAAACTATCGGTATTGATATGCTTCCTTACTTAGCTTTTAAATTTATTTTAGTTACCTCATTTTCTTATCAATTATATTCTGTAAAATCACAATTATGTGTGATTGATGTAATTATGTATTTCTCTCCTAGATTGTAGTCTTTATTGATTGTAAAATTGCTTGTAAACACACATTTTATTTTATTTGCTAGAAAAAAGGCATTATATTAAGAGATGAAACTTACAAATATTGTGGTAGGAAATCAGGAACAATTTCCCACCACTCATTACAAGTATTGGTTCTTCTGCAATGCTTAGTCACTTTATCGGCAACTTAATTAAAATCTCTACTGAGATGACTAGTTTTAGAAAATGGGAAAGAATCTAACAACACGTAATAATCATCTAAACATAAGAATTATACTAGCAAAATGTGTGATTTTCCTATGACTTCTACACCTATTTATATAGTGTATAAACTTGGCTTCCAAATATAAGAATATACTAACAAACTAAACATAGCCAAAATCAGGAAACTCCTAACTTACACAAAAACATAAAACCCCTTAACAATCAAATAAGGATACCCCCTATAAGGTTCTACATTATTTTCGAAACTTCCTAAATCAAAAATTTCTCAGATTTGGTCTATAAGTTTTCCACTCCTACTTTCTATTAATAATTGTGTTTGCAAAAGTCATTCTCGAATAAGTCAAGGCTCTAGTCCTTAGGCTTAAGAACTAGATACGTCACTTTTCTTTAGACCTAGTCTAGTGTGTAGTCCTTAATCTAAGAGTTTTTTATACCCGAAGTTTTTTTCTCAACATACCATCCCTTGAATACCTATATTTCTGTCTAACTCTCAAAATTGTAATAAAGGAGTCATGAAGGATCATGTTTAGGAATCAAAACTAAAGTAACCTTCATTGTTTTTCCTAACAAACTTTCTTACTTTTTTTTATGGAATCATATTTCAATTTATTAAAACCAAAATAATGATTAAAGGAAAATTTACAAACATATTAGAAACACCAAAATAAAAGATAATCCAAGTCCAAATATAAATGTCACTAACAATTGTAAGTAAAATGTTGAAAACTCACTAATTATATCCCCTTGAAAACTATCTTATCTTGTTAGTTTGATCTCATATGTACAACCAAGGCAACTGAAGCATGGTTTAATGAAGCAAGCAAGATCGATAAATTTTCTCAATAGTTACGTTCCTTTTATACATTTATCAACACTACCTGCAAGTGAGACCCGATTTTCCGAGGAACATTTGTCAAATGTGTCTCATGTGATCTCAACCATGGATTTTAGACTCATATCTCATACAAGTCACTAGCCAGAAAAATTTAAAACGAGTTTAACCTTTAGTTTGAATGGATTTTCCTAAGACTCTGGTTAGGCTACTAATTTTTACGATCATGATCACCAATTTGGGGTAAAAATAACATAATTTGTAAATCTCGACCGTTTTACTTCCATTACTTAACCACTGGTTCAACTCACGTTTTTTGATAATATAGCACTTCATTACTCATATGCGAAAGTTGTATTGAATCTAAGTTGCATTGAAAATTTCATGTAGGTTTTTAATGAATGTTACTAACACTAAATATATTATTAACATACACAATTTTTAATAAAGATTTTCAATATTTTATCGTGAATCTTTGATTCATGATTCAACATATAATTCAATTATGAAAAATGAAAAATGAAAATGAGTCTATTTTCCATTAACAATTTCTGTACTTTAGTCTCATCCATTTTTGCAAAAAGAATTTGATTGGTTTAAGAAATGAAATTCACTAGTAAATTTCCATTGTTTTTCTTGCTTTATTTAATTATGTTGAAAGAGCTTAAGAGCGTGTTTGAGAACCCGCATATACCAACTTAAGCCGGATTATTTTATGTTTGTTTCATATATATTCTAACCCATGATTAGGTTATCAAAAACCTCCAGTGATTTCGAACGCCAAAAAAGCAGGTTTATGGTACTCTTCCAAAAACTCGTTCTCCACATTTTCTAGGATATGTTATCCTCCAGGCTCCCAAATAGACCTTAAAGTTTCTCGAGTTTGGATAGAAAAAACTTGTATAATAAAGAAAATACTACAAGTAGTTTTACTATCAACCATAAAAATGCATTTCAAAAACTGGATAATTCCTACAATCTGAGATCCAATTAGAACTATAACTTGTTTAGTTACAAAGATTTTATCTTTGATACAAGGGATTTCCAAATACTACGAGGACTTACTATCTCAAAATGATTGCAAGATGCTTTTTGCTTGATACTTGTAACTTTTTTGTGAAATTTGGTAAACTCGTTTAGGTGTAGCGTCCTTGAACCACCTGAGCAGAGTCTCCATTTCTTCCACCTCTAATTCCCCTATATTATCAAGATAAATTCTTCCCTAAAGAGGAAGCTTTTCTAAGCACAAAGTTTGTCCAACGGGATTTTCTGAAGAAAAAAAAGTTACTCCTAACTCACCAAGGCCCATTGAAAAATATTGTGCTTCAGGATGTGAGACTCTGTGATCGTGACATTGAAAACTAGATCAAAGAGAAAATTTTCGGGATTTCTCCAAGTAAATGTAAAGCGATTGATCAACATCAAAAATAAAGAAACCTATTTTGAGGCATACTAAATAATGGCAAAATAAGGTCACTAAATAAAAAAATATCACCCCTTATTCACCCTTTTTGATAATGGCATAACTACCCTTACATAATTAGTGTTAATGATTATGATTAGATTTGATTAATTAGGAATTTTAAGGATTGATTAAAAATTAAATTATTAGTGGTAAGTTAGTAGAGAAATCAAAATTATATGAGAGAGTTGGGATTTTTGAGAAGAAGAAGAAGTGAAAAAAAAACTTAGGTTTTGAGATTTTAGTGATTAGAAGTGACCAAAATGTGTGATTCAAATCAAAGGTAGACTTCTGTACGAGGTTTAATGTCCTTTTTAATAAGTTAAATCTGTCAGAAAATTAAACTTTTAAAACCCAGATCTACTGACCAGATGAACAGTTCGGCTGATAAGTTGTCAGCCGAACCTCATTTTTTTGAAAATGTACCTAGGTCCGGCTAACAACTTGTCAGCCGAACCTATGTATATGTTCAAAAAATATAGGTTCGGCTCAGCCGAACTTCACTCTATAACTGACGAATTTAGGTTCGGATGATTCAAACAAAGAATAGCAAAGTCGCATCAGTCGAACATATTGTTTCTCTAAATTTACTAGGTTCGGCTCAAAATTAATATTTCAAGATCAACCGAACTGATCTTCTGAAAATTTAAAACGAAGAACAAGCTAGGTTCGGCTGATTCGAACAAAATGTATCAAAGTCACATAAGACGAACACAGTGTTTCTCTAAATCATGTACTAGGTTCGGTTCAAAATTTATATTCCAAGATCAACCGAACTGATCTTCTAAAAACCCTAATTTCATCTTTGAAATCATATTCTATCGATCAAACAAAAAAAAATCAATCAAAAACAAGATGGATTTGTTACAAATACATTCTAAAATACATCTGAGAGCAATTGAGATTTGGATTTTGCAATCCAACATTGCTCACTTCGATTCATGTTTCCTTTGGTTGATTGAACTGGAGTCCAAGATGTTTAAGTTTAAAGGTTATTTTGATTTTTGATTTTAGGTTTTTGAGGATAATGACACTTTAGTAATTTAAATTGTTTAAGGATACATAGGTAATTTCACTATCTTTATACACCCTTTATAAACCCACCCTAGATGGGATAATAAATGAGTATGCCTCAAAAAAATTCAGTATGTCTCAAAACAGGTTTCAAAATAAATGTAAAACGATTGATCAACATTAAAAGAAGGATGTTTTTAGGCATACCTAAATCTTTCTAGGCATACTGAATAAAGACAAAAAAAGATGTCAAATAACAAAATTAGAAACCCCCTTAACCAAAATTTTTTATAATGGCAAACTTGCCCTTTGTGAGAAAAAACTTTTCTTGATTCAATGGAGGATGAGGAGGGTCATTCTTCATCTAAAAAACCTAGGAAATTACATATCAACTACAACAATGATCCAGAGATGGCTGATGTCTTAGATTATGAGAATGATTTTACACAAACTCAAACTCAAGATGATAATTTTTATGAGCCAAATCCAGATGATGAATACATAGATGAGGAACCAATGCTTCTAACACACATGTACACTTATATTTTATGTTTAATCTCACTTTTGTAGCTTGAAATCATCAAAAAATTGTATTTTTCATCATGGTTCGGTGAACCAGGACTATGTTCGGCTTAAAAATATAAGCCTAACCCACTAAATTGATAAACAGTTCGGCTAGCTGAATTTGTTAACGTTATACGTTGAACCTTCATTTTCCAACTTCCAACCGATTTGCAAGATCCTAGTTCGGCTTATATTAAAGTCTAATAACAAGCCGAACCTATTTCTGAGAGTTAGGTTCTGTTTTCACTCTAAATATCGTATCAACCGAACTATATGTTTTTCCAAGTTCGGCTCATATTCAAAAAATCACATCAGCCGAACATGATACTGATTTTCCATGAAACACTTAAATTCATACATATTTAGGGGCTGGTCTTTTTATTACATATGTTTTCTATTGTGCAGCCTTTTCATAGGATGAACCAAACAAAAAAAATGGAAATTACTAAAAGTGTTAAGAAAGTGAAGTCTAATGATGGAGAATACCAAGGTCCATATTAAACTCATTAAAACCAATGATATCCTATGTTCAACTTCAATATAATGAAAATACAAACACAGCGCAAAAAGAATGAGGTCATTCCAATATTAGATGAAAACGTTATGGCCAAAACAAGATCTAAAAACTTGAGTGTGCAAAGAGAAGGTTCGGATGATAACTCAACAACACGAGCTAGCCGAACCTAGAGCCTGCAAATCAATATTTTCAAAGTTTTACAGAGAGAGGTTCTGCTTGAAAGTGATCTAATCTAGTCAGCCGAACCTGACAACCACCTGGGGTAAATTTCACTTCTCAGGTTTGCAAGGTATTAGCCGAACTTTACACTGTTCTGGGATGTATTTAATACACATTTTGGGGTTTGGATAAAAATTGACATTTACGGTTTAGCTGAACTGTTCATAGACACTTTCAGGGGGAAATTTCAAGAACAATTCAGCTCAAAACTCAACTCAATTATCAGCCGAACCCGCTATTGTAACCGTCAAAAACCCTAAGTTTTTAGTAATTTAACCCATTCAATCCATGAAAAACAACAATTAAAAGATTGGGTTTGTAGGGAATACATTCTTATCCTCATTTCACTATTTGGAGCTTCAAATGGTTGAATTTCCGATTCAATTTATGGTTCAATTGTAGTTTTTACACCTTAATCTTCAATTGGTTCTTCTTATTTAATTCATGGATTGGAAGAGGATTTAGAACACCTGACGTTTTCTTTTTTCTTTGTGCGATCCATTATATAGTTCAATTTAACTGATGATCGAATTTTCACGAATCGATAATTAATTACGGTGATGAAAAAATTCTCAGAGAAAAGGAATGTGGTTTGGATGGAGGAAAAAGAAGAGATGTTTAGGATAGTTTATTTTTGATTTTAGGTTCAAGGGTATATAGGTAATTGAACTACCCAATAAACACCCCTTATAAGGTCACCTAGGATGGGAAAACTATTTTGTATGAAGTTTTTGGTATGCCTAAAAACAGCCTTCCATTAAAAACAACGAGGGGAAATTAGGCTAAGGCCCAACCCATGGATAACCCATAATATGAGGCCCCTAGTTAAAAGAAGTTTAAATCTAGGCCCCGAGTTATTAAAAGACAACCATACCATTTTGTATATTTTCAATCCCCAAATAAAATAAAATTTAAATGTAAGCCCAAAATATTAAAATATAGCAAACATGATGTCACAGCCATCTTTAACGACCGCCACCACCTCCGACGACCACCGCCGCCAACCACCACCTCCGACGACCGCCACCACCAACAAACACCTCTGACGGCGACCACCAGCGCCTCTGACCACCACCTCCGACTACCGCCACCACCAACCACCACCATCGCCGGAAACCACAACCTCCGTCGCCGGCGTCCACCACCGCCGACCACCGCCTGATATATGGATGTGTAATATGAAGTTACACATGCGTATCCAGAAGTTACACATGGGTATGGCATGAAAGGGTTACACATGTGTAAGTAGAAGTTACACATGCATATAACATGTGTATCCAAAGGTTACACATCCATATGGCATGTGTAATGAGAAGTTACACATCAAAAAAATAGACATAACATTAGAAAAAAAAAAACATAAACAAATACATGTATTACTTTAAGAATTATTTATAATAATTTCTTAGCATGTGTAACTAGAAGTTACACACACATCTTTCTAGTGCAATTGAAAGTTACATATGCATCTATCTAGTGTAATTGAGAGTTACACATGCATCTGACTTGTGTATCCAGGGTCAACTCTAATTCCAGCAAGACCAAGACCACTACCAATTAGCTTCTATAAAGTTATCGGAAACCTGAAATATCACAACAAGCAATCAGTTTTTATAAGCTTAAATAAACATACATACAAGCTAATGAAAAATAATATGGCAGCTTCCCCCAAAAAAATAGTTGTCAAATGCTTTTGGTACTTGGTGAAGGAAACTAGTTCCTAGGTATGTACTTCAGGAACATGCTAATGCAAATAATCTTCTTTAGTCAGTCTTAATTAATAAGTAAATACTCCAAAACTAACCATCATTCCAACATCAACACACAAATAAAACCAGCCAAGAAATAAAACTATGCATTATTTCGGTTCAGTCAAATTTTTACACATCCAATTAGCATGTGTAACTAGACGTTACACGTCCAATTAGCATGTGTAACTAGTAGTTACACATCCATCTGAATAGTGTAACTATAGGTTACACATATAATCCACCAACATAGTTTTTTGACCTATACTATATTATTCCATATATCACTACGGTTTAGAGTCATTTCACTGTGTGTATTGAACATAACAGAAGCTAGGTCTCAGTTGGCGCACTTAATTGAGTTGTGAAGAAAGAAACTGTGATGTAAAATACATTTACCTTCGCTAGCAGTCCTCTATGTGGATGCAAGTCACAAATCAAGTGTTTCTGGAATATCTAGTCGATGATCCATGAAGCCAACAACACCAACAACCTACAAAGTCAAAGAGAAAAAAAAGTCAAACCAAACTCAAATTATCAAGCAACTATGTCAAGTTAGTAATTCAACTGAAGTATTCTATTCCAGGTAGTTCAGGTAGTTGATTACTTTAGAGGTACAAAGGTATTGAAGTCTACATGTAACGGGTTTAACTCCGTCCATGGAACTGACTCGGTCATTAGTTTCTTTTCTTACCCAAAAATACAAAATGCATGTGTAATCAGTAGTTACACATGCATATGTCATATGTAAACATTAGTTACACATGCATATTAACATGTGTAACTAGTCGTTACACATCTGATATGCATGTGTAAATTGCAGTTACACATACAATCAGTACAATACTTCATCTCTATCTTTCCTCTAAGAAACTTCTCTATAGATGGTTTTATATTGAGCGAGCCTCCCACTACATATTATGTATCTCAGCTAGTGAAAAAAAGCTAACTACAAAATCAAATAATCAAAACAAAAGCTTGTTGAAAATTACTGTGTAAATGTTTATGAACAGGTTACAATTCCAAGATTGGTCAAGCTACATTAATCTACAGACCTTAAGTGTTTCATGCATTCAAAATAAAAGAACATCATAACTTTGAAATATTACTACCCATGTTACTGCCACCATCTACAACAAAGGAACACATTTTTTATATGAATCATCTAACAGGAAGTGTAACATAGTTGATGCAGGGGGAGGGAATGAGAGCACTAACCTTCACCCTCGCCTACTGGAGCATAAGCTGATCGTCTGGATCACGCTAGCTGTGTGGTGTGGGTTGGTAATAGCAAACAGGAAAATAAGTGAATTACTTGTTTATTACAAAATAAGAACTACATCGGAACAGTAACTTTGAAACATAAAGATGCCTGTAATTTTGGTCGGAGTGCCTCGAGTGGTCCTTTAGGCTTTGATTTTCATAATGAGATCAATTACCTCTCCAAGAGCCCAATCAGCAGAATAAAAGAATGCACGCTCATGATCCTAGAAAAAACAATAACACTCATCGATTAATTACAGCCTAAAAAGTAGAAAAACTAGGTAGCGACTATTAATCATAAGAACTGCAGAAATAGATTATTACCTTGGATATCAAATGAGTTTTCTTGGGTAAAATTCCTCCATATTTCTTCTTGGGTACTTCTTCCTGAAGACATGTTTTTAATGTTAAGTTTCTACCATTTTTAAATTAGGATTGTACCATAAGGAATATAACTTTGGTAATCCAGAGAAAAGCATCAAACATAATCATTCCAAGTAAGCTCTAAAGCAAGCGATGGTATACCTTTTTATAAGAACCTGCAATATATGGAACATAAACTTTGTATCCCAGGATGTGTAACTAGCAGTTACACATCCATATAGCTTGTATAACTAGTGGTTATAGATCCATATAGATTGTGTAACTACTAGTTACACATCCATATAACTACTAGTTAGCAGAAATCACTAACCACTTCCAATTCTAAACCACCTCCAAGCACAAGTCCTCCTATAGCATCAATTGTTGGCTTTGGGCATCTGCATGGGCGAACCACCATGATCAATCAAAGATAAGCTAAGATTCAAAATAAAAAATTTGAACTCTTACCATCTAGTAAGGTTTCATACGAAACAACAACTTCGTTAGTTGGAGTCTGATCTTACTTCGTCAGCATTCCAACAATAAACCCAAGTCATCTAGTCTATTAGTCAAGTCCAATGAATTACTTATATAAGTTTCAAACGAAATAGACCAAAGGTACTAGCATTTAAAAATCCAAACACAAACCTTGATCCTTGTACTTCTGATACTATTGAGCAAGCTCTGTGTAGTTTGAGGTAGTCAATCCACTACAAAAAAATAATTCAAAAACAAATAAAGCAATCAAAATTATTGCCAACACTATTTAATATCTTTCAGCATACATTGACCATAAATGAACCAAGAATCATATAGAGGCATATCATCGTGTAAGCTTACACCGTGACTGACTTGTGTAACTGAGAGTTACACATGCATATAACATGTGTAATTAGGAGATACACATGCATCTGACTTGTGTAACTTTCAGTTACACATGCATATGACTAGTGTAACTAGGAGTTACACATGCATATGGCTAGTAGTAATGGATGGATGGATAAATTCAATCAAATATGAGATGATGATCAGGTTTGTAAGTTGATTAATCAAATGAACAAAGGCTGAACACAAGCATACCTAACTTCACCCAGCAAGCAGCCACTTGAATCTCATGATACAATGACCTTTTAGCCGAGGTAAGGAACACAAATGGAGGACTGACCATAACCTCTGTACAAAAAATATTCCCAACTACATTTAAATACTTCTAATCCATAGAAATATCAAATATAATAGCGTATTCACAACATTTATCAGCGCATCCACTCACCATATGGATGCAATTTCAGCACCGTTAGTATGTCAACAATCTTCTTCACTTGGTCCTCAGTTCCATTCTGAAATTCCATAATTACTCAATTATGAATTCCACTTCCTAGTCCTCATTTCATCATTTCAGCACAAACTCCAATTCCAGGAAGACCATCCTACAAAAATACCACAAATAAGCAGTCAATCTAATTGAGTTATTGGCAACATGAAGAAAACAAAAGGCAATAAGCTTTTATGAGATTAAAAAGAACAATACACACAACAATGTATAACCAATTTTACGTGCACTTTACTTGTGTAACTAGGAGTTACACATGTATATGACTAGTGTAACTAGGAGTTACAGAGCATCTTAATAGTGTAACTGAGAGTTACACATGTAATTCGGATGTGTAGACGCAAGTTACACATGCAATTTGGATGTGTAGACGAAAGTTACACATGTTGTGCTTAATCAACTCCATAACTACAAAAATATAAACTAATTCATTCCTACAAAAGCAAACTTCAAGAAATTCTACAGAAGCTAATTCACATCAGATACACTAGCCAAAAAGTAAAGTTCACATACTACGTCATTCACTAAAAATTGACCATCAAACAAACATACAAAAAAAAAAAAGGATTTCCCAAATCACAGTTAAATTGTAGTAGTTCTACAACTAATATTGCTAACAATATAGATAAACTAACAAAAAACATCAGTCAAAGTTAGCTCTACACATGAATATAAAAATTGGTACACAGTAGTAACATATTTGACTGGAAAAAATGAGAGTTGAAGAGAAATGGAAAAACAAACCTAATGTCATCATCTTTCATACGATCCAGTTAGTGATGAGTTTGTTTTGTCCCATATTTTTAACGAGCTTCTTGTTGATCACATTGAATGGTGATAAGGTTGCATAACGTCAAGACAAAATATAAAAAAATTAGTATTCTTAACTTGCAAATAACTTAAACAAATTTCATTTGAACATATATAGGATTAAATTAGATAAAAAATCAAAAGTTGATGAAACTTAAATCAATTGAAGGGGTAATAAAGAATAAAGTTGATTGAGTTCAAATATAAACTTATCTTTTCAATAAGAATTATACATTCAGAGATAAGTTAAATCTCATTCAAGAACCCTAGAAAGAAATTAATTGAAATTTTCTCGAAATTTTCATCTCAAAAGAGAGATAAAGATGATACACTAATCGATCTAAGCTCCGACTATGATTTGACACAATATATCATTGCGAATACAAGATCTGATGGAAGAACAACCGAAATTAAAATGCAAACCTAAATCGAATGAAACAAAAATGTAATGAAAACTATATAACTACCTCAATTTCAAGTTGATCGCCCTTTTCACTTTCTTTTTACGGTCTTTATCAAATCTCTTTCTTCAATTTTTGTGGTTTATGAACTGAATTCATTTGTAAATCCTAAATCTTAGTGTGTTATCAGATCTTGGTGACCGATAAATGACGATGACTTATTTGCTTCTTCATTTCTGCTATTTTGGAGGAGTTGTTTCTTCATTGAAGAGCTCGATCGAGAGGGTTAGGGAGAACGAAAGAGAAGAGAGTTTTCAAAGATGATCTGGTTTAGTTTCTCCGGAGAGAGAAAGAGAAAGAGAAATAAGAGTTGAAAATGAAAATATCTCAACTGAATTTTGTATATAAATGGGTACTTTAGGTAATATAAAAATTCCAGATCTAAAAGTTTTATTGGCAAGCCTGATAATTAAAAGTTGTGGGTTTAGAAATATCAAAATGTGAAAGAATGGAGTTGATAGTGAAGGATCCATTTTGTGGGGTTTCTATATGTTGAACCCATATAGTATGGGGTTATAGTATTTTTCACAAACAACGAAATTCAATTGGTGATCACGGGCTTTAACATGCATAATCAGACTGTCAAACAAAAGGCCCATTGCACGCACATCTTTGACTAAAGCCGAAGTGGCCAAGTTTGGCAAGTGCAAGACTGCAAGTTCTTCAAATCTCAACGACACATGTCACATGATACATATGTCGAAAGATATTTGTACTTGACTTGCATAGGTGGTCACTTGACTCACGTCCGGCTGAGATGTGGGTCCCACAGTTGTCTACTCATTTGAAAATGATACTTTATTCTGAGAGTCCAAATTTGTTCACATTCCTCTAACGAGTGTATATTTCACATAGTCATCTGATTGGTTGATTATTTAACTGATGATCCCATTACCCTCCATGTTTAGAATCACGACCCTCGTTACATAACTCCCTAAATAGAATCAATGATTCTTTTTGTCAGGCATAACCTATGAATTACGCCCGTCATCGGGCGCACTCAAAACCTTACGCCCGTCATCGGGCGCACTCAAAACTTTACGCCCCACCATCAGGTGCAACTTATACTTACGCCCAAATCAGGCATAATCAAAACCTTACGCCCGACTAAAACTAAACAAAGACCAAATATACTCTAGTATTTGGTTTTACTCTAGTATTTGCTCTTTACTCCTCTCCGTAATGTCTGGGTTTTCGACCAAATATTTGGTTTTAGTCTGCCATTGTGGTTGCTCTTAGAGCTAGCACTATGGTGCTAGCTATCCCTTCCCTATCCCTCAAATAAACGGAAGTGGTAATTGAACTTTTATCCTTACTTTTGATGGTCTACACAAATATCCTTATCACATAATAATTTTGTCCCTCTTTATCAATAAGCCCATCAGGGGCCCATCAACAGTTTTTTTTGTTTCCACATTTACCCTCCTCACATATTAACAAATATCGTTTTTCTTTGTTTTTATCAAAACACTCGACACAAATCTCTCCCACCTTCTCCATCACCGCCACCACCACCACCTCCATATCCTCCACACGAACCTGTCTAAGTCAGCACAACTCGTTTTTCTTTGGTTCAGGTTCGTCACTAGCTTCATCGTCATCATCGACGAATCTTAATTATCGTTTTAATATACCACTTCTGGGTAAGGTTCATCTTCCGGTACTCCAACAAGTGTGCTTCCGATCAACAGTCTGTTTCTCGCTCAATCGAAATCAGAAGTTGAAGAATTATGGTCAGTTGAAGAATTAGTTGAAGCATTTAAGTTAATTGATAAAGATGGTGATGGTAAAATTACCAGATCTGAATTCTTCACCCTCCGGCAGATGTTCAACCATTCACAACAACCAACACAATTACCAGATCTGATCGGTAAGTTCCTGGAGTGATGTTCTAGTTTCGTTCAGAAGCTTTATATCATTTTCGATATTATCAAACTCAAGCTGCTTCTTTATCAATCTGGTGGTTAATTCTTCTACGCCATTACGATCAAAATCCTCATAATCAGACACAAAAGACTCAAACAATGACTCACTAACCCGTTCAGCAAGTTGATCAATACAATACTTCAGTTTCTCTTTTGTCAAAATATTTTCAAGCAACACAAGTTCCAGCTCCTTCTCTTTCAGTTCTTCTTTTGATCCTTCTAATGTTTCTTTCCAAAAAAAGCGTATTTTCGTTGCAAACACATCACCCTTCTTCGCCTCGACTGATGCTCGTTTTACTTTCGCCTTAGACTTCATCCTAGCATCGGATACTCGTTTTGCTTTTGCATCTGCCTTTACCATATCACTCACCACGTGCAATAACGTATCGTCTGGAAATGGTTTTGTTTTGGCAAGTTTTCCGTTTGAAACAGCTCTACTGTGTCCTTCCTTGACCTTCTGACTGATAATTCAACATATAATGTTAGTCACAATGGAATTCGATCCTGAAAGAATTGTTCTTACCGCCGGTGCAACAGCTGCAAATGAACTCTTAACTTTCATTCTAGCAAATCCGGGTGATGCTTTGTTGGTTCCAACTCCATACTACCCAGGGTAAGTTATTTGACTACTTAATTAATCTCATTATTTTTCTATGAATATCTATGATTATATTTTTGTTTAAAAAGTACTAATTAAATTTTATTTTTATTTTTTTGATTGACATATTTGATAGAGATTTAAGATGGAGAACTGGTGTAAAAATTGTTCTAGTTCATTGCAATAACCATTGTTGAAGCAGGCAGTGATATTTGGATCAACTATGGTTGTTGATCCATATTTTTTGGATCAACTATGGTTGTTGATCCATATTTTTTGGATCAACTATGGTTTTTGATCCAACTGCAATGGATAAACATCCACTGTTGATCCAACTGAAATGGATAAACATCCATTGTTGATTCAACTGAGATTGGTTTTGAAGCTGGTCTTGGAGCTGTTGGTGTTTATGAAGCTACATGTAATGAAATATGGTGGTTATATGGGTTGAAGCAGGCAGTGATATTGGATGAACTATGGTTGTTGATCCTTTGAACTCATGTTTTGTAGTTTAAATCATGTAAATTTGTTCTAATGTTGAACTTGTGGTGCAATGGTAGCATGACTGACTCCATGTCAGATGATGCGTGTTCGACTCACGCCAAGTTCACTCCATTTTACATGGATAAACTATCATTATTGATCCAATTTTACATGGATCAACTTCCATTGTTGATCCACTAAAATTGGATCAACTTCTACTGTTGATCCTTTTTTCTTGGATAAACTAGATAAACTTCTACTGTTGATGGTTTTGTTGGTGGATCTGAAACTGCAGCTGATGAAGTGGTAGAATTTTTCCATCAGCATGGATAAACATCCATTGTTGATCCAACTGCAATGGATAAATTTCTACTATTGATCCAACTGCAATGGATAAACATCCATTGTTTGATCCAACTGAAATGGATCAACTACTTTTTGTTGATACAAAAAAAATTGAACCAGTGATGGTGGGTGGTAGTGGTGGTGGGTGGAGTGGTGACGGTGGTGTGGTGGTGGCGGTGGTGGCAAATTTGTGGTGGTGGCGGCAACAGACTAGTGGTGGAGGAGGACTAGTGGTGGTGTAATGGTGGTGGTGAAGGAGTGGTGGTGGAATATTGGTGGTGGTGGCGGTTGGTAGGTGGTCGTTGTTGAACGGAGGTGGTGGTGGAATGGTAGTTGAATGTTGGTGGTGGTGGTGCTAGTGGTGGTGGTGAAGTGGTAGAGGAAGAAATTTGTTGTATTTTGAAATAAAGAAAAATATTATATGAGTGAGGGTATTAAGGTAATCTAATATTAAATGGATAAGGTTATAAAAAAGGAGGGACATAATTATTGTTGCATAAGGATATATTTGTAGGGAGTTAAAAGTAGGGACATATAATTAATATACCCTAAAGAGAAGGGATGGCACATGAAAGGCAAGCTTGCTACGGTGCACTCTCATCCCTTCCCCACACGAAATGGGTACTCAGTACGCGTATGAACAGTGCCAAACGGGTACTGAGTACGCGCATTCGTCAACTCGTTGACTTGAATAAATACGCGTACTCAGTACCCATTTGATAGGTTAAGTTCACAGAACTCGGTTCTTCCTCCCATTTCCTCTTCTTCACTTAAACTCTTCCCCTCATAACCCCTCTAACCCCCCTTCGATTTGGTTGTTTACTAAGAGTGATTCCATTGCTAAGATTAAATGGGTTTGATGGTTACTTCATGGTGAATGTAATCCCTCAATCAATTTCGAATTTCACCAAAAAAACATCAAAGGTGAGTGGATTCATCATTGCGCAACCTATCTTGCTGCACTATTCAGAGCATGACTGTAAAAGAAGCATTTAGGAGTGAGACATGAGATAATATGTTTATGTAAAATTGAGCGAGAATTAAATATTTCTAGGTGTTAAAATCAACATGACATCCCTAGTTAACAGCCTCACACAGATATTGTTGACTAATGTAACTTGTTCTAGATTAATAACACATACACAAAGTACTTGTAACAAAAAAAAAAAAAAAGCAAGGCCAACTGATAACACTGTGAGCCAAGGATTCTTCACTCGGACCTCTCGAGATGCTAATAAGAGGGAAACATAAATGGTACAGAAGCATAAGGAACGAGAAATCCGTAACAGTTTTAGCAATAATGGCTGTTTACAGAGCTAATGCGACTGACTTGTGTTAGCTACAGATCCAAGCTTAGATGATGCCATTGTTAACACAATCAGACATCCCCAAACACTCATGTTAAGAAATGGTGCATCTTGAGATCTAACTGAATTAGAATTAAACAAATGGAAAATCGAGACAATTGAGGAAGTGGGTATGAAGTTTGTAACCACAATTTAAGTGCACGCTCGTCAAAATCCTTGCTATTTCATAGCCACAAGTCCCAACATTTCCTTCCATTGGAAAATATATTAAAAGAAAAAAACAAACACTCGTCCAAGACCCATAATTTATAACAATCTAAAGAATAACTGTTAGACAAAAGAGGTGGCGAAATATGTTCAATAATGAAACGTATATTGACAAGCCGCCAAGAGTTAAATAAGGGTCGCCTATGTCTTCCTCAACTGACAAGGTGAGTTCTTTTTGCACCTTCCCTCACAAGAATTATCACCTAAATTATGTCCAAAAAACAACAGTTGAATCCAGTCTACATACAGTGACATCACTAACAGGAAAATTATGTTTTAAACCTTTTTCGTCCAAGAATATAGGATACCCAATTATGTCAAGTCCATCCAATATGAAAACATCAGAACAAGACCAATTTGTGATAAATAATTCTACAACAATAACAAGGATATGAATTATCATATCTGCAATTTGAAATGGCTAAGTATCAACGCATTGGACGGCAAGACTCGGATATCTACAGTAATCAAAGACTCGGTGATAACTATTCCGCTGGAATACCTAGTAAAATGGTAAATGCTGTGATAACTCTATGTAAACTAGTCGTCTTTACGTTGTATGAATAAACCAGTCCCTACTAACCACATGTTTATACAACACAAATGCTGCGACAGAACTACAACAAACTATAAGAACAAACCTTGAAATCATGACACCTTTAATTATTCGATTTCCTCCGAACCTTGTAGGGGATCAACTGAGAGAGTTTCCATAATATTTGGACATGGATCTTCTCCAAAAATCTTAGGATCTACGGCTATTATGCATAACTGCAATGCAATGCACCTCTGAGGTAAAATTCTAAATGTTATAGAGAAGAGTATGCTGCACCACTGTAGGCCCAAAACTTGTGTAGTTTACTTGAATTGGGAATGTCCATAAAGTATATGAAAACGATATGAATGTAAAATGGAAGATCATTGTAAAAAATAAAAAAATAAAGATCATTGTAAAAAAAAAGGAAGTTTAAATATGTACCTTTTCATAAGCATTGTATGAATTGTGAGCATGGTGACTCCTCCTGTAAAGCTTACTTAACCACCTTCTAGAGTTCCAAAGCTACCAAATTTAATCGACAAAAGTTTTTTCCCTGGGGCTCCGACTTAAATGAGTTTGGGTCTTAATGAAGCAACATCGGCACAGACGCTATTAAAAGTTCTCTTGAAAAAAGATGTCCCACTTGGATCACCATTGCTCATACCATTCTTCAAAAACTAATACTACTAAATTTCTGGCTGGTTTAAGCTAAAACTGAAGAGCATGAAACCGGATACAAACAACATTACATGGTCGATTCACATTTCTTGGACAATCAATGCTATTGAAGTATTTAAGCGTGTTCTATTATTCATGCGAGGCGTCTCCACAATTACTTTCATTTTGTCACATCATATAGACCAACATTACTACAGTTAGAAGAAGTACGAGAACATTTATATGCATGCTAACAATAACCTGTGATTTAGAACAATCATTGTGTTTTTCTCAGAGAATTTCAAAAGATTTTTCACATGTGAGCTAAGCATTCTTCATTCAGATTTCTCAAGACGCTAATAGTGCAGAAAACATAAATGGTATACAAGGATAATCAACGAGACATCTGTAATAGTTATAGAAGTAGTGACTGTAACTGAGCCAGTATTGTCTACTGATCTAAGCTTAGATGATAACGTTATTCCCCAAAAACTCTTGTATTAATAAAAGATGCAACTTGAGATCTAATCAAATCAAAGTTAACCAAGTGGAAAATAGATACAACTGTGGAGGTAGCCACGAGGTGTGTAAGTAACCCCAATTCGGGTGCAAACCCATCCATTCTGATGGAGATGTAAAAATCCTTGCTGTCAAGGAAAATTATTCTGCATCCAAATAGTAGGCTGCAAGGTAGTACCTTGTTTATGGATCCTTCCCATAGATAGAACAGATGCATATTTATGACAAATACGTTAATGGAAGAATTGAAACATGTTACCACAGAGAATTCTGTTTGCAGGTTCTTGTGAAATTTATGGATGAATGAAGACAATCTTGGGAGTGGCTTTTTGTTCAAACTACCTTTCTTTCATTTTTGTAATAGGATGGTTTTTACATCACTAACATAATAGGATTTTTTGCACTATCAGACGAAAATAAATTATCAATTGGATTCGTAGCTTTATCTGGCGAACAATATTTAGAATAAAGACGATTTTATATACCCTCTTACCCTCGATACTACTAGAACTGCGAAGCCCTTACTTTCTGCAATTGTGTCAGCGATACTTATTCGACTCCCCTGCATAAACAGAATAAGCTACTAAAGTATAGATTACATTCTCCCTTTGAGATAAGGCAGTCACAAACAAAATGCAGAGGTAACAAAGCAACATATCTTAATCAATTATAAGAAAGTGAAAAACAATCCCACAAAGTTGGATCAATGATATAAAGACAAAGTAACAGTAGCCTACATATAACAATGTCATCATCATTTAGGTTACATGTTAATATGTTATCCAATATCAAAATGAATGTCAAGGGAGATTACCAGTTTATAAGTGGGTATAGGTTGAAAGGATGAGCAAGGCTTTCTGTCTCCTCAACTTCAACTGATTCCATTATCTTCGTATCTTCTTCCCCTAATTATTTCAACGAAACTAAGGTGTTCTTGTGAGGGAATACTCCACCAACATATTCTTCAAATTCCACAATTGTTTCCGAGGTCGAAGCTTCTGGGTCGTGAATGTGGATATGTTTAGGAGTATAAGTTAAGAAAGTGTAACTCTTCAGAACAACAAACAATTTGCCGCTAAGCCTGTCACAATCCTTAACCTTTTCACTCCAGCTCAATGACTGAGGTCCCTCTCGCTCTTTCATGTCATGATTTTCATCCTTCTTTTCTGATATCCACACATCCCAACATCCAACTACATTGCCAAGCAGTTTAATAGCAAAATACAAACACCCATCCAAAACCCCTAGTGTATAATAAGAACCATCAAAATCACTGTTCGACAAAGGAGGCGGTGAAAGATGTGTTGGAAAATGTGGGTATAAAACAGAGGATGGAAACACTAAAAGAAATTGTTGTTGTACTCAAAAGCTTCCAAGGCTCGGGTGATTTCTTTTAGAAGATTATTTCTACCCTCCCAATATAAATTAGCGATTGCAACAGGTATGCGAAATAATGCCTTCAGGATACAATGAAAGCCCTACAACAGGAAATTGGATTCAAGGTTTGCACCCCTTGACCCAACCAAGAACACATGAGAGAGATTTCTGATGATGCTTTAGATGGAGAGAAAATAGGTTTTAATTCATTCTCTAGAATGGGAGAATTTCTTCACTACTTATAGGGTTATTCATGCCTATTGGAGATGCCTCTTCACTTCCAAAAGACACATAAGGTGTCTGTTGGGAATGGTTGTGTCCTTTATGAACCATCACACCTATTAGAGGTGTCCCTTCATCTCCAACTAACATCCATTGTGTTTATCCAACACAGAACACTTCCCCATCATAGTGACAAACCAAAAATGAAAACAGTTTTATTTTCTAAGTTATTGAAAATATCCAACAATCTCCCCCTATTTTCAAAAACCAAAAAAACATAAAATAAAATAAAACTTATAAAACCGGAGTGGCTGCATCACTCAAGTGACTGCGTACGTACCCGAGTGGGATCAAGCCAACGTAGTTCAAGCACAATTGGGACTAAGTATCATCGCTGAAATCAATACATAAATGATAGGTACCTTCTGAGTTTGAACCTTCACTTAGTGTAAGAAACTCAAAGCCTTATCGAGATTCTATGGTGAAACCAGTCTTGAACCAAGTATCCCTTATGATAAACCGGAGTCTCCACACATATTGATTCCATAAATCATGTGTTCTGTAGCCAAGCACTATAAAGGCCTTGTGATTATATCCTTATTCATGAGTCTTCTTTAGAGAACGGTCTTCTTCTCTTAGGAAACGACCCACATTTCCATACTCATATAGGTAAGTCTCGAAGGTGTTTCTGCGAGACACCTTTTACTAATCACAGACTCATTAAGGATTTACATCCATCCTATTTTCTTGCAGAAAAACCAGCACTAACTTGAAATGGGAAGTTTTATGTTAGTGCTCCATAATCACTGACCATAACTTGTTGGTACCACATTGAACCTTGTTTATCTTTTTCAAAACATAGGTTGGGTTTATGCTATGGGAGATCAACCTTCCTTCACAGACCTTAGTCCCATTTCTATATACTTCATTGAAATTAATTCCTTTGGGAGACTCTTCATAAGTAGGTCTACCAAGCTTTTCTCCGTTTCAATGGTTAACTGCAATTACTCCTTTCTTGAGTAATTGACTTACCGTTCCTTGTCTAAGACTTGTATGTCTTGACTTTTCATTATAAGTCTTGTTAAAGACGTTATAGATCATATCCTGATTCACAATTAATCAATACCTCCTGAGATGGCTTCTTCCAAAATATGATCTCTACAAGTTAGGTTTTAAGCCATTTCTTCTCATTAATTGCATCTACTAATGCAATCAATTCTGAAAACATTACTAAAAAATGTTCCTCTTTGATTTTACAAAATAATTGTAACTTCTCTAGTGATCCTAATTAACATTTACGGTTAATTCACAAGAAGTCATTATAGACTTGCATACACTAGAGGCATAGAAAATTTGTAGGCAACTTATATATTTGCTATCTCAACAAATATAATACCTTGATGAGTAACTCTTTTACTCATGCCCAATCCTCTACAAATTCATACCCAAAAAGCATAGACAATGTCTATTTAACATTCTACATTATGTAATGCAAATGTTCATAATTTATGCATCGGTAACATCGTAACATCTCATCATTGGATATTTGGTCGACCGCCCAATCTTCCAATATGTTACATATTAAACGGTTTTCCACTTTTCTTTTTAAATGTCATTTAAGACATGCCAATTTCCAAATTTGGAACCTATAATTCTTATCGCAAGAATTATGTTCATGCCATACCATTGTTGTCTCAAAAATTATGACGATTTTGGTTTTAAAATAATTCACCAACTAGAAAATTTTATACGACATTTTCGTATAAATTCTCCCCCTATTTCATGATAATTCTCAAATGCCAAAATTCAACTTAATATCATGAAATACCATTTGTGTCAAACATGTACCCCATAATTTCTAAATAGAAATTAAAACCTCAAATCCAATATACCGGTACGGGTACCATCATTATGGATCTGGCTTTCCTTTGCAAACATTCTAAACAAAGCCTCATTCAACTGCTACATGCGGGTAAATTGAACAGTCAATTTAAACCACGTACATCCAACCGTTATGCACCCTTAAAGGATTCCGAACTTCTAATACATTTATTAGATATCTCATGCTATCATAAAAAAAAATATATGGCATTACTAACCCCAATCAAGAGGACTAAGCATTACTGTGAAAACCAATCATGTCACAGATGAATATGTGAATGTAAAAATCACAGTTGCAAGTTTATGATATGCTTTACGAACATAACAGAGCATTAACAAAGGCTAGACGATAATATGCACAGATTGTGATTATAATGGCTCATCCACATAACATAGACATGCCGTAACTATTTCTAAGAAACCGAGATACTAAGGATGTATTAGTCTTTAAGATTGTTGGAAATATTATACTTATCTGATTTCATGGAAGTTTCCCTTGACCACAACCCTTGAGAGTTTGCGCGCCAATGATTGAATCAAATTCCCATAAACAACATCATGTTCCCGAACACGGTTTCCACTATAAATTTGAAGCTTGTTTTCCAACTTCCCTTATTCTCGTTTCCTCTGTCTTGTCTGAATTTAATCGTCTAAAACTATTGGAAAATTATGGGTAAAAACAGAGGATGATAACACTAAAAGAAATTGTTGTACTCAAAAGCTTTCAAGGCTCGGGTGATTTCTTTTAGATGATTATTTCTACCCTCCCAATATAAATTGGCGATTGCAACAGGTATGCGAAATAATTCCTTCAGGATACAATGAAAGCCCTACAACAAAAAATTGGATTCAAGGTTTGCACCCCTTGACCCAACCAAGAACACATGAGAGAGATTTCTGATGATGCTTTAGATGGAGAGAAAATAGGTTTTAATTCATTCTCTAGAATGGGAGAATTCCTTCACTACTTATAGGGTTATTCATTCCTATTGGAGATGCCTCTTCACTTCCAAAAGACACATAAGGTGTATGTTGGGAATGGTTGTGTCCTTTATGAACCATCACACCTATTAGAGGTGTCCCTTCATCTCCAACTAACATCCATTGTGTTTATCCAACACAGAACACTTCCCCATCATAGTGACAAACCAAAAATGAAAACAGTTTTATTTTATAAGTTATTGAAAATATCCAACAAGATGTTCACAAAACTTCTCCTCAGCTAAATGGAAGGGAACTATCATTCTTAATTTACAGTCCACCCAATAAAGAGCTCCACTGACAAATACACCTTCTCCCCAATGTTCTCTGGTTCCAAAATCGAACTTTCCAAGGCTTCTCCATCCATTTCCACTCCCCATAGTGTATATGTAAACTTCCATACATTCGGTCTCTTTAACAAACAACATTCTCACAACTTTGTACTCATTGGTTGAAGTAACATAACCAAATCCGCTCCCCCTATGAACCATTCCAACTTTGTTAATTTCTGGAAGCAGAATATACTCTCTGGTGATGGGGTTACAAATATAAGTACTTTCTTCTGAAAATCGTCGAAAAAGACGGATCAAACCATTGGACGAACCAACAAAGCTAGTATCCCATCCAAACGGAAGGTTGAAATTAACCCTTCTAATTTTCTCGACGGATTCATAATTCTCATTATATTCTAAGTACTGAAAATTGAAATTCTTAATCCAATCGATACAAGTCAAAGCAATGAAACCCATCTTACCAGAATCAGCCGCATGATGATTAAGATGTTGTAACTGCATTTTTGAGAATGATGGATGACGAATTAGACTTCTCCAAGTCGTGGATACTAATTTGCATTCGAGAATCGATTCGGTTGCTAATCGACTGATAATGTCCATCGTAATCTCTGATGGCAGAAGATTGAAATACTCCATCCTTGAAATTGAAAAATAAGGATTTACAGAGGATGGTACAGAGAAATTCTAGGGTTTAACAAAAATAGTCACTTTTGGCTGTGGAAACACTGGAGAGAGTGAAGGCGAAATGGCTTTTTGAGAGAAAAACCAAGTATATACCGTGAGATACAGAGTTTTTTCGGAATAAACGTCCGTCATTTCGGAACAAACAACTATTTGCCCCTAAAAATAGAAAACTTGCAAAAACAAAAAAAAAAAAATTTGTCACTGGCAAGCTGGGTTGCACGGACGCTCCATTTCTTGAGCCGTGTCCACGTTCGACTCGCGTCGGACACGGGACGCTGACACGACGCGTGTCAAACGCACCAATTTGCGCATCCTGCGCGCGTCTGGTTTGGAGGCACCGATGACACGTGTCCGACACATATTTTTTTTCATTTTCATTTAAACTTCTTCCTTTATTTTTACTATTATTAACCAAATGAAGAAAGACAAACATTTAGATCAATAATTTAGGTCTTTATTAGGGTTTTGTAATTGGAAATGACATCATGTATACCCTTAGTTTTTTTTTGAGGGAAAAATGATATATTGAAAGAGGAAAAGATGTTAATTACAGTGGATGAAACAAGAAATGGAGAATAACTGAAAAGAAAAAAAAATCAGACCTTAATTACATATGAATTATGTCTTCCCAGTGGAATAAAATCTGGTTGATTGAGAAATCCTTAAAAGTTTCGGTATTAGAGCTCCAAAGACGTATATGAAGTAAGATAGCAATAACCAGCTCGTCCTTTTCCCTAGCCCTTCCTCCATGAACATGTCTATTCATTTCAAGCCATATTTCCCAACACAGAGCAAAGGGAATAAGATTCCAAATCATCTTTATTCGTTTAGAAACCTTGTCCAATCTCCAGCTCAAAAATAAGATATGTAATTCCTTTGTCATTACCCATCTAACTTTCAAAGTGTTCATAAGAAGCGACCAAATATAGCCTGCCCAGGTGCAATGAATGAATATGTGATCTTGTGTCTCAACCTCCGCTAAATAGAAATGACATAAGATGGTGCTCACTTCTACTCCTCTTCTCTGCATCATAAACCTAGTTGGAATTGAACGATGAAAAGAATCCCAAATCAGAAATAACACCTTAGGTGGAGCATAATTACTGTGCGCAATACTATAAAAATCCCATTCCTGATCGTGATCTGTTAACTTATTGAAGATAGATTTTGCTGAAGAATCCCATTCAATGTTGTCCTCCTCGTCACGAACGAGTATCACATTACACAAGTCGTGTTTTATCTCCAACAAGTCTATTCTTTTCGCAGGTCTAAGATCTCTTGAAAAGCTGAAATTCCAAATTGTAGACTTCATATCTGACACCGTAATAAACTTATGTGCACTTAGCTTATACAGTCTCGGGTATTTGTCTTTGAAAGATCTCCTCTCCAGCCACCAATCATGCCAGAATCGAGTACTTCTACCATTCTTCACCTGTATATTAACAGAACCAAAGAAATCGCCGTTATATTTTAGTATCTCAAGCCACAAAATCCTTCCAGTCGCCTCGTTAACTTGCATTGGAACCAAACAATTCTCATCAGCATTAAATTTCTTGCAAACTAACTTCCTCCATAACGCTGTTTTCTCCCTGCAATATCTATCGTGCCACTTAGCCATTAAAGACATGTTGATGAGTCTTAAGTTTTGAATCCCCAAACCTCCTTTCCTCTTTGGTTTTATAAATTTCTTCCATGACACCCAACTCATTTTCCTATTATTTTCGTCCTCTCCCCATAATAACTTCCTCATAATCGAATTTAACTTCTTTTCCACTGCTACCGGAAGACGATGAAGAGATAGGAAGAAAACAACAATGTTTTATAAAGCGCTTCTTATTAACGCCACCCTACCGGCTTTATTCAAAAAATTTCTCTTCCACGTAGATAATTTTTTCTTCATTCTCTCGATGACCACATCCCATATAGAAGCATTCCTTCTCGTAGCACCAATCGGCATACCCAAGTAAGTAATAGGCAAAGTATCTATTTTGCAACCTAATTCCATTACAAGATCATTGATCATGTCATCCACACCGATACTTTTCATGGCGCTTTTCTCCAAATTTAACTTCAAACCTGTCAAGACTTCAAACATTACCAATATAATCAGCAGTCTTCTTACCTCCTCCTTAGAAGCATTCAGCAAAATGATTGTGTCATCCGCAAATTGGAGGTGTGACACTGTTTTTCCCCCTCCTTTACTTGCAAGCCACCAATTTTATTTGAATCTACTGCATCATTAATCAAAATGGAGAGAACTTCAACCACCAAAAGGAACAAAAAAGGAGACAACGGGTCTCCCTGTCTAATTCCCTTGTTAGGTATAATCCTACCAGTAGCTTCACCATTTACTAAAATTGAGAATTGAGCACCTGTGACACACCAATGGATCCAATGAATCCACTTGTCACCAAAGCCATTCTTTCTTAAAATCGAAAAAAGTGATTGCCAGTTGACATTGTCGAAAGCCTTCTCCATGTCTATTTTGCATAGAATTCCCGATTTCTTTTGCCTCAACCTACTATCAATACACTCATTAGCAATTAGGATACCATCTAGGATCTTCTTATGCTTAATAAAAAGCACCATGAGCATTAGATAAGAGACCTGGCATTACAATCTTGATCCTTTCAGCAAGCATTTTAGAAATTATCTTATAAAAGCTGCCAATAAGACTCAAAGGCCTGAAGTATTTTACCGTAGAAGAATCCTCTTTCTTAGGGATTAAATTAATGAAAGACATATTGAGTCTCCAATCAAGCTTACCTTTGCAATGAAAAGCATCCACAGCTTCCATAACATCATTCTTTAAAGTATTCCAACAAGCCTTATAGAATTCCAGATTGTACCCATCCGGACCCGGAGCTTTATTTGCTCCACAATTTGTAATAGCATCTTTCACCTCAGCTTCATCAAACGGCATTTCTAACCAAACTTGCTGAGTATAATCGAGACTCTTGAAAGACATATTCTCAAAAGATGGAGAAACTGAAGTCGCAGAAGTGAAAAGAGTAGAATAATACTGCTAAATCTCCCTCTTAATAACCTCCCGATTAAAAACATCCACTCCATCTACTTCCAACTTAGTGATACTGCTTCTTCTTCTTCTTTTTGCATTTGAAATTGCATTGAAATATCTAGTTTTCTTATCTCCTTCCTTAAAAACCCTTACTTTCGCTCTCTGGTAAGCCATTCTTGCTTTAGTTACCTTGACATTGTTTAATTTTACCAGCATAGTAGCTCTCTCTTCCAACTGAACAGTAGACAAAGTCGCACATTCTTCTAACAAATTTAAGGCCTTAATGTTTCCCGTTATGTCATCCTCCTCTTGTCTCACATTACCAAATTCTTCTTTGCTCCACTTCTTAATGAAAAACTTCAGGTTTTGAAGTTTTCTAAAGAGAATATAGTCCGGCGTGCCGACAAACACCATATTGTTCCACCACTGCTCCACCAGCTTGACAAAATCCTTATGTTTAAGCCAATGATTTTCGATTTTAAAACTAGGTTTAGTTCCAACCTTAGAAACTAACTCCAGTAAAATAGCATTATGATCAGAAATCGTTCTAACCAGCACAGTTTGTGTTACGGTGCTGAACTTAGCATCAAAAGAAGAACAAAACAGGAATCTGTCTAGTATGTATAATAAAGGATCCGCAGCTTTGTTGCTCCAAGTGTAAGATCCACCATTGAGAGGTAAATCGATCAATTCCTGATCATAAATAAAAGCATTTAGGAAGGCCATGTTCCTTGTGTCTCCACCGGCTTTATTCCTTTCTGTATCACTTCTTACAGAATTAAGATCACCCACCAAACACCACAACTCCGCAGACCATTGCCTAATTGTCTCTAGATCTCTCCAGAAATTTTCCCTGAAGTTGTAAACGCACAGAGAGTAAGCATTTGTTAGCATGAACTTAAAGACACTGCTCCTGAACTGGAACAGACAAGTTATATTATTAACTCCCATTCTTTTATCTAGAAGTTCCAAAGTAGCCGCGTCCCAAATAGTAAGCAAACCTCCACTATTGCCCGCGGTTCCTTGAGAAGGCAAAAACTCCATACCAAAGTCAGCGTCAAACCACAATTGTCTTACAAACCAGCTTGACATTTGAGCCATTTTTGTTTCTTGAATTGTACAAATTAAGCATTTATGAACTGCAATGAGATCTTTAACAAATATTTTCTTATCATAAGCGTTTAACCCGCTTATATTCTGGTTAATGAGATTAGATCCCATCACAAGTCATATTATCCCTTGAAGACACCTCCTCCCAGTCTGCCCCTTTTTCTAATGAATCATCTGAAGAAGATTCGCAACTATCTTGGACATTTTTACCTTCTGCGATCGCCTTATCGATCTCTGTACTTAAATAAAATCTCTTCAATTTCCTGTTTAACCTTATTTTCATCCTTATCAGTGATACCCCCCAGTCGAGAACATAATTCAAACACCAGTTTAGAAGTTGAGAAGATAACTTCATTTGAATCTATATTTACTGCCTGGATATCTCCAAGTTTAATAACAATTTTATCCTCAATGACATTAAAGAGTTGATTAGGATTATTAACTTGCAGTAGCAGTGTATCCTGGACAAGGATTGGAGGGGATGCTTCGATATGCAAAATATCATCATGCAAGTCAATCTGAAGGTCGTCAGGTAAACCTGAGGAAGTAAACCTATTGTCCGTAAACACCGTCGAGTTATTCTCTACCCCAACCACCTGAAAAACATTACCGATACACATCCAACCACATTCGTCATTCCATTTGACTTAGCTTTCAATAAGCTATCAATTACTTGCAGTCTTTCTGACTGCACTCTATTGACATTGGGTAAAGAACCTCGTTGTTGAGAGATTGACAGTACTCCTGTACCTCCATTTCCTTGTTCAAAAGAAGTAATAAAACTACCTTTCTCAAGAATCAGAGTCGGAACTCCAACTGTCGAGCTCTTTAGTCTTTGAGTCTCAGGGATAGAGTGAAAAAACTCCTGAGCTCCTCTCTCTGAAGACAGGTTATTCTGCAGTAGCTCATGTGTCTCCAATTTCGACGTTAGCACCGAATTTCTTTCTGAAAAATCTGTGATTGAATCTTTTGATTCGAACTCAATAATCAGCTTGTTAAATTCCTCCAGCGATGCCTTCTTATTCGGGCTAAACTTGTAATCCCATTCAATGGATACCACCCACTTTTGTTCTTTATCCTCGATCAGAAGCACCGCCGGTATTTCCGCAAAATATCATTTGAAAGAAATTTTAAAGAAATTCAGACTTTCCTTTCTAAGAGTGCTTGAATCTATATATATTAAACCTCCCAGCAAGTCACCAACAGATTTGAACAACTTGTAGCTCCATAGTTGGTGTGGAATACCTCTAATCTTCAGCCATTTCCCATATCTAGACATAGCATGTATAGGAATGATTACCTCCTGAGAACTTTTGGGCTTGTCTTTTGGCTCCTTATCATCCAACGGAACCGTCTGATGTTGAGATAAGGTAACCACAAAATCATCAACAATAATCTTCCTCGGCTTCCAAATATCCAACCAATGTTCCTTGGTCAGCTCTATATAAGCCGCTTGTTCGTCAATAATCTCAAAATCAATAAAAGAATTCCACTGCATCAACCTAAGGATCTCCTTTGCTAAACGCTGCCATCTGATAAATCCATTAACCTTGATTACGCCCTTGTATCTCCTAACAGAAGTATCCTTATTTGATAATGACTGAGTAAAATCAGATCTTGAAGGAATCACCTGAACCCGCCTCTGTACCATATTATTCTCCCTTAAAACTTTCTGCACCTCCTTACAAATAACTGACCAATAGAAACATCCATCTCCACAAGGAATGCATAGAGCATATGATCTAGGTTGATCACCCCTCCTAACTCTTGAAAGTCTCATATATTTTTCGGCATCATTTTCCTTAACCTCACAAAGGTACGAAGCTTCACCTTCCCTTCTCGGCCATCTATTCTTTGTACAATAAAAATCCATAGCTTCATGCATAACATCAACCAGCCAAAAAGCCACTTCCTCAGACAGATGGATCCAAAAGTTCAAACCTCTTCTCTTCTTTTCCTCCACTCTGATTCCCGCCTTGTTACCCAAAGTTTCCAATGAAACCCAGAAAATATTTCGATCAAGATAGAGAGGATTTTGTGCTCTTTTTCTATCCATTTTTGAAACAAAACTAACTAATA
The DNA here is from genome assembly GCA_023529315.1 of Papaver bracteatum. Taxonomy (NCBI): domain Eukaryota; kingdom Viridiplantae; phylum Streptophyta; class Magnoliopsida; order Ranunculales; family Papaveraceae; genus Papaver; species Papaver bracteatum. Next base: position 1,195,504 of record JAJJWX010000127.1, read on the forward strand.
AACGCAAAGATCGGCCAGTCCAAAGGCTGTCTTAGATTTTCCAAAGTCTCTCTCAGAATTCCAGTAATACTCTAACAGATATTTTATCAAACGCATACTGGGCATCGAAATAACTTGCCAAAATTAAAATCGAAAAAAAAACATGAAATTTCTTAAATAATCCCTAATCATTCTCAGAATGCATTTTGGGCATGTGTTGTTCTAAACAGAATGCATTTTGGGCATGCATACCCTTAGTTGGGCATGTATTGTTCTAAGAATGCATTTTGATTGTGCCATGTGTTTAATAGTGACTGATTGTTTGACATTCGGCGTGTATAAACAAACGATATCTTCTTTTCTTTTGAAATTTGCACACATGTAGATCATTTTCTAATTTTTAAGGTCGAAATACTTGACTTTGTTGTATAAATACATGATTATATATATAAATAATATATAAATAAAATATGTATATACATGTCCGCGTCCTAGTTTTTTGAGTATTTTGTAGTGTCCGCGTCCGCTTTGTGTCGTGTCCTCGTCTGTGAAATCCAGCTGGCAAGTAATTCTGATGAGCAGAGCTGACCTGCTAGATTGATGCACCCATTTGTAATTCACATTTTTTTAAATCAGATGGAAAAAGTTAGCAAAATTCCCTTTTGGATTCGAAAACGTTGTGATTTATGTTTTTAGATCCTCGTGCTGGCATATACACATTTTTCTGAGAATAACCATCAGCTTCACTACATTCACAGACTGTAAGACGAAATGCCATAAACAGGAGGTGCATTTTGTAATCAACAGTAAAGGTGGCAACAAAGATTAGAAAGAAGGGATATTCGTGTCTGGGAGGAAATCAAATTATTTCAACTACTCTCAACCTATTATTGTTTTTTCGAAATTAGGGTAAAATAATTTCACCATGGAGGAGATAAGAGAGTGTGTGTGAGAGTGAGATGAAAGGAACAAAAGAAAGGGTTTCATTTTTGTCTGTGAATGAGAGTTTATAGGAAGATTCGATCTTGTAACCTCTAGGACGGAACACGGCTTTTAGTTTTAGCTTGCTTCAATTTCGTCTATACATTTTGTCCCACATCAATTTTCAAAAATAGTTTTTCACTGTTTTATTTTATTTTATTCATTTTCTAAAAATTGTTTGGCGAACTACTTTTGAAAACAAGGAAAATCAACTAAATCAGATCAAATGTAAGGATTCGTCAAGAAATAGTGATATTTTCCATGACTCACTTGCAGTCATTCCCCCGATCTCTTACTTTGTTTTGAAAAGAAAAGAAGAACAAAAAAAAAAGAAAAAAATAATTTGTTGTTTTTTTTTTTTTTTCAAAAACAGAAAACATATAGAAATTATTTTCTGAAAATGTCCCTACCAAACACGTTTTCTCTTGTTTTTTGTTTTCTTTGTTTTTGAAAACAGAAAACTGTTTTTGAAAACTATACCAAACAGGACCTCAGTTTTTTGTTTTTTTGGTGCTGCTTTGAACCCTTTCCTACCCAAAAACCATGTCCTTCCCTTTCATACCTAATTTTGTTATGCAACTTTAGCTCGAATTATGCATAATTTTCTTAGATAAGCTCATAAGAACCAACTGACAACTATAGTTGTGATGTGATATAGCTCGAATTTCAACATGACGTTTCAATTCATAAACAAGCAGAAACTAACCATTCACAATCGTGTTTCAATCAATTCTTGATATTGGAGGAATCAAACATTAATTCTTGATATTAAGTTTCTGTTAAGTTTTTTAGAGTATTGGAGGTGTGTCTCAGTTAGGAGAAAAGCAAACTATGTTGCTGATAGGATAGCAAAGAGAGCTAGAGTTACGAGAGCTAGTTTTAGTCATGGGTCTGATGTTCCACATGAAATACAAGTTTGGGTTTATCAAGACTATTATGTAATGAACTAATTACCATCAATAAGATTTTCTTGCATAAAAGAAAAAATGTCAGATGCAAAGCTAGCGGTCATCTTTTGTTTTAGTCTTTTCAACCCCATTAGCCATTCCACAACTAAAGCAAGAATATATCCTATCAACATACAACTAAACTCAAGAATATATCCTATCAACATACAACTAAAGCAAGAATCGTTGCCCAACTTAAGAAGTGTTGGGCAACGGTTAAAGAAGATTTCATGAATCTGGTAAAAGATTTCCACATGTATGAATCAATCGATTGGCATTTTAATTGATCTTTAATCACTCTTATCCCTAAAAAGGAGGACTCTTGTACTCCTGGAGACTACAGACCTTTGAGTTTGATTAGTATGGTGTATAAGATTTTATCAAAGTTACTTGCGAATCGTCTGACGAGGGTGATGCCAGCTCTAATCTCGGACTTCCAAGGGGATTTTATTCACGGTAAGCAGATTCTCGATGGGGTTTTAATTGAAAATGAGTGTGTGGACAGCAGATTGAAGGATATGAAACTTGGTATTATGTGCAAGATCGACATGGAGAAAGCTTTCGATAATGTTAATTGGAATGCCTTATTCACAATTTTACAAAAGAACGAATTTGGGATCAAATGGATCTCTTGGATAAAATGGTGTGTTTCTTCTACACATCTTTCCCTTCTTGTGAATGGTGGTTCAATAGAAAAATTTAAACCGGGCAAGGGTTTAAGACAGGGAGACTCACTATCGCCGTATTTATTCCTTTTGGTGACGGAAATTCTTTACAAGCTAATAAATGATGCGGTTGAAAGAGGTAACCTTTCTGGATTCCGAGTGGCGGATCATGGTACTATTATCTCTCACCTTCAATTTGCGGATGATACTTTGATTTTTCTTGATGCTTCGGTGGAGGAAGTTAGACGTCTTTTTATCATCTTGTATGTGTTCGAAACTATTACGGGTCTGAAGCTGAATTTAGAGAAGAGTACTATGATTAGTGTGGGAGCCGATGGGGTGATTGATATTTTGGATAGAGAGCTTGGATGCAAGACATAGAAATTACCGTTTACTTACCTTGGAATGCCGATTGGTGCAATTACCGTTTACTTACCTTGGGATGCCGATTGGTGCACATTGGCGTAGTACTTCAGTCTGGGAACATGTCTTGATTAGAATGGAGCATAAGCTGGCGTCATGGATGAAAATGCAACTTAATAAAGCAGGTAGATTAATTCTTATTAAGAGTTGTCTTACAAGTTTACCAATTTATTACTTGTCTCTTTTTCACTTACCGGTGAGTGTGGAAAAAAGAATGATTAAGATCATGCGCAACTTTTTGTGGGGTACGGTGGAAGGTCAAAAGAAATTGGTTTGGGTTTCCTGGAAAAAGCTAAGTGTTCCTAAGGTGAATGGGGGTTTAGGAGTGAAAAAATTGAGGAGAATTAACCAGTCTTTGTTGGTAAAGTGGATTTGGAGATTTTCAAAGTCCAAAAAAGGTCTTTGGGAGAGGTTAGTCAACGAAAAATTTGTCCATAATACTGATTTGTTAATTCCTGATGTGGATAATAAGCCGTAGGGTAGGAGTTTTTGGAAGAACGTTACTAAGATGGTGAAAATGATTCATAATATGGCGACTTTTACAGTAAAAAATGGAAAATGCATTCGCTTTTGGAAGGACAGATGGTTGGACAGGGGGAAATTGCAAGACTTGTTTCCGGTTATTTTCAAGGCTGTGAAATCTAGGGATGCAACAATTTATGACATGATAGCAAACGGAGCTTGGTTTTGGGAGTTTAAGAGGCCGTTAAATTCAAACGAACAACTGGAATGGGACCTACTAAGGCGTGACTTAAATCAGGTTCCTACGCTTGTAGAAGATGATGATGAAATGAAGATTATGGAGAACTTCAATGTTTCAAGATGTTATGAAAGCCTTTCAGGAAATCTTGAAGAGTGCGGATTCGATGAATTCCTTTGGAGGGGCAGCATTCCAAACAAGGTGAGTTTCATCATTTGGGCTACGTTTCATGATTCGTTACCAACCAGGGATATGTTGCGACACCGGGGTGCAAATATTGATAGCGAGCAGTGTGTTTTGTGCAACGAAGGCAGGGAAACAACAAACCACATGTTCATTCATTGTAAGTACTCTTTTCAGATTTGGAATTATTTCATCAAATCCTTTAGGATAGCTTGGCCATTACCAAGCACTTTGCTTCAATTGTTCGAAGCATGGTCTAACAATGTGTTGCAAGGGAGAGGGAAGGATGTTTGGCAAATATTACACTATGCGGTTTGTTGGATTTTATGGAAGGAAAGGAATGGAAGAGTTTTCGGAGGTCGGCAAAAGAGTGTGCAAGAAAGTATTGATTTGGTTAAGCAATTGGTCGTATTATGGTCTTGTGACAAAGATACTTTTAAGTTTGTAGATCCTAATCTAATTTGGAGTAATTGAGATACTCTAATGTGTATGTAGACTTCGTGGCATTAACCTTGGCTTGATCCTTGGTTTCTTTCTTCCTTTTTAATATAATCTTCTTCTTCTTCTTCTTAAAAAAAAAAAAAAAAAACATACTTCTCCAAATAGACAATATCAGTTG